>OY757914.1:51674815-52092315 GCA_963585895.1 Sepioteuthis lessoniana
ACAATACAGAATCACTTTGTAGACTTACTGATTAATCGTCTGGTTCTGTGGCAAAAAATTACAGAGAATGTTGTCGCATCGAAGAACGTGCTCAATACTTACTTTTGACTTTAACTGACTTGCTTTCTTCTGCCTCAGTGACTTCTACAAACTGCTCTGGGGGTTGTTGTTCGAGTCGAACTCAAACATCTACGTTTAATCACCAGTGATGATTCTTATGAAGCAAGCCTAGCTAATTTTCAAGACATTCGATGACAGGAATAAGTGCCACTTTGATCATCATTACAAGCTCATTAATCTTAGAAATCCATGAATATAGATGAATATTGTGTCTTGAAAACTTTACACTAAATCGTTTAAGATAAACTTTTCAAATACATTACTTTTTAACTGATCTTCCTGCTCAGCGTCATCTTTGAGAGAGCAAAAGCATTTTAAATTCCTATAATACGTACAAAATATAAAAGTTCATGCTTCATTCCCACGTGTAACCAATCATCTAGTATTTAAAAATCTTTCAGTTTCGAATTGTATAATCATCATATAAATTTAGAATAATGATGACCGAAAGGCCAAAATCGGCCAAGATTAAAAATTTACGAATATTTTTTTTTTTTTTTTTCTGCCAACGATTATGTCAGCATCATTTTCTTCTTATATACGAGGATGATTAAATAAGTTCTCAGAATTTTTTCGTATAGGCACTTTTATTGATAGTACACACATGAAACTCTAGTCCCCTTTGATATAATTTCCAGCTGCAATGCATTTGATGTACCGTTCCAACAACTTCTGAAAGACCCCATGGAAGACCACTTGTGTGAGCGTGTCAATGACCTTCGTCACAGCCTCTTTCATCTACTCAATTGTCTCATAACGATAGCCTCTGAGCTGAGGGAATAAGCAAACGTCACAGGGAGCAAGGTCTGAACTATAGGGAGGATGACGAACTGTCTTGATGCCCATCTTGGTCAAATGGTCTGTGACAAGGATAGAGTTGTGGACTGGTGCATTGTCCTGATAGAATTGCCACAGACCCGATTTGAAGAATGATAGCCTCTTCCGGCGGAATCTCTTCCTGAACTCCCTTAAAACCTCTATATAGTAACCCTAACCCAAACTCTTTAGCCAATCAACTCTGGTGTATTGACTTCCTTACTCCTCCCGCACCTCTCATCATCCCTCACAGACTCCCTGCCTTTCTTGAATCTCTTATACCACTCAAAAACCGATGCTCGATTCATGCAAGATGCTCCAAAAGTAGTCTGAAGTATTCCATACATTTCTCTGGCATTTTTCCATGTTTAAAACAGAAGTTTATTGCATATCGTTCATCTAAAGTGTCAGATTGCATTTTTGAAATTCACCAGCTGTGACAATCAGGCTTTAGTAGGGAGTTTTCCAATTCCTGCTGTAGGTGTTGATATAACCTGAAATCATAAAAATTGGTCAGTAATCCCATAAGATGTATAGCAATAAAATACTGAATTTTCAAGATTCTCCAGCAATTTTAAATGCCTGTACGAAAAAAAAATCTGGAAACTTATTGAATCCCTCCCATATATATATATATATATATATAAATATATATATATATATATATATATATATATATATATATATATATATATATATTGTGTTCATTTGTCTGCATGTGATGTTTGCTCACAAAACGTTTCCTATTACATGCCTCATTCCCAAACTCATTCACAGACAGATTATATTACAAATGTGTGTATGTACTTATAAAATGTAATTGGAAACATGTTGAAAACTCAGACTTGAATAAATTAAAACACATTTTCACCAGATAATCTAACCTATATTAGATTAAATTATTTGGTATAAATGTATGTTTTAATGAATCTCGTGGTATTTGAAGCAAAGAGTATCAAGTTAACTTATTTAGTAGGCATGAGTTGATTTTTTTCGTAAAAAAGATGGGCTAATTTTTTCCTTTCGTATTTTTTGATGTATTCTAAACGGATTCAGGAAATTTTGTATATGCATGAAACACGTGTGTGTTGAAATAAACGCACAAACTGTGTATCCCAGAAATAAGTACACTGACAGCCCATAACTTACTAAATTTTGGTGCGCTTTAGCAACTAATCTGAGTTACATTTGTGCATGGGCACACGGAAACGTACACAAATACACACACACGCACACACACACACATAAACACACATATAAACCAACACACACACAAGTACTAAAACACATATAAATCAACACACACACACACACACGCATACACACACACACACTTTCTCTTTCACTCTCTCTCTCTCTGTCTCTGTCTGTCTGTCTGTCTCTGTCTCTGTCTGTCCGTCTGTCTGTCTGTCTGTCTCTCTCTCTCTTTGTCTGTCTGTTTTGCTCAAATACACACACACACACACGCTTTAAATATTTTTTTTATTATTAATTTATTTCTGTCTCCATATCTGCTTGTATCGCTCTCTCTCTCTCTCTCTCTCTCTCTCTCTCTCTCTCTGTATATATATATATATATATATATCATCATCATCATGTCATGCCGCCAGCACGGATATCCTTGATCCTCTTGCGCCACTTCTCTCAATCGTTCATCGCCTCTGGCAGGTCTTCAGGGCTACATCCCGTATTCTCACGTAGCTGTTGAATGTATGTTCGAGCTGGTCGTCCTGCTTTTGCACGGCCATATGTGGAGGTCCATAGGAGTACATCACTTATGAGCTCGTCCATGCTTCTCCAGCAGTGTCCTGCATGTCTGGTTCGTCTAACTTGGATAGTTTTCGTGATGGTAGGCAGGTGGCCCTATAGCTGGTGCCTTGCGGGGTGTTGCCGCCAGGACTTTTTCAATATTGCTCGCAGCATACTTGTGTAATTTTCGTCTAGCTTTTTCTCCAGCCCTTTTGTTAGCGTCCAAGAAGTGCATCCATATAACAGTATCGATACGACCGCTGCTTGGAAGAAACTGCGTTTTATTTTATCGGTCAGGTCTGATTTCCATATGATAGATAGCCTATCGTTAGCGGTCTATGCCTTCGTTAGCCGCGTGTCGATGTCCTTTTCGCTTGCTTCCAAGGTAGGTGAATTTGTCTACTAGTTTAAGAGGGGTTCCGTCTAGTGGGCCGATGTCACCTGTTTGATTATAGCATATATATTCCGTTTTGTGTGCATTGACATGGAGACCAGTGCCTGCGGAAGCTCGTTCCAAACTATGCAGTAGTGTTTCGGCCTTGTTGGGTGTATTTGCCAGTATCGCTATGTCATCGGCGTCGTCGGCGTCGGTAATAGTTTTTGCGGGGTACCTTCTGCTTCTATTCTTTGTCGGCTCGAAGCCATTTTCTCTGATTTTATCAATCGATGTTCTAAGCACGTAATCTAGAGAGATGATAAAGAGGTATGGAGCTAGCGTGTCCTCTTGTACAACTCCTGCTACAATGTCAAAGTATTCTGTGTCTCCATCTGGTAAACGTACTTTCACTTTGCTGTTTCTATAGAGAATCGTTATTGCTGCTACGGTTTCTTTAGGTTGGCCGTATGCTAGTAGGATTTGTTGCATCTTTCCTCTGTGAATTGAATCGAAGGCGTTGGTAAAGTCGACAAGTAGTAATGTCACTTAGTTAATTCTACCGATGAGGTGATTCTGAAACAGATATCAATGAACAATTTAAATCAAGTTTTTGAAATTATCTGTTTATCTGTATATTTCATGCTAATAATGCTCATTCAGCTTTTACATGTGTTTTGTTTTTGTTTTGTTTTATACAGAAATTTTTAGGTCATAGGCTTTATAGAGGAGAGAGAATAACCTCTCCTAAAAGATATATAAGTTTATGTTTAAGAAAAATCAAATAAATTAAATATGAGAGTTACAAATTTATATATATATATATATATATATATTGTCACCCTTGGACAGACTGGGTGGAGCATAATTATAATGCATAGAGAAACTGTTTCGTTATATCATGTTATGACCGATTATTAGGGGTCAATATTAAATAACTCAACACGGAGATATGAGGTGCGACACTAATGTATCCCAGTCTCTGAGGTGCGTTTCCTTGGTTCAACGTATACGAAGACAGGCAAGGTGCTTTCTACAGCTGCTACTCTCCACTCTACCAGCTTAGTTCTTGATTAACATACCCTTCTGGGTAAATCCATTATTCTGGTCATAGGTGTGTCACCTACAGCACAACTCTTCAGTGTGACTACACTCGTGACATGCTTCAAGCTTGGATCGAAACCCACCGAACTTTATATCATATATATATATATATATATATATATATATATATATATATATGTGTGTGTGTGTGTGTGTGTGTGTGAAAATGGTAGATTGAGATGAATCTGAGTGATGGAGAAACCAGATGCCTAAAAAGGTTTAGAAGTGTTATTTCATTCTTTTATTCCAAAAATTTCTTTAGACAATTTTTAAAAAATCCTACATTTAAGTCAATGAAGAAAAGAAAAAAAAAAAACAGAGAAAATAAAGGTATAAAGTGACTCCATCATGCACTACCATACACACAGACAGTTACAGTCAAAACCAAATCTCCAACTATCATCACTTAAACCCACATCTAACGCCTCCCTGTTTCTACCCTTTTTTGCATCCTATTTTTATACCCTCCCCTTCACTCTTTTATACCTTTATTTTCTCAGTTATTTTATCTTTTCCTCATTTGCTTAAATATTGAAAAAAAAATTCAAATAATAAATGTTTAGTCTGAAGAAGTTCTTGCAATAAAATACTGAACTATCACAACTACTAAAACATTTTAAGCGTCTTATTTGACCCACTTTTCACTTTTTTATCATATATATATATATATATATATATATATGTTTGTGTGTGGGTGGGTGGGTGTTTGCACACACATTTTGTATGTGTAAATTTGTGTATGAATGCAGTAAAATCTTAATATCCCGTTGAAACCTTCAATAAAATATAATTGATGAAGTATTCCATTCCTTATGAAACTGGCACTAACCTGAATAGATGGATTTATGTATGAAATTCTATCTTAATTTATTTAAACTCTTGGCCAAAATATAAATATATATACATGCGACATCAAAATATTTCCATACTATAAAAACAGGTCTAATTTTGAATGCAAATAAATTTTTTGTCTTTTTCATTGTATTTATTGACCAATGCCTACTTACGCCCACGTTTTAAAATTTCTTTGATATTTCGCTGACGACAGTATTTGGCTTGCAATGCAAAATTTGAATGATCAAAACCGAAAATAATTTACGTAATATTTTCTCCCCTAAATTATATGGAATACATTTTTCACCGCTTAGAATTATGGAAAAAATCATCAACTTTTGCATGTCTTGTCGTACCTACCTCAATCTTAAAAATTAATTGTGAAATAGATAAATCTTTAGTAGATTCATTCAGTAAATCTAATCAAAACATTGGACTTTATTTCTTTTGAGTGAAATTCTAATATTCTATTCTTCAAGGACGAATTTAATTTCAAAATCACTTTATTATTCTAAATCGAATGAATATGTATTTCACATGCTTATTCATACTACCATTAGAATCTTCGTTCGTGGGTGAAACATTTTAGTTTCTTCAGCTTACATATAAGCGCATAAGCATAATTTCTCCCCTACACAGCGATATACCCGCACAAAGATCTTTTACACACAAAAAATATATCAACTAGATTAGCAAATGCAGACTGGTACATTTAAAGTATGTAATGTAAATTATATCATGCTATAGCTGATATTACTTTTTTTCCCACAAGAAAATACTTTGTAACTTCTCTTTTACAACAAGCTTTTCAGTCAAGTTGAAGAAATATAATTTATCAAATTTGTAGATCAGTGTTTTATTCATTCATTTACGTACTCACTTATATCTCGAGGGAGAGAGACAGAGACAGAGACAGAGAAAGGATATTACCAGGCCGTGACATGACAAGCCGACTCATAGAATCGGTATTCTACGACTGCCTGTCTAGCTCAGTCAAGGCCGAAGTGGATTGTTACTACTTACGTGACCACTTTTACTGCCGAGTCACGAACTGCTGTCATCATGATCATGTTCCTTACAGGTCACAACCCACAATCAATAGGTACTCTCGTTGGGGAATGTCTTACTCCTCTACAGTGGTACACTTGGCATATTCAAGCCACACACACACACACACACACACACACACACACATATATATATATATATATATATATATATATATATATATATATATACCTAAAAGCAAGAATCTACCTAATATAATATAGGCATAACACAAACACACTCACAAGTATATGCATATATATATATATATATACACACTTATATATATATATATATATATATATATATATATATATATATATATATATATACAGGCATTTGTGTGTGTGTGTGTGTGTGTGTGTGTGTGTGTGTGTGTGAGTACATACTTGGTTTTAAGCATGCGTCTGCATGTATGTGTATACGAGTGTGTGTGTTTGCTTGCGTGAAAGAAATTCAATGAATGAATGTAGTTTAGTAAGTTTTATTTATTTGTCACTAATCTCGATCTGTATCGGCCTTTAGATATCCTCATGATTTGTTTATGTTAGGAAGAATAAATTTCTAAGTTGACGAACCTAACCCCTTTTCGTTCATAATATGACCGTTCGAGTTTATAGAAATTAAACGTTTTAACAACAGCAGAACTTTTTCTTTATTTGGAAATATTTTCCGAATTAAGAAAACATAATCTTTTTATCTATTATTTAGGATCAAAATGCAATGTTTCACGTTTTTCTTCGTTGCTCAGTCTATTTTCAAATAATTATATATATGTATATATATAGTATAAAAGTAGTAGGTCATTATTCAATGATCGTTTCCATTCAATATAGGTTTGTAATATTCACGCAGTTTTCCTTTACAGCATTTAACATGATAGGAAATAGCCAGACATCCAAGTGAAAAAGACTACCGAGTAGTGTTTTCATCAACTGTTTTTCATCAACTTCTTTAGAAGGATGTTACCAGGGATAGAAAGACGACAAGAAAGGTTTACCATGAAATGAGAAACTGACTTCTTCCAAAAGGATGAAATTTACATTGCATACTGAGTATCGGTCCATGTGTTCATCTTTGAAATTTGACATTGATAAATAAACAATCATAGTGTCATATGTGGACACGTAGCCTATATTTATTTTTCTTTCAACAAATAAGGAATGAAAATTCGTACCTGTTATGAAATGATTGCAGATTTTTTAAACGTTGAATTTTTTACCACAACTAAGAAATGCTGAGTTGGCATTTGTAGTGATTCTCATGGTTAGAATATTTAGCATTAATAAAATAAAAAATGTTTTCCTTTCTTAGCCACAATGTGACAGGCCCAGACATTAGCTATTTTCAAATTTTGTTTCTAAAATAAGACACGTGCATATTCTTTATCTGGAATTTTTAATTTTGCTTCAGTCATTTTACCATTCTTGAAGTGGACAGTTTTAGCAAAAAATTATTGCTAAAATTTGTCTGTCCAAATCGAAATCGTGATGCAATCTTTAAATGGCTTTTTTTTTTAGCTCAGCTTGTTTTCAGAAATCTTCTGATTTTTGGAATGAAAGGTTTAAGAATATATTCTTATGAAGATTTAAATAAAACCTTAATTTATTAAACCAGATTTTAAGGTGACACCCGTAAAAATGTCTATTTTGAAGGATAAAAAAATTCTGTATATCTGGAAATATGAAATACGCACAAACACACGCATATATGTATTGGCATAATGGTTTGAGTGTTTGACAATGGTCCGGAAGACATGGATTCAATCCCAGGTCGAGTCATACAAAAAACTCAAAAAAATGTACTTGAGCATTATAAGGTAAGAAACAAGGGTAAGTGAAGTAATCCAAGGAAATGAGTATCGCCTACCAGACATATTAGTGTAGTAGCTATAGAAAAAGGAACATTTGGGTCGCCAACTTACACATATATATATTTATATATATATTGTCATTCACTGACAGATTGTTTCGTTGTATCAAAAGTATTCACTGTGGCTAGACACCCAAAACGCTTGAAGCTGGGATCGAAACAGGCAAAACTTTATGTCAGTCTGATAACGTACCTCTCAGCCACCAACAGCCTCAATGTCAACTTAGGAATTCTATATATATATGTTGTAACTTTTGTTTGTTTACTTTTTACGCTATCTGATACCGAAGTGGTCAATTCGTTAGAAGAGTTAGCATTACGCGACAGGCAACCGTTAATTTCTCCACAAGGGTCTTCAAACCCCGAGTGTGGGGAGTGCATATATTGTCCCCCATCGACAGTTTCCTTGTGTCTACTCTTCATTGACATATGGTACGCTTCAAGCTGGAATCGAAATCCGCCTAACTCTACATTATATATACATATATATATATATATATATATATACGTGGGGCCTTCAATAACTTTCCAGACTTTTTTTGTACAAGTATTTAAGATGGTTCTTCAAAATTCAGTATGTTATTGCTATACATCTTATGAGATGACCAGCCAATTTTTATGATTTCAGGTTCAAATTAACAGCTACAGCACGAATTGGAATACACCCTACTAAAACCTGATTGTCACAGCTATTGAATTTCAGAAATGCAATCTGGACTTTAGGAGAACGATATACAATAAAATTCTGTTTTAAACTTGGAAAAAATGCCATGCAAATAAAGCTGGATCTACAGCTATGACCCAGAGACGAAGAGAGAGAGACTTCCCAGTGAAAGCATGCTGGCTCTCCCAGACCCATGAAGGCCAGACAGAGGAAATCCACCTACAAACTTTTGGTGATCTCTTTTTATGACAGCACTGGCATGATCTACATGCACTGGGTTTCCACAGGACAGACGGTCAACTAGGAATACTATGTTGAGGTTTTAAGGGAGTTCAGGAAGAGATTCCGTCGGAAGAGGCTAGCACTATTCAAATCGGGTCAGTGGCATTTCCACCAGGATGATGCACCAGTCCACAACTCTATCCTTGTCATAGACTATTTGACCAAGATGGGCATCAAGACAGTTACTCACTCTCCCTATAGCCCACTCCTTGCTCTCTGTGACGTTTGCTTATTCCCTCAGCTTAGAGGCTATCGTTATGAGACAATTGAGGAGATAAAAGAGGCTCTGATGAAGCTCATTGACACGCTTACACAAGACGACTTCCATGGGGCCTTCGAGAAGTTGTTGGAACGGTACAACAAGTTCATTGCAGCCGGAGATTACTTCGAAGGGGACTAGAGTTTCATGGATGTACTATCAATGAAAGTGCCCATACAAAAAAAGTCTGGATACTTATTTAATGATCCTCGTATATATATATATATATATATATATATATATATATATATATATATATCTAAAAGAAGGAAGTAAATGCTATCTCTGTTTTATGTAATTTCCGTCAATTCTGCTCCGGCAACTTAAAAAACATCTATCATCATTTTTTTCTTTAAATTTAACATATTATATCGTTGAAACTTATTTCCAGAAAAGTTATCAGATACAAGATAAGTTAAATTCCATTGTTAGAAGCATACGTCAATATCGAGCAGTATGTATTAAATTTCAATTAGTTTGATAACGCCATGTTTTATCAATACTCATCCACAGTCTGGTTTGAGATGTAACTTTCGGAAGTTTTGCGCTTTTATGTAACAAAAATCAAATAAAATTTTAATTCTTTTCACTAGTGACTTATCTATAGATCTTAAATCGATTCCTAGAGAAATACGGCTACATAAACATGTACTCACTGGATTGTGTATCATTTTTCCTTACAAATGTGCAATGATCAATCCAAATTGTCTATGAAACAGACAATTTATCCCACTATGTTAGCTTCCCTATATACCATTTATTGTTTCTGCTGTTTTGAGCGAATAGCTTATTCTCTATAAACCGTAGGAATCGTGTTATGCCCTGCATTTCTTGTGCGATTATTGCGATAAGTCAGTTTCCACTCTATTCTCAGGTATATGGTTTTATATCAGTTTGGAAAAAGAACGTGTAGCAGCAAGGCCGAATGAGGGTGTCGTATGGCATTTAACTTAACTTCAAGTCATCTGACAAACCGAAATTTTGGATCGATTCAGGACGGGCAAGTCGGTTGTGTGTCACTGTTGGTAAACGTGAAACACCCACCTACGTCAAAATCATCCCCAGTAACGATATTACATCACCTGCAGTTGATACGGTATTTGATGAGAATATATTCAATTGTTTTTTGTTTTTTTCACTCGAAAGTAGTTTCGCCAGCTTAAACATATATATATATATATATATATATATTAGTTTTTATACATGTTTAATAGCATTGAAGCTTGTCTACCACCTCAGGTTTCATGACGTTTTATAAACTACAATCATCAGTCAGAGAGCGAAAGATAATGAAGAAATCGAGAAAATCGAAAAGTACAGTCAAAAGAATGTTAGAATTGTGTACACCTCTTCATGTGTGTGTGTGTGTGTGTGTTTTAGTGTAGGTTATATTTTCGTGGTATCGTGTGTGCACGTATAAGTAATATTTAGTGTGTGTGTGGAAAAGATACATGCGCCGCACGGTAAATTTGAGGTTGTCTCCTTGATGCATGAGGTCGCACCAGATTGACCGAGAAAAAATATTTGAACCATACGCATAATCCATCCATCTTACCTATACCACCTCCACTTCTATAAATACCCCCCCCCGACAAATGACCCCACAACACACCCGGTACACCGTAAGTATCACTTTCCTCCATCAAACAACACACCCGACGCACCGTAAGTACCACCTTCCTCCATTAAACCTTTACATCCATCTTCATGCACTTTCACAACCTGTGGACATTATGTTAGCCATGTTTCATGAGTGTTAGGAATTGGTCTCCACACAACATATCTAACATATGCATCATAAATTACAATAACGTTTACGTAACATAGCATTAAAACAACATAGATTGCTAATAAAAATACTGTAATTCAACACAACTCCCAACCTTATATTGTTACGTCCCAGACCAATCATGCGTACGCGTCAAATATTATATTCTTTTCCTATAATATGCAGTAATGATAATTTGCTCATAAGTTTAAAACATCAACTTACACACTCACACACATAAAAAACGGCACAGATAATACAAAAAACTATTGCAACGTCTTAACGAATATATTCACTATATTCCTTTACAACCATTGATTTCATCGATGTATACGCGATATATAATTTACACATCATAACTAATACAATAAAATATATCTCATCACCATGATATTTTTTGCGATTCTGGCCTATCATACTCCTTCACCTATTATGCTCACAAATCAAAACTTTATTTTCTTCGTAATGCAATGATGATATTTTGTTAAAATCATCACCACAAACACACACACGCACACAAATATATAAAGAAACAAATATATTTTTTCTCGGTCAATCCGTCGCGACCTTGGCTACATATCGCGTCTCATCCAGGAGACAACCTCAAATCTACCGCGCAGCGCATGTATTTCATGCACACACATACTAAATATCACTCACACGTGCATACACAATAATACGCTGATATAACCAACGCACACACACACACACACACACACACACACACACACACACACACACACACACACACACACACACACACACACACACAAAGACCTGTACCTAATTCTAACGTTCTTTGGACTGTATTTTTCGATTTTTTCGATTTCTTCATTATCTTTCGTTCTCTGCCTTGTGATTGATATTCATAAAATGTCATGAAACCTGAGGTCACTGACAAGGTTCCATTCTATTATATATATATATAAAAACTGAAATATATTTACTTATTATTATTATATAATAGCTTTATCAAGATACTAAGCGCTCTCCAAATTATATCGCATTTGGTTTGCAACAAACCCTCGAAGTGAGATAGTGACAATCATACACTGTTATAATATATCCATATCTATATCTATCTATCTATCTACCTATCTATTTATCTATCTATCTATCTATCTATATATATATATATATATATATATGTATGTGTGTGTGTGTGTGTGTGTGTGTGTGTGTTATCCGAGGATATATATATATATATATATATATATATATATATATATATATATATATACAATTATGTATGCATGTGCATGTGCATGTGTGCTGGAATATTTTTTAGAAAACAAGATTTATACGAAAACCATTTTTCTGACCTAGAATACTATTGAAATAGCTGAAAATTAATTTGGTTGATATGAAAGTGAAATATCAATCACTGAAGACGTGTATAAATTAAAGCTAAATTCATCGTTCGTAGTAAACAAGTCAATGAATGGTCATTATTCCCGATAGCAAAATTTACGATCAACCTGTTAATGAGAAAAAATATTGTTAGGTGCGTAGATGGATCCAAATTGATTTTGTGTAATACGTAATATGAAGTATGTTGTTTTGTTTAATTTTGTTTTTAATAACTGCAACACATTTGGCTAATGGACATTTAACATAGGCAGAAAATAAAAATTGATGATCACTGATTGCAATTATATATATATATATATATGTGTGTGTGTGTGTGTGTGTGTGAGAGAGAGAGAGAGAGAGAGAGAGAAAGAGAGAGAAAGAAAGGGAGAGTATCAGTATTCAAATTAATTAATTATCAAAACCGAAATCTACACTGTAAAGGAGAAATAATTTATGTCAAGGGCATGAACACTTAATTTGATTATTTGTCTTCTTATCATTTTATTTGTCAATTGGATTAATCTTTTAATTTATTTCTTTAACTATCCAACATATTCATTGATTATAAAATTTCGGGAATTAAAAGGTTATATTATAAAAATCATGACGTAGATTGGCTACAAAGGATGGGTCAATTCATTCACTGTCTATTCCTCGAATTAGGATCAAACCTGATCTATATATTTTGTGAAATCTTATTTTAACTCATTGAGAGTTTTTCACCTCAGTTTTAGCTGATAGTCTTTCACTGAAGTATCAGTGACAGCAAGTCTCCAGGACTCTTCTCAGTATTCTGGTCGTTATCAATGATGCTGTAGTTTGGATGATCTCCACTTGTCCTCCAACCTATAAGTCCTCCAGTCCTTTTAATAACCCTTTAGTTACTGTAACAAAATCACTAATCACGATTGGTATAATTGCCTCTTTCATGTTCCATAGTTTTTTTCAATTCTCTAGCAAAAGTTGAGGTACGTATCCTTCTTTTCGCTTTTTTTCAGTTTTATTCTGTGATCAACCAGGACAGCAGAGTCCACAATTTAGCAAATTCTCTTTTTTTGTTGTTGATTATTACAAGGAATGGTCTTCTGGCAAAGATTAGGTGATCCGTTTGTACGTCAATGTCCCATAGGAGTTTGTGTGTGTCATTCTTCTGGACAACTGCTGGGTCGTGCATATACCATTTGGTTGTATGATCAAATTTAAATTTCTTGCCCCACCTAGTCTTGTCTATTGTTACACTACAGGGCAAATTTGCTGCATTGGGTTATTATGTAATTAATGGATTCGGCTTTATCACTACATAACCTACATTTACTATTTTGTTGTGTCTTATCTATTCTCGCCTTGATCTGATTGGCCCTTATGGTGTTGTTTTATCCTGCTATTTGGAGAGATTCTGTTTCTCTCTTAAAGTTTTCTTTTCTTTGCCACGTCCCGGTTTTCTCGTGTGAGATGTTTATTATTATTATTTTTAATATTGTTATTATTATTATTATTTCGAGTTTTTCAGGCTAATATTAGCAGGCGGTTTTTCACTGGAGAATGAGCGACGGCTAGTCTTACCAGGTCTGTCGGAGGTCTCTTCTCGTGATTTCAGCCGATTTCATCATTGTTGTCACCAGGGACTCGATTTTTCTTCTGATTTCCAGTTTTTCCCATCTTTATTCCAGGCTTAAGACCGGCTCATTGGTCTAGTGGGTAGAGAGTTCGCCAATGGTCCGGGAGACCTGGGTTCAATCCCAGGTCGGGTCATACCAAAGACTTTCAAAATGGTACTCGATACCTCCTTGCTTAACACTCAGCAGTATAAGGTACTTATCAATGGTAAAGTGGAGCAATCCAGGGAAAGGAGTAGCGCCCTTCTTTACACCTTGGTGTAGTAGCTATAGAAAAGAGAGCTTTCAGGTCGCCTTCGACTACTATCGCCAACTTTACTTAACTTATTCCATGCTTCTGATGGAATGTTCCCAGAGCACAAACTACACCCGTCACCCTCATGTTCTATTGTTAATTTTTAACTCTCTGGCAAGGTCCAATTATTTGTAGTATTTTTTGTTTTCTTTGATTTTCCCTTTATATCTAATCGGAAAAACCAAATCCACTAAATGACAACCCAATTTTTCTTCTTAAACAATGCTAGTTTTTTTTTGTATCTTAAAATCTAAGATAATTTTATGCATCTCAATCTCAAGGATAGATTCTATTTCAGTAATAATGTGTAATTTGAATCTATTAAACAATTCTCAGGGGATCACTTTTTTTACCCAGTCGTGCCGAGTCTTGGAATATTTTTGTGACAGTTTGCTGCATTTGTTTATGGTGTGATTAACTGTTTCATCTCTATTTCTTCATCATTTACTCTTGCTATTCTCTTGCGTATTATCATCTTTCTCTTGGATATAATTTTCTTTTATGGTGTTATTTTGTGCTGCAGTTAAAAGAGATTCACTTTAACTTTTTCCGTTTCCTCTTCGTTGCATTGTCCAGCTCATTTTGTATGAAATCTCCCCACTTTGTCGTTTGAAATATCACTGAAGTTGCTTTTCTTCCCGTTTCTATTTTCTTACTTTTTGCTGTTTTTCATTTTGTTCATATCATTCTTTTGTTGTTACTGACAGCTGTAATTGTCTTTTTTTACACATTTTGATGTACTCTTCGAGAACAGGTGTTGACTCAACAACGTAATTTTCAAAGCTGTCGAGTCCTCTTCCTCTTTTTCTTGACTCATGTAATCTGTCTATGGCATCTCTCAGATTTAAAGCCGTGAGCATAGCAATCAATTTCTTGTTCTTCGGTTTATTTTTCTAAGTTCCACTCTTAGTAATTTGAAGAATGGTGTAAGAGTATATCATAATTGAGGATGCCAAGATGATTAAGCCTTTTAAAGAGATTTGTGGTGTTGAGTTTTGTTTCAAAAGTTTTCTTGTCTTCATAGAGACTGTTTTCTTCTTTTTTCTTTCATCTCTATTTATTTGATAGTGTCCGATTTCAGTATTGTAACTACTTGCAATTTTTCTCGCTCCAAGCATTCTGATGCTTTCCTAATTTGGTAGTCCTATTCCTTCAGTTATTTCTCTTTTCTCAATTTTCGTTTTCTGGAAGGCTCATTTTTAATGCGAAATTCCTTTCCTATATGCTCGTTATTTATTCTTATTGCTTGTATCAGAGTTTGAATATTATTATTATTTACCCATTAGAGTTTTTCACATCAGCGTGAATTAGCGGATGGTTTTTCACTGAAGTTTAAGTGACAGCAAGTCTCCCCAAGTCTCCAGGACTCTTCTCTGTATTCTGACCGTTCTCACTAATGTTGTAGTTTGGACGGTCTTCACTTGTCCGACAAATTCCAAGTTCTCCAGTCCCTTTAGTAACCCTTTAGTTACTGTTCCAACAGGTATAATTGTCGCCTGAATGTTCCATAGATTTTTCAATTCCCTAACAAGGTCAAGGTACTTATTCTTGTTTTGACATTCTTTCACTTTTGTTCTGTAGTCAGCCGGGACAGCAAAGTCGACAATTTTGCGAGTTCTCTTCATTTTGTTGATTATAATTAGATCTGGTCTTCTGGCTAAGCTTAGGTGATCCGTGTGTTTGTCAAAGTGCCATAGGAGTTTATGTGTTATTTTCTAGGACAGGACAGGAGCTGGGTGGTGCATATCCCATTTGTTCGTATGGTCAAATTTAAATTTCTTGCACATATCCCCGTGGATCACCTAGCCAACCCAATCGTGTCTAGTCTTATATTCCTTCTGCGCTAATTTGCTGCATTCGCTTATTATGTGATTGATGGTTTTATCTCTGTCACCGCATAGTCAACATTTGCTGCTTAGTTGCATCTTATCTATTCTCGCTTTGATATGATTGGTTCTTATGCCATTGTTTTGTGCTGCTTTTAGGAAAGATTCTGTTTCTCTCTTAAGTTACAATTTCTTTGCTGGGTCCAGGTTTTCTAGTGTGAGATGTTGCTTATTAGTCGTTTAAATCGTCCATAGAGTTGTTTCCCTTCCCATTTTTGCTTCCAAGTTATTGTCATTTTGTTGTCCATCGAGTTGTCAGTATAGTTTCTGGTGGTTGTAATTAGTCCTCCTGCGGGCTTTCCTATGTAGTCTCGATAATTTGTATCGATGCGTCAACGCTGTCTTCAATGGGATGTAAATTATTACGCATGGTCATTAATTTTCTTGTTCTTTGGTCCATTTGTTTAACTTCATCTCTAGGCCACTTGAGAAAGGGTCCGGAATATCTAAAGAGTGGTACCGTCAAGGTATTCATTCATTTGATAAAGTTTCTGTTAAAGAGTTTCGTCTCGAGTAGTTTTCTTGTTCTCCTGAGATATTCTTTTATAATTTTGTCTTTCATTTGCACTTGTTTGATGGTATGAGCTTCCAAGATTCCCAAGTATTTGTAGGTTTCGTTTTCTGCGAGCGTTCTAATGTTTTTTTGATTTGGTAGTTTCATTTAGTCAGTCCTATGTCGTTTGCCACTTTTCATTACAAGCATGGAACATTTTTCTATGCCACATTCCATTCATATATCCTGACTGTATATTCTAACTGCCTGTATTAGAGTTTCCAGTTCTTTTCATTTTTTGGAAAAAGTTTGATGTCATCCATGTACATTAAGTGATTGATTTTTTTCCTGGACCTACTAAGTTTGTATCCGGCTGTGCATTTTCTGAGAATGTGGCATCATGGCAATTATGAATAGTAAGGGTGATAGTGGATCTCCTAAGAAAACACTTCTTTGTATCTTTGCTTCAGCTAAGCGTCTTCCTCCTGCTGTCAATTCCACTCTCCAGGTGTTCATGGTTTTGTCGATAAATTTTATGACTTCATGTGATATTTTGTACATTTTAAGGCTGTTTATTATCTAACAATGCGAAACCATATCATTTGCCTTTTTGTCGTCGATCAAGGCCATAGCTAGATTTTTTTCCTTCCTGTCTTGCTCTCATTTAGAATGTGTCGATCTATGTAAAGTAATTCTGCTGTGCCTCTGGATCCTTTGCAGCATCCTTTCTGTTCGTCCGGGAACAAACTGCGACTTGTTAGTAAGTAGTAAATATCTTCCCTTATTTGTGCTGTTAATATTTGTCACATCATTGGTAGTCAAGTTATGGGTTTGTAATTGTTTGTGGCGGTTCCTTTGTTTTTTTTTGTATCAGTGTGGTCTTTCCTTTGGTCATCCATTCGGGTAAATGTGCTGTCTGTAGGCATTTATTCATTTTTCGTACTCGTCTGTCGTAAATGGAGGTGAATTTCGTTATGTTTTTTGGTTGCCATATTTTGGTCCAACATCGTTAACTTTCTTTTTCATCTTGTTTGTATGTTTTATTGTACTCTCCTCCCAATTGCTGATAGAATTTTCTTTCATTGTTTCGGAATGTCCTGTTCTGTCTGTATTATTTTACCCTTTGTCAATATCTCTTTAATCTTCCTTCTTTCACCAGAACTTTCTGGTTTATTTCCTTAAGTTTTATTGTAAGCTTTTCCAGTGTTGTCTTTCCTTTTCTGTTCCTAATTGTTCGAGCGTCTTTCTTTTGTTTTAATATTTTTGCTTGTTTTCGTTGAGTTTCTTGTCGAAATTCCGATCCTGGTTTTGATTTTTCTTTCTTTCTTTTTGAGGAGATCCCAATTTTCTCACAAAGTAATTTCGCTCTTGCATTAATTAGTTCATTTAATTCGGTAATATTATTAGTTGATATGTATGTCAGTACTTGATTCACTTTATTTGTCTCTGCCCTAACTATTCCCATTTCAATGTTTCTTAATGATGGTAACGTGATCTTTTCACTGTTCATAATTCTCTTTAAATTTTCTAGATTTAACTTTTGTTCTTGTAATTGTGTTTGTTCTGGTTTATTTGGTTGGGCAGAGTTTAGTTGTGTGGAGTTTTCATTTTCTGAATATAGTGGTTCCTTTCGGATGGGTTGATTTTGTTTGTTAATATTCGATGTGCCAGGTAATGTATTTTCAGTAATTTGTTGAGCATTTATTTTCTGGTATATTTCGAAAATTTTAAGGTCAGAAAACCAACCATTCTTTATAATTCTTCAAACTTGATCAGTGAGTCTCTGACTAGTCGTCTGAAAATTAGAAAGTTCTTGCCAGATCTCCATCTTTCTTTTCCTATATCCTCTTTGAGAACAGTTACTCCTAAAATAGCAGTGTAGCGCTAGTTGGTTTTCTTCCATTTTCCATGCTTTCTGTTAAGGTCTCTGATTGATGTAGTTCCTTAAATCACCATTTGTGTACCTGAAAAGAGATTAGCCAACATTCGCAGGATGACGTTGGGTCTCCCATGTTGTCTATCAAGAGAGATTATTATTATTATTATTCTCCTTAAGCATTTTTCACACCACCATTACCTGATGGTCTCTCAGTGGAGTTTGAATGACAGTAAGTCTTCTCATGTCTTCTGGACTCTACTTAGTTTTCTGGCTAATCTTAATAATTCTGGATGGCCTCCACTTTACCTCTGATTTCTAAGTCTTCCAGTCCTTTTATCTATTCAATGGGGATTATTCCGAACATACCAAATAAATGTAATATTGCCATCACCTTCATGTTCCAAAGCATTTTTAGTTCTCTAGCAAGGTCTACGTACTTAATCTCTTCTGGTTTTTTTTTTTTTAATTCTTACTCTGTAGTCCACCGGTATGGTTAATTCCGCTATTCAACAGTATCTCTTTTTTTATTAACTATCGCTTGCTTTGATCGTTGCCGGAGAATAAGTGATCTGTTTGTATCTCAAAATCCCGTCTTATTCTCCTGGGCGGATTCTGTGTTGTGCATATAATACTTTTTCGTATGGTCAAATTTAAATATCTCGCATAATTATCTGTGGATCTTGCCTCACCCAGTCGTGTCTCTTCTGATACTTTTTTTGCACTAGTTTGCTGTATTCGCTTATTATATGATTGATTGTTTCGTCTCTATCAACGTATAAACTACGCTGGCTATTTTGGTGCGTCTTATCTATTTTTGTTCAACATAGTTTGTCCTTATGGCGTTTATTATCATTATTATTATTTACACCTTTGTTCGTTTTTTTCGAAGTCCATAATTCGGTAAGTTCTCTGTCCTTTGTTGATTATCACTAGGACTGGTCGAAATTAGGTGATCCGTTTTTATATCAAAATCTCAGTGAATTTTGTGCATCTCGCTCTCTTGGACACATTCCGGGTCGTGCATAAACCACTTATTCACATGGTCAAATTTCAGTTTCTTGTACAGTTCCTAGTGGATCACTTTCCCCACCTTCTCTGATGCTCCCTTTGCGCTAATTTGCTTGTATTAGCTAATTATGTGATTGATCGTTTCACCTATATTCTCTCATAATCAACATTTGCTATTTTCTTGTGTCCTATCTATTCTTGCCATGGTCCTTATGGCGTTATTCTGTGCTCCTATCAGGAGAGATTCAATTTCTCTTTTAAGGTTTCCCTTTCTTAACAATGTCAAATTTTTGCTCGTGTTTGTTAATGTTCTTCTCTGTCTACCTTTAAAAATAGTCCCAAGTATCTCACGCGGAGGACAGCCCAGATATTTATTCCTCTGATGAGATTTCTACTTTGTAGTTTGGTTTCCATTAGTTTATCTTTCTAATAATGTATGTTTTTTTTAATTCTTATTTCATTTCTACTGGTTTTATGGTATCAGCTTTCAATATTTTAAGTTTATTTTTGCTAAGTTTATTGTTCCTTTCGCCATGGGTCGTTTTCCGCTTTTCATTATAAGCATACCACATTTTTCTGTGCCATATTTCCTCTCTGTATCTTGAGTGTAAATCATGAATACATGTATTAGTGATTCTACTTTTTTTTTTCATTTTTGGCAAACTATTTGGTGTCAGCCATATACATTATGTAGTTTTTTTCCTACGGTTTATCAAGCTTGTATCAACATGTGTATTTCCTAAGAGTGTAACTGAGAGGTATCATTGCTATTATAAATAATAATGGTGACAGTGCATCTCTCTGGAAGTTCCCTCTCAGGATTTTCACATCACTTAAGCTTTTATCTCCTGCTCTTAGTTCGACTTTTGTATTGTCCATGGTATTTTCGATAAGCTTTATGACTTCTCCGGATATCTTGTACATTTTAGACGGTCTATTATCCAGCTTTGCGGTATGATATTATATTTTTTTTATAATCAATCCATGCCATAACTAGATTGTTCCGTCTTGTTTTGCTGTCATTAAGGATGTATTCATCAATGTATAGTAGCATACAAACCTTAGGAATCTCAATTTCTTTCTATTTACTATTGATTTATTTTTTGATATTTTCAACTTTTGCTGACGGAAAGAATATAAGTTTTATTTATTCATTTTCTTATTTTAGATGAATAACTTGAATATATACATGTATGTATGTATGTATAGATATATATTTCAATGACAGTTTGGATTTGCTAAAAAAAAGATGATTATTTTTGCTAAAGGCTTCGTTGACAGTTTGTTTTAAGGGGATAAAGATTAAGTTAACTAAAAAATGGGTAAATAAGCATGTTTAGATAAATAAAGGAATGAGTTTTTATAACGTATGCATTGAGTTATGATAAAAACTTGTCTAATGCAATTAATGTATTGTCAGTTACAAAGGTCTTCTTTTCCTAAAAATGCTTGCCCAGCCGGCTGGGGCTGTATGATATACCGACTTCTTGTACAGTTCCTAGTGGATCACCTTCCCCACCTTCTCTGATGCTGAGTACCCCCCCCCACCTCAACGAGTGTCCTAGATATGGGAGTAAAAAATCTGATGGAGAAGATGCAGTAATGCTAGAGATTTGTGGAATGCAGTGTAGCTGTTCATTGCTATTGCTCACAACTCAACTCTGGCCCGGGGTGGTAGCACCCGATAGGGTCCTATCTAAGGGGTGAATAGAACTAAACTACGTACTTATGCTTAACTAAGTAGCTTGTAATAGAACGGTTTTGACATGTAAACTGCGTACTTATGCTAAACTTAATTGTTTGGAATAAAACTGTTTTGATATTTAATTCTGGTGAACAAAAGGTATACTTATACTAAACTGAATTGTTTGAATTACAACTGTTTGACTAAAGTGAATAGCTTGAAATGGAAATGTTTTTGACAATTAAATTGTTTACTCCCGCTAAACTGAATTGTTTGAAATAGAATTGATTATTTGCATAAAAATAGATTTGGCATTAAATAACCTAAAAGGGTTGATATGCCATAAAAGCCAACCAACCATAAAAATTACTTTATTTTCGTGTTTTTAAGATCTCGTCTTGACCACTATGCATTAGTGCAAGATTATTTAAGGTTTTAGTAATCGAAATTACACATTAGAAGCATTGATAATCTTTTGATTTTGTATTTTCTGTTTTTTTTTTTTTTTGTGTGGTTAGATTCTTTAAAATTACAGCAGAAATTCTAATTTTGCATGCTATGAAAACGCATAAATTTACACCGTGTGAGTTTTTCACACCTTTTGCAGCGAGAAACTTCCACTGGAGTCTGAGAGACAGCAACTCCACGACTATTATAATTATTTATTCATTAGAGTTTTCATATCAGTTTTAGCTGATTTTTTTTTTTTACTGGAGTTTGAGGGACAGCAAGTTTCCTCAAGTCTCCATGACTCTTCTCAGTATTTTGGCCGTTCTCAACTATGCTGTAGGTTGAATGGTCTTCCCTTGTCCTCCAACTTCCAAGTCCTGCTGTCCCTTTAATAATCCTTCAGTTACTCTACCAAAGGCAACAATTACAATTGGTATAAAAGTTACCTTCATCTTCCACAGTTTTTTTTTCAAATCTCTGGCAGGGTCGAGATACTTAACCTTCTTTTCACATTCCAGTAGTTTTATACTGTGGTCAGCCAGTACAGCAAAGTCCACAATTTTTCAAGTTCTCATTTTTTGTTGGTTTTTAAACGGTCTGGTTTTCTGTCTGAGATTAGGTGACCCGTTTTTATGTCAAAGTCCCATTGGTGTTTATGCGTGCCGTTCTCCAGGACAGCTGCTGGGTTGTGCATATACCATTTGTTCGTAGTGTCAAATTTGTTGCACATAACCCAGTGGATCACCTTGCCCTCCCAGTCACGTGTAGTCTTATACTCCTTCTGTGCTAATTTATTGCATTCGCTTATTATGTGATTGATAGTTTCGCCTCTATCACCACATAGCCGATATTCGGTGTTTTGTTGCGTCTTACCTAATTTCGCTTTGATATGACTGATCCTTTTGACCTTGTTTTATACTGATTTTAGGAGAAAATGTGTTTCTTTCTTAAAGTTTCCTTTTCTTTACCACGTCCATGTTTTCTGGTGTGAGATGTTGCTTATTAGTCGTTTAAAGCGCACCTTGAGTTGTTTCTCTTCCCATTTTTGTTACCTAGTTATTGTCATTCTGTTGTCCATCGTGTTGTCAGAATCGATTCTGATGGCTGTAATCAATTCTCCTTCATGTTTTTCTTTGTAGTCCTCCAGTCGTTGTATCGATGCATCAACGCTGTCTTTATTACTAGCAATTCCTCTTCCTCCCTCCTTTCTTGATACATTTAGTCTGTCAACGTTGTCTCTGGGATGTAATGCCTTATGCATGGTCATTAGTTTTCTTGTTCTTTGGTCAATTTGCTTAAGTTCTTCTCTTGCCCACTTCAAAAAGTGTCCTGAGTATCTAATGAGGATTACAGCCCAGCTATTTATTCCTTTGATAAGGTTTCAGCAAGAGAATTTGGTCTCGAGTAGCTTTCTAGTTATTCTGAGATATTCTTTTTGAATTTTCCCTTTCCTTTCCACTTGTTTGACGGTGTCAGCCTCCAAGCTGCCTAAGTATTTGTATTTTTCCTTTTCTCCGATCGTTCTAATATTGTTTTGATTTGGTAGTTCCATTCCGTCAGTCAGATATCGTTTGCCACTTTTCATTACAATCTTGGCGCATTTTTCGATCCCAATTACATTCCTATGTCTTGATTGTATATTCTAATTGCGTGTATTAGACATTCCAGTCCTTTTTTTTCAAATAGTTTGATGTCTTCCATGTACATTAGGTGATTAATCTTTTCTCGCGATCCACTAAGTTTGTATCCAGCTGTGCATTTTCTAAGTATATGGAAAATTGGCATTATGGTAATTATGAATCGTAAGGGTGACTGAGGATCTCCTTGAAAAATACCTCTTTAGATCTTTGCCTCAGCTAAGCTTCTTCCTCATGCTGTCAATTGCACTCTCCAGGTTTTCTAGGCTTTCCCGAAAAAGTTTATTATTTCATCTAATATTTTGTACATTTTGACGCAGTTTATTATCCAGTTTTGCGGAACTATATCAGTTGCCTTTTTGTAATAAATCCTGGCCATAGCTAGATTTTTTTCTGTCTGGTCTTGCTCTCGTTTAGGATGAGCTGATCTATGTAAAGTAACTCTGCTGTGCCTGAGGATCCTTTGCGGCATCCTTTCTGATCCTCAGGGTATAATCCACGGCTTGTTAGTAAAAGATTTCTTCCCTTATTTTTGCTGTTAGTTTTTTCCACATCAGCGGTAGGCAAGTTGTGGGTCTATAGTTGTTTGGGGCGGTTCCGTTTTTTGGGTCGTATTAGAAATACTGTAAAAACAAATACATAAATTTGCTTTTCTTTGGAAGGAAATAAATTGAAAACTAAAATCAAATATTACTCTTCCATTGATTTTTTATTGTATTTTAACGATATGTGCTAAGAAAATATCTTTTATTTTTTTCTTATAGCACATTTCTACCAACGTTACTTCCTGTGGAGGAAAATAAAAAATTAAACAAAAGTAAACGTTTGTTTTTTTTTTTTATCTTGTCTTATGGTTTGTCTAAAAACATTTTTAATTCTTAAAAATATTTCAAATGCTTTTTTAATTTATTATTCTTTTTCCTTTTATTTACCTCACTTTGTTTTTTCCTCATTTTATTCTTACAATGGAAAAATTTGTACATACTGGTTCTGATTAATTTAATTATTGCGTCATTTAACTAATAAAACATTAATCTTATCAAAATTCCACTTGAAAACTATCACAGTAGGACAATCAAGAAATGCTCGGCACTGCTGAAGAAATAAAGACGAACTCATAAGCAACGTTAACCAAAGAATTCTTAATTTTATCTTCTATTCTAACTAAAAATGATTTTTACGCTCTTTGGTTAAATATTAAGTGAATTTATTTTGTAAAAAATACACATAAGATAGAGCAAGAGATCTAAAAACGAATAACAACATTTGCATCTGAAAATATTACCAAAATCTGTGTCTTTAACAAAAGCAAAGATTAGAGAAAACATAAGAGTTTATTTATGTGATTATATTTATGTGGAAAAAGGTTTACTAGTGTAGAGTTTAAATAAACCTGGCACAATAAAAATTATTTTATATAAAGAAAAAATGGTGCAACTTGGGAAAAAAGTGGATATATGGTCTATTGTGTTAGTACTATTGTATGGTTGCACCGCTTGGATTCTAACGAAACGATTGTTCAAAAAGTCAATGGAGACAATACAAGGATACTGCAAGCTGTTTTTTCTCAAATACTGGAAGCAACACCCAGCAGAAACTGGAAAACTATATTTTTTTTACTTTTTATGAAATAGTGGAAAATGTACAATTTCCAAAATAAAGACATTAAATTAAAATCAACTGTACTCAACTAAGTTACCTCCTTTATTTCCTGGCAGGCTAAAATGAATGGGTTTATGGAAACATATTATATCAATATCATATATTTGATAAAGAATACAACTATTAGGAGACTAAATAGAATTTAGGTGCCTCCACAATTTATGCTCAAATTCTTGTCAACATTGAAATCACGACAAACAATATTGATTTGTTGGAATGATTGTGTTATTCACTTCCTTTATTATGTGGTTTTGCTTGAACCAACATAGTTTGCTCAGATATACTATAAACTTTACATTTTATATAAAAATATTCAGTCTATACTTATTGTCCATTCGACAATATTGTGTTTGGATTAACAAATATAAACAGCGTTCAGACTGTTTATATTTGTTAGCCCCTGAAGTTCTCAATTATGTCTCGAAACATTTAGCTGCCTGACCAAGAAAGCATCTTCAAGCTATCTTTCAAGAGTGGGTTCTTAACACGTACCAAGAAGTTACAAAGAACTTCAAGACAAAATGTTAAAAATATGTCCCATTTTTTAAAACATGTTTTTTAATATTCAAATATCCTTTTTCAAATATTGAAAAAAAAACCTTTTAAGCATATGTTTTTTTGAGATATTCAAATATATATTTTTCAAATATCTAAATATGCATTTTTAAAGATATTCTTTAAAATCTTTTTGGATGTTTTAAAAATACTTTTGGAATATTTGAACATGCTTTTGAAACGTCCATATAATTGCTTTGAAATCAATAGTAATTAACAGACTTCGGTAATATAACTTCTCGAAAAGCTGAGAAAAACATTCCCACTAAAGATGCTATTGTGGGTGTCGGTTTTTATCGGGATAGTTTTTCTTTTTATCTTCAGGATTGAAAGCTATTTCCATATCAACTAAGCAAACTTTTATTTTTTCAGGTGATGTAACTTTCACTCATTTTTTTTTTTTTTTTTTTTTTTGCTTTCCGTATTTCTTTCAATATTTGTGACCTCCAATATTTTGTTCGTGATTATCCATCTGCTTTTTCAATTACTTCACATCTGACACTTACACTGACGTTGCAAAATGACAGAACCTGACTCCGCTAAAAGAAAAAAAAATCGAGAAATTATATGCGTTAAATTATCCTTGACAGCTATCAGAAGGATTTAAAGGGTTTAACTGGTCGTGGCGTATCAGCTGTCCGATATGTTTCTTCTTCATATTATGATAACCCTTTTTTTTATATATTTGTTTATGCCTAATTTTACTCAGAAAAAAAATCAGCTTTTATGTTCTTTGTTCCAATTTCAATCGGTTTTCCTCAATTGGTTTGTGTTACTAGAGATTTTAAGCAAACGTTTTTTCCCCATTAGAACTTGGACGTAGAACTTTATATATCATTTTACAAAGACTTCAGGAAATTGTTGTTATACTAGTTACCTATTTTCATGTATTCTACTTGTATAATTATAAGAATATGCACACGTATTTTATTATACTGGCGAGAGTACTCGAAGAATAGCGACTGAAGGTTACTCCAAAATATTTTGTTACTCAAAAACTCTATTGAACGGTTATCACAATCATTACACTGGCGTCAAAATCGCGTCATAGCAAATATTCTTACCAGCTGAATAGTCTCTTTGCCAAATGAAGTTAATATTTTCATCTGATTATTTCATCCGGTTTTTCAAAGAATTAAGTCTAAACTTAAGAGAAAGAGTGTTGTATTTACCATGTAAATTTAATAAATGCATTTTTCCTTAATCGGATATCAAAAAAAAGGAATTTAAAAAATAAAGCGGCAGTTTGTAGCAGTTTTTATCCTGCACCCGTATTTTTGTTGTTTTTATGTTTTGACAAATAACAACACATCAGCATAAAATTAAGAAACTATACTTATTTTCTCAGCTGCAAATGTCTGGAAAAAATGAACGTTTCTTTGTTATTAAACAGTGATAATATATAAAATGATATATGTGGTACTATCATAGATGAAAATTATGAGTTCTGTAAAAAAGCAATATTCGCTGGAAAAATGCCCCAAGTAACATCGTGACAACTGCATTTTAAACTGACGATTTCTGATGAGAAATACATGCGTTTGTAACATTAATGTTGCATATAAGAAAGGTAGGCAAGCTGGAAAACAAATTTTGAATATAAAAACACATGTGAAAACCGGTGATAGTTATGGGCAAAATGTCTGCTCGAATCAGCAAAAGAAAAATATTTATTACTCGAAGGAAACTCGTTTACAGGCAAAATGATATTATAAGTTTTGTAAACACGTTTTCTGTGATGAAGGACTGAGGGTTCATGACAAGGTTAATATTTCTACATAAACTACTGGTTATTTATATTAGGATATATGTTTAATGCTTACAAACATGAATGATTTTTCTCCCGCGAAACTGTTGCATGCACTTTAAGGTAAGTAGCCCTCTATATGAGTCAGATCAGAGATCGGTGCTCCAGGTCATTTCCTTATAACTTACTAAACCCTGTTCCATCAATAACAATATGATAAATTCACAGGCGAAACAACTTTTGAAAGTATGATGATTTTTTTTTAAATGTAATTTTCCTTTTATAAAAATATAAAACTAACTAATTGACTTTGAAAGAAATTCACAAGTCAGTTTAAAACATTCTGTGAGGTACTAGTACTAAACGACCTTTCTAATTGTCAGAACAAAAAGTAAGCAGGTTTGGGGTTTGTCGGTGCATTATCCATTTTAAATCACATGTGTTTTTTATTTAACTCTTCCTTATCTATTGGGGTTAAAAAGGTCAAATATTTGACTAGATTGATTTGATCTTTGACTTTTGCTATGGTTAATATTAAAATAGGTACTCCCCTCATTAAGTTGGCTAGGACCCTTAATTAATCAAGCCCTTATACTGTGGTTTCATTGGATGACCAATTCAAATTTGATACGGAAAATGGATATTCATTCCATAGACGTGCATATGATCTTCTGATTGGCTGACCGGTCAAAAAAGTAGTTGAAGAAAACGGAATGATCTGTAATTGTTTAGTCAAAAATAGGTTTTAAGGTAAGAAAAAAGAAAATATCCGACGGTAAACTTATCTTGAATACCTACAACATAGCCAGGCATTGAATGGCAACAACATATTCAAACATTATTCGATTATCTTTCCATACATATTTTATACTTCTTTCAGTCCCATGAACAAAACTTATCATAAATCTTATCCTCTTGCAAATTCTTCAAGATCCCTTTGTTTTCATATATAATCTTACGACCCTTTTTCAATTTTTTACCTCTTTCTTTGGTATATATATTTTTCAATGATAGCTACATTTTTTATCTAAAATTTCACTCAGCATTTCTTCCTTTGCTACTGCATGTCATCTACATTTTCATTAACAGATATAACAATTTACCTACGGTCAATATCTATATTATTTAACCCTATTTGTTTATTTGCATATGATATGTCTGTCTACCTCCTTTTCCTTTTCCTTCACTCAATTTTATTTTCTTTTTCTTCTCTTCCCTCTCCCTCCTCTTCCTTTTTCTTTCTTTTTCATTTATTTTCTCTCTTCTTCTTCTTCTTCTTCTTCTTCTTCTTCTTCTTCTTCTTCTTCTTCTTCTTCTTCTTCTTCTTCTTCTTTGTATTTCTTAGTGGCTTCATTTGTTTATATATCATTGCCTTTAACAATCACGAGATTGTTTTCCTAAAAGAACACTGATTGAATGATTAAACATGATCTTTGTTAATATATATTTTTCTTTCCACTGTTATTGTATTTTACTAATCATCCATCAGTGTTCTATCAACACTTGTTGTACCATCTTAAAGTCCTGATGAAGGCTCATTAAAACCGCAACGATTTAACGTCGATTTTCCTTCGTAATAAATTCATCACTTTTGGATTACTTTGTATTTCAGTACTCTTCATACCGTTGGATTCGTTTTCATTATTTACTTCCATAATATATATATATATATATATATATATATATATATATATATATATATATATATATATATGTGTGTGTGTGGGGGTGTGTGGTCTGTTTAAATGAGGTATCGAGACTTTAGTTATTTTTATCAAGACAGAAATAAAATTAGGGTTAATTTTGGAAGAACGAAGAAATCTAGAGACACTTTTCTTCGTGTAGAATAAAACTGCGTTTTCACATTTTTAATGTGTAAATATTTTACGCGTTAGATAAATTTTGAATTGATGAAAAAACTCTTTTACGCAGTCAGGTTAGTGTGAAGAGCACTGCACTTTCACAATCCAGTGATTTGTCTGTAAACTCTCAATTCTATTGATCAAAATCTTGAAAATAGTCACATAACCGTCCAGAAAACATCTAGCCATCTTGATAGACGATATTTGCTTATTCGGTGAATGTACATTTCGTAATCCCTCCGATATATGTCTAATGCGACATATCTCAATTTTTAAACGGAGTACAGAAGTTTGAATTAGAAACTTTCCGTCTACTACACTGGTTGCAATAACAAGGCTAAAGCAGTCAGTCGACTCGACTTTTTGAGGGAAAAGATTGATTCATACCTTTCCCGAAATGAAACACCAAAAAGGCTCATCGGATCCATTTCCTAAACCAATGATAGTGATAATACACGCACCTCTGTTCTGGTGGATTATGCCTGAAATGGTCAAATATATACTTTTATAGAAATACAACTAGTGAAATAGATGTGATAGCTATATTTGCATTGGTTAACCCTCTATACATATACAGGCATATGCATGTAGTCGAATACAACGGCACAAAGGGAATAAAGCAAATAATCAGAGGGATGTAAATTTATCCACATCAAATATAAGACAGTTTGACCACTTGTGAAGCAGTCTCAATATCGGCACTGGTGATGCAGCTCCAATCGCACATGGACTTTTCACAGTCGTGTTGATAATCCAATGTACACGTGGTTTTGACTTTAGTTAGCCAACGCAGATTTGAGAGTCACATATTATGGGGAAGGATTTGTCATTTTATTGTCGTTCGAGACCTGATTGATCGTAGGTTGTTTGATACCTCTGATGATGAAAGACACATCAAGAGATAGATCGTCAGTGACATTGCATTTTGGAATATCTTCAACATATGAATAAACACTGAGACGTGGATAAATTCAAATTTTATCAACAAAACCATTTTTCTATAACTCAGAAAAAAAGATTTAAAATTTTTTTTGGTGTAATGGTTTTTAAAGAAACAATATACAGTGAGAGATCGTTAGTTTCTTTAATTCTTTTCAAAGATAATTCAGAAAAGTTTTACATGTAAAACAGATTTGTTCAAAAAAATCAAATATTTTTTTAAATTTTAATAAAACGGCTAAATAAAGAGTGAATAAAGTTTCCTGATGTAGTCAGAGTTTCAAATTTTGGATAGAAAAACTAATTTGAATCTGTATATTATTTCCAATTTTGTTCAAAAACAGGAAGGTTTAAAATACTTTCGATAGCAGCGCATCATATTTTTTATGTCATTATTATAATCATATATGAAGATACTTATTCCTTGGGAAATGCCACACACACACACACACACACACACACACACACATATATATATATATATATATATATATATATCTTGTTACTATAACTGATTTTCTCATTACTCGGTAGTAATCATGTATTTTATGAATAAGTTCATAGGTGCAACAATAATGATAATATATATGCTTCTGGCAAAAAAGAAATTCAGACGTTAACAGGGACACATTAGAACTACTTATCAGACTTTGAACATTACGATGTCTTAAATACGCTTCATTGCAGATTGAATTCTTGGTAACAATTTTATCCCACTAAATTGATGCTATTTTGCCTTAGTACCGTCTTAAAGTTTCAGATTTCATCTACTTCCTGCTTTTCAATGATAAGTACTCCGACCACACATTCTACCTCCCCGAACTTTTAACGACGATGTCTGAAACCCGGTAATATCTTGGTGTTTCCTGTCATTCTTCTTTCTACTCGTACAGCCGCATCATTAGAAACCACAAAGAAACAAGGGAATTTGATTTATAATGACATTCTGTACACTCCAATATGGAAGTTAGACTTCCCGTGCCAAAATGAGATTCTCTGTGACAGATATGATTGATACCGAACATCAGGGGAGACCGGGTTTGTCTATTATACATTATGTCTTATGTGCTTTGCTGAGATTCATGATGGAGTTTACGAATTTAAAACATTCTTACCTACTGTATATTCTGCTTGACTTGATTAGACAAAAATTTACTCGTTCCTTAGTCTTTTTTCTTCTTTCTGTATCAAGTTAATTCTCTTAGTTTATGTCATTCTACAATTTTTTTTATTATTATTAACTAGCTGAAGTAGTCTACTATGCCGATTAAAAGATCAAAAAGTGAATCGCTGCTGGTTATTTCCCAAGCATTGTTGACATTAATTTGTACTAAGAAACAACAGGGTGATTGCTTTTGAAGAGCTTTAGGCGATTGGTATATTTTGCACTGAATGACATGAAGCTTCATAAATTAGATATTTACTTGGACACGAAAGTTTACGTAACTTAGGCACTTGACAGAAAAAAAAAAACAAGAAAGAATATCAAGATACTTTGTTGTTCGGTAAAGAGACAATCTACGTTCACATCTGGAAAAGGAAATTGCTTATTCTGTATGAAAGGCCACTCAGAAATGGAATGCAACCAACCTCTTTAAGGTTGGAAAAGTGTTATTACGTTTTTGAGTATTTATGGACATGGTATGATTTATATTGTTGTAATTTCTTTATAACCATATTGCCCTACTCTTCATTCACTATCCTGCTCTGCCTTGTGCGATCGGGTTTCAAAATCTAATTCCATTTTCTTATTGACTCTAAATTCCTTAATTTATTCTTATCGTATCTAATGACCTTGTTTGACTTAACCCACGTGTTTTGAGACATTTACAATTTCCATTCCCTAACATCACCAAATCTACACCCAATGATTAATAATTAAGCAAATGTAATGATGAAACTAATTCCATCTACGTTATATAAACATTATAATGACTACTACAAAAGATATATATACATATCAAAAAGTGATTTCTAACTTATTTTTTTATATCTTATGGAGTTAAAAATGATTTGTGAAAGCTTCAGGGAATTCTGAGGAAGATATCTTTTAAATCTTAATATGTAACACGTAATTTTTATTTCAATTAGGATTTTAATCCTATAAATTGATAATTGATGTTTATAATTAATTATCATGATAATACATTATATAATTATTTTAAACTCCCTTTCGGTTATGAACATTTTAAGTTAATACTCTCCCACAGTTGTAGCAAGTATTCATAGTAAACTTATAAGCTCTACATGAAACCGTTGGAAAGCTGTAAATTATACTATTGCCAATACTTCTGAAGGAATCAGTAAGCATTTACCCGACTATACTATGACGAAGAGAATGTGAAACAGTCAGTTCCGAAACATTATGCTGCTGGTTTAATTAAGCGTTGACCTTCTTCTTGGCTGGTTGTCGCACCAAGCCAAAAGAATTCAGTCTGTCCAACTATTTACTCATAACTGGTAAAAGAAGAGATGGATTTATGCTTCTCTTAACGTACATTGAGAGTTGACGGATACACTTACGTACTTACTCCCAGAAAAGGTTGTCTAGTTCATCGGCCCCAAACGTTGTTTTGATACAGTCGAAGATATTCCAAAATGACTCACTCCTTCGAAAAATATTTTCAAATTTATATATTGATTTTTAAGATACCTTATTTAGATTGTTAATTATTTACTCTCAGGATGGTACAATCCTACCATGGAAAAGTGCTTTTTCTTGCCTCGAAGAAACAAAAACAAAGAAAGAATTAACATGCAAAAATAGTTTTAAAAAAAGAAGGCATATTGTTTTAAGTTTAGGGAATCAAGTGATAAAACACCCCAACAATAGTTGCCACTTATCTGAATAAATCATAAAGAAATGAAATGGAATTTTGACGCTTGAGTTAGTGTAAAGAAGAGAGAGAAGGAGAAAAAGAAGGCGGAAACAGGTGTGAAAGATGTTCTCAGCGAATGTAGGTTTTCTCACTTAGCATACCGAGGTGAGTCAATAGGATCAGAACGCACTGATTCATGTTATAAATTCACGAATCACATTGAAAGATTGTTAACCTCTGAAAGATTATTTACTAAATAAATTTCAACTGACTCTCTGTGAGTGAGTCAAGATTTATGAGTTATTCTCGGTTTAAATTAGGCTGACTGACTTCCCTATATGTTTTTGCATCCCTGTGTGCCAGCGTATTCTGGTGTATGTGTGTGTGTGAAAACAAAAGTGAACGTTATACTCAAAGTGAATCTAATTTCCAATTATAAGTCCTCTTACAAAAATTTGACGTAAGATAAAAAAAATAAAATAACCTTAGGAAGGAAACAGTGACGTTTAGAACTCGTTTGCGAAAGTTGACTTGTAGCACAACGCCAAATGCCATGTTGGGTTAGCCAACCATAAGAAGTGAATTCGAGTCTAAATTGGATTATTCCTACATCCACCTTTGTGCCACAAATATGCAAAACTTATCTCTGGAGTAATGTTTTTGAATCTTGTTTAGCAGTTAATCTATTCCTTTCTCATAGGATTCACCATACTTCTGCTACAACTAAGTTAAACTTTGTTAATAATTACAGGAGCTGGATTTTTTAAAAATGGTGTCAACTTAGGATTTCTAACATTTCTGTTGTATAAAATCTGCTCATTTTACAAGTCTTTCATTATATATATATATATATATATATATATATATATATATATAAATATATATATATACACTTAAAACAATTCAATATATATATATATATGTGTGTGTGTGTGTGTGTGTGTGTGTGTGTGTGTGTGTGTGTGTGTACACTTAAAACTATTCAATAGGGTATATATATATATATATATATATATATATATACCCCGACACACAAGTATGATGCCCCCAGTGTTTTGCAACTGTAAAATGCTTCAATTGTTTCTCTGCTGAAGGGTAGGCCCCATCCCAAGGGAGTCCTGTTATATCACAGTAGACAATCTGATGATGACGCTCCAGTCCTGCAGCTTTGGAGAAAGTGTAGTACACCTTCATTTCTATTACTCACAAGTCCAATCTTACTCGGATTGATAGCACCTAATAAGCGCCTAACTATGGGTCAAATAGAACTGTCAGCAATCAAATGATGTATATTATTGTTAGACATAGAATTGTTTGATCAATTAATTGTGTTTATCAAATGAATGTCTAATTGAATTGTTTGTGATGCATTGCAATACTTGTAACTATTTGAATCTATGCAAATGAATCAGCAGTGTTGAATAGAATAATTAGTATTAAATAGTAATAGTTAGAACCACTTGACAGTTTGCAAACTAATGATTAATATTAAATTGAATTATTAATATGAGATAGCAATAGTTGAAACCGTTTAAATGTGAAGAAAAAATTTGCTATACTAGTATGCAAACTAATTATTTCTAACCCGTTTAAAGATGAACTTGCCAGCTAAATATTCACTCACAGATCATATATGTATATCCATTTAGATATGTGCAAACAAATGACTGGCGGTAAATTGCTAATGTTGCATAGCAATACTTGAAAACATTTAACTATGTGAGCTCAAGTTCGTTTAAAAATGTTATCAACAAAATGTGTTAAGAAATTATATTTATTTAATATCTATCTATATATATATATATATATATATATATATATATATGTGTGTGTGTGTGTGTGTGTGTGTGTGTGTGTGTGTGTGTGTGTGTGTGTGTGTGTGTGTGTGTGTGTGTGTGTGCTGAGAATTTGGTATTGAATAACCTACAAGGGTTGATAGGCCATAAAACCCAACCAAATCTAACCAACGAGCAGGATGTGACACAAGGTCAAAGGTCAATTTGTGGAGTTTAACAAGTTTGAGTTCAGAGTTTCGGTTCTCTTAGACCGGTTGTCATGCCAATGTCAAAGAACCCGGTCTATCCTGCTATTTACCCAAAACTACAGGGATAAGAGTTAAATTCATACCTTTTCCAAAGTTATTTGTGCTACGTGAAGTGAAAGCAGCAGAGCCCAGGATTTGAAATTTTGTCCCGGTGTCCATTATCTACGATGGTAACCATAACAGCACGAATGTTTCCGTCAATGTTTGTTAATTATATACTCTAGACAGTCCCAACCATTAATCATTCTTCTAAAAGATTAATTCACATAACATAAAAGAGGTTTACAAATAATTCTTTTAATCTTATTTTTCGAACTTAATATTTTTCTGAGAAATGTCACGGAGATGTGTAGAGAAAACAATTTAATCCGAGTGAAATATAGGGTATTTATGATCCATGCATTTTATTCGAAATTGTTTGTTGTAACTAAGCAATCATGTAATTATTTTTATCTCATATACGAAAACGAAAAAAACTACTGGTAACTCAGTTACTAATATGCAATTGAATGTGAATGATTATTTTACTGATAAATACTTAGTTTTTTTTCTTTTGAAGAATAGATCTGAAACTTTATGCAACGCTATGGCTTCCCAATTGCTTCTTAATATAGGTTATTTTCAGAGCACCAAGTAATATAGAGATTTCAGTTCAAGTGATGCTCTACAAACATGCCCTTTTTTTTTATTGGAACTCGTTATGAACAGTTCGTTGTAACGTAGGAAACAAATGTGAATTTCAAGCTATTCGCCTAATCATTGGTCTTAGAATAAGTTGAGTGTATCCTCTGCAGAAGAGTAAGTCACCCCGCAAAAAATGAGTTATTGGTATTACACAAAATTGCGTCTGAAATTGAGGTTCAAGTCATGGGCATCTGGAAAATTGTAAAGTAATCATTCAATATTATTACTCCCAGGTTCGCTCTAAACTGGAATGCGTGGTACCCGTTAGTGTCTGGTCTTTGTATTCTGTTGAAAACCTATCCGTATTCGATTGGACCAAGTTCAAAAAATAACTTAAAAACAACACAAAACTGTAAATATCATTGGATGGGTTTGTTTTTCTAGCATATCAACAATTGTAGGTTATTTAATGTCAAATCCGATTTATCCATATACATTAAATATGATTTGTAAACATAAGTCAGCAAAGTTAAATAGTTCCTGGAATTGCTATGTATTACTTAAAATTCAGTTAAGCATCAGTCATTTGTTTACATGCAGTTCACTCATCAAATAGTTCAATTTCAAACAATACTATTTAACAAAAGTCAACAAAGTTAAATTGTTCTAAGTCTTGCTTATATCACAAACAATTCAAATTACAGTCAATTGTTTATACACAGTTAAATAATCAAACGTTTCTATTTCAAACAATTCAATTAAGTAAAAGTCATTTGTTTGCACTTATTTAAAAGTCAAACAGTTTTATTTGGCCCATAGATTGTATCTTTTCAAATGCTACAAACCAAGCCAGAGCAGAATAGGATGCGAAGGCAATGAAGGAGTACTCCATATTCTTCCGTATTATAGGAACCTCATCATCAGATTGTTTAGTGCCATATGCAGGACACTCATTAGGGAAGTCTTACCCTTCTCCAGAGATGCAGTCAGTATATTCTGCAGCCCTAGCCGACTGGGCTATGTAAATATGAATTTGATTCTCAAATTACTTAACATAAAATAATCAATCAGTCAATCATCAAAATGAAGTTCTCCTTTCAGATTTTTCTTTGCGAATATGATGTTTTTTTACATGTAAATAAACATCAGCAAGAAAATAAATATTTCTTACGTCAGCAGTTTAATTCTGTACACAGTATAGAACCCACAATACTACCATTGATCCTTGCTTCATGTGTAAATTGGACATAGCACTCATGACTAAGGGACACTATCAGTCAATATGATCCCACAGCGAACTAACTCTAAGTAGGTTTATATAGGAATTCATTACAACAGAATAGGTATCGAAGTATGTTTATCCAATATTGGAGACACTAGGCCGTGAGAAAATTAACTTGTCAATCAAAACATTTAAATAATTAAAAAAATATTTGCTGCTATTTCAATTTTTTCTTTATTCTTTTTATTTCAAATTGTATGTAAACTTATGTCCATTATTTGAATTTTTCTCTTAGACTTTTCTTTTCTTTTTCCTTCATTAGGAAAACGCGAGCTCATGCTAATTACTTTTTGTGGAATTCATTATTTGTGGGGACAAGCAGAATAGAATGAAAATATAGAATTGAAAAGAAGAAAACAACAATGAATTTTCCAGCATCTGTTTTGATTAAATCAAATAAAAAATACAGCACTACAAATGAAAGAAAACCACCATAATATAAGTGTAGTAGAAATAATAAATACAACAATGAAAGAAAAAAATACATGTGAAAATCCTGAGAAGTGTTAAATGAAGTACTGCTTTCGTTTTTATACATGCACATATGTACGTAAACAGAGAGATAGATAGACTGAGGGAGACAGACAGAGAGTCATGGCATGGTTTCTACAGAAAAATGAGAAATGAAAACCTTACACTTAGGAGCTTGTATGTTCAAATCAAGAATTCATCACTACTGTACAAATCATAAAACACAGAGAGAGAGAGAGAGAGAGAGAGAGAGAGAGAGAGAGAGAGAGAGAGAGAGAGAGAGAGAGAGAAATATAAACACATATCCATGCTGGTATTACACACACACAGACAGACACACAGACACACACACACACACACACATATATATATATATATATATATATATATATATATATATATATATATATATATAATTACATGTTTATTTTGCATGCCTGCAGTCATTAAATACAAACAAAAGCACACACAGAGAGTGAAGTGTGGAAAAGTCTCTTTGTATGTATAGTGCTCAATACATGACTGTGGAGCTACAAGGAAAAGCGTTTTAAACAAAAACAGTCTATACTAATTATCCAGTAACATTACTACACAGTGAGGCATATTTAGTCAAAGTCTTAATTGTTTCATCTGATACGGTTTAGAAGAAATAAAGAATTCATAAATGGAAAGAGTATTTCAAGAATCTGCTTGGAAATCCTCCGGAAATCATTGTTAAACATACCGAAAAAATATATACCGCCAACTAGACATCAAAGTAGGACAATGTACGGAGGAAATACTTGATTCATTGGTGAAAAAATAAGCAGAAAAGCTGCAGACCTCCTGAAGTACGAAAGACCAGAAAAGGTACTAGACATTTTCTCGATTATGCAACACTCTGTATAAACAAAAAGCAATTGATAAATGAAAGAAAGGCTGCATCTCTCTCTGCCTCAAAATAGACGACCTCAGAGCCACTCAAAACTAAAGAGGCATAACTCTTACTCTTATGGGTGCAAACGTTTCTTATGCTCTTTTGCTCAATCATATATGACATCGAGAAAATTCTTATAATAATCCTTTACAAACAACATATAAATAATAGTCCGTTCACCCAATGTTGACACCAATCTCTTCAACGTAGTTACATGGGTCTTGGAAGGAGATAGATTAGCACCATACATGTTTATAATCTGCCTAGATTGTGTAATTCCTATGACAATTGATCTAATACGATAAAATGGTTATACAAGAAAAGATTAAAAAAAAACTATATCCAGAAAAAATAACAGACACTGACTTCGCAGATAATCTAGTGCTTCTGGTAAATACTCCTGCCTAAGCTAAATCCCTGAATAGCCTGGATCAATCAATAAAAGACAACTAGAATGCAAATAAAAGAGAGTTCGTATGTTTTAAACAAGAAGGAGAGCTAATTCTACTTTAAGTGACAAACCTCTGAAATTAGTAGACCAGTTAAGATAGCTCGGCAGAAACATCTCCTCTGCAGAAACAATGTCAACATATATGCATATAATGAAGACATGTAATACTATGTAGAGGTTAGCGATCATATGGAAATCTGATCTCTGATCAAATAAAATCGGATTTCTTCCAAGATTTTAATCTTTAAAAAAGAAAAAAAAATGACTGTTATCTTTTTTTGGAATAAGTAATTGTTTAGTTAAACTATTTTGTATTTATTCAAAATTGCGACGGTTTCATTATTTATCTTTGTTCATTTTTACTTTAAAAAAAAGCTACTCGTGTCACACATGTTTTCCCCAATTATTTTATTATATTTGATTTATATGTTTCTTATTTTAAGGTTATTTTCTTTTTTCGTGTATGATTCGCCCAATTTTGAAGCGGAAATAGAAATTGACAACAATTTATCAAAGGGTTTGATTTTGAATCTGAATTCGTGCAGTCATGACACACGTATTCCATTCAATTTCCACGGTACTGTGGGTATAATATGTATAAATGTCACGAACAGTTTCTCATTTAATATTAAGTGGTTATATTCAAAGACCGATCACAGAAAAAAACTCCAGCCTTTGATCATAGTGTTGTATCTGCAGTAGAAATGGAATTAAAGATATTCAAACGTATAAAATTAATTTAAGATAGAAAAAAATAAATTATCACAAATAGTCATATTTATATCTTGATTTTAAAATGTCTTATAATATTTGAGTAATTAAAATTGTTTATTCTGTTTATGATGATAACCTTTTTTATCTATGAGTGTTTTTGATTTAGATATTGTTACAAGTACAGAGCCAAAATTATTTGCCGGCAAATGTCCCAGGTAGAGATATTTTGATCCGAGATTGACTATAATAATCACGTAAAATACGAAAACAACACACACACACACACACACACACACACACACACACACACACACACACACACACTGATGCGAAAATAAACACTTCTGTTTATTTTAACGAAAACTACTCCAAATACTGAAGCACATTTGTGATATTTTACTTAATCTACTTCTGGGTTAGTAGTCGATTTCCACAACAAATACGTATTGAATCAGAGCTGCAACAGGCGTTGTCATCCGAGGTTGTTAGTCTGGTAACCAAACGAGACAACAAATCACAAGCTGGTATCCTTTTTCAGTCAGGGGTGGGATAAACTGCGTTTTTCTAAGAGTGTTAAACCGAATTAACATAATTCTGCAGACCCTTTTATTGGATAGACACCCTCTTCTCTTAATATTATTACGTTCTTGACAACTCCATCTTTAGAGGGGATCATCAATCCTTCTCCCATGGAAGATTAAATACAAACACATCTTTTATTAAGCTCGAAATTGACTTCATAAATATGTTCGTTTTTTACATCACAGACGGCACGAACTTCGGAATATTGATTGAAAATACTATTGCAAAACATTTACCAATCCGTGTGTCTCGGTTAAAATCTCAACTAAAACTTCTAAAACTCGTAGTCGTTTGACTTTTGATAGAATAGACTAAAACGGAAGACCTATTCAACAGCTTTAATACCAAACAAATGGCAATATTTTACTAAACAGAAGAGCGACAAGCAAGAGACATTATTCGTAGGAAGGTAAAAAGTGAGATACAAGCAAAAAAAGAGGAGTGAGTGTTTAGATATCACATTCTTTACCTCCTTAAAGATTTAGAGTTCATAGTAACGAATGGGTTTTCGGTGTTCTCTTACCGGTTGTATCAGAGAGTCCTGGGTGACAAACACAAGAATAGAGGGTTTGATCGGTAATGACCGTTTCAGAAGGTGGAGTCATCATATTCCTCAGATAGGAAACCCCTCATTTCCGGACATCAGTTTCATCAGTGACATTTTGATGGCCAGTGGTCTCAGAATTTTCCGAATTCAGAAGACCTTCAATCGAGACATCAGAACTGGTTTCTATCTTTATAATCCTTTGGACCCTTAGCCAATCGTAGCAAAGTCTTGCACGGAAACAGTTGTTACTTGTCCATCCACAAATAGACTATGGTATTATTAAGGATTTGTTCGAGCCAAATCCACTTCGTTGACCATGGTATCATAATTGCTAGCATTCTCAGACCGAAATGAGTATGTGCTTTCAACTCGGTAATGAATAGCTTCTGGGAGATCGGTGAATGTACGCAAAGAGCCTTTTGGGTGTTGTGACCATTTTCCCTGTGCACAGCAAAGATATGGTCGAGTTCAATAGATCACGTAGTCCTGAGTCCCATTGTTATTCCTGGAGTCACTTTGATCCTAAGACGAGCGTGATGCTTTTCCAGATTATGCTGCTTTTGTTAGCTTCTACCTTAGTTTGTTAGAAGGCACTCGTTGGATTGCTCGTTTGATAACATTTCGAACATTGAGAATAGAGGAAGTAGACATCAGATAGCTGTTGTTTTTTTTTGTCTTGATCATACATGGGAAGGCACAGGAGAAGAGAGAAAACACGTCGACAATTGTTTGTAAGTAGCAGTTTCGGAAAGTAGAATGTCGGTTTCAATTACAAGAGGGTTCGTTTCAATGATGGGATGAAACGATGCTTTCTTGATTTCCTTTGTGCAGTCTTTGAACGCTTTCTTCGCTGTATGGTTGGGAGGAAATATTTATTCGACCACTAGTTGGCTAATCTTATTGGGGAACTTTTGGATCCACTTGGAAGAGTATGAAAATAGGTGGTTGTGTATTTAGGGATTGGCCATTCCTTACAAGGTCTCAATTTCTCCAGGGCAAGTCGAAGTGAGTAATGGACTAGGTTATAATCCATAAAATCAATCAATTTGGTTGAAATTTAAACGCTTATTTATCACATTTGTTTTGTTTACAAATATCCGCTTAACGACTACTGAGAGCTCAATTCGAAGAGCCTTGCTTTATGATAGTGGCAACCATTTCTTCTCTTGGTAGGGAGCTCAACCACACAGGGGTAGGGAAGCATATCTATTGTTATCCACAAACAGACTGTTTCGTTCTACCAGAACACTTCAGTGTGGCTAGACAGGCTAGATTCCAGTAGCTGGGATCGAAACCTGACTGACTGAAACGCCAATCCAAGAACTAGCCAGCTTAAAAACCAGGGAACTTTTCTTTTATTATATTACTTTGGTTTTCTCTAGCTTTCTATTTAGTTTCTGTGCATATGGGTTCAATTGACTGAGAATGGCACTAATATAATAAACATCTATAAAAATTAACATGCTAATTAAAGAAACTGCATAAAAAATAAACTAAAATAAAAAGCAACACCAGCAAAAAAGTTCCACTGAAGATAAAAATTGATAGGACCATAAGTGCTTGGGAGCAAACCGAGAGCAAACTCTCTTTGAACTGAATGCTTATATAAAAAAAATTAGCAAAGAAGCTAAATAATCAACATGGTCGATCAATAAGATCATAAAAACTGAAATTCCATGGTGTTTTACAATATATATATATATATATATATATATATATATATATATATATATATAAAAGTATGTTTGATTAAATCGAGACACTTATCAGGAAGCTTGAAAGGATCTTAATAAAATTATATCGGCAAAATATGTCTTTATTATTTAATCAAACATGTATACATGAAAGACTAATGCCCAACCACACACACACACACACACATATATATATATATATATAATGAGCACACTCACACATAAAGACTTGCACCCAATTCTAAGTTTCCTCCAACTGTATTGTTTTCATCTTTTCGATTTCATCATCATGTTTTGTTATCTACCTGATTAATGTCGTTTATAAAACGTCATGAAACGTGAGGTCGCAAACTCGCTTCCATGCTATTAAATATATATAAAATCTAATATCTATTTACTTTTTTATAATTATATGATAACTCATTCACAGATATCGAGTACTCTCCATATCATATCGCATTTGGTTCACCACAAACCCACAAAACGATATAGTGACAACCAAAAATGTCACTATATATATATATATATATATATATATATATTCAAACACTGTGCTATTATAATTTATTCATTCCGGTTAAAAATTTTTGATAAAATTTTCGCAAAAACAGCTTTTCTCCGTGTTTCCAGTTATTTTCATTTAAAATGTTATTTACACTTGTTTGTGATACACATGGATATTTTCTCTCAATTTGCCCGCCTTTCCCCGGCTTTCTCTCTCTCTCTCACACACACACAAACTCTCTCTCACACACACACACACAAACTCTCTCTCTCTCTCTGTTTTTCTGTCTCTTTCTCTCTCTCTCTCTCTCTCTCTCTCTCTCTCTCTGTATATATATATATATATATATACGACACACACACACACACACACACACACACACTCATATATATATATATATATATATATACGAGACACACACATTTTTGTCTGTGTATGTTTCTGTGTGCATTTTTTTTCAGATGCTCACTGTTTCTTTCGGCAATATATCTTTAGTTCTTTGGAGAAATAAAAACAAATACATAATCATGTCCCCTCACACAAAATTATAAACATTCTCATATAGTTATATATTGTTTTTATTTTAATTACCTGTCCATTCCTCATTTTTTTTTTTTTTGTCAGTCTCTGCAAATCAGCGAATTCTTCCTTTGATATTTTCTTCAACAGTTTTCCTCCAGTCGTTAAAATACTTCATACAAAAAAAAAAGAGTAAAATAAATCCCGACAACTCGAGTTCAGCCCTTTTAATAGCCACACGTGTTAAATATTGAAACGTTTTTAATCAGCCATTTAAGGAAAGAAAATAAATATATTGGGTTTTAACTGCCATTTTCTCAGTCACGAAAAAACGTACCAAAAGGTAAATAAACTTGAATAATCTTCCGTCATTTGTTTATTATATAAATAACAAAAGCCTTGAATAAAAATCTTCGTAAGCGAATATAAAGTATACATACATAAAACTCTGTAGAGTATATATTCATAAAGTAATACTTACGTAAAATTATAAACACACACACACACACACACACATATATATATATATATATATTTGTGTGTGTGTGTGTGTGTGTATGTGTGTGTGTGTGTGTGTGTGTGTGTGAGTGTGTGTGTTTAACCAAAGTTTTTTAAATGAGTACTTTGTAGAAAACGTTATAGATAAACAGGATCTCATTTGTTTGCAGATGATTGAATGATTTCAATTTATCATAGATAACCAACGAATAGTGATATGACATTAAAATAGGGAACCAAAGAAAACCAAACTATATACCTTGTCACCAATATCCCAGATTCTAAAATCGATATCAACATGCGCATTAATAAATCATGGGCTACTATTGAAAGTTTATCGGCCATTGTGAAATCGGATCTCTCTGAAAAAATGAAATATGAATGCTTCTAATCTGTAACAGTGTCAGTACTATTGTATGGTTGCACAACTTGGGTTTTAACGAAATACCAGGAAAAAAAGTTAAGTAGGTGCCACAGAAAATGCAGCTTCCTAAAAAAACAACAGAACACCCATTATCTTTTTATCTCGCAAATCATGCAAGAAAACCGATCAAAACATGCAGGCTATGACTGATGAATTCCCATCAACCCCAGCACATGGGCACACCAATACTGGCGGATTAGCAAAAACTTACTGCCCATGCCTCAATGCAGACATTGGGTTCTTTCTGGGGGATTTAGCAAGAATGACAACTGATCGGGACACATTATTTTGACGAATTATAACAGAGAGAGAGAGAGAGAGAGAGAGAGAGAGAGAGAGAGAGAGAGAGAGAGAGAGAGAGTAGAAGAAATCGATGCTGTCGGCACGCCTTGACGATGACGAGAAATAATAAAACCTTAGTATATTTCTTTGAAATGAAAGGGTTGGAAGAGTCTAACTATTTATATTAGCTATATATATATATATATATATATATATAGAGAGAGAGAGAGGGAGAGCGAAAGAAAGACAATTATTTATGTAAGCGTGTCACAAGTAAATGGCATCACAGAGGAAAATATAAGTTAATGTAATACGTGCCATTCAGCAAACAATACAATATCTGGTACAGTTTGTAATTTAATCATAGTTTCGTCGGGTATGCGTTTAGCTGAATGTCGTTTTTTAAATATTCAAATTGCTGATATGAGTGAGATAACTATGAAATACTAATTAAAATCTTTATCTCCTTCCTAAATTAAAGTATCAATATAATCATGGACTGCTATTAAAATGTGTAGCCGACAGGTTCATGAATCGTCTATAATCTATTTGAGCATCCTGCGTCCTTGCAGATATCATGACTCAACAAAATTTTTACTAATGAGTTAAAGACGTGTTTTATACTAAATCGAATGAGCTTAACCATATCCATATTTAACATTTTCCAAGCGTGACAGAATTTCTTATTATACATGGTTTTTAAAGCGAGAGATCAGAATCTCTCACAAACGCAATAATAAAACTCAAAAACATTGAATATATTGATCAATGCTTCAATTAGATATTTTGAAAAACCTATGTTCAATTACTTTGTACAGTATTTATTCATATTTTTTAAACCTAATGTATTTTATGATACTGGCTGGATCAATCTTTTCCTTAGGTTTTGATAACTTCTCAGTTCCCCATCTCTGTCTCACTCTCTTTCCCTTTGAAAAATTTTCCAGTAGTTTTCTTGTTATCCCCATCAGTTAAATGCTGTCCTGTCCACAGTCATGTTTGATTGTTTTTGCTGATGGCTTTTATACTTGGATTTAATCATTAGTTTGAAATAGGCATCAAAGATGGTTTTGCCACAAGCATGAATTGAATAAGCTACTTATGATAGTTCACTGGGTGTTTTCTGTATTCTTAGCAGATATCTCAGTGTTAGAAGCATTTTTGTATATTTCACTTGAATGGGACCATAGAGACTTCAGATTACTGAATATTTCAACAATAGGGGTTCTTCAAACACCATTATCTTGTCAGCTGGGGCAGTAGGATATGCCAAGTGCACTTCTGCCGAGAGGTCAGACTCCTCAACAAAAGAGTTTCCGGGGTATGAAACTAAACTGCATCTGATGGTGAGGCTCCAATCCAGGAGCTTTGCGGAATATGGGTTATTCCTTCATTCCCATTACTCCCAGATCCACTCTAGAACGGATTAGTAGTAACTCTTACAGTCTCATCCATGAGCAAAATAGAATCGTTTAATCATTTATTTATATTATTATAAGTTTTTAAAAAATCATAAAGCTGTGGGCAAATTATTCATATTACATAGAAATAGTTTATAAATAGCAAGACTAGTATTTAATACTAACATTTGAAACAAATCAACTGTATGCAAACAACTGAAAATAATCAATAAAATTAGTATTATTAAAAATGAATACTTGAAACCGTTTGATCGTGGACAAGCTAATGATCTCAAATAAAAATAAAGTTACTTAAAAACTATTCTCTAACAAATCTCACACACACACACACACACACACACACACACACACATATATATATATATATATATATATATATATATATATATATATAACAACCTACAAGATTGATATGTCATATAATACCAATAAAAAACTTAAGTCATGAAATGAAAATAATATATTATTCAAAAGTTTGGAAATATTTTCGTAACGAGAGGCACATTTTAGCAGCTGCAGAAGGTTTTATCAAGGTTGTGAAAGTGACAAACCACACCGGACTGTGAGATTCTCAGCTCGCCTGATACAATCCGAGTACTAATCATCGAGATTTTTCTTGATAGCTCGAAGCTATGCTTTGGAATCCACGAATTCACACTTTTAGTGCTAGCTGTCATTGCCTAATTGTTAAGTTTGATGTTAGCAAAATTTCTTCAACTATTTTGTGATTGAACCTTTATCAACAGTACCTTTATCTTTCAAGTAACAAATGTTTTTAGTATGGTCCAGTTTGAACTCGTAAAGATGAGATTAGAAGAGATTTACGTTTATCTGCGAGGTTTTCTAGTCAAAAATGGAATGAAGCAAAGCACAATGTATCCATTTACAAACTACTTTGCAACTACCAACCACAATGGGTACCTACCACGTCTTGAACTGCTTCTGTCACATGATATAAGCGACAAATCTAGCACATACAAACATATTGCAAAACCTTTGACACATTCTAGTATTTAATAAGTTTGGGTACTCAAGTTTTGCTTCAAATTTGACGCAACACCAATCAATATAGAATGTGCATATAACCTTGAAGTATGTCAGACTTTAAAACCATGATTCTAAGGTCGGATTTGATTTCAAGAGCACAAATTCAGTTAAGGAAAGAACAACTTCCGTTAGTCGCAGAGGAGAAGTTTTTTTTAGTGTTGTGTGCAATCTCACAAGGTAGAAAGATAATAAGCTTCAAAGCTGGATTTTTCAAGATAACTTTTTAATAAAATTCTGAAGGACAGTCGAAAATATTTTACCATATTTTCTCCAGACAATATGTCTTACTCAATTTCCTTATCTATCATTCTCTCTCTCTCTCTCTCTCTCTCTCTCTCTCTCTCTCTCTCTCTCTCTCTGTCTTTATATATATATATATATATATACACGCAACTGCAAAAAAAAAGCTGTGCGGCAACGGTAACTTTAACTGATTATGACTTGGGTTCAGGTAAAGTTTCGGAGCTTTATCCATTAATTCAGTGCGCTCTAGCTATATCTATTAATTCCAACAAACATTCTTGGTGTTTTTTCAAATGCTGAGAATGCTAGATCAAGATTCAGCTCCTTCGTTACAATAAAGAAATTATATAAATCTGAATGATATAAAAATAAATTATACGTCAAATTCATTTGTAAGTCAAGACAACGATCTACATTGTTCAGGTTCAAATGGATATTTTAAAAACTATTCTACACTTGCGATAAACAAAAAAATCAGTGTATCGTAGGGCATTCCTGACTCTTGATCTCTTCCGTGGATTCACGATTCATCATTCTTCTCTCTCTCTCTCTCTCTCTATATATATATATATACACACACAAAAGGCGCATTAGAATTGGTAACTTGAACAATGAACACAATTTTTCACTGTAGAGATGCACATTAACATTCACAATAAGAGACTAAGACAAATTTTAGTGGCTGGTGCTCTTTTACGTCGTCATTCCGTGAATACCTGTCCGTCCTTTTATAATATTTTTCCATACTTGTGCAAATCCATTTTAAATACATCTGTGCAAATCCATTTTAATACAATATATGTGCAAATCCAGTTAATACAACATATTCCATCCTTAGCTAATATACTCCACATATATCATAATTATATACTCTTTCTTTTTCTTTTTCTCTTTCTTCCTCTTTTTGATTCGAAATTTTTCTGGATAAACAGACGGAATGTAAATTATATACAATATTCCCAATTAGTCAAATGACATAATTTAACAACAAACGCTGATTCACTTATTAAACGGTCAAATTCTTCTTGTTATAGAAATTTTAGGATTTTATATTTTGAATTTTTAAACATCCATCGTTGATTTAACATCAATAATACCGTCCCTTACAGTCCTGGTGATGGGTTATTAGAACCAAAACACTATAGTGTTGACTTTGCTTTTCAATAAACGTCTAATTCCTTTTGGATTACCTTGTTATCAACATCTCTCTCTCTCTCTCTCTCTCTCTCTCTCTCTCTCACTCTCTCTCTCTCTCTCTTGTTGAAATTAATTGCGTCAAATTTAATCAGTTAATCTCAAACTAGTGTCTCTTAAATTTGAAGTAAATGTATTATCCAATATTAGAAACACTAAAATTTATGCACTTTCCCACTACAAATAAGTTTATACATTCAATAGGAATGAGCTCTTTCTCTCTGTCTTTCTCTCTATCTTTTTTTTTTTTTTGGTAAACTTTCCTTCAATACATATGAATTACTAGCTATAAGCATTTTAGAGCTAATTTATTCATCTTAAGGTAACATAAGGTATAATTATTTTCTTTCATCTTAATCTGACATAATTGCACTGTAATGGGACACTCTGTGAGGATTGATTTCATTTCACGAGCAAATTGCTCATCCCCCTGAGGAGGAACTCTTTAACGATAGCTAATCATGAATATAAATGATATTATGACAAGAAATATGCGGTTATGAGAAATATTAGAAAATTGGTTGCTAATATCTACTCAAGAATGTGTCATTCTTTGTATGAATACTAATAATTATTATTTATGTAATTTTGATCAAACCCACGTACAGAGCCAAGTTATTATTGCGTACGGCTTTAAGTGGTGATTTTTCTGGTTCACTGATTCGATGTAAAATTCATTTTTGGGGCATTTTTTATCCCTCTACTTAATTTACTTCTATCGAACTTGGCCTGTATAGCTGTATATTTCAAAAACCGCTAAATATTGAATAAGTCTGGCTACGGAAGATGTCGAGAATCACTTGAGGTCCAAGCACCAAAAATTACAGTTGCATTTCGTCTAATTTAGTTTCTGAAATTACAAATAACTGTCTACCCAGTTGATTCAATCATTAGATGGGAGGGAAGTGATGCATTAAATAATTTCCCAATGAAATTAGCGCCAACTGAAAGCAAATTTTCTCAGCCAGAAGTTGAACCCACAAAATAGAAGCCATAATCTTTTGCGCCTCCCCTCAAGGTGATATTTTTAAATTTTTGGAAATAGAAGTTGAAAGTTAATTCTAAACGGTAGGCGTTAGATAAAACTCTTTGAGAGTAAAAGAGAACATCTACCGAAATCTCATCGCATCAATCGAACAAAAATGTAGATGTAACATCACGGTTTGGTTGCTAAATAACTGTAAAACATTTTCCAGAAAATTCTGATTTGCTGGATAGTTTTGAATACTGTCGTTCCACCAGCACATTTATCCCTGATCCTCTCTCACCACTTCTCCCTAACGTTCATCACCTCTGGCAGTTCTTCAGGGCTATATCCTCACAGAGCTGGTGTATGGATGTTCGAGCTGGCCGTCCTGCTTTTGTTCGGCCATATGTGGGGATCAATAGGAGTACATCACTTATGAGCTCGTCCCTGCTTCTCCAGCAGTGTCCTGTATGTCTGGTTCGTCTAACTTGGATAGTTTTCGTGATGGGAGGTAGGTGGCCGTATAGATGGTACTTTGTGGGGTGTTGCCTCCAGGACTTATTCAATATTGCTCGCAGTATTCTTGTGTAATTGCCGTCTAGCTTTTTCTCCAGCCGTTTTGTTAGCGTCCAAGAAGTGCATCCATATAGCAGTATCGACACGACCGCTGCCTGGAAGAAACTTCGTTTCTTTTTATCGGTCAGGTCTGACTTCCATATGATCTCTAGCTTATCGATAGCTGCCCATGTCTTTGTTAGCCACGTGTCGATATCTTTTTCAGTTGATGAGACACTGCTTCCTAGGTAGGTGAATTTATCTACCAGTTTCAGAGAGGTTCCCTCTAGTATGGAAATGTCGCTGTGCTTGATTAAAGCACATGTATTCAGTTTTGTGTGCATTGACATAGAGGGTAATACCAGCGGCGGCTCGTTCCAAACTATGCAGTAGTGTTTTGGCTTGGTTGGGTGTATTTGCCAGAATCGCTATGTCATCGGCATAGTTGGCGTCGGTTAGTTTTTTTGCGGAGTACATTCTGCTTCTTTTCTTTGTTAGCTCGAAGCCGTTTTCTTTGATTTTATCAATCGATGTTCTAAGCACGTAGTCTAGAAAGATTATAAAGAGGTATGGGGCAAGCGTGTTCCCTTGCAGTACTCCCACAACAATACCGAAGAATTCTTTGTCTCCATACGGTGAACGTACTTTCACTTCGCTGTTTCTATAGAGAATCGTTATAGCTGCGACGGTCTCTTTTGGTACGCCATCTGCTAGTAGGATTTGGTCCATCTTCCCTCTGTGAATGGAATCAAAGGCCTTGGTAAAGTCGACGAATAATATTATCACCTGGAGGTTTTTTGCCCGTACGCCTTCAAGGATTACACGGATGGTCAATATTTGTGAGGTCGTAGATCTATTTCTTCGGAAGCCATTTTTTTTTCCCTAAGAATGTTGTCAGTTTTGGGTTCTATGCGGTTTCGTAGTAGGGCATAGTAAAATTTGGCTGCTATGGATATGAGTGTTATACCTCGTTAGTTCTTGGCTAATCCGAGGTCACCCTTTTTAGGGAAGAGGAGGATGCATCCCTTCATCCATCTATCTATCGGATTTTGATTATAGACTGCGTTGCAATGTCGGAGCAGTTTGTCGTCAAATTGTCTTGTCTTCCATACTTTTGGGGAAATCTCGTCAAAACCTACGGCTTTCCTACTTTTAATTTTTCTAAGAACTGAGTCCAGTTCTTCTTGAGTGAACCGTCATAGTTCAATGTCCAATTACTTACTAATAATTCTGGTGATTGGTTCATGTGTAACTTTCGGTGGGTTTCCTAGTAGATTTTCGAAATGCTGTTTCCACAGTTTTATTCTTTCTTTTTCGTTTGTAGCTTTCAATTTAGCTTTGGTGGTGCTCTTCCTTCTAATCACTTAGTTTATCGTTTGCCAGGCTATCCTAGATTGCCTATCTTCCACTAAGTCTCAAATCTTATCAATCTGATTTTGTACGTATTCTGTCTGTTCTTTTAGATATATGCTTCCTCATTCATTTTGTGCCTTTTTAGTTTTAGGGCATTTGTGTTTGTTGGGTTCTTCGTAAAGCATTTGGAGGCAGTTTTCATGTCTGCACGTTTTTCTCTAACGGCTAACGTTTGCCATGGGACTCTATATTTATTTCTAGGTTTTGGTGGAATACAATTTGCTACTGCCTCGAAGTGTGCGTTGACGAAATTCTCATATTCGTCATTTGGGGTATCTTTTTCTGTCATTTCCTGGAGTGTCTCGAATCTGTTTCTCGATTCTAATACATATTTATCTCTACTATCTCTGTTGTTAAGAAGGGCCCAGTCATAGTATTTGGTGGTCGCTGTTCGTGTGGCGTTTTTTCGTAGGCTGAGTCGTATTTTTGCCGTGACAATTCGGTGATCGGAGGACACACCTTGGAAAGAGGAGTATACCTCGCAATTCATTGCGCTATTTTTCTATTTCTTGTTTATAAAGACTTCGTCTATCTGTGCTTTATTATTGTTTGCATACGTGTAGGTCCATAATTTTTTCACTATCTTTTGAAAGTTTGTATTGATGCACGTTAATCTATTTTCTATCATGAAATCTGTTAGATGTTGCCCATTCCTATTTGACGTGTTCTGTAGGCTGTATTTGTTTTTTCCGTTTTTCCCGATTTGGGCATTCATGTCTCCGCCAATGACGAGCAAGTGGTGTTTCGGAATGCTACGCACTAGAGAGGATAGCTCATCGTAAAAGGCGACGAGTTCAGTTCCTTCACTAACATTGGTAGGGCTGTAGCAGGAGATGATTGTTGCACGGGGATTGCCATTAAAAGTATCTACCATCATGTTAGGTTGTATTCTCTCAATGCTATTAAGTGATTTTAACGCTCTAGGTCCCATAAGTGTGCCTACACCTCCGACCGTGGCATTGATCGAGTTTTTCCATTCTGATACAGTAGTTAGCGTCCATCCATTGCCTGTATCGTGATATTTGATATCCTCGTTGAACGTGTGTCTGTGTTCTTGTATGCATATTATGTCTATCTTATGTTCTACGGCTGATGCAGTCAGCTACGGTAGTTGACCTATTCTATTTAGGGTTCTAACGTTAAATGTCACTATTTGTATTGTTTGTTTGCATTTTAGTAGATTTTGTTATTTGAGCTCTGTAGCTGATTTTTTGAACACTGAGGACGGGGCTCCAACCTCAGCAGGACGTGCCCCTATTTTACCCGCGCGAAGAGCGATGCGGTTTGAGTGTGAGTCATGATTACCTTTCGATGGCTATTTTTATTCTCATCTGTAGAAGCCACTCTTATAGATGAGCAGCAGTAGTTCCCCGATCGATCTGACGATCCTGAACGTTGAGCCACAAGACTCATACGTCCAGGATCAGGTTAGGCATTGCGTTTGGCCGTCAGAGGGTTTATTCGCATACATTTACGTCCATCATGCTGCTTCCCATGTGTATGTAAAAAAAGGCCTTCCTTTCCCAGATAGTTTTAACTTAGTTAAAGTCCAAGACTAATGTATATTTATAAGAGATTTTTTTTTGCATATATTCACCTGTCTCCTAATATCGGCCATTACATGTATTTTTTTTATTGTTTTTTTTTTTTCGCATTGGGGACTTTCTTTACTTAGTCTGCTTTTTGTTTTTTCTAAATTGCTATGGGAGGGGGTTCTTTGGGGATTCTAAGCTTGGGGAGGGGACAACAATCATTTCGTGATTTTTGGGGTTTGTTTTGTTTTGTTTTGTTTGTTTTTTTTTCTTTTTTGTGACATTGGGGACTTTCTTTACTTTGGCAGGTTTTTTTGTTTTTTTGTAAACTACTATGGGGGGAGTTCTGTGGGGATTTTAAGCTTTTAGAAAAGACTCTTCCATGTACCGAGCGTGCTAGCAACTTTGACCAGGGTCATGTATTAAATTTAGATTTACAGTAAAATTGTCTTTACATTTAAAACACACCGTACAAGCGGCATTTTACAAAGAAAACAGCATACAATTTTGTAAAATTTTGGGGCATATTTACGTAGCATATATATATATATATATATATATATACACATGATCATCATGTCGAGCTATCAGCACAGATATTCCAGACCCTTTTCTCACCACTTCTCCCTATCATCCATTGCTTTCGTCAGATTCTCAGGGATACATCCCGTATCGGCACTGAGCTGCTCTATATCGGTTCGAGGTGGACGTCCAGCCTTTGCTCATCCATGTGAAGGGGTCCACAGGAGTACATCACTTATGACCTCCTCACTCCTTCTCCAGCAGTGTCCCGCATGTCTGGTTCGTCTAATTTTGATAGTGTTCCTAATGGTTGGTTGGTGTCCGTATAGCTGCTGCTTTGTCCGTATAGCTGCTTTGCTTTGCTCCAGGACTTGTTCAATATTACTCGCAGCATTATTGTGTAATTGCTGTCAGGCTTTTTCTCCATCCTTTTTCTTAGCGTCATGTGGTACATCTATATAGCATACATCTATATCACTGCTTGGAAGAAACTGTGCTTAATTTTATCGGTCAGGTCAAACTTCAATATGACCCAAAGTCTATTGTTAGCTGTCCATGTCTTTGCAAGTCACGTGTTGATGTCTGTCTCGGTTGATGAGACAAGCTCCCCAGGTAGGTGAACTTGTTAACTAGTTTCAGAGTGCTACCGTTTAGTATGGAGATGTCCCCTGTTTGATTAAAGCACATATATTCCGCCTTGCGTGCATTGAAATGGAGGCCGATGTTTGCAGCGGGTCGTTCCGGACTATGTAGCAGGGTTTCTGCTTGGGTGGGTGCATTTGCCAGAAGCGCCATATCATTGTTGTGGTCGGCGTCGGTAATTCTGCTTCTTATTTTTGTTAGCTTGAAACTGATTTCTTTTATTTTATCGATAGATGCTCTAAAGTAGGTAGTCTAGATAGATGATAAATATATATGGGGCTAGTGTTTCTCCTTGTAGTACTCCTGTCGAAGTAGTCTGTGTCTCCATCTGGAGAACGGTCTTTTATTTTGGTGCTTCTATATAGCATCATTATGGCTGCGACTGTTTCTTTCGGTAGGCCGTTGGGGAGAAGAATTTGCTTCATCTTACCTCTATGAATGGAATTAAACACCTTAGTAATGTCAACAAATAATATAGTAGCCTATAGGATTTTTGAGTGTATACCTTCAAGAATTCGACGGATGGTTAAAATTTGTGAGGTCGTGGATCTATTTCTCCTGAAGTCATTTTGGTTCTTCCTATGTATGTTGTCATTTTTGGGTTCTACAAGGTTCCGTAATAGGACATTGTATATATTAGCCGCTACGGACTTAAGTGGTATACTACGGAAGTTCTTGGCTAATCCGAGGTCGGCCTTTTTTGCATCCCTTCACCCATCTGTCTAAAGAAATTTGATTATATACGACATTACAGTGCTTGAGCCGTATGTTATCGAATTTTCTGGTCATCCACACCTCTGGGAGTATTTCATCAAGCCCTGCTGCCTTTCTATTTTTAATTTTTCTCAGTACCGAGTCGAGTTCTTCTTGACTAAACGGTCCTAGTTTGAAATCTATTTGCTTACTTATAATCCTCGTAGTTGGTTCATGAGTAGCTTCCGGGGGTTTTCGAGTGAATTCTCGAAATGCTGTTTCCACAGGTGCATTCGATCTTGTTGGCTGGTAGCTTTCATTTTAGCTTTGGCAATGCTCTTCGTTCTGCTCACTTCGTTTATCGTTTGCCAGGCTATCCTCGATTGTCTATCTTCAACCGAGTCAACTGAATGTGCAAGCATTCATTCCACTCCGTTAAATTACATTGATTGGTTGACTAATTAATTTTAACATTTCCAGCTTTCTGGGATTATCTTATTCAAAGAGCATGTGGAATGACTTACATTGTACGTAAAGCTAGACAAGCAAACCTTTACTAGTGGGTTCCATTCGCACTGGGTGTCCCGTTATACGGCTTTGTGCCGCATCTAAGTAAAGAGCTCAATAAATTGCTACATTGAGCGCCTATAGTGATATCTGTGCAGCAGCTTCCAAAGGCTTACTGACTGATTGTTGGGTCGTTGTTTATTAAGAGTGTTTTTGCACACGGTCCTGTCAAATACAGATGTTTTTAAATATATCTATTTCACCCATTGATAGGATACTAACATGTAATATCGTTCCAGATTACAGTGGACCTGGGAGTAATTGCATTGAAGCTGTACTCAATATTATTAACAACTCCAAAACTCGAGTCTCTTCATACAGTCAAGTGTGATATCCAGTGCACACATTTTTTGGGGGGGTTAACTCCAGTTAAACGGAGACAGTTAATGTACTCCAAACCTCACTGAAAGGTATAGCTTAATTAGAAGCTGTCAATTACATAGACTCAGCTAGCTACCAGGCTATGGATCTATTGATTCACTTGTTGATCATAACATGTGTTTGCATTATTTGAAAGATCGGCTAAAGTATTCACTCCCACATACGTATATGAAAAAATAGATGGGAAAAATCTGAGGAAAAGTGGATAAAACCGAACTCAGACAAAGGACTCAATTGATATTTCGTCTTTTCTAATGAAGCCTTTAGGTAAATAAAGGGAAAATAGCAATTCAATCTGTTGTCTGTGTTCAATTTTATCCACTTTTATACATTTATATCTACATTTACCGGGTCACTGGCATAATGATTTGAGTGTTCGCCAATGGCCTGGGATACAGGGTTCAATTCCGGTCGAGTCATATCAAAAACTCAAAAAAATGGTACTTGATACCGCCTTACTTAACGCTCATCATCATAACGTACGGATCAAGAGTAAAGTGAAGTAATATAAGGAATGGAGTAGCGCCTCCTACACCTCGGTGTAGTAGCTATTGAAAAGGGTTCCTTCGGGTCATCATTGACTACGGTCGTCAATTTTATTTATATATACGAGGGCCATACGGTGAATAAAAGGGACGTTTAAAAAAAAGACAAGTAAAATTTACAGAATCGGTTTAAAGAAAAAATATTTTAATCGCTGAAAAATATTTTCGGCCATTTGAAAATCGGCACTAATCAAACAGAGTGTTCTAGTGCGTTATCAAATCTTTGGTGGTAGAGAAATGCAAAACATGTGACCTTCGCTGAAGAATGTGTACCGATGAGTATGCTGTGGTCAAAGAATGTTAACAAATATGCTAAACAAGGAGTTTCAACTTCAAACCTGAGTGAAAAAGACACTACCTGGAGTGTAAACCCGCTGACTCGCAAGTAAAGAAAACGTTCCGTGCGCAGCGTCGTGTCAAAAAAGACTTGCAGACAGTCTTCTGGGAAATTAAAGAATCCATCATCACTGATTTCCTTGAAAAAGTTTAAGCTGTAAATAGTGGTTTCTCTTACCAACTCTTTTGTCAAAATTCACCCGAATATATATATATATATATATATATATATATATATATATATATATATATATATATATATATATGTATATATATATAACCCTTCTAAAACATACATATGAGTATGCATTTGTTTCAGAGGTGTATGTGTGTGCGTGTGTCCCTGTGTCTACGACAGTAGAAGAATGTATCCACTGGTTTTGAATAACATGGGAACTGCTGACGCGTGCTTGGTGTTACTTAATCATGCATGTTGAAATTATTGAAAGCTACTCCTGTTTTTTTCAGCAAGAACTTCCTGATTTCTAGCCCCTCGTTTAAGGACAGCATTATCTACGGAGCAGTGACGGTTAATCGAGTAATATTTATGGTAGATTAAAAAGTCAGCTTGGAAAGTTTAACGCAGATAAATGTAGTGATTTTGGAAAGATTAGAAAGCAAATCAATCAGCAACTAATCAATTGTTATTCAATGTTTCTTCTTCTTCTTCTTCTTCTTCCTCTTCTTCTTCTTCTTCTTCTGAGCGTTGTCTTCTCACCATCTCAGCCTTGATTAATTTTTTTTCTATTTGTTCTTTCAAGTCTCTGATTTACTGCCAACTCGTTTAAAGGTCATCTTCGGTTGTCTTTAAGCTCAATGTCTAGTGACTCTCTATAAAACTTATCTATCTGTCTATCTATTTATCTATATATATATATATATATATATATATATATATATATATATAGAGAGAGAGAGAGAGTGAGAGATAGATAGATAGATAGATAGATAGATAGATAGATAATGTAAGTATATGTACATATATACTAGTAATTTCTATATAGATATGATTGTGTGTGTGCCTGTGTGACCGGGTGAGTGCGTACGTGTGTGTGTGTGTGTGTGTGTGTGTGTGTGTGTGTGTGTGTGTGTGTGTGTGTGTGTGTGTGTGTGTGTGTGTGATGGGTTTGGGTTTGCTGGGTTTTATGGCATATCAACCTTTGTAATTTATTTAACGCTAAATCCGTTTTAATGCAAATAAGCTATTCTATTTAAAACAATTCAGTTTATCATAAGTACACAGTTTAATCGTCAAAAACATTTCTATTTCAGACAATTCACGCAGTTATATGTAACAATTCAAATAAGTGTAAATACAGTTTTAATGTCGAAAAACAGTTCTATTTCAAATAATTCAGTTAAGCATAAGTACGCAGTTTTATTTTAAGTAGGGTTTAATTATCAAAAACATGTCTATTTCAAGCTATTCAGTTTACTCAAACAATTCAGTTTAGCATAAGTATGCTGTTAGATCTATTTAACCTATTGATAGGGCGCTATCAGGTGCTACCACTCTGGGCCTGAGTGAACCTGGGAGCGATGGCAATGAAGGGGTACACAACATTCTCCAAAGCTCCAGGACTGCCGGAACCTTACCATCAGATTGTTTTGTGTCATATCAGGACACTCGTTAGAGGGGGGTCTTACTCCTCTGCAGAGGTGCAGTCAGTGTATTCTACAGCCCCATCCGACTGAGTCATGTGTATGTGTATGTGTATATGTGTTTGCCTTAGTATATGAAAATTAATCAACAATGATACCGTTCAAATATATAATTTTCTAAACTCTTCGCAACAGAGCGAAAGCAACACAACATCAGTCTTAAAGCAGAGTACAGCTGCTTTTGATTCATTCTACTCTCTTGTTATACATTACTTGTGGTGAATGGATAGATTTGTGCCTTTCTCAACAGTTTTAGCGTGAAAGGAAACTCAGTAATCTTCGATAATCTTTTGAAATGGGCTCTGTGAGTCTCTCTCTTACAACGATTATCGTTATGCCACACCAGTCCAAACGAATGTATCATTAGTTTATAAAGAGACTTGGCAATATGTGAAGCTATTTCTTTTCTGTTGTAACAACAATCACTCATGATTTGGTACTTCTATTTTGAAAGTGTTCACGGCTTTCGATTTTGAAATGAAATGGATGCCTCCCTCCACTTGAGAAACTACTGACCAACACCAATCCGTCGATCACAAAAAATGTCGGTGAGAGAAGGATGTAATGTGTGAAAAAATGACTTTTAAAAAAAAAATAAGAATTGGTTGGGTAACAGGAGATCGACTCGTAAAGACCTAAATTTCGAAGAAACAGCCTCCCCTAACTATTTTGGGTGGACTACACACTTTTGAAGAATATATCTTTCCTTGATAGATTTGAAAATAACACGTCCTATTTGAGAGACCTATCCTTAGGGAAGTTGTAACGTCGATTATAAAGTGTGTGGAATTTTTTAGTGACGACGTATTTGAATTTTCCTTCCTTCATCTTGTCGTGAAACTTTCATTTTGTCTTCTTTTTGTCACCGTCGACTTTCTTGAAGACGCCAGAAATGTTATAATTTCCAATTTTATATCTATTATATGGATGATTTAAAAGGAGTTTCAGAGTTAATGATTACCTACAAAACTATTATTCAGTGTTAAACTGGACGTTATATTGTTTTAGTCTATAACATCATATAAAGTATATAGCTAGAATCAAAGCCACCTTATTTTAAGTCCTTTACTGGGTAATGGTTAATTTCTCTCTCTCTCTTTCTCTCCCTCTCTCATATATATATATATATATATATATATATATATATATATAGTAATAGTATATATATATATATATATATATATATATATATATATATATATATATATATATAGTAAAACAGACGACTGTGGTCGAGGAGGATCCGAATGCCTCCATTTTCAATACCTACTACACCACTCCTTTCCCGGAATTGCCCCACGTTACCTTTGATCCATAACTTATAATGCTGAGTGTTAAGCAAAAAAGCATCAGGTACCATTTTATGAGTCTTTTGAATGACACGACCTGGGACTGAACCCCGGTCTCCTGGGCCAATGACGAACACTCTAACTACTAGGCCAATGAACCTGTCTCTCTCTCTCTCTCTCTCTCTCTCAATATGTGTATATATATGGTGGTGGGTTGTAAGCAAAATGATAACAAAAACCAATTTAAAAATCTTTGCAGCGTAAAAAGTGGTCAAATACTAGCAAGCAGAGCAGTATGAAATGTAAAGCAATTTCAGTGTAACCGTATTAGATTAATTCCTTAGCTAATGTTTTCATATACTATATTTTCTCGTATTCTTTTAAAAATACAAGCACAATCGTCAGATGGAATCTTTTTTGGGTTAAAAGTACATCTGACAATGTTATTTTGTTTATTTTAAAGAAGACATACAAAATGATTAATTATGAAATAATGACAAGAATTGGAGATTAAGAATAAGTTATTTTCATTATATATATATATATATATATATATATATATATATATATATATATATATATATTGTTTCAACACACACACACACGTGTGTGTGTGTGTGTGTGTGTTGTTTCAATACATATATAACATATAGGATGCTAGTTATATATATGTTCCTCTTTCCGCTTTCCTCTTTCAATGTTGATAGGATTTCTTTTCAGATTGTCATTACATGATTATTTAATTCCATTATTCAATATCTTAGAAAATTGCCTTTAAGGTATGAAGTTGTAAGACTTTGAGAAAATATTGTTTTCGTCTGACAGTTTTAGAAATTGGAAAAAATATCTCACTCTGGAATTACCTTTTTGATAAGACCGTAAGATAAATAGAAATCGGATCATAAATGGGTAGAATCCAACGCTATTTCCAAACCAAAAATTGAATTGGAAATTGCTTTATTTTAAACTAAAAGTAGTCTGCTTTATATCGACGATGAGTCGTTTTTGTTGTGTTATATTTTATGTGCGCACAAAAATTGGATCATTTTGATATAGATATTCATTTTGCGCGTTTCCTTTTCATTTTTAGTTTTCAACCATTATTTTATATTATTCAATCTTTTTATACGCATATCTTTAATAATCTTTTAGCTTTTACTTCTTCTTTATTGATTCTATCTCACTTGCTTTTGTCAATTTTTTTTTCTTTCCTTTCACTTTTTCACTTTCACTAGTTTTATTTTTCGCAATCTGTTCTTATTTATCATTAATCTCATTGACGCTCTTTTGTTCTACACTTCTTTTAAATATTATTTCTTCCCTGTATTATTTTTGAATTATCCAAAGAGGTTATCATAAGAGAAAAGTCAGCACATACCAGTCATTGGTGGCTCTGTATAATAGCTGGCGGGCTTTATGTGAGTCAATACGTGTGCATTTTCGAAAGTCTAAAAGACGCCCATTTTTCAGGGCGTTGACTAGAGTTGGTATAACGAGATCTAGTTAAAAGGAGCCATAGAAATATTCAGAGTCCTCTGAAAAAAAAACACTTGGTGCCTTTAGATTAAGAAAAAAATTACATCATTTATCCATGCAGGGTTAAAAGTCAGAATTTTGAAGTTGAAAGAAACTGTTGAACAAATTAAAATTACTTAAGACGAATCTCAATAAATATGCGAGATTTGTATTTTACAAATACTTTTTAAAATACCTAAACGAAAAAACAAAACAAAACAAAAAACAAAACAACTAACACTATATTTGTCCCATAAATGTTGTGTCGTTTTTGTATGTACATTTTATAAGTCGAAAATAACTTAATTGGGCAATTGTAATAAATAAATCAAGATATGCTATGAAAACCTTTTTAAAACGGCAGCTTGTTGGTATTTCTTTTTTTTTTTTTTCAAATAAATGGAAACATTCTTCATCATTTAAGGATTTTAAAGCTAATTCATTTTCTCGTTGAGATTTAGAAATTTTAATCAGTGCAAATTACAAAATATCTCTTCTGTCATGATTAATTGGAAATTGATTATTGATTTAATGTCTTTTTTAAAATAAAGCGAATTTGCGAGAAACTTTATTAAAACTGTATGCTTATTTTTTATTTATTTATTTTTAAGACCTTCCAGAATTGAAATCTTGACTTTGTATTTCTCATGGTGAAATAAATGAATATATTTATACATAATTATTATCTTTTGTCCTCTTTAAATCTTCAGTATTTTTTCTTAATTTGGTAATTGTAATCTGTTAAACTTTTCAGATATATGTGGAGTAGGGAAAACTTCTGCGTTTTTTTTCAGCCGTATATATTTGTTGCTTAAACCTTAAACGTAGCCAAAAGCTCAATCAACGTAATTGGAATTTTAACTTTCTGAAGTAGACCATACATATATTCAATTTGTTTTGTTTTTTTTTCTTTGTTTATTGTTACTGTTGTTTTTGTTTTGTTTTGTTTTGTTTTTGTTTGTTTGTTTTGTTTTTTTTTTGTTTTTTTTTTTTGCAGCAATGTACACCAGCATGAAACAAATCTCTTTTTAGCATTATATTTATATGAGAGATCGAACTCCGCACTAAAAGTTTTTAAAAATATTTTGAGGTTTTCAAAATGAAATATACTAAAAACATATTCTCTTTTTCCCTTCAGTAACCACAGAAAATTTGGCAGCGGTAGCTGTAGTCGTTGTTGAATTAAATTTCAACCAGATATGGAAAAGAATAGTGAATGATAGTCAGATTTCAGAACGATTTTATCAAATCACCAACGTAGAGTCTCATTACATCATGGGATAATTAAATTGTAGCCTCAAGTAATAGAATAAGTGTTGCTTATTTCATGAACTTCTCGTCATTAATAATTTAAAAAAATATCTAATGCCATGGCCGCTTTCCACCACTAGTGACCCTAGTGCACATTTCTGTAAATAACAATAGAAAGTCAATCACAAGAACTCTCGCTGTAGAGGCGAGAGATTGTTGGACCGAGACTTAGGGATTTTTGAAAGGAGTCAGTTTGACAGTTATCGCGAGAAATACAATTTACAACAGAAATATCGGGGTTAAATGACCACCACACTATTGGGGACGGGCTGCATTTTCTGAAAGAATAGATTTTCCTTGTTTGACTTGAATATACAACTTCACGTCTTTCTGTTTTCGAAAATCGTCCGAAAGAAAGTTGGAACATCGGTAATAAACTGAGTGGAGTATTTTGTGACCAAGTGTCTGAGTTTTCTTCTTTTGATGTCAACAAACTAATCTCATTATCATCTGCTTCGTCTATATTAACAATTTTCCCAACATTACATAGACCCCAATGTATGTTATACGACAGAGTACTGTTATTTGTATAAAACCACGAGAAAACCTGGCTTTTTAATTCAGTGTGCGTATGAGAGATTAGTTGTCTGAATTTTTTAGATGAAGCATGATGATTTTTATCATTAAGAGTTCTCGGACTATTGTCTTCATCTTTATTGTTATTTCCATAACACGGAACTTCGAACTGCGCTATTTATTGAATCACCTGTTGTGATTCCATTTGACATAACCCGGTACAAGTGTTAAGTATTCCTGTATTGTTACTCGCCTGTAGCAAGGTTTGAACCAGCAACCACTAGATGATTATTTCCTCAGAAACTTACGGAACCAACGCCTATAAACGTTACGCTATGTGTCCTGCAGGACAGTTTAGAGTGAATTTTTGGGACTTATGTTCTTACTTGACTAGGATTACTACTATTATGTATGATTTTTTACCTATTCAGATATTTTTAATCTATTTTTTTAATTATCGGTTCCCATATTGTTTTCATCTCAATACTTGTTATTGTAGCCCACCATATGTACTGATTCCTAAAGATGCCTAATCCTTCAATGTTCAGCCCTATCAATTAGTTCAACTTCATCCCATAAGGGCAAATGATTTCTCTTTTCCTTCCATATATGGTCCGCTATACGCGACTTTTCAATCTCACTCGTACTACTGCCTTCCGATGTTCTCACCTTACTTTTAGTGGTAATTATGAAGAGAGAAAGAGAGAGGGGGGGTCAAATATAAGATATTAAACTCGGTTTGGTCAAGAAGTGTGGAACTTTTTTTTTTAAGTTTGAAATCTAAAATTTAAATGCAGACGTGTAAATTTATATAAATACAACGATGTCTCATATTCTAGAGTACTCATTATTAAGGTACACAACGTGTTTATTACTATACATATAGAATAGTTTGCATATATCACTATCAGTATTATTACATATAATATAGTAGTGACAACCAAGATAGATGCAATTATCTCTTCGGTGAATTAAATTACTAGAAAAACCGGGTATCATTGATTTAAGACCCAAATAGATGAATCTTTATAATATCCCAAAATTTCGGTGACGATTCCATAGACCACTGACTTCGAAAAATGAAATTCCCGAGGCACACTGCAGTGTCTGCCATTTTGAATCAAAATTTCGCCGTGCACAATGTTGTCTCGTGTTGTCTATAAACGTATACATCCGAATAGCGGATCGGCTTGCAGATTCGTATGTTGATATGGGATTGAGCTTCATCATACCAACACCTGCTTTCTTTGCAAAGCAAGGAGTTGGATTTCACTTCGAATTTTGTTATTGTCAATTTTCTGTGTATCCACTAATGTTTATAGTGACATTTAATTTTCTTTTCGGTTATCATGAGCGCATGTACTCAATATTAGGACTGTTCTGGCTGTTGAAAGAACCGATGCATAACCACTCATGATTTATTTTTTACGATGCCTCAATTCCAGTCAATGTATATGTACATTACTTTATAAAATCCCTCATATTTTATATAGTCTTTCTTTCTTTCTTTCTTTCTTTCTTTCTTTCTTATATTCACAAATAGAAATATTACCCGCAACCATTCTGTATCTATTTCTTACATTCAATTATTAATCTATTTTTGTGAACTTCTAGTTGTACTTACCATCTTAGGATTTTTTAAAAGTTTAAACTGTCCATTTCTTATCTAGGTTTGCAGACAATCTTTCAATTGTGACTAATTATCAAAATTATTTATAGATGAAGCATCTCTTGAGCATGGTGTTCATCATAATCTTCCTTTTTTTCTTGTATCACTATGTCAAGTGATTTTTTCTCTTTTTCTTTTTTGTTTCCGATAATTGGTACTTCTATGAAAGATTAGACTCATCATCCGCTGTACTCAAGTCTAACTTGAAAACGTTTGGTAAAATTAAGTTTAGATGAGAAACTAAGTACCTCGCTGAAAGTGTATTGGAATAAACAATATATGAAAGGCTTACTTTTTTCTTTACGCAATTTACGTGTCTCCCCATTTAGAGGATGGACATTGATATGTAGATCCAGTGAACCAAGTATTATATGCTGATTAGTTACATGACACGGGTTTGTTTCTTCAAAGATTATAAACGTGGTTTTTATTAGTATACGCGTGGTCTTTCACACACACATCCATATATATATATATATATATATATATATATATTGTGTCACACTTGATTCTTCGCGTTACACAGTTTCATGTGTTGCAACACAAATTTGACAAGGAAAGGTGTTTACATATATAAGAAAAATTGATCAACTGGCATATTCCTTGTATGCGTGACCGAGAAAAAATCTGAGTAATGGTGCAAGTACCGTAGGATCATAATTCAATATTCTAACTTTTAAATCTGTGCTACGTAGCACCGAGCTCTTTTTAGTTCCTGTTTTTATTTTATTTTATTTTATAACGTCTAGACAAGCATACCTGTAGATTTTGCCCGGAAAACTTAGAGTCGTGAGTTTTTACACTGCTTTATTTCATTTTATTGTTGAAATATCGTGATATTCTCTATATTTCTTGAGCACATAAGAGTGTATATATTTTACTGGTTCAGTTGAGCAATTTTATGGTAAATTATATATATATATATATATATATATATATATATATATATATACTTTTATACCACCAGTAAAATAACTTTCTTGGTATATATATATATATATATATATATATATATATATATATATATATACCAAGAAAGTCATTATTATAACTTTCTTGATATATATATATATATATATATATATATATATATATATATATATATATATATATATATATATATATAAAGAAAGTTATTTCACCGGTGGTAAAAAAACTGTTATAGGATTGATTTAAGTGCAAGTCAGCTGTATCTCATTGAAAAATGTTCTCTTTTCCACATAATCGTTATCAAGATTCATCGTAGTTGTCCTATCATCGAACGAGGAATGGGATTTAATTGCTTTGAGAAAAAATAGGAGGCGTTTTTCACTGAAATTCTAAAAGGTATAGTATAAACAAACCACCGTTATTTGACTTGATTTCCAACTTAAGATATACAGCGTTACCTTATTTCGTAAGAGAGCATATTTTTAATCATTGCAAAGTCCGAATGGATATGCGTCATTTCGTATCAAGAGTGCAAGTTCACTTTCAGATGCTAATCATATGAGTGTACTATTCAGCGTTGATCAAAAGTAAATCAGTACCTATCTTCCAGAGTCAACCTTGGACATAAGAATATTTTTCGTACGATGGAGCAAGAAACTGAATACCTCTATGTTGCAAAAAATATCAATATCTCTTGCAAAATCAATTAATAAATCGAAAGCTTTATCACATAATTTATTAGGGTTGGGGAAAACCCTTCTCTTTCTACAGCTATTTAACACACTTCAAGAAAAAAAGTATTGATTGATGTTTGGGGTTCTGCTGCATTTTCTTCGTTTGCTTGATTGTTTGCTTGTTATATTTTGACTCCTGGGTGAATGGCCCAGTCATGATGCAAATTTGGTAAGGGAAATTTTTGGAGAAAAATTAATCAGAAAAGTTTTCCTTGTGCATAAAGGAAATAGAAATTGTACTCTATTATCTTTACTCAAACTTGTACTAAATAAACAATATTTGATGAATTGAACATTCAATATACAGTTTGTTTCAGAAACATGAATATCATTTCTTAATCTCTTGATTTGACCAATCCTAGTTCAAAAGATCTCAAATTTTTACAATATATGAACAAACATCTCAAAATTCTTTGGTAAATGTTTTATTACCTTTTTCTTTTTCAGGTACAGAAATACCATTCACTAAAAAAAGAAAAGGCCTTTAAACATCATAGCGAACTTTTGGATGCTTCAGCACATGCGATGAAAATTTGAGAACATTTGATATAACTTCTTAAAAAACGACCAATATATACTGTATATTGTTTAATTGTACGATTAGTTATTCAACTTTTTAAAAAAAAAAACCAAGTCTATGCTAAAGTTAAATATATCTTACAACTGTAAGGGCTTAGGAAAACATCTTCAAAAGCTACCGTAAGATATGTGTTTATTCAACAAAGATTGCTTTAAAGAATTGTGTTTATCACCATATATCCTTATACTTCTATGGATATAGATTTTATACTCAGTATTTGAACACATCTTCCGTGGTGGCATGAATTTTGCTTGCATAATGTTTATTTCAAAAATCTTAGAGGATTTTCAGTATGGCATGAAAAACACTTATTTATCAAAAGCTACAGAGTTGTAAGAATATAAATTCCAAAAATGCATATAATTTATGAAGGATGAACAACTAATATTCATCTACTGTTATTTGGAACAAAATTAATACAAAGTATTAATTTTCATACTGCAAAAATTACTGGTAACACGGTAAGTCACCCAGTTTGTCAAGTGCTATTTGTCACCAGATTGACGCTGCAGCCCTTTCCAAAAAAAAAAAAATGTGAAAATAACTAATTTCACAATAAAATGAAGAAAATAAAATATCCTGACGATAAGTCAGAATTCTTCCTATTTGTAAGATGATAATTAAGTAGGAAGAGACAAGGAAATTTGTAGGTCCTACGATGCATTCGTTTTACGATATGCAGAGCGTGCTTATTTTCTTGGCTTCTCATAGCTTCCCCAACATTTCATTGTCTTTGAGATAGACCAACATTTCCTCCATGACTTCGGTTCCAAGTGAGTCTATTATTTGGAGTGTCCCAGAGCATTCTTGTCACCAGATTGACGCTGCAGCCCTTTCCAAAAAAAAAAAATGTGAAAATAACTAATTTCACAATAAAATGAAGAAAATAAAATATCCTGACGATAAGTCAGAATTCTTCCTATTTGTAAGATGATAATTAAGTAGGAAGAGACAAGGAAATTTGTAGGTCCTACGATGCATTCGTTTTACGATATGCAGAGCGTGCTTATTTTCTTGGCTTCTCATAGCTTCCCCAACATTTCATTGTCTTTGAGATAGACCAACATTTCCTCCATGACTTCGGTTCCAAGTGAGTCTATTATTTGGAGTGTCCCAGGGCATTCTTAGATTAATCGCAGTGGCCATTTTCTGATGGGGTAATCAGACTCTCTTTAAAAGAAAACAATTTCGTTTTCTGACGTTTAAAAATGAATGATTGTTTTTTTGTTGTTTTTTGATAGAATGGCAACATTTATTGGCAATTTAATGCCAAATCCACCCTTATAGAATACAATTAGTTGAATAGCTTTGCAGATTTCGTACACCAGCCATTTTTAGTTTTTGTAAGAAATTGAAAATTGAAAAAATGATTGACTTATTAATTTATTCCATCAAACTAAGTTTTTAAAGTATCATTGGATGCTTAAGTATTTGCTGGCAAATGGGAAACCAAAGAAAAATAGGCTGTCATAACCTTCTTGATGATTATCATGTATAATTCATATTTATCATTCTATATGTTCCATTGAGGAATATATATATATATATATATATATATATATATATATGGGGGTGGGTATGAGTATATGTGTATGCGTGTGAATTGTATATGGAATGTTGCAGATGAATAAATATATATTATATTATACATAATTAAATATGAATTTCAGATAAAGTATCACTTATAAATAATTACACACCTACCGATATGTTGTATCAAATTATAATTTACCAATTATTATATATAATCATTAATATCATTATCAATTGATAATTAACAAAAGATAATTATCCTCTTAACAAAAAACACCTGCATTCTTTAGAACATCAAAGCTGGTATTATCAAATAGTATTTATAAGCAAAGGGCGAAGCATTGAAACCAGGAAAGAATGGTTCATTTGAAGATAGACAGACTATATACAATGGTGAACGTCATATAATTATTACCTTTGAATCAAATTTACACAGTGATTTAAGTTTAAATCCTGGATAAGACTGTTTGTTTTTCCCTTTGAATCAGTGCCCTTTCTTGATACTTTCATTTTCTTTTTTAATGAGACATCCACCTACGTGGGTTGATTTAATGCCAAAGCTATCCTTTTAGAAGGACAGAAGTGCTAATATATGGCAGGGAAGAAAAAGTTGATGCTTTTCTTAAAAGTATTTATTCAAAAGTTAACGTAAGAGCGCAATGCTTTAAACTATTTAACTGTGCGGAAATAGAACTTAGAGTTATAGAGCAATACTTGAAATTATTCAAGTGTGTGCAAACAATAAATAGGAATAGTGGAAATCATCTAACTTTGTGCATACGAATGAGCACCGGTTTGTTTAAATATAATGTTACCTAAAAACTATACTTTTACAATATATATATCCACAGACTGAAGGCTTCGTTATATTACAACCCTTCTGTGAGGCTAGAAACGCAAGATTTTTCAAGCTAGGATCGAAACGCTGCTGATTTTACATCAGTTTGACATCTTACCATAGAGCTACCGTCACGCTCAGCGAGAGCGAAGTAATTTTTATGTATATTTTTTACATACACGCTGTCGGCTACCGGAGTGCTCAGTTCTTGAGAAGAGCTTTGCAATCATGCGTATGTGGCAATCCCAACTCCAGTGCTCAACCCACGGGTGTAAACATCTATATTTTCATCAGCACAGTCTATTTCGTTGTATCATAACTCTTCAGTGTACTTAGACCCGCGAATATATATATATATATATATATATATATGTGTGTGTGTGTGTGTGTGTGTGTGTGTTTATAAGCAAGATGTTGCATAAAATGACGAACAAACACAATAACGCCCAACCAATCAACTACGTACCCATAACTTGGCGTGGAAAAGTTTAGTGTATGCTTTCAGGAAATGATTTAGCACGTGGTAAAAATTAGAGCCTCGTCCAAGACTTGAACTCCATTTGTCGAGTACTTTTCCAACAATGATAAACGTAACACCAAGCGCACTATAATTACTGAAATGCGTTATGTATTTATCTCCACGCACTTTTTGGGGACGAGAAAATTTGCCTTGATAACAACGTCTTAAACTGTAAAGGAGTTATCAACAATCATATAACCAGTTTAAAGCTGTAACTTCTTTATGGTTTGATTTTTAAATTAAAAAAAAGAACGTGAAACAACTTCCAGATTATTTTGTGAGCCTTCTGGTCCCCTTTTTACTTTCTCTCAGTCTCTCTGTCTCTGTCTCTCCGTCTGTCAGTCTCTCTCTCTCTCTCTCTCTCTCTCTCTCTCTCTCTCTCTCTCTTTAACTTATAAATCTGGTTAATCTTCCACCCCATCCTGCAGTCTGATATATACGGAAATGCCAATAAAAATGGAGGCTCTAATAAATATGTCTGAATTCGTGCTGAAAACGTTATGGAGGAAAAAAAGCGAATATTGCAGGTAGCGGGAATGTGATATGATTTAGAGCTGTGCAGATCCATAATATTTTTTCTTTTCTTTCCCTAAAAAATACGGTTTCCTGACACGTGTGTTTCGCTGTCATTTTATGCATTTTTCCACCTTTTTCTTCCAAAAAATATTTTGGCGGCTGAAACAGTCGCGCCTGGACTAATTGTAATTCTTCACTTGTGTGGAGAAGTAATTCGTGTCTGCAATAAATCTTTGCTTGCCACATTGACTCATTTGCTATTTTTCTTTTTATGTTGGGCCTATTTTCTCTTTTCCGTCTTATTTCGGAAAGATTTCGAATAGTTTTCTTTTCGGTTGAATCTTAGACAATACACGATGCTTCATCAACCAGTTGCATTCCGGCGATAAAATCTGACTATGATGATACTGACGCTTCTTTTCTGAAATAAATGGATTTTTTTAAATAAAAGTATTTCATCTACGTTTCTCCGTTCTATTTTAAAATGACCACATGAATGCCTATCCCATATTATTAAGGATTTACGAATTGGACTGAATATTGCTTAATCTTTTAAAGGGTATCTTAAGTGTATCATCATCATCCTCATGTCGCGCTGGTAGCACGGATATCCCTGACCCTCTCTCGCCACTCCTCCCTATCGTTTATCGCCCTAGGCAGGTCTTCCGGACAACGTCCCGTATCCTCACATAGCTGCTGAATGTATGTTCGTGCTGGTCTACCTGCTTTTGCACAGCCATGTGTGGGGGTCCATAAGATTACATGAGTTCATCCCTGCTTCTCCAGCAGTGTCCTGCATGTCTGGTTCGTCTAACTTGAATAGTTTTCGTGATAGGAGGCAGGTGGCCGTACAGTTGGTGTCTTGTGGGGTGTTGCCGCCAGGACTTGTTCAAGATTGCACGCAGCATTCTTGTGTAATTGCCTTCTAGCTTCTTCTCCAGCCGTTTTGTTTGCGTCCATGTAGTGCAACCATATAGCAGTATCGATGTGACTGCTGCCTGGAAGAAACTGCGTTTCATTTTATCGGTTGCGTCTGATTTCCAGCTATCAATAGGCTTAAGTGTATAAAATCCGCTTTTACTGTCGTAAGATTACATGTATACTTGAGGGTAAAAACCATATTATCTTTAACTAGGTTTGTTCGTGAGGGTGCTACTTATATATCATATCGTGAAAGCTATTTCTCTCCAAATCTGGGTTGAAAGTAGTTATCCTTCTCCTAGACTGGTTGTTATACCAATGTTAACAAAACAATCTGTCCTACTATTTACTCATAGCTAGAGATACAATTTTTGGATTCATGCCTTTCCCAAGGGTATCAACACTATAGGAAATGCAAACAGCTTTATTCATTATTTGAATTCAGCTAGCCGTATCTACTTCCGAACTTCTAACGAGTTGTAACCGTTATCTGTTACACCATGAGCCCCTCCTACCATACACTCATGCATATGTTCAAAAGTTATCGATACTGATGTCTTAATTTCGTAGCTCTTAAGTTAATTTTACATTTGAAACCTTAAGTTAACTGGTTCTTATATCTGTATTTTTTTTAAATTAATTTCACGCCTTCGTGCATCTGAATATACATTTTTAAACAGTTTGGCATTAATACATAGATAAAAGTACAAATTTCTTTCAACTGCATAAAGCCAAGTGGAGAATCATTGATTAAACCACCAGTGAGTATAAAACAAAGGACAGTCAACTTAATTGAACAATAAACTATGATGCATCAGTGAGATACTTATCGATACGTTTAGTCTGTCAGGTATTGAATCATCCACATTAGATCAACCAAGATTAGGTATCAATCAGGGATTGAATCAAGAAATTTAGACTAACATAGATTAGAAAGACGTGGTGCAATAGTCTCATCTGATGATTATGTCTCTTTTTCTCAAAAATATATGAAACAGATACTTATGACCAAGCTACAAAGGAGTGAATTAACGTCAATTTACTTTGGCTTTATCCTACCCTTCTGATGGGTATTGCACACTTTTCTGAGTTTTGAAAAAAGATTTTTAAAAATCATATATATATATATATATATATATATATATATATATATATAATTTAAAAAAAAAAACAGATAAAAGTTGCCACCTTCTGATGGTAGTCTCAATACTGTTAGTTTCATGCATTGCAGATGAGCAGATATTATATGTTTTATCCTGGTCTACTGAACAATATGGAGCACTTACTTTATATATATATAAAAAAGTAGTTAGCGACCATAGTCGAGGGTGACCCGAAGGCTCCCTTTTCGATTGCTACTACACCAAGGTGTAGGGGAGGGCGCTACTCCATTCCCTGGATTGCTCCACTTTACCCTTGAACCGTACCTTATAATGCTGAGTGTTAAGCAAGGTGGTATCAAGTTCCATTTTTAAAGTCTTTGGTATGACTCGACCTGGGATTGAACCCAGGTCTCCCGGGCCATTGGCGAACACTCTAACCGCTGGGCCAAAGAAAAATTGCAGATAAAATGCAAGAACGTTCTATAAAAAATAACGAGTATGTTTCTCAGAGTTTCATGTGAACGGAGAGAAGAGAAAAAGAGGTTAGATAACTATATTTTACGGACGGGAATTTTGTCACGTGTCATGATGTGCATGGATATGATGCAAAAATATTTAGGCCGTTATGATTCTTTTCTGAATCGTTCAAAACAACTATGAATATTGGAAAATTCATTTTGAGGTCAGTCAGTGGCTGAGTGATACAAAAGAAACGTGCTCATATGTCTACTCTGTGAAATTGACTCACATTTTTGGTCAGCAATGAATTATCTTTAGAGTTCTTATGAATTATTATATTTTCTTCCAGACATAACCTTCAGTCGTTATAACATGTCAACACGCCAAAGCTCTTTACAAGTTGGAGCTTTTTCTTAATCTCTCATTTTATTATGAAAAAGTTCTAAATTGTATTTTTGATTTGCCATACATATTTTGAAAGATAAGTTACTGTTAGCGTAGTTTTTATATGCCTAGTTAATGTAGGATGTATTAATTTTATTGTCGTATTTTAATTCTGTTGCATATATATTTTTATAATAGTCATTATTATCATTATTAGCTCCTCTTTTATAACGGTTGCCTTGTATGACATTATCAATCAAACAATTACCAATCAAAGGACATTCCTTTTGTATCTGTAGCGGTATCCTGCGTTTCAAATTGTTTTAGTCGTAGTTTTCTTAATATTATTTTAGTAATCATAATTAATTTTTTGATCGTATCTATTAAACAATTTGCTAAGTGTTGCACATTTTTCTAAGTATTTTTTATAATCGTAGAACTATTCTCCCAACATCTTAACAGTTTTACATTTGACAGAGGCAGGGTTGAGCTTGAATTGCGTTTATGTTTTTATTGTTTCAACAAAAGTCAATTTATTATTATCTCGCTATATCTTTATGGCTGTTTCATATTATGAATTTTGAATTTATTAAAGACGTTTTTGTTTCTGAACGTTGTAGCTAGTTCTATAAATTTATAGATGGGTTTTGTGATTTTGGGTTGGTAATCCGATTTAATATTTCAAATTTACACCTGTGTTACTTCATATTCTATGTTCTTGTTATATAACATTATCTAAAATGAATGTAACATCTATAAAATTAAAATTTAAAAAAAAGGATATGCCACTTGTCGTGTTACACTATAGATAATGTCCCATTTTATTTAACTCTTGCAGTGACCCCTGCGTTTTAGAGGATACCTTTTAGACTCGTCTCCCGGTTTCATTCCCTTATTAAAGAAAGGGATCACAGCTTCGCAATCTTAATTCTTCCTTATATAGTCCTATATGAGTATGTTATTAGAAATATTACATTCTCCTCTTGAACCACATGATTATTGTAAATATTTGACACTTTGTTGCATTTCCCTTTTGTGTAAGCTATCTATTAATCTATCTTTTCAGAAAGAGTTTACTTAGCTTCATTTACCCCGTTCTTGCGAGAAAATAATAATATTATTCACTTCCTGGAGTTGTTTTTTCTTTTTTTATTTCATAATGCCCTTTTATCTACCCGCAGCCTCTGACAACTTTTCTGTAAATTAATCCACAGATGCATTTCCCAAAATGCATTTTGTTCTTTTTCACTTTTCCCTTTCTTGTCAGTTTATAACGCTCTCCATGATTCCTAAATTTGCTTCAGAATTTTAACTGCTGAAAGACGTTTAACCCACTGCCAGAGACAATGCACGTTTTTCCCTAAAATGGATGCATGTCAACGGAAACAGTACATGACTAATCTCACAAATACAGAATTTCATAATTCATTAAAAATCTGATTGGAAATTGCATAACAAACTGAAACAGTCGATGACACTGTAACATTAATCATTCAAAATTTAAAGATAAATATAAATAAGTATAATGATTATATATATTAAGTTATTCAACCATTATATATACATGTGTGTATGTGCTTGGTGGTGTACACGTGTGTGTGAATATAAAGCGATATGCATATAAATTTGTATATATGTATATATTATGTGTAGACGTTTTTTTGTTTTTTAAATCAAAAAACTACAAGATTAGTTGTCTTATTGAAAAATATTAGCTGATTTCAATCAACGCACAACAACACTTGATAAGTGTCACATGATTGATTGGCATCATCGATGCCATGCAGAATAATTTTTAGTTTCTTCATAATCTTTTTCATATGTACATATACATTGGTTTACATCACGTTTTCTTTGAATCACTCATAATAAATTTGATACAGGTTTTTGATTTTTATTATCATCATTTCTATATGAGTCGATAAAAGGTGAAACAATTTTGCTCTAATTATCCGAGGTGATGAATTAGTTTGAATACAGATTTGCAATACGTCTATAATGAGTTCTTAATAATAATAATAATAATAATAATAATAATAATAATAATTGGGTGTTTGGGCGATCAGAAGGGCATCCGACGGTTTGGAAAGAGGACTAGAGGAATTAGAAATTAGGGGAAGAATCAAGTCCTTCAAGACCAAATCGCAGTTAAAATCAGCAAGTATGCTAAGGAAATTCCTAGAGACCAGAGGAGACTTATCTTTCCAAATATATCACCTCAGAGAAACCGTCCCAAAAAACAAAAGACCTATAAGGTGCCTACTTTTGACATGGAAAATACTAACAGCACACATAATGTAAGCTATTGATTGTTCCCCAAGGAACAGATACGTTTCAGAGGCATAGGAGAGTTACTCTTTATTGATCAGCACATTTTTCAACGAGAGCAAGGCGAGACGAAAAATCTTTCTATAGCCAGGATTGACTTTAAAAAAAGGCATATACTTTGGTCTCGTAAAGCTGGGAAATAAACTGCCTAAAATGTACAAAATATCAGATGAAGTCATGAAATTTATCGAGAAAGCCATGAAAACCTGGAGAGTGGAAAACACAGCAAGAGGGAAAACTTAGCTAAAGAGAAGATACAAAGTGGTATATTCCAATGAGATTAACTATCACCATTACTATCTATTATTGCGATGACCCCACTTAAACACATACTCAGAAAATACACAGTAAGATACAAACTTACTAAATCGCAGGAAAAGCTCAATCACCTAACATACATGGACGACATCAAACTCTTTGCATAAAATGAAAAAGAATTGGAAACTCTACTACATGCAGTGATAATGTATATTCATGACATAGAGATAGGATGTTACATAGAAAAATGCTCCATGCTTGAAAAGTGGCAAACGACACCTGATGGACAAAATGGAACAACCAAATTAAGAAAAAATTAGGACATTCGGAGAAAAGGAAGCCTATAAACACTTATGAATATTGGAAGCTGACACCATCAAACGAGTGGAGATGAAAGAAATAAGCGAATAATAGTATTTCAGAAAAACAAGAAAGCTACATAAGACAAAACTCTTTAGAAGAAACCTTATGAAATGGATAAATACTTTGCCTGTCCCCTCCTAAGATATTCGTGACCATTCTTGAAATGGACTAGAGAAGAACTTAAACAAATGTACATTAGAACAAAAAAATAAAGACCATGTGTACGTCCTTACATACCGGAGATGATGTTGACAGTCTTCAAGTGTCAAGAAAAGAAGGAGGAAGAGGACTTAATAGCATTGAAGAGAGTGTTGATGCTTCGATCCAAAGACCAAAAGACCGCATGGAAATGCGCGGAGGGAGGCTGATTACAACCACCTGAAACAATGATGACAACACGAAGACAAACAGAAGGACAATTACCAGAAAACAAAAATGGGAAGAAAAAGAACAGTATGGACATTTTAGGTGACTAATTAGCAATATTTCACACGAGAAAACGTGTATTGGCTAAGAAAGAGAAACCTTAAAAGAGGAACTGAATCTCTTCTAATAATCCTTTTTTTAATTTTTTATTACCGGTTGGAATCACAGTAAATCAAATTTTTTAGATTTTTAAATTCTTAATACATTTCAACGTAAAACTCAAGATTTGATAATATAGAGAAGTACAACATTCCTTAATAACCTTACGTAAGGATTACGGTAATACTTATCTTAAATTAAATTCAAAATTTTAAATTAAAATTTAAAATTCAAAATTTATATTCGTGCCTATTAATTCAGTTAACCTTCTATTGAAAAGTGTGTACACATCACATGGTATCTTCCGAATTTTTTAAAATTTTATTAATTTCACCTCAAATCTCAAATTAATCCTATTTTTGGTTTATTAAACATTTTCTATGATATTTGTTTATAGTTTAAATCTATTCCTATGTCTACATCTAGCTATTTATTCACATCGCTGATTTAATAATTTTTTCATGATCTGGGTATATCATTATTTGTATTTTTCTTCTAGGCACAGATTACATCTACTATCAAAGCATTTTGAAGTATTCGACTTTTTCAATATGGTCCATTGAATCTCAGGGGTCAAACCTTTATTTTTCAAACGCCAAAATTGCTTAGATAGGGCTGTTTAATTTTTAATGTTCATGGGAGAAAGAAAAAATATAACGAAATACCTATATAAGTTTTTGTATCCTTAATATTTTCTTTTGGGTAAATGATTCCTTGGTGTACTACATTATCTAAATTACATAATCCATTCATAGGACAATTCATTCGGGTTTTAAAATTACATTCATTTTGTTTACTATTATTATTATTATTATTCGTTCGGTCATGAAATTCCTTAAATATCTATTTATTATGATTATTGATTATTTGAAAAATATTTTAACTAATTTTTTACCTTTTTCTATTAAATATTTTATGTAGTATATTATTATTTTTAAAGTGCTTATCAATCAATTTCAAAAACATTTACCTAAATTTATATTTTTACAACAGGGCTTTTACGTTGATTCCTTGGTGTACTACATAATCTAAATTACATAATCCATTCATGGGACAATTTAGAATTTAAAAATTAAAAAAAAAAAATTACTGTGATTCAGACCGATAAAAAGATTTTTTTAAAAAAGCAAGAAAAAAGTAAAAAAAAGAAAAACCGGAAGTGGGTAAACGAGGAGGAAACTCTTAACCCCTCTTCTATCCCCTCCCATTCTTCCTTCCTGTGTCTACTCTGACTCTTATTATTTTATCCATTAGATCTGAAGATGTGCTGTCATTTTTGGTGCTATTGATTCATATCAATACCTATAACAGAATGGAAATAAATTTATAATCCTAATGTGACCGTTTTTTTTTTGTTTTTCTTATATATATATATATATATATATATATATATATATATATCAGTTCAACATTGAAAAGGAAATATGCATAGAAGGAAAATATGTTAAAACAGATTATGGCAAATGTATGTTTGAACAGAGAAAATCATAAGAAAATCATAGTAAAACTGAAACATTAGACAAAATCATTGAGTAAAAAATGAAAATATATGTATGTATTAGCTTTAGGGAAATAAATAAACTGAACAATGTATTTGCTTTAAAGTTTAAACCATATGAAAAAGCTTGTAAATAAATGTCAGCTTTTCTTTTATGGAAAGAAGTTCAGTGCAGTAGATAAAGCTTAATCTCGTCTCACACTTCTTCACGCAAGGGTTTCGGGGTGATTAATGTGAACAATTTGTCTTCCTTTCTAAATGCTTTTTACGCACGAAATAGAAGCATTTTTTTATAAATAAGGAACGTGAGATGGAAGCTGACAATTATAGAGATAAATGAGCATCAAGTCATCTTTTGCCAAATATTGTGCTCTTTGTACATCGCGTTCTTTCAATGTGTCATACCATTGCTTCTCATTTTACTTTCAACTTCTTCCTGTTAGAGTATTCTTCACAATCCATTCAGTATCTACTCTTTTTTCATAAACACTGTTTCCCTCGTCTAAATTTTTCGATCTAAACGCTTAACACTTCAATTTATTTCTCCTTTACCACAACAATTCTCCCACGAAATTCCAATATTGTACATGATCCCCCTTTAATTTCTACCTCTTTTCTAAATACCATTACATTTACATCAAAACACCCCCTTCGTATTTTTGGTAATTCTAATATACATGGCCTAAATTTTCTATATTCTTTGTCCTTTTTCTTTCAATTCTTCCCGATGTGTGTGTGCGCACACGCGCGTGTGTGTTCAAACAAGTGGAAACCGGAACGCACGGAGGGTGCTTAAAAAGCAAGCAGCAGTCTTTTTAGTGGTTTATATTCAAATTAATACCTATTCTTTATAACCGTGAAAATACAAGTTGTGTTCACCCAATTTGCAGATATATATTTTCAAATAGATTTTCTGTATTAGCAAATTAAACACAACGAAACATTCCAGAGTTTCAGCAATTAAATGGAATCGGTTATTCATGTTCAAAACCTGATGGAAGTTTTTTGCGTTTCATTAAGCACTAATGATCATTGAAAATATACAGATCCATAAGATTTAAACTAAATAAACAGTCGGTTTGACTAGGTAAAGAACCTAAGAAGTCTAGAAGAAGAAAAAACTCTGAATTAACCCCCTTCTGTATCTGCATAAAAGTTGACTTAGAACAGCATCCTGAGTTTAAGTAAGATGGACGATCTGATTACTTTTACGTCTGTATATTCCTGCGTTCACGGAATTTAGCAATCAAACGCAGTACTTTTGCTCTTTGTAAGAAAAATAAACTGCGGAAAGTTGATTTTGTCTCTCATCCCATCGTAAGAACTGTACACGAAATAGGATCTTCTTTTAGAAAAACTGAGATGGACAAATATAAAGATGAATGCTTAAAAAAGGCTTCCATATGATGCCATGAGATAAGCTTTTAGATGCTGTTGTTTTGCGTAGGGTGTTGCTTTCTAACTGATACTTTAAAATAAAACTTATGTATGCGTAAATCCTCCCTTCTTAAACTTAGGAGTTCATTTTTCTGTAACACCCTGTATGGATCGTATGTTAAAAACATTCAGTTCCTAAATTCTGTTATAAAAGATAAAAATTCAAGGTGGCTAATCTGAAGCTAATTATAAGGTCTCGCATTTACACAGGAAATTACAGTATATATATATATATATATATATATATATATATATATATATATATATATATATATATATATATATATATATATATATGTATATATATATATGTGTGTGTAAATATATATATATATATATATATATATATATATATATATATATATATATATATATATATATATATATATATATATATGTTGTATTCCACAGACAGAGTGTTTCGTTTCATCTCAACTTTTCAGTACGGGTAGACCCGTTACACACTTCAAGCTGGGATGGCTAAGCGGTAACTTATTAGCCTAACGTAAAGTTAGGAGGGTTTCGATCACATCTTAAAGCATCCAACACGTCTAGCCACTCTGAAAAGTTGTGATACAACGAAGCAGTGTGTCTTTGGATGACTATATATATATATATATATATATATGTAACTAATTTCGACTACCGAATAAAAATAGGATAACAACTTACGACTGAGATCCGTGATGCTGGTCTTCAAAGGAACTCGTATCAGCGTCACCCTCTCTCTCTCTCTCTCTCTCTCTCTCTCTCTCCCTGTGTGTATATAAATATATATATGAGGTTAAAATAAAAGCGTATTGAGATTAGAACAGTATTTACCGATTCAAAAATGATGAACAAGAAAGTTAATTTTATTCATATTCACTCTGCATTCAATGCATTAATTCCATCGATTTCCATTGGTCGAAATCTCGTTGAATCAGCTCGTTTGATATACTTGGAGCTATGATGTTGTTTTTTCTTTTCGTATTTTCCGTATCCTCAAGTCCTATCTTTGAGATGGATTTTTAGTTTAGGAAACAGGACAGATCCTATTAGCTTTGATTTGCTGTGCTTCTAGGACGTTTCATTTGCCTAATCACTTGTTTTGCAAAAACTTGTTGTGCATATATACAAAGACTGATCTCATACTTTTCCAAATCAGCACTGACTCATCTAGAAGAAATGTAGATATCTAGTCGTCAAAATTTTTATCATATAAGTTCTTCAGTTCTGCCGACATCTTAATTTAAATCAATTTTTTTCTAGATTTTAAGATTTTAAACAATTTTTCTCGTTACTTTTTGATCATACCTCGTATGCTACAAAATTCGGTTAAATATGTTTATATTCCGCATTTCGTCTGTTTTATTATTTTCTTCTTTACAAAAATAATATTTTGTTCTTCATCTCTTTCTTTACCCGCTTTCCAGGAAATCAGAAAAGCGTTATATATTATGCAAAAATATAAAGCTTCATAAGAAGATTGGATAGAAAATATTTAAAGAGGAACAGAAGCTTTTTTGTTTCAATCCGTTCCTATTGTTTCAAATAAATATTTACATTACGTCTTATCTCACAAAATTTCAAATAAGACGATGAAAATCACTTAGTGCTAAAATCATACGTAGATCTATTGAAACATAATTAAGGATTTAATCTCCAATTGAATCTGGAAAGCTAACAAAGACGAATAAAAATCTTAAACTTTCTTGAACATCATTGTACACGTTTTTCTTTAAGATTCTTTTAGATTAAATCCTTTTCTTTTTTATGCAAAAGACAATCCTATGAAACTAGTCGAAAAAAAAAAACAAAACAAAAAAAACCCAGATAATCTGCAGAAAATGTAATTCTGAGAAATATTCTTTAATTGTATTACCTCAATTTTCTATGTGACATATCCTTTAACGAAGGACCTAGGCACGTTCTCATGCTCAATGTTCACATTAACCCTGGTCGATTTAAATATTTTTCTAGGGTTGGACTAATTCAGTCCTCACCAACTGGGAGGTGTGCTTCTACATAGTTGTAATAACTAGGACCAGACTCATCGGGATCTTTACAACATCATGCCAGTAGAGATGAACATGGCTTACTACGCCTTAACGTTAACGTAAAGTATTTGGCTCGGGTCTCTGTGCCCCTTTCCAACGAAATATATATATATATATATATATATATATATATATATGTGTGTGTGTGTGTGTGTGTGTGTGTGCGTGTGTGTGTGTGTGTGTAGTTAGGCAGCAGTCGTTAATTTAAACATTTTTCATTAAATCGTAAAGACACATTTTGCCTGTATAATTTATTCAAGATCCTTTCGAAAACTTTCTTGGTTTCAGGTTGGAATTGGTGGATGAATTTACCAAATTTGCCTCGAGTGCTTTCGGACCTATCATAGGCTATCGTCAGAGGTTACTTGCTTGTGTTAGGAGTGTTGTTTTTTTAAATGAGTTTTCAATGTTTCTTGAAAGGTTTTTATAACATAAACACACACACACACACACACACACACACACACACACACACACATATATATATATATATATATATATATATATATATATATTAGACAAAAATAAAAATAAATCAAAGTCATCAACATGAAGACGGGCAGCCAGCAGGAACATCTCTGGCTCTCTCTCCCCATCCGTCCCTATTATCCATCACTCCCGGCAGGTCTCTTCAAAACTACTTTTTTTCTGCACTGAGCTGATGTAGATAAGGATTTGCTGGTCTGCCAACAGAAGCTCGTCCATATTTAGGGGTCCAGAGAAGAAAGTCATTTATGATGCTTGAGTGTCTTGTTAGTCTTCCCTTGAATTGTCATACTGCTGATGTTTCGTGGGATATTGTTTCCAGGAGTTTTCTTGTGTTGTTCTCATCAAGCTTTTTCTCTATGCATTTTTTTAGCGTTTTTGTGGTGCATCCATGTTGTAGTATTGACACTAGCACAGCTTGCGTGTGTGTGTGTGTGTGTGTGTGTGTGTGTGTGGCAGGTTTACAACTGATCTGAATTTGGTGCTTCTTCTCAAAAACAGTTGTATACTGTTGTGGCCCCTGAAAATGTCACTGATGAAAACACAAACACGGACATTAGATAACAGATCATATTACACAAGAAAAATAGAGTAACATAGAAAAGGTAAGAAGTATCGTACTGTTCGAATAACACCGATATTGATCTCTAGTACTAATAACGGTGAGAAGGGTCCATTATAGTAAGATGGGTAAGGCTCTCACAACACATACCAAGTCGAAAGAGCCTTATCTGAGCTAATAATTGCTCATAGCTAGAGTGAGAAAATATGGATCACTACCTTTCCCAAGGGCTTTATTCCGAAATGAAACGGAAGCAATCTTGCCAAGCATTTGAACTTGGGTCTCTATATCCATTTCCAACGACGATAACCGCTCATGCACCAGTACGAGCCATGTATGCATGCCCGGTTGTATTTCCGAACAGTCTAAAACAGATGAAAGCACTGTGTTGGGCTTGCTTACATACACTCAAAGAATATATGTGCTGTGTTGGATTATACACGCAAGATATACTCAAGGTAAACTGAATTAGCGAACCTGTAAGTTGAGCTGGAAAATCTATAAAACTGACAATTATCTTAATTTATAAAATTTATGTCTCCTGCACAGATCCGTAGTGTCATTAGGGCAAACGTGCAAGTCGATAAGAGACAGGGGAGATTCGATTGTAGTGGCGCTATATGCTTTGATTACATCCACATATATTTCAGAATGAAAGCCTCAGCTGGAACATGTCTCTAAGGCTAAAGGTGATCACCATAATATCCAGAGTGTCCTTGGTGGCGTTCACCTCAGAGCTCTATTCTATTCTCTGAACGGCGTTCTACTCATTCTAAACTATTCACTCTTTTCGTCATCTATGAATTTGAACTATCAACTTCTTACTTGGTTCTTGGTTGTGTGCGTCTTTTTGGCAGCCAAACCCGTGTGACTGAAAAGTTATCTATAAAGAAGATTTCACTTTAATATGAATATAGAATAGTTGAAGCTGGTCCCTGAAATAATTATAGGTCATTGCAAGTTAATATAAAATTAAATAATTACGGATGGTACTTTCTACGGAGTAATGTCATTGAAAATACCGCTAAGTATTTTCATCAGTACAGAATTTGTTTTTATTTTCTATGATTGCAGCGGACTCTAAGAGATTTAAGTTGGAAGAAGAAAGTTAGCATTCTAATTCGACAGCTTATTGAAATATGGTGACATTCTTTCTGTCTTTACAATTGAGTCTGAACAAGATGTGTGAAGAAAGAAAAATATTATTCAATTCTATTTAAAAGATTTGTTATTGAAATGCAGTATTCTAAATCATAAAACATAATTACCAGTGGCTTTTTTATGAGGATTGTAAAAATATTGTTTTTATCGCGAAATGATTCTGTATGAATTTACAATCATATGACTGGGGATATTGTTGATGGTGATCACTCAATTGACAGGGGATACTAACCATGATTGTTTGCATGAGAAAAGGGGTTTCGAAACTCAGAATCGACATTTTAAACGCAAATACCTCATCTGTGGTCATGTTAGATGATGCGTATATGTTAGTTTGCAGCAATAGGTAGTGGAATCTGCCGACTGGAACAAATGTCAAACGTACTTAAACAAACTGACATAATACCAAAGGTAAAAGTGGGAGCCGAGCAAATAATTTAAAATTGAAAGAAATATCACTTCACAACTTCACACCATGGCAAAAGTAATGTTTTTAAGCATGTTTCATTCTTGTGTTTTACAAGCTTTGAATTCTGTTAGTCACAGTTCTAAAATTAATCGAAAGTTTAATTATTTTAAATCAAATCTGAATTTTCATTATGATTACTTTAAGGATATGCAATAAAATGAGGTCATGAACCAATTCTTTTATTCTATTTTCATGGTAAAATATTTGTGCAAAAGTCACCTGTTGACATGGAACATTATAAACACGGATATTTTTTTTGAAAAAAAAATTGGAAACACGGAATTAGAATTTTAAGTGCAAACACTCTAAAAACACGATGTAACCAAGCTGATGTAGCATAAGAAAAGACTCCGTTGGCTGATGTATATATGTGAGAATTCTCAAATAGAAAATAATTTAATACCCTTATTTCCACTTGGCTAAGGTCCTCTCAAAAGAGACATAATGAAAAGAAAAAACCAGTGGTACAAAATGAATGATATTTTTAAGTTGATGACATCCATTATCAACTTTCTATCAGGTTCGGCCGGACAAGATAAGAGATAGTTGCTAATTTTTGTCAGTTATTTGCAATAACGTTTTGATCACAAGCTTAAGTAAGAAGATTAACACATACAACTCCTTCATTTGAACCTCAAATGAAGGTAGAGAAGCTTTAAGAATCGAAAACAAGTTTCAAAAAAGTAAAAATATTTTGAATTGTTTGCCTACATATTTAGTCAACTGTAAAAAACACTTATAAAGGATAATATTCGAGGGGAACTCTACGATAACTTTGCTGAGTGTTCTGTCCTTATTTAGAGAGCAAAACAATAAATACTCATAATAATATGTAAAATAGAATTTCACAACTTACAAGTTCGCCGCTAGAAAAGTTCCCCTCTGCGTAATTCACACATTTATCTTTGTGCTGGACGCTGGACAATGGATGCGAACTTGGCTTAATGGTTATCATCGAGGAAAATAGACACTGAGCAAATTTCAAATTCCGAACGAGGCTTTTTACATTTTCGTTCTCGCTAATAGCCCCTTCTTGCAAGGCTCTCTAGTCTTGGTAGAGAAACCGACCTCGGAGAATGAAAGAAACAATTTAATTCCCCGGGGACATTTTCTAAAAATGTGCAGTACACTCCTGGTCCATTCTTGAGTTTTCAGATCATTCAAAAATTGTGACTGGTTCTACACAACCCTTCATCTCTATAAACAAATCGACTGTTTTGTATATTTGCTGAGATTCGGCTTAGTTAACGCTCGTTATCAATGCTGATAAGAGAATATTATTTAACTGAACAAGGCAACGTGTTTAGATGAAGAATTGTCACTCATATGTATATATTTTTATTTTGACTATCAAGTTCATGTGTATCATACCCATGATACGGATATGAGAAATGTACATAGAATGTTCATAACTTATATGTATATATATATATATATATATATATATATATATATATATAGGAATCCCGAAACACAAAAACATTTACGACTTCTTAGTTCAGGTAAAAAACTTTTTATTACCTTTGAGTTAAAAGGTTTTTCGACATGAGGAAGAGAGAGGCACAATCTTTCTATGACGACATTTTCATTTCCACCCCCACCCCCACCACCTGCGGCACCAGCCGCAAGGCCTCGGCGAGCTCCGAAAGTCAACCTTCTTCTTCGGTGGAAAAACTCAACTCACTGACTTTTCTTAAAATCCCCAAAATACTCCGCGCACGCTTCCGATGCATGACGTCCTTCACATCCCACGGTCATATTTTCTATCTGGGGTTTTTATTGTGACATCTCTGAATGACCAGTCCACTCTGCGTGCACGTGAACACCTGCGCTCATGTTTGCACCTAACTAACCCATGCGCTAAGCGACAGGTTCTCAGTCTAACTAAACCGAAAGGCAACATATATAAAACGAAATCCCTCGGCCATTATATTACACATGGAGTCAACTGTTTTGTTTTTACCTCATCTTGGTCATTATTCCCATGTTATGCTTTAGGAAACTATAATACAGGAAAAATTTCCGTGTGGAAATAAGAAATGTAACTTGCTTCATTTGATCTCGTCGTTTAGATAGTGAAGCATCTACTATGAAGATTTCGTCGAAGCTTGTTCTGCGTTGTTATACAATGATCCGAGTAAGTTGCGATAAAAAGAAACTATAATTATGGTGACAGGAAATAGTAGTCAATATTGATCTTCATGGTGGTGCTATACTTACTAAGAAATAGCAAAATTATCTCTGATAAAAAGGAGAAGTTTAGATACTTATATACATTTGAGATTGATATAATTTTTCTACAGTTTTATGTCATTAGTCGATCTTTGTAAAGAAACCTTGTAGATTCGGTAGTTGTGTTTTTCTCATCGTCAACAATTACCAGAGTTTCTGTCGAGCCAACCTTTTAAATACTGGTAAATAATATATACAACATATCTTTAAAAAGACCATTAAAATTCAAAGAAGTATTGTTTCGTTCCACGAGAGAGAGAGAGAGCAATAAAAATAATCATCTCTTTCATTAGGATATCCATATTTCATATGAAAAAAGCCGGAAAATCTAAAAGCCAAAATGTTCTTTGAATAACAATAACTGGAAGTTCAATTGTTAGAGTGCCAAAGTTGTTCAGGTCTTTCTGTCGGCGCTACGGAATATTCTTGGTAATTTACCCACTCTGGCTTTTCTCTGATTTTAAGAAACATGTTGAACAATCAATTCTATGGAAAACTGAAATTGTGTTCATGTGGAACTTTTAAAGTTTTTTCATCTTTCATCCAGCAACGAATTTGACTGCTCCTTGTAGTCGGTCATATTTGTAAATTAACTACCATTTTTTTATTGTTTAGTTGTTTATTCAGATATATTACTCACGAAACACAGACTTTTTATAGTATTAAAAAAATAGATTTAAAAAAATGTTATTTTTATTCATTTGATATCATATTTAACTATATTTTTTTCCTTTAAAGATTTATTCCATGTATAAACATGTGTATACTCATGAATAAACGCACAGACTAAAACACACACACGCACAAACACACACACACATAGGGAAATACATAAATACGTAACCTCTTAAGACATTTAAACGTTAAAATTTTTGTAACCAAACTATTCTTGAATTTTATTACATCTAACAGAACGACCAAAATGGATATTCAAACACTGTAGCTAAAATAGAAATTTACTATCTCAGTAAGCGAAAATAAAATCGTTTTACTATATATATATGATGTGTATTTATTTTTGGATTACTGCGGATACAGAATTTTCGTTTTCGTGTTTCAATGATGCATAGTTGTCTAATGAATTGATTGTATCATATGAATATTTGATGGAAAGAAAAAATGCTGATAGTATATATTTGGATTTTAGCAAGGCATTTGATATGGTATCTCATTATTGTTTACGAGTGAAAAGGAAAAACAGAGTTAATAAAAAAAATAGTATATACAATAAGATACGTTATAACTATCAACATTATGAAAGTAAAAATTAGTAACGGTTATTCTGAACCAACGTATATATCCTCTGCGGTCTCTCAGGGTTCAATCCAATGACCTTTGTTGTTTTTAGTATAGATGATTTACTTAATAATATGAAATGAAATAAAACTATTTGCTCATAATCTCAAACTACTCACATACAATTATCAACACCACATATGGATCTTTGTAAAATACACTGACTGCATCTCTGCAGAGAGGTAGGACCGTCCAATGAATTTCCCCGATATGACAATAAATAATCTGATGGTGATGTTCCTGTAATGCTGGAGCTTTGGGGAATGCGGAGCACCTCATCCATGCCATCGCTCACAGGTCCACTCTGGCCCGAAGTGGTAGCACTTGATAGGGTCCTATCTATGAGTGAAATAAAACTAAATTGGGTATTTATGCTAAATTGATTTGTTTGAAATAGGCTTGTTTTGACATTTAAATTGCGTACTTATGCTAAACCAATTTGTTTGAAATAGATCTGTTTCTTATATTGTATCTGTACTGACGGAAAACTGCAATGTATGAAATAGAAGTGTTTTTTTACCATTAAACTGTGAACTTGGGCCAAACTGAATTGTTTAAAATAGAATAGTTTATTTGTATAAAAATGGACTTGGCATTGAATAACCTACATAGGTTGATATGCCATGAAAACTAACCAAACAAAACCAAACCAAACCAAACAGATGGATTTAAATAAATTTTTAAATTGGGAAGATATTTACAAATTAAAATTAAAAAAAATACAAGATATAGGATCGAAAAACCTTAAAGTTGAATACAAATGAAGTAACAAGAAAATCAAACTAATAAATTTAAATACAATCCAAGGATTGGATTAGATGATACATTTAAAGCTCACTATCATATTTTGTCAATTATATCGAAGCCAAATGAAATGATGGGCTGGATGGTTAGAAAAATTATTTCCTGGGAAGCAAATGTTTATTTAAAATATTTATATAAAACCCTTATAAGACCTCATATAGAATATTAAATTCAGGCCTGAGTTCCAGTGTCGTGACATAGAAATTGGAGTGTAATGTAGAGATTAGAGGGTATAAAAAGAAGAGTGACAAAAATAACAAAAATGTAAAAATTACAGTTACAGGAAAAGATTAGAGAAATTAGGATTAGCTTCTTTAATAGAAAAAATGAGAAGTAGTCTAACAGAAATTTTTAAAAATAATTAATGAAATTCCAAATTATGGAAGAGATTATTTTCATAATTTCTCCTCGAACCTGAAATTTACTGTCAAGACAGACTTCAAAAACTACATCTGCTTACCAATCACAGTTTTTGCTGAGTAACATATTATTGGAACGAATAGCCTAATCAGATCAAAAATAGCAATAATGCCGAAAATGTATGATTAAATTGGATTTCAGATAAAATTGTAAGAAAAAGAAATTAAGAGAGCATTTTTGGAAACTATTGGATAAAAATACTTGACAGACTTTGTTCTATAAATATTCATTAATAGTGTATATTTCCAGTTCTGGATTCTATCTTTTTCAAGTAAAAAGATGTTAAAAAATGGAGATACCCAAGGAAGCATAAAAAGCTAAGAAATCCTAATAATGCAACAGTAGAAACCAAATATATATTTATGTTCGGTTTAAAAGAAAATTAATTTTGTTTAAAAAAATGTTTGTTTGGTTGTCAGTGCAGATAGTACTTCCCAAAAATATGTGAAGATTATAGCTGTACAATGACTTCCTCAAAAATAACAAAAATAATGTAAACATTTGGATTTTTATTTTCTGATGGATTGACTTGATCTGATATGACACGGGAAGCGCGGAAGAGATAGAAAGATTGATGAATCCGCAATTTCCTACTCAGTACTCATCTTATTTGAATGTATATAAAGAAGCACGAGTTACAATTTTAAACTGTTCGTGAATATATCTGGACACACACACACACACACACACACACACACACACACACACACACAAACGTGCGCGCGCACACACACAAACACGAACGTGCGCGCGCACACACACAAACACAAATGCAAACATACCTGACTCAGAAAATACAAGCATGCATATATAAATAACTCACACACTGACATAAGCAAATATCAATAATTCTAAAATCATTAAAAACTCTATTTTGCTGGACAATTTTTTTCTTCTTCAACTCAACCGCTTTCGTTTTTCATGCACTTTATCTAACGCCGAATATAAATCACTACAATTGATCATTATACAGGTAACAATGAGGGGCAAAATAGGTTTCAGGCTACTGGTACACACGCATACATACATCTCTTTCTTTTTCTTTCTCTCTCTCTCTCTCTATATATATATATATAGAGAGAGAGAGAGAGAGAGAGAGAAAGAGAGAGCACTTTGGCGAAGGAATTAAAGGTTGTCTCTCGCGTAATGGCGAAGCTCTTCTGAAGAAATGAGCATTTCGGCATACGATCGCAAAATGTAAATAAGCGAAAGTTAAAACATATGCCTTAATTTCTGTGCTGATGTCGAGTCACAGGTTTGGCTAAGGTTTATGCCATCAGCTTGACGTAAAGTTAGGCGGTTTTCAATCCTGGCTAGTAGCATCTCACGTGTTTAGCCACATTGAAGAGTTATGATACAGTCTGTGTGGATAACTTTATATTAACATTTATATTTATACGAGAAAAAAGGTTTAATTTAAAAAAAAAACATAATTCAAAAACTGCTCAATACGGACCAGTGAAGAAGGTTAGAATCTAATATAAAGCATAGTTCACATACCCCGTAAACAGTGACAGGGTTGAGGGATTTGGAATAAAGCTAATTGTCAGATAAGAAAAAAAAAAACAGAAATACAGTTATTTTCAGAATGAAAATTACGAAAAAGACAGGTTTTGGATATCGTGCACCCTACCAATCGGGCGAATATGGCACAAGGCTTTTCTAAGGAGATTCTGTAGCCCATATACTCCCACCATTCGTAAGAAGTGGTTAGAGCCTGTGGGATGGCCCACTGAGGCTCAAGGATTAACCCGTCTAGGCAATGTGACACAAATGCTGGGCTCACCCGGCATATGCATCAGATAGCCACAACCGCCTACTGTTACCAGAGACAAGACATACCGGAACACAACCATGCAGTCCAGAACGCGCCGGCCGAAGTGTGCACTGATATTGGCAGATTCTTCTTCAGATTATATATATGTGTGTGTGTGTGTGTGTGTGTGTTGTCTTCCAATACTCAGCCATAAGAAACAATTCTTTCCAACTTTCGTTTTATATTTTTTATTCGCTGTTTTACTCTTAAATTTAACTTCAAATATATATTCTTAATTTGTTAATTCAAGCTCCTTTCCAGTCAATTTTAATAATGATTCTTCCATTATTTTTATTGATTTTCTTCTTTTTTTTTCAGTGTCTTTTTTACCATCAAAATATCGAATATTTCTTTTTTCACTTTGATTTTTCAAAAATGTCCCACTCGTCAATGAACATGTTATGAAAATTTCTCCCTTTTTAACCAATCTATTCAATCAGAAAAAAGTGTACTGGTTCGACAGGTGCAAAAATTGCATCAACTGGATTTTTAACTCCTAATTAAGTGAAACTGTGATAAAAAAGACAAAGATCAATTCTCAGCAACTTGGTCATTGGTGTATGTCTGTTCATGAACTGATAGAAGAGACTTTAGTCATTTGAATGAGACACGCCGAAATATTTTACCGCGAGCGGAAATAAAGGAACTAAAATTAATAAATAAATAAAACTAAAAAGAAAATGGCATTATTTAATCCAGTTTCAAGATTTGAGAGATTGGCATTCATTGATTATCGAATCTGCAGTAATCAGAAATTAATATAAATTGGCGTTTGAGTTTTATGCTTAAAGATTAAATTAACTTTTCATTTTGTCCTTCTTACCCAGATCGATAAGATCACTTCTAAAAGTTTGAAAGATGAAAAAAGCTATTTTTATCTGCATGGACATTAAAAATCAAATATTCATCCCTACGTAATGATAAAGATTTATTTGCTGAAATAAACATAATATCATAGTTATTTCAACTATAAATTCAATGTTTCATGTTCTTCTAGAAATAATTAAATCCTAAAAAAATGTTATCTACCAAAGAAAATTCATAATAGAACAGCATGAATGTAGAATTAAAACTGATATTATTAGCTCTTTATTGACATCGGACACAACATAATTCCAACTGTTTACTCAAAAAATAAAATGGTAAAACACCAGTAAATAAACATAAAATTTCATAAATATATAAGTCTGTTGCAATTATTTCTGCATTCCTCTTTATTGTTAGTTACAGATTTTCAGTGTGAAAGTGTTTGCAAGTAAATAATACCTTTTAAAATTCGCTTGGAATATGCATCATAAGAAAAATTTTTAAAATTGTTATCTATATCTTAAAAGAAAAGTAACTTTATATTAAAATGTATTAGGTCTCTACTTATTATCGATACACATATTCCATCTCATCTCTAAATTTCTTTCTCTCTCTCAGTCTTTCTCTCCTTCTTTCTCTTTCTCTCTCTCTCCTTCTCTCTCTCTCTCTCTCTATATATATATATATATATATACTTAGATTTCACGTTCGTGTTTTGAGGACAGCATTAATCAGCTCGACTTCAATAGACCGCTCCTTCACCATAAACCTGCCGACTCATTTAAAAGGGTTGAGGACTGGGTTTAATGCTTGGAGTTGCAACATCACAACAAAATGGGATTATTGGCAGACCATAGCTAATTTTGGGTACCACATACCCCGGAAGTCTTGCTTCCAACACTGTTTGCTTATTAAACAATGGGGTTTTGATAATAGACACACACACACACACACACACACACACACACACACACACACACACACACACACACACACACACACACACACATATATATATATATGGTACATTCAATAAGTTTCCATTTTTTTTTTTGTACGGGCATTTAAAAATGTCATAGACTCTTGAAAATCCAGTATGTTATTGCTATACATCTTATGAGATAACTGACCCATTATTCTGATTTCAGGTTCAAATGAACAGCTGCAGGAGGAATTGGAATACACCCTACTAAATCCTGATTGTCACAGCTGCTGAATTTCAAAAATGCGACCTGCACGTGAGGACACTTTAGAAGAACGATATGCAATAAAATTGTTTAAAAATTGGAAAAAATGCAAGAGAAACGTATGGAATGCTTCAAACTGCTTTTCGGTCGTCTTGCATGAATCGACCATCAGTTTTTGAGTTTCATAAGAGATTCAAGGAAGCCAAGGAGTCTGTGAGGGATGATGAGAGGTGTGGGAGGAGTAAGGAAGTCAGAACATTAGAGTTGATTGGCCAAAGGGTTTATCGTTAAGGTTACTATGTTGAAGTTTTACGGGAGTTCAGGAAGAGATTCCATCGAAAGAGGCCAGCACTCTTCAAATTGGGTCAGTGGCATTTTCAGCAGGACAAAACACGAGTCTACAACTCCATCCTTGTCATAGACTATTTGACCAAGATGGCCATCAAGACAGTCTCTTACCCTCCCTATAGTCCAGACCTTGCACTCCGTGACTTTTGCTTATTCCCTAAGCTCAAAGGCTGCCGTTATGAGACAAGTGAGGAGATGGAAGAGGCTGTGACGAAGGTCATTGACACGCTCACATAAGAAGACTTCCATGTGGCATTCCAGATATTGTTGGAACTGTACAACAAGTGCATTGCAGTCGGAGGAGATTACTTCGAAGGAGACTAGAGTTTCTTGTGTGTACTATCAATAAAAGTACCCGTACGAAAAAAGTCTGGAAACTTATTTAATGATCCTGATATAGATATAAAGTAAAGTCGGTGATTGTAGTTGAGACCCACCCGAAGGGTCCCTTTTCAATAGAAACTACACCGAGGTGTAGGGGAGGGCGCTACTCCTTCAAGATTGCTCAATTTTACCCTTGATATTGAGTGTTAAGCAAAGAGGTATCATATACCATTTTGTAAGTCTTTGATATGACGCGACCTGGGATTGATCCCTGGGTCTCGGGATATTGGCAAAGACTCTACCTGAATTACATATTATCGTTAATTTATAAATTATTAATCCTCATTTAATTTCTTCTTATACAAACGGAAATAACTCTTCACTAATAAAAGTACACATTCTGGTGTAAATTCTGTATTAATCATTTCGATTGCATTCGAATCCAGGAATACGAATGACCACTAACATTTTAAGATACATAACTTGTTCTGCAGTAAACACAGTGTCACATTAGCCCAAATGCCTTTGTGTATACGACAAGAGAGACGTCAGTAAGTTTTGATAACGATTCGTTTTGTAAATCAAACTCGTACAGGATTTATAAAGAATACATATAGACGGCAGTGTGTTTTTTTCCTTTCTGACATTACACGTCATCTATTTAATCTTATACGGAGAAATCGAACGACTTTTATTATTTCAGACATCGTATTTACCCGTAAAGATTGGATATCTCGTGTTATTTGTACATTTTTATGGCAAGTTCTCTGGTCAGTTGTATGGATTTTCTACTTTATGATTTTTATTGTTTTTTATTTTTATAGACACAAAGTTTGGCGCCATTATTATGGCCCGGATGTGAACATTCGAAAGTAATACGTTAAGGGAAGATATGATGCAACTAGCGCTTGATTTTACTGAGAAAAAAAATGAAATGTCCTTTGTGTGGGAGCAAACATAAGGACTGACTTTCTGGAGGATAGGATATCAGATAATCCACAAAACTGAGAATATGCCAAAGTGTAAAAATACAAAGAAAATAAAAATAAGAAAATATAAACAACTAAGAAATCATAACGTGTGAAATGAATTCTCTGAAGACGAAAGAAAATCTAGAGTCGAGAAAGGAAGTGGGGAAAATGAGAATAAACTGAATATCGGTGATCATGATATAAAGGATGTGACAAACCTCTAGGATTGAAGGTACCAAATGAATGAACAATGAACGGAGCACTAATGATTAAACTCTTTAATTTTCATTTTCGTGATGAAGCTCATTATTATCAATTCTGATTTGTATATTTCATTATTTAAAAATTCTAGTCGTTTTTTCTTTTTATTACAAATGATCCAATTCGTTATTTCTCCGACACCGGACGCAGCAATAAGGGTTAGTGTCAGGTGTGACAGAAATGCATGTGTATTTTTGCCTTCGGGAAGTCTGCTTCTCCGTACAGGCTGATTTACCAACAAAATGAGAGGATATTAATTAGTATCACATGTTTTGAAAAGACAACCATGACTCATTATCAATTTGGCCATCTCCAAACTGTCTTCAAAATATGATTCGTGATTAAATTATAAGCATTGTCAATCATTAAGTTTTAATAGTATTTTCTTTCATCTTTCACATTTGATGATTTAATTCGTATGATCCCTCATCTAAATTTTTATTGCTTTGTAACGGAATTTATTCGGATCGTCACTTCTGCGATAGCTATGATCAGCGCTAATATGAATCAAGAATAATTTTCCAGTAAGAATAAAATTAACGTTCCCTTTTGCCTCTGAGAATCTTGTTACCATTCTTATTTCCGTCAGTGCTTTTGCTCTCGTAGAAAAGACGATCTATATGATCTGAGATTAACAGCAATTTTAATTTTGTGCATAAATAAAATAATCCTTATGAAAATTATGAACAATGATGATTGGCAGTTTCATATGAAAAGAGACAAAATACATTTTAAGTATTAGCTGCATTTATTCCAAATGTTATTTCTACTTGTCAAATTTTTTAATAAGAAAATATGATATTAAGATAAGAAATAAATTGCTTATAATTCACCATATGCTCGTCCATCTATTCAAGTATGGCACTGACATTTTTTGCCAGATTTTCAGAAAAAAATTCAGGTATATTTAGACAAGCAACATCTGCACAAAAAGAGTTTTATGTAGAATGTTATCATTCATCCTCGATTTCAAACAAGATTTGCTGTAAAAAGAATCCGACCCACAACTCCTTACCACCATCGTTATAAGAGACACTCACTACTTCCATATATATATACTTAAACCTTTCCTTCTGAAGCCAGGTGTCGCTACGGAAAGTGGCTCATTTCATCACACAGATCACTAAACCTATACAAATGAATTTAGAACATGATTTTAAAAATTCATAGTTATGATAGACAGGAAAAGCAACAATTTAATCTTATTTTAAATATAAATTTCACATGGTTTTCCCGGATAGCTCTGATCTACGTACACATCCAAAGTTGTCTTTTGTAGCCCCACACCCGCAAACAATATGGTGTCTCATTGTAAATAAACTACATAAAAATATAAAACGTCCGTTGAATTCAAATACTTATGCGAAACAATAATAAAACCAACTCAACATCTTATTTTTAATATTCAATGTCGACAATGGTAAGCACTACTAGTTTTACACAAAAAAAGTTAGATAATAGGACGTAGATGGAAAGCATGACTTACTTAAGGTGATATTTAAAAAATGAAGGATGGGAGGAAACTTTCTGTAGTTTGATTGTATACAAATAATATACAAACCCATCTTTTACCATAAATGCTGAAAGGAGGGATTAAAGTGTAGCGCTAGGATAGCACAAGCAATCATTACCGCAGTTTGAATTTTCACAGTTGAACAGAAAACGATACAGTACATGCAAGATGACCAAGAAGTACTTACACTGGAGTGTCTAGCCAAACTCTAGTCAGTAGCCATATCATGTCTTTGCATAGATTCATTGCAGTTTGCTTCACAGTTGTATCCCCATTGTATTTCTCTTCCCGTCTCATCCAAAACGTCAGAGGAAAAGGCTGTTGGTTGATTGGTTGGTTGGTTGGTTGGTTGGTTGATTGGTTTGATTTTTATTGCCTATCAACCTTTGTAGGTTATTTAACACCAAATCCATTTTTTTATTGAAATAATCAATTCTAAGTCAAACAGTTCTAATTCAAACAATCCAGTTTAGCCTATTTACAATTTCATTGTCAAAAAAAGTTCTAATTCAAACAATTCAGTTTTGCATAAGTACACAGTTTAGTTCTATTTGACCCATAGATAGGACCCTATCTGGTGCAATCAGTCCGGACCGGAGTGAACGAGGAAGCGATGGCAATGAAGGGATACTCTGCACTACCAAAAGCTCTAGCAGTACCGGAATCTCACTATCAGATATTTTAGTGTCATATTCAGGACACACGTTTGGAGAGTCTTGCTCCTCTGCAGAGAAGCAGGCGGTGTATTCTTCAGCCCCAGCCGACTAGGCAAAGAGAAACAGTAAATGACACAACCTTTTAAAATTTTGAAAACTCCTTCTCCTAGTTTGTTTACCGAGCAAACTTCAGACACTTTAATATCTTACACAAAGATGTGTGTAATGTTGAAGAAAGAAACCCACATTTTAAATGCATTACACTAAAGTGAACTCAAATAACTTGGCTCGTATTTGAACTCGGTTCACCATTTTCGTTTTATCCTGCACTTCCTTATTGTACTCTTACATTCTCGATTAGTGACTCAATCCATTTTATTTATTGGGAAAGGTACGTATCTCTTACAAACACTCACTCAAGCATACCTTCTTTACTAGGAATAATTTCAAAACAAATGTTTTCACTTCCCAGGCTTTATTTTGTGGTATTAGTAAATATCCTATAGAAAAAAAAAATGATGGTTTTATGAATATTCTTTTTTCTCAAGAGAAACAAGAGATAAATCGAAGGGAGATTTAAAACAAAAAAAGAACAAACTGGTAAATCTATATCGGTGTAAACAAATACAAAAGATACGGGAATCTTCGATCGTAGAAAAAATATTTAAGAAATTAAAGTCCATCGGAGAAACATATGATGAGTTGTGGAAACATGAAAGTCACACATCGTAACTGGATTAAAGTTTTATGACCTGACGAAATAGATAAAATGTGACATAGAACTCTTCCATTTATTACGGGGCATGAACAATGGAAATTATTTTAGTGACTCTTTCTTTTACTTTTCTCTGTTTATGATATATGAATATGACATCGGTCTAAGAACCAGAAACGCTTTACCAAAAATCTGAAGGAAGGAATTTTATTGAGACTCATCGACACCATATAATCAGTAACAATCCTAAAAACATACAAAATATTTAAAAAGATGCTTGAGCATCAATGTAATATTTTGTCACTTACCCTCGAGGAGAATCTCTTAGTTCATTTTTTGGACACTCCATGAAATAATAGTAATAATTATCATAATAATAATAATAATAATAATAAAACAACAACTACTACTACTACAAAAAACCTGTGGAACATGAACGTGACGATTATGCCAATTGTGATTAGTGGTTTTTGTACAGTAACCAAAGTTTTATTAAAATGACTGGAGGACTTGGAAATAAAAGGAAGAGTAGAGACCATCCAAACAACCATTGCGAACGGCCAGAATACTGAGAAGAGTCCTGGAGACTTGCTGTTACTCTAACTCCAGTGAAAGACAATCAGCTGATGTGAAAAACTCTCAATGAGTAAATAATATTAATAATTAAAAAGAGTAAAGAAAGATAAATTGCTATGACCAGTTACTACAATGGCAAAATAAGATCAAATAGAACAACAAAAACTAGAAAACAGAAATGGAAGTAAAACAACTGTATGGATATTTCTATTGTCGAACCGGTGTAATTTCAAACGAGAAGACCAGGAAATGGTTACGAAAGGGAAATCTCAAAAGAGAATCTGACTCTCTTCTAAAACCAACACGAAATATCACGGTAAGTACTAATTATACTAAGGTTAAAATCAATAATATCAACAAAATAATAAGTGAAGGCTGTGTGGTGGCAAAGACGCAACGATTAATTTCATAACTAGAGAATGTATCAAACTAGAGAAAAAGAAGTATAAGACTAGGAACGACTGGGTGTGAAAGGTGATCACTGGGAAATTAGTAAAAAATTTAAATTGAATATAATACTAAATTGTATATACAGAAACCAGGATCCGTCCGAGATAATGAGGTGCATATTTTTTTCCGAAAATTTCAGATTCAAACAGATCATCTAATATCGGCCAGAAGACCAGACATTGTGATGATTAAAAACAAAATAAAAAAGAAAGGAAATGTTGCCTTATAGTAGATTTTGCCATCTGAGTGAACCACAGAATAAAAGAAAGAAAGCAAAGGAGAGGAAAGTATTTAGACTTAGCCAGAGGACTAAGCTTTAGAAATTGAGTATGACGATGAGAACAATTGAAATTGGCGCTTATAACGGTCCCCAAAGGCTTGGAAAGGGAACTGGAAGAGTTGGAATTCGGAGGAAAAATCTAGACCGTACAGACTAAAGAATTGTTGAGACCAGCCAAACTACTGGGAAGAGTCCCTCAAAAGAGTTGTTGTCTCTCAGATTCAAGTGAAAATCCCACCAGCATTAGCACGTGTTATTATCTCACATCTCAGAGATATTAAGATATAAACGGATCACCCAGTCAAGACCAAAACACTATACATTATTTCAATTAACAAGTAGAAAAATAACTCGTCATCTTGTGGATATTGCCGTTCTAGCAGACGACAGAGTAAACCCCCACAAAAAAAAAAAAAAAAACAGACAATTTGTCCATTATCTAGACTTCGTCTGAGATCTGACAGTCGTTGAGCTTGTTGGAACCCAGGGAAAATTCCTCAAAAAAGTGGAGAAGAAATATGGTGTATTGAATTATCATGACCAGAAAATCCGGCGAACACTTACGAACGACATACAGAAACACTGCATAGCTGTTTTGACCTTGATTAGTCTCATTAGCAGTGTATACCATGATCACCACACCTGGAGATCGAACCAGCGACCACAGATTACAGTGCTGGATCTCTACCACTGAGTCGCAAACAATTTCGCTTACAATTTACGCCAAATTAACTACTCATGGTCATTACGCGGCCAATTGACCTGAATGTGTCTTGCAAGTTACATCCGTACTCTTTGCAGAGGATATGGTCACCTCCAGTGCTACTTCTTCCCAAGAGGATTAGAAATACGCATCTGCGTAATTATCATTACCTCAAGGGTAAAGATATAGATCTGTATTTTTCTAGCTCAGCTGTAGTGTTTCGGCTCTGCAATCTGTTGTCACTGGTTCGATCTCCAGTGGTAGAGACCACGGTATACACTGCTGATGAGACCTAATAAGGTCGAAACAGCTGTTCACTGTGTCGGTATTTCATGCGTAAGTATTCACCTGGTTTTTTGGTCATGGTAATTCAATTCACAATATAATTCCTCTACTTAAAAAAGAAAAAAAAATGTAGAAGAAATATGGTGTACTGGATTTTAGAGAAAGAATTGAGAATATCTAGGCCACAACACTACTAAAATCATCTTGAGTACTTAGAAAAGTCCAAGAGATTTGAGAAGATTTGCTGTCACTCGAACCGAAAAGAAACACCAGTTGGGGCTGGTGTGATGATCTCGCAGAGAGAATATAATAGTTGAAGAGAAATTAAATATATCGCACTCGAGATGACCTCAAAATATCTAGAAGGAAACCTAATGAGAGAAAAGGAATTCTAATTAACTACAGACCAAAATAACATGAACTAATTATGTAGAATCTAAAATAGATAATACCTAAGAGAATACAAGATGTAGGTTATATGGAGTGAGAGACAAATCATAAATCATTAAATGAATTCAGCCATCTGACTCATAAGGAATACGAGAGTAAGCACCACAGGTTTAAGAAGTTAATCCACTAGGAATTGTGCAAGTGACTATAATTTTACCATACAACTTAAGTATGCTCAAAACAGAATTAAATTGTAAAAACGCTGGGGGTAAAAATTAAAGGAACATCCAATTCCGATCAGCAGAACAAACATAGTTGTAATCAACAAGAAAACTATAACGTGTAAATTTGTGGGTTTTGATGTTCCTGATTAAAAAAAAAAAAAAAAAAAAAAAAAAAAAAAAAAAAAAAAGGTAAAAATATACATCCACAAAAATAATTAATATTAGTATTTGAATAACAGTAATACTAATCATCGTTGGAGCCATTGAAAAACCCCAAATGCCTGGTGGAATACCCATTGCTTTGTAGCTAATATCCTTGAATAGTGACTTCGTATTAACCGAGTTCAAACTTCAGTTATGCTATTATGTTAACTTTTCGGACTTGAGAAAGAAATGAACATCCTTTTTACCCCAACGTATGGGTTAAATATTGCAACTACATTTCTTCGTTAAGGTTGACTATGGGATTAAATTACGCATAAAGGTTGATTTACCATTAAACAAAGAAACCTAACCGAAGTACATAAAAACAATAGGGGGACTAGAAATTCGAGTTAGAATTGAGATTGTCAGTTTCTATACATTGGTTCTTTATTACATAATTTGCTTAGTTGTGCACACACATGCATTTAGATTTTAAACAAGAATTTAAAGAATCAACCTTAATTATTGATACATTTTTGCTCACACGTGGTTTATATGAAGGAGAGAAACGTAGACCGAAAATTTTGATTGCCTTGTTAGTTTAAATATGTATCTGGTAATTCCTCTCAACTCATCTTTCTATTCTTGCGCAAATAATTATCAAGTTGTTGTGTCAGCTCAAATTACATCAGAGTGGCCAATTTTCAGCGGCCATTTCCTGAGTGGAAGAACCCAACCGAGTTGGGTGACTATCATTGACAGCAAAAGTCAATAATAGTAAGATGCACTTGTTGGTAATTGCCTCTATCTTAGCTCTCTATGATCCAAATCTTTGCAGTCTCTACACTTATTCGTTCAAAACTCTCGTGTTAGCATTCATAACAGTAATGAGACTCCGTTATTAGTGATTTCTTTTTGCCCTGAACTTCAAATGCACACTCTCACCACAGTTGCATTATAATAAAGATAGAAAAATAATTTATGCTCATTAAGCTTAATTGATTTGTCTCAATAATTTTTTATTTTTGGTTTAAACAGATTTTAGTGATGTATTTTAGTGTTGTTACCTTTTTTTAATATGGATTATTGATTTTGACTTTATATCTTTGGTTATTCTATGCGTAGAAGTTTAGTAATTGCATTCATTGTACGTTCATATCTTTTGTGAAGTTGTTTCTAAAGAATTTATGGAATACATTCAGAGTATTCAAAACCCAACTGGCGGGATGAAAATCTTTTTTTAGCCAATGGTTTCAAGAAACCATGTAATTGGTAATCCATGTACATCCGATAGATTTATATCAGCTTACTGAAGAATGAGTGTAAGACGTTTAAATTGCATAATTCTTACCTGTATTAAAGAAACAGGGAATTATAATCAGCACTGTATTTCTTGTTCTTATTAACCAATAATCCGCCTTTCTAAATGGATTGGAGTATGATATATGAGTGCTTTACCTCGGATCAAACTGTCGCTCTCGGGAAGATTTTCTATTATCAGGGTGGAGCATCTGCACGTATAGAAACCACAGGTGTATCTGAAAATGAAACTATAAAATACAAAATTTTAAAATATGAATATATAGAATTTGAAAATTAGTATACTTTTAAAACTTTACTTTTCTAAAATACTTATTTAGTTTTAGACTGTCGAAAGCTGAAGATGAATAATAATACAACTAATACAAAAATGAGTAACTATAACAACGTAGGTTTTATGGCTGAATAGCGAGACAGGGTTGTTAAATCGTGGAAATGTTTATGCGAGTATGTATGTATGTGTGAAAGTGAGAAATAAAGGGAGAGAGCAGAAGAAAACGAGAGAAAGATACATAGAAACAGAGAGAGAGGGAGAGAGAGAGAGAGAGAGAGTGTGTGTGTGTGTGTGTGTGTGTGTGTGTGTGTGTGTGTTTAAACCAATATGCAACCATCTAATAATACTTGCAATATAATAGTTCGAATTTAAAGTGTCCATTACTCTGTAAGTGATATCAAGTATATATATATATATATATATATATATATATATATATATATATATATATATATATATATATATATATATATATATATAATTGACTCTTCCGTCGATTTTCACGTACATATGCTCACCTGTTGATTAAAACTAAAAATAGCTGCACAGAAGATTTTTTAGTCTTGTAGGATTGTGGAAACAACAACTCTTTTCTGATGAGCTGATAACACAAGTATGGCGCAACAATATCACACAGATTTTCCCGAACATTAATCCTGAAGTTTTTAAGTTTTTCCTTCTCTTAAACTTGTGGCTTTCTCTCTGCTTGAGAATCAAGTCTGCGCTATAATTTTACCCATTACTCTGTAATCAAGACCAAATACGACAATTGTATATATATATATATATATATATATATATATATATATATATATACACACCTCACACACACACCTATATATATATATATATGTGTGTGTGTGTGTGTGTGTGTGTGTGTGTGTGTGTGTGTGTGTATTGCGATGTGTCATGAATAATTTCTGTTTAAGTAAAATATAAATTACTGATGGAAAATAAAAAATTAAAAAAAATTAATTTACCTCATTAACGTATTCACCATTATTTTAACTTACGTCTTGCCATTTATCTGGTAGCCTGTTGTTTCCTTTCACGTAAAATTCCGCTGGATTCGCAATCAGGAAGTTTTTTATGTATGTTTTTACCTGATCTTCTTGTGAAATATTATGTCATTCAGAATATTGTATAAAATACGAAAAAGATTGAAATCATTTTGGGCAAGACCCGTTGAATATAGTGAATGGATTAGAACAAACCAACCCACTTCGCATATTTCTTTCTGCGTGATTCTTGCTGAATGTTGCTTTACGTTGTCAGGGAGAGAATTCCTCTTTTTGGTTAGTGTCAGGTGTTTCCTTTGAAGATATTCATGCACATATTGCTGCTGTTAATTGAATAAGTTTGTATTGAGTGAATGTAGTTAAAAACTCAAAATGAATAATACCGAGCTGATTCTAGTCTTGTCTTTCTTCTATGATGTGACGCTTTTGGCTAAGCTGAGGAGATTTATATTTATTACTTCACTGCCTTCTACGGTGAACATTATCATAAAAGACCATTTTCATCAATTGTCCGTATATTGATTAAAAAAGGGTCATTTCTCTGGCTTGAAAGAAAGATTATTGCTATAGATATGCGATCTTAGTTATTCTTCTCGTTAAGAATACTATGGCTCTAAATGCACACCTTGCTCACTTTTCCTATCTTTTTCAAGGAGTGGAAGATTTTGGATTGGGATGTGTTAATAGCTTGAGTACTTTTGTGAGACTCGCATTATAGTAATCCTCTAAAAGCATCTTGTCAAAGGTATGAGGACCTGTGCTTTATTCAACTCACAATGACGTATCGCCGGAACGAAACTTTGAAAACCAGTGGCGGATTTGATGGTTAGTAATGAAACCCAGTCCATAAACCTTAAAAATTTGCTTAGCTGTTTCTTACCGTTTTTCTTAATTGTTGAACTCCCACAATATTAACTGTCCAATATACATTTTTAGTCCCTCCATTTTCGCGGTATGATATCATAGAGGAAGATATAATGTACACTTTTTCACAACTAAAATAAGATAGATGCAATCTTTAATGAGGCAATTTCCTGTTACGTTTATCACAGTCGACGTTTGAAATGCGCAGTTACAGCTTGCTTTCAAGTGACAGAAATTATTTAAGATTTATCCCTACATATATATATATATATATATATATATATATATATATATATATATATATATATATATATATACGTGTGTGTGTGTGTGTGTGTGTGTGAATTTGCTAAGAAACGAGAATATAGAGTAAAAGCCAGTACGTAAGAGTTTTGATCTAGGATTAGAACATCGTTAATTGATGCCAACTTTTTAAAAATATATCGCAATCCTCACCAAATTAATGATCATAAAATGCTGAACACTTAATGAAATAAACAACAACAAAAAAAAAGTGAAAATGATCGATACAATTTTGTGAATCAGAGTTTATCAGAAAATGTTTAATTGTTTTTTTTTTTATAGTTACAAAATTTTGTTACGTAAACGATCATGGAAACAAATACCGACCATCGGTTGCTTGTGAACTTCTGAATTTTTATTGGTTTGGCTTTGGTTTGGCTTTATAGCCTATTAACCATCATTGGTTATTTAGTGCCAAAACCTGTTTTTACATATATATCAAATATATGATTTTGCACACATTTTTTACATACATACATTTAAATGATCATATAGTCCGACTTGTTACAGTTAGATTTTTTCATAAGTCAACAAAGTTAAATTGTTTCAAGTATTGTTATGTATAACTGAAAAATCAATTAAACCGCAGTCATTTGTTTGAATTCATTGTAAATGTCAAACAATTCTATTTGACTTATAAATAGGACCCTACTAAACATTATCACTTTGGGTCAGAGTGAACCTGGGTGTGATGGCAATCAAGGAGTACACATCATTCCCCAAAACTCCAACATTACTGGAGCCTGATGGTTTAATGTCATAAACAGGACAATCGTGAGATGTAAATCTTACTCCTCCGCAGAAATTTTGAATTTTGAAATTTTTTGGTAATTTGTTCTCATATAATTTTTTCTTTAATTGAGAATATAATGGAAGATAATTACAAGGAAAAAAACATAATTTATGGTTCTTTAAAAATATTATGCAAATCCTTTCATAAACTCATGTTCCATTTTTTGTGATATTTTTAAGCAAATCGTCGATCTTCAGTTGCAAATATGTGCTTTTAATGCTGAAGCTTTGGGGAATGTGGAGTACCCTTTAATTGCCATCACTCCTAAGTCCACTCTGACCGGAGTGGTAGCACCTGACCCTATCTATAGGTCAAATAGAGCTAAACTGCGTACTTATGCTAAACCGAATTGCTTGAAATAGGACTTTTGATATTTAAACTGCGTAATTAGGATAAACTGAATTATTTGAAATGGAAGAGTTTTTGAATGCTAAACTGAATTGTTTTAAATAGAACTGTTTTAGGCTTTAAAACTGTACTTACAATAAACTGAATTGTTTGAATTAGAACTGTTTTGGCATTTAACTGTGTGTAAAGGAAAATAATTATACTTATACTAAATTAAATTGTTTGAAATAGAACTGTTTATTTGTAGAAAAATGGATTTGGCATTAAATAATCACAAAGGTTAATATGCCATAAAACCCAAACAAACCAATAAATCGTTGGGTGTCTATCCATGCGGCCTTTTGCCACAGCTAAGCAAAAAACTAAGTAAATTACTATTTTAAAAAAAGTTTCCGTGATCAGGATCAAAACAACAAAAACCGGGATCGAATGATTACAGAAATTCTTCATAAGACTCAGGGTTTTCAGTTGGTTCAGCTGAATTTTTATCCATTTTCAAGCAGAATATAATTCTTTTTATAGGAAATTTTTCATTTTATCGGATCATTTAAAGAATTATTTGAAATGGCTTTTTCATATTTTTTTAAATGACTATATCGAAAAAAACTTTCCATCACTTCTGTTTATAAAAAGCCTGCAAGCACTATTTTTTAACTTTGAAACAATTATAGTTGATACTCCAACAGCTATAAGACTTCCACCGATCTCATATACAATATTGCTCAAATAATTTTTTTTTATAAATTAAACAACCAAAAGTGGCTTCTCTAATTTTGCCGTTGGTCAACAAATGCTCAAAATCATTTAAAACATTACAACACTATAACACATCACTCAATAAGTTCAAGGCCTAATATGTAGATGGCGCAATTTTTTTTAAAAAGCCAAAAAACATGATTTTCATAAAGTACGAATCTCCAAATGGAACGAACCAAAATTTGAGCCCAATCGGATTATTAGTTTACAGTTATTTAAGTGAAGCTACTGTTGTAAATTTCCGAAACAATAGGGAAATGTGAATTTTTTGTGTTGATAAAGCATTACCTTCTGATGGGAAAATACTGTTTAAGCAAAGCATTGGGTTGATAAGAGTTATTCGAACTCTGCCCCCGCTGGAAATAAAAGAGAAACTATTCTGATTTTAGAGAAAGTATGCTGATTTTAAACGCGGTCGTACAGACACAAATGATGGTGAACGCTCAGGTCACCCAAATCGGGCAGTTGTCCCGGAAAACACAAAAATCTCCATAAAATCCTGAGAGAGCTGTGTTCAAAGTGGGTGCAGCATTAGCTCACAGTCGATCAAAAACAAGTATGTTGATGAATAAAGTTGAATTTTGCCTAAAAGTTTGTTTTCATTAGTTAGGTCCGGAATGTATTGAGTAATGTGTTATATTACCTGAACATTAATGAGACCTTTAACCTGTTTTATTGTAATTAGATACACGCCAACTACAAACATAATGAATATGCATCAACATGTACCACAAGTGATTACACACTCCAGCACTTATGAGCCAAACGTATACGAATTGGAGTCTCATCAAGTAGAGTGTATCTTTCATTTTAGACAACCAGTGAATTTATATATTGGACAAACCACTACTGTCTTATGTGAACGCTTCACCTGCCATCTTTCTGATCAGAGTACTATTAGAAATAATCTCAACAAGCGTATTTTACTTGAGATACTAATATGCAAAATACTTGTCAAAAACACGGCAGGGTTAGGGTAAGAAAAATCGAACGACAAAAATCTGTAAGTACAAAAACAAAACAAAAAAAATCAACAAATAGTAACAACACTCAAGGGCACAGAGTTCTAAAGTAATTTGAATTCCTCCTTTTCACCTAATCGTTGTTTGACGTCATATGCCACCTCATTACCCAGCAAAAACGGTTTGAATTGTAATTGTTGAGCTTTAAAAGACAAATATGTAAAATACTAATTCACTTTGATCTTTACATGAGTTCAGACTATAAAAATTAAATTTGGCACAAACAAATTGTAACATTCTTGAAAAAGCGGATGACACAGCAGAAAATCTTCCTAATTTTGGATTTTTAAGAAGATTTCTATTTTCATTGGATATGTTCCTATGTTCATAAACATGTATAATCATTTTTTACAGGGGGTGTTTATGGCTATACATCCCTCCTTGTCTGTTCTCTTTCACCAAAAATGTATTAAGGCAAATAGCTGCCCGAATATATATATATATATATATATACGTGTGTGTGTGTGTGTGTAAAGAGAGAGAGAGAGAGAGAGAGAGAGAGAGAGAGAGTGAGGGAGAGAGGCTGAGTGATAGGGAGAGAAAAAGAAAACTACGATTCTGATTCGCATTCATTGTATGTGACTGAGGATAACTTTCGATACTATTTTTAAAAAAAGACTATAGATATTACTTGATAACTGAATCTTATGATGTATTCAGTTAGAATTTTATATTTCGAAGTAATATATTACGATTCTCAAGAAGTGAAATAAAAACAGCATTGGTAAACCACAGTTTTGATCTTTTTACACTACATTTGAATGAATATATAAAAGAAAACCTACTACCGTTCAAATTAAACTAAGGAATTCCAGAAATCATTTTAGGTCACGTAGTTCAAGGAAATATTGACATGTTTTCCTTTGTATATTTAGAAGCCCGTTTTACATCGATGATTTTGACAACATTTGGCACATTTTCTGGCCAATGTTTCTCGTTTGACTTCTTTAAAATTCTGCCAAGTGGACATTGATTCAGCACACTTACCGACAATAGCGTTTGGAGATCTTTTGTTCTCAATTCAGTCTCAATTATTCAGGCTTCATAGAAATTGAAAGAGGCTAAACAGAAAATCGATCAAAATGAAGTATCGATGATAATATAAAGAAATGTTTCAAAAGAAAATAAGTAATCTTACACGTTTAAAATACTTTTAAAAATCAATAAATGTGTCTATCAGTTATTATATATATATATATATATATATATATATATATATATATAATATCATAATTCATTTAAAATATGTACATATATATGTGTGTGTTTGTGTATATATATGTGTGTGAGTGTGGGTTCATGCTATATAGTCATTATATATATATATATATATATATATATATATATATATATATATATATAAAATTTTGGTTTAATCTATCAATGATTTTACCATAAAATATATATATATATATATATATATATATATATATATATATATATATATATATATATAATGATGTTAAAACCGGGAATAGGTTAAAGGAATTTTTGTTAAACATGTATATGCAAGGAAATATATATGCGTCATGTACTTTTTCAAGGATCACTAAGTATATCACATAGACTGACACACAAATAGTTACACACACACACACACACACACACACACACACACACATATATAAATATATATATATATATATATATATATGTATGTATGTATGTATGTATGTATTTAAATTTGATAGTAAATGAATTCTTCAAGCTTATGAACTTAAAGGATACTTTAAAGACTTTTTTAAAAATAATCAGCAGCCTTGGCGAATAGTTTGAGTCCGTGTCTTTTCAAAATTTCCTTCTTGATCATATTATCTTTCTTGATACACTTGTTATTTCTTCCGTAGTATTTTGCCAACAATTTGATTTGATTGTTATCATTCCTTCTCGCTCTCGTTCATGTCCATTTCTTTTTTGTCTAAATATTTTTGACGAGGCTTGATTATTGTATGCTATTTAAAGCTTTCGGTCTATTGTCACCATCTTTATGTACACAATGTTTCGGCAGATGTGCTTTATAGACTTCTGCAGGTGCTACGTGTCAAACTTTGGAACCTTCACGGAAGTTTGATCCAAACACTTTATTTAATACCCAGTGGAATACTCTTCTAAGTCGATCATGACCGGATTCCAGCGATAAGCATTGTTTAGCAATCCTTGTTACTTTTCACTGTTCTCAGAATTGAGCCTACAACCATCAGATGATTTAACAGAGAACTGACTCAACTGACTTCCTATATCCGTCACACCACGTATCTTGCTGGACAATCCAGGGTGAATTTCGGAAACTGGAAAACCTAATGTTTTTATTTTGACATTTTTTACTACTTATTAATATTATGAATGATTTTTTTTTTTTACTTTCGCTTATTTTACATATTTTTAAGAATTTAACCGGGACATTTTAATTACTGGTTCCCATATTGTATTCATCTTTACATTTCGTATACTCCAGAAGTTGCTATAACCTTGCATATGCACTGATTCTTTGAAACATCTCATTCTCTAATAAGTTTCCCTATTCATTGTCAGACATATTTACCCTTTCAACAGCTGTTCGATGTTTCATTAGCCTTACCTTTAGTGGGTGGATTTGAATACTCTACCACAGATAAATTGGTTGGAATACAAGTCACAATCATGCCTACGTCTGACGGCTTGACCCGGAAGAGATATTTTCAGGGAGTTAAACCGTTTCTGAATATTTTTCTGATAACATATGGACGAAATATCTTTTGAAACTTTTCGGCCAGAGCTTTAAATAAGGCAGATCAAGTGGGATAAGATTTCTGGTATTGTTCTCTGTCGTTCAATCCTTATTTCTTTGAGGAAAAACCATGTTCTTTAGGTAGTTGTTTCGAACAGTATATCTCTTATTCTGTCCATTTCTTTTTGATATGCATCGGTATCAATGGCAGCAAACGATTCCTTTCTTTACATTGTATGAATGGTAGGAGTTTAAGAGGATGTAATGTCAAGTGAAGGTTGGCTTTCGATACACGGATGATCTGAATCCATGCTCAGTGCAAGTTGTTAATATATCAAGGAAGGACAATTTGTTGTTTTATTTTTATCCGTTTAGAAAAGTAGAGATGGTCTGATTGAGTTCACATGATCCAGTAGTACATGACTATCTTCCTGACGCCACAAGAGAATGAATTTATCATCTGTGTATTGAAGGCACATTGATGGCTTTAGTAATGTAGATCCAAATACCATTTCGTCGAGGTATTCCAATTATATACATTGTTAATACTGAGGTCAGGTGCAGACTCATTGCCAGTCCCTCTTCGTGTTGGTATATGTCAGGTCCTGACCTCGCCATCAAATTAACTATTGGGACACAGATACTTTCTTGCAGGGAAGGATTTGCAGTCAACTTATCCCGTACAACAATTAATCTCATGAACAGATTTACTACACCTAGATTCATAATCTGGTTGCAATGAATGTTGAGTGTGATAAGAAACACCCAAAGAAAGCCGAAGGGCACATCAGCATAACTTTGTGAATATAACAATAAAAATGAGGACAAGGACCCGAATGCTCTAAATAAAATTAGAGATATTCATTCCTGTTTGCAATATTTAATACCTTGTAAGCCTTTGACCTTAGCTGATCAGTTTATACATCTCGGTAGCAATATCGCAACTGCTGAAAGTGATGCCAACATGCGTATACTTGAAAATTGAACTACTATTGATTGGTTATCGATCATGACGAAATAACAGATTGCGAATAATTTTTTTTTTAATTCTTCCGAGCCATATCTGAGTCAGTCCACGAACACAAAGATGCTGTGTGCAGCTTTGAGAAAAAAATCTAAGAAGCAACACCCCACAAAATAGCCCACAAAATAGCATGTGTCTGGTCATTTTTCTCTCTTCTCATAAAGGTGAGCAAGACAAGCTGGATACAGCTGAAGAAACAAGGACGAAGTCATGAATACTAGTCTGCTATAGACACTCACGTATGGACATATAAGTGATGTCCTACCAGTAAGAATTACATTCTTCAGCGTTGTGCGGACAATACATGTCGACTGGAGGACTTGCAAAGAGCTATAGCCGATAAGAACGGACATCGAGTGAGATAAGGAATCCATTTTATTATTATTCCTTGATGAAGAAGATGATGATATCTCTAATTTTGGTATGCACTCCAATACATATTGAGTTGCTTTTATCTTTTTAAATCATTTCTAGAATTGTTTCTAAGAGACATTAGATTTGATTTTCAGAATGTTTCATTATATTAATTCTAAAGTTTCAAGAGTTTAAATGTTATTATGCAATGTTAATATATCTCACTCAAAGAAAATATCAATTTTTCTCTGACAATATCCCTCTGTCTTTCTGTCAGTCTTCATATATATATATATATATATATATATATATTATATATATATATATATATATATATATATATATATATATATATATATATATATATATATTAAATGTGACTTCTTTACATATATATGTGACGACTTCCATGTGAGTTATATGTAGCAAACGTCAGAAAAAAAACTTAAATAAAGATATGAGATTTAATCACGCACTATCCATGTTTGTACATGTAAATCTCCAACATATTTGAGAAAATAACTCTTTAAAATAGTCAAGCAATATCAAGAAATACTGGATCAACGATTATTTTTTTATTTACTTTTTTTTAGTACATTATATACTCAGGATGGGAAAATTATGTAAATATATATTATTTAGTTTGCTATATCTATGAATGAAGAGTGTTCATTACTATTAATGTTGTGAAGATATTTAAGTGAAGATACCGTACAAAATAGATTCAACTGTCTTTTATGGATTCATAATGCGTATTGCACTCATCATTTGCCTGATGAAGTCAAAAGCGAGAAACTCACTGTTGCCAAGTACCGCTGACACTGTCTTCTGGCTACCTAACACACACACACACACACACACACACACACACAGACACACACACACATATATATATATATATATATATATATATATATATATATATAATGACGAATAATTATATTGTTGAACACCCAGAATATTTTTTCCAATATGCTCACGATATATAGCACTGATAATATAGATGGCTTACTGTAAAAGACCACATGCACATTTATATGTGCACATGCTCCAAAATAGGTGTTGGATTAACAGTAATCTGATCCCATTCAAAAGCGAAAATCCCCGTCGTCATTCGGGGTTTTGCAGCTTTTCTCTCACACACACATAAACGCACACATACGCAAAATCCCCTTGACTCTCAATCACAACCCGTCCTTATCAGTCATAACGCTGGTCAAATTCTCTCAATAGCATCCAGTGTCCGTTTAGTGGTTTGTGAATGTGTACGAAGCCATTGGAAAATGTTGCTTATATCTGTCCTTACTTCATCAGCACTGCCCAGCATGTCCTGTTCGCCTTACTTGGATGCTTTGCTGATCTCTTGATTTCAGAGGCTTGCCATTTAATTAGTAGATAGCACCATCTTTTTTAAACCTTGCAGAGACCAATCCTTTATGCTTCTTGCTCAAGGCCATACAGCAGAGATTCGGCTTAAGCAGGTGTATTTGCAAGAAGCGCTGGGTTATCTTACGCACACACAAGTGTGTGTATGAGTATGCGCATGTATGAAATTATATTAAAATATATATGTGTATATGTACGTATATAAGCAAATAAATGAATATATATATATATATATATATATATATATATATTAATACTTTTGAAATAAATCTATATTTATTTTGAGCCGAGAACTTAAACTGTTCATTATTCAAATATCACACTTTTTTCTTTTTTAACCATTTATAGATTTACAAAATCATGTGTATGTAGGAAAACTTCGTAATTTCCTTACCCAAAATAAAATCTAAAATTTTAGATCCGTTTCATATTACATTACATAATTAATGCGTTGGTTTTTAGGGTAAATGTATTTTGACTATTATATTGTTTATATAATGTTTCGTTAATAGCATTTTAAAATATTTGGGATGAAACATTATCTTTTTTGCAAGTGAAATGTTAACAAAGTGTACAGTAAAACGGTGATACTGACTAAAATAATATGTTTCGAGAAGATGTAGAAAATATGTTATATTCTGAATGAAAAGTGTTACTGATTATTCTAATATTCTTACTAGAATCATCTGCACATTTTATATCGAATTTCTACCAAGTATTTCTACCAGAAAATGGAGAAAAAAGTTTTAATATTTCTTGGATATCTTTATTTTTTCAGCAAATTTGTTTTTCTTTATTTAGATTTATTTTCTTCTTTCAATGCTTATATGATTTTCTCTTCAGCATTCGCAACACACAAAACAAGTATATCTATCATTATAGATGCGAAAGCGAACAAATATATTATACACTTCTTATATAAATGCGCTGGAAATAACTTTTTTTTCAAGTTGAAGCCTCTTATTGGTTTTAGTTTGGTAACGACATTTGATTTATTAATCAAATTTTGCATCTTTTTTAATGCCAAGGCCATCCTTTCAGAAAAACAGTAATGATACTATTAAACGAATATCTTTCTTGAATAATAGGGTTTCTAACTTTCCCAATGTTGAATTCAATAGCATGACTAAAGTTCAAATTCCCTTATTACGATATCACGGTCCAGCACTTAAGCTACTTTATCAGTAATGGCAAGGAAATATCATAATAGCATATGCCTTTTTTGCTGAGCTACGATTAAATGAACACGCGCGCACACATACTTACGCGCACACAGAGATATCTGATCAGTATAAAATAAATTTGATAAAATTTATCAAAAAGCTATGGTATTTCAGAATTCATGAATGTATCTTTTGTAATTTATTAAAAACACTGCGTGCAATCCTGAACAAGTCCTGGCAGCAACACCCCACAAGACACCAACTGTACGGCCACCTGCCCCCTATCACGAAAACTATTCAAGTTAGGCGAACCAGACATGCAGGACATTGCTGGAGAAGCAGAGATGAACTCATAAGAGATGTACTCTTATGGATCCCCACACACGGCCGCGCAAAAGCAGGACGACCAGCACGAACGTACATTCAGCAGCTATGTGAGGATACAGGTTGTTGTCCTGAAGACCTACCTAGGGCGATGAACGATAGGGAGGAGTGGCGAGAGAGGGTCAGGGATATCCGTGCTGCCAGCACGATATGATGATGATGATGATTTTCAGTATAAATATAAAACTCTGGGAATTCAAATTGAGTAACGCAGTTGTCACCTCCAACCACAACTGATCCTTGTGTCCAGCTGTAAGACTGACAAAAAGTTTTAATCTCACGTTAGGTGTGTGAGACAGTCACTTACGATAGACGGATATTATTGAAAAGAGTTGATTATAAGCGGGATAGCTATAAATAACAGCTTTTCAGAGCTATCAAGACCACTCTGTCACTTCATTGCTTCCTAAAATACATATTTACCTGATCGACTTGAAAATACCTCTTTAAGTCTTCGGTTTTTGACGACGATCAAGAGGGAAGTAATCAAATAAACATTTTCTATTACCACCAATCTGAAGTTTTCTTTTCTCCTCATCTTGTCTTTGTCTCTTTGTGGTGTCTACTATCTTTCTTTGAGTTGACCACACCGTAACAATATCGTTACTATATCGTTACAATTGTAATTTCTGTTTCATTTAAAATATATATTTTGAATTGATTTTTGTAATTCTATACCGGAATGTTTTAATTTAGTTGCATTTGATTCATTTGGGAAAAGTAAACGAGAAGAAATGCAACGATATTGGGACACTTCAAAATCTGCATGTTTATATTCATGTCTTAACAAACTATAGTAAACTACCCGGGCAACATTTTACGTTGAGGATTCATGTGCAACTAGCGTTGTAAAAAGAAAAATGGATTTTAGGCCAAGTGCACATAATGTGGATAGTTCAATAAAATACTACAGCAGATTGTCTACAATAGACGTCATGGGTCAAAAGAGTATGAATGTGTGTGTATATATATATATATATATATATATATATATATATATATAGAGAGAGAGAGAGAGAGAGAGAGAGAGAGAGAGAGATAGATAGATAGATAGATAGATAGATAGAATAAAATCATTTAATTTAGAGCCTAGCATATATTGGTTTAAAAACCCCAGATATTTTATGCAAATAGGAATTTTTTAAAATAAATATACCGTCTAAATCACCTTGTTCCTTTCAACATTTTCAAATAATTATCCAAATTAAACTTCTCATACTATCTTCTGCACATTCTTAATTTCAAATTCTAATATCTAACAGTTTACGCAAATGAAAGACTCAGGAAAGCCCAAAAATTTCGGAACAATTCTTTTTAAAATATATATATACATGGACTAGCCCATAATATATAACTCTTTTCGAAAATCTCAAAAATATTTTATCATATATATATATATATATATATATATATATATATATATATATATATATATATATATATATATACACCCAAACCGCTGGACATAGAAAGTTGCAATGTAGAAGGAAATCCATCTTTCAATCTATATAATTCATATCGTAACAAGATTTTATAGCCAAACAATAAATGAGTCAATAGAATTAGACTGGCGGTCAAATTATAGTGAGTCTGCTTGCTTTCTTATTAGGCTATTTTGTTTTTAGTCATTTTCTTTATGTTTTTTTTTGTTTTTTTTTTTTTTTGGTGACGGCTCTTTAATTCCTTACCAACATCAGCTTTTTTGGTTTAAAAACTAAAGTCTCAGAGGGGAATTGTTGACTTCTACTTTCAATTTGTTCATTTTCCAAATCCATTCATTTTTTAGTTTAATTATTTCGATTATTTTTAAAAACATTACGTTAAAACTGTTATCTTTCCTCTCATTTGAAAAAAAATATTCTGCGTTACTATTTTTCCCACTGAGTGCCATTTAACTTTTCGTCGATTCATTTTTTCTAATTATTTCATCGAATTCTTTCGTTTTTTTTTTGTTTTTTTTTTTTAGAATTACGATAAATAAACAAAACTATCTGTCTTTAAAGATATTTCTTCCTTTACAACAAATTTTCCTGATTTATTTTTTTTTTCTTCCGAGGAACATTTAATATTTTACTATTAATTCTTTTCTAAAAAAAATACTGTAAATAAAGAAGACATTCAGTTTTAAAAAATTATCTTTCGCAACTAATTATTCTGAGGATTTTTTGCGGTCAGAATCATTTCACGCCCATTCAGTTCCTTTTATTTTGAATTTCATTTAATTCTTTCGTTTTTTAAAAGTATTTCAAAAATATAGAAAATAACATTCAGTTAAAAAAAAATTCTTCAATAAATAATTTCTTTTTGCTACAAATTATTTGACTATTTTTTTTTACCAGTGAGAGTAATTTGATTTATCAATTCAGTTAACCCACCCAGGCAAAAAAAAAATATTTCATTTAATTATTTTCTTTTACAAAAAATAATACGATTAACAAAAACTTGTTTATTCTATTTTTTTTTAATGTGAAGGCCAATTACTTCCATTTACCACCCACCAAAAATGGCATAGTTTTACTTCAGGAATAAATCTATTTGGTGGGGGGTGCCATTTACTTCCACTCCCCTGTAAACTTTTCTTTTGCTGACTGATCCCCCAATACCTAAAAAAAAAAGTATAACCAGAGCCACTTAAAACCGATGACAACCAAATGAAATCAATGAGCAGTCTTAAGAAAGGGGTGTGGCCGATCGTGTCAGGGTGATTCACCGATGTGCCTCGAAGATAGATGAAGAGACGCATGAGTAGCGTTAGGCCGATCGCATTAGGATCCAGAAATGACGTGTTACTGAGATAAATGAAGAATCACCGAAAGAGTAGTTAAACAGCGTGATAATGAAAATGCTGTTTAACCCACATGCACCAAAATATTGAGGAAAAAAAACCATAACATGCAAAGAGAAAACACTACAGCAAAATGCAGGAATGCAATATTAAAAGCAATTCATGTCCCTTCATCAACCTCAGTGTGACAATATACCCACTGGCCGACCTCCACTATCTCAACCTCCTAAACCAGTTAATGGCCATCCGATCGTCTAGCGGTTTCTCTCATCTGCGGCCAGGGCATTTCACCTTGCTTTACAAACACACAAGACACAACATACACAACCGAGAATTATTCTGCGTTACTAAAGAAGAACAAACAAGCACAGACTTGGGTTAGCCCAAAGTGCAAGAAGGTAAAGGTTTGTGTCACTTTTTTGTGGTCTTCTGTGAATCTGGCTATCGCGGGCTTGTATCCAAGCGAAATTCCTACACAGCCACAAGGAACGTTGATTTATCCTCTCGCGTTGGCTGACCTGGTTTCTGAGTCCACAGGTCCCAACACCTCGCTTGGCAGCCGCCTTTTTCTAACAGTCGCCTTCCCTTGACTTCTGTTGACTGCTTTCTTCTGTTGACTGCTCGCGAACCTTGCCTTTCCTCGTCTTCTTCCGGTCTCATAGGAGATCTCGCACAGGAGCCCTTTGTGTGGTTTCCCGCCAAAACAAACAAAGGAATCCTCTGTCAGGTACTCACCCGCATCCATAACCACAGAACGAATGTCCACACAGTTAACATTTTGATTGAAGGATGAAAATATGACAGAGCGGAGTAGAGAGTTGCAAATTGATACAGTGGGTAATTGTACAAAGTGTACGAAATGCCTAGCAAAAATGGATTAAAGATTTGGATCCTGTGTGTTGTTCTGGCTTAAGGTTTGTGGACAGGTTTGTCATGGAGTGGGTTCTTTGTTCTCGGTCAAAAGTGGAGCTTCAAAAATATTTTATAGGTGATGAATAAGTGGCGACAATTACATGCAACAAGGTCACGACTAGGAAGTTAGATATTGTTCTTGAGCTCTAAACTATACTTCATCGAGTGAATATGTAGACAGTTTAATGTGAAGACTTTAAAGTGGTTATTCATGCTGACCATGAACGCCGCTCCCGAGACAAAATATATTTCTGTTTTAACATTGATTTAATCAACTTTTGCACGTATTAAAACCAATCAGGTATATAACGCTTTTCAGTACTCAATTATTCATTCGGGAATAAGGATAAAATTTCACTGTCTGGAATACGAATCCTGATACACATTTATTACTTGGAAGAAAAGTATCCGGTGATGATTTCTCTGCATAGAAAATTAGAGTGCGTGAAAGTAATTACAACATACTAATAAACTCTTCTGTCAGTACATAGTTGATATTTACGCAGAAATAGAGCAGGGGAGGCTTCCGTATATTACCACAAATCAAAAGAATCTCAGAGTAGCTGATAACATGAATTCAAAAGACTCCCTAAGGAATGATGTCAATATAGCAAATGTTGAACAAATTGCAATTGTACGAGCAACATTTCTGAGAGTTGATCGGTATATGCATTAACGTACAGAAGAAGCAATGGTTTATATTTTAAAAATGGCACAGAATATTTATTTATTTACCGCCTATATTAATTCCAAATGGATTGTGGAAGAACACCTTCCCGGTTATGTCACTCACGATCACTAAGAACTTATATAAATGTACTTTTTTAATTAAAAGCTTTGTTTCATCATTCAGTTGATAATCAAAAACAATGTTTTAGGCGCTGTAAAAATTCATATATATACTGTTAGGTGGCAGAAGAGAAGATTGCTGTGCACTCATTTTCTGGTTCAGTTCGGAGATAAACTGTAACTCCGATATATACTCTGTTATCAGTGAAAAAGATTTCCCAGACAGTTGTTTAATAAAAATCTGTATGATAGAGAGAGTGACCTTCTATATCACCGACTAACTTCTGAGGATCGAGTCTCTGAGACGACGTGGTAACAAAACAGTTACTTTGGATAACTGATGGCTTTTACCGAAAACAGGGTGTATAATCGTATCCTTCGTAAGATTTTTAATGTCTCTGTCGATGTCGAATATTGCAACAGTGTGAAATCAATTAAGCATTTTTGTACAAAAAGGAAGTTACCAATCTAATATTACAACCGAGATGAATAGTCAAGATGAAGTTAAGAAGTAGTAAACTGAGTTCTATGCATCAACTAATGAAGGTAACTGGAGAATTTTTATCTTCCCTGTCCATGAAAGACATCCCCTGGGTATTCACTCCCTGAGTCAATCTTGAAAATGGACAGATGATAAAATTTAAAGAAAATAATGCAGCAGATAGAGTTGCTAATCCAGATTCGACCACGCTGATTGTTTTTTATTTATTTTTCATTTTTTCGGTCAGTCGATTTTGCAAGACAACATTTAATTACAGAAGTTGTCGTATATTACCAATTGGTTTGATTTGGCGTCTTTTTTATTGACACATCAACTTTCGCAACTTATTTAATGCCAAACCCAGCTATGGGTTCAATACTACCAAAACTGTTCTTCTATGAGAATAGCTGTGGCATTAAATAACCTACAAAGGGTGATATGCCATTAAACAAAGAAACCAAACCAAACCAAACATATGCACAAGGCATACTTGTAGAAAAAAGGGTTATACTATTTTACCCATATTAACAAATTCGATATCGAAAATAAAGTCTTCAAACAACGAGTACAGAGCAAGCTAGTTTTATGTACCAGAGCATAAAAAAGCGGAAATTTTGGGCATGGTGTGATTTCATGAGGACTCTCAGGGTTGCATGTGTTGCCTATTGACTCCTTAAAGATGGCAATCACTATCATAAAACATCAGATGAGACATCTGTATCGGAACCTCCAAGTAAACTGAAAAATGTGTTTTCTATTATGTGAACTACATGTCCAGCGTCTGATCCATAAAAACTTTGCGATGCTCTCAAATAACTCTTAACTGACAATTTTTTTCGTGGCAAATACAACCAACATCCTTGAATGGATATACAATTTTCCGATTATATCTTCAATATGGCTCTGGTTTAGATCAAATATATGGCTTTCCAGATTAACAGCAAAACTCTGACAATGTTCATTTTTCTCTGGAACTAATTGGCATACTGAGCAGACAGCAATCGTTTATAATGTTATCGAATATTTCAATAATAATCAGACAAATACTTCGTGTGGTAGATGATTGTGTTGAAAACCAGTGAGGTCACTGTATATTCTTTAGTGTCACTCTGGGGTACATTAAAGACATTTGTTTCTAAGTTAGCTCTTGCCAGAATGAGAGCAGAAGGCAAAATAGCTGTTACTGTGATATTGCAAACTCGCTACTCCTACGATTAGAACAGTGCAATCTCCATTTAAATTGCAACTCTCCTTAGTGAGAGACAGTAAGCTAATTGGCCATATAAACAGGGAATCTGATGCAGTTAAAGGATCACAGATTTGTCCATTGATCGTTTAGAATGAATGAACCATTATGCATAAAAAGCATTTGAAGCTCTAGACAAAATATTTGATGTCAAGCTATGGGATGCATCGATGAGTGACTGTGCGCTTTTATCATCAGGCGAATTTCAAAAAAAGCTTACGGTTGTTCTACATGGTACACCCAATAAGGAGCTCAACGCTTGCGTTTCGCTGTTATATTAATGGAACAACATCAAGACTGTAACGTTAAATTCAAACTTGAGAGTGCTTCTCAATCGACTCAATAGCTCCCTACTTCTGAAAATAGGTGATGAAAGATTTCAGACTGAAGATAGCAAGGTTGTAATTCCTCTGGAATCAACATCAATTTTACCTCATATAATAGAAGATGTGAAACTAACTGGTATGGTAAAATTAAAACTAACATTCTTTCATTCTAGAATCTTCCTTACTCCATCAGATTCCCCACTCGAATTATAGAGACTACAATTATCAGTTTTATCATAACAATTAACATGTTCCAAGGACAATCCTTAGCATTTGTTTGCCTCATCATGATTTCCCGTTGTTGCAGCCACGGGAAGTTTTATGTAGAATCTACGGTAGATCCCGACAATTTCGCAACATTTTGCACCAGATGATGAAACATTGAACATTGTGTATCCAAAAGGAATGTCGTAATTTATTATATCCTTGAAAATATCCTTAACATCTCTGGCTAATAGAGATTTCTTTGTTTGTTTGCATTTTGGGGTTTTATGGCATACCAATCTTTGTGGGTTATTTAACGCCAAATCCATTTTAAAACAAATAACAGTTCTATTTCAAAAATTGAGTTTATTATGAGTATAATTTTAATTATCAAATGATTAAAATTATACTCATAATAAACTCAAAATTTAGCCTAAGTACGAAGTTTAGATATCAAAACAGTTTTATTTAAAGCAATTCAATGTAACATAAGTACGCAGTTTCGTTCTATTCGACCCCCAGAGTGAACCTTGGAGCGATTGCAATAAAGAGGTACACAACATTTCCCAAAGTTCCAGTAGTACTGGAACCTCACCATCAGTTTATTTAGTGTCATATTCAGTTGGGTGGTGTCCGATCTACTACAGAGAAGCAGTTGGTGTATTCTACAGCCCCAGCCGACTAAGTAAAATAAAGATTTGGAAATGTTAAAATATGCCTTTGATAATGTTAACTTAAAAAATAGTGGCATGAGCTAAGGTAAGAAAAAATCGTACATAACAGAGGTAATTCAGTGTTCATTACAGTATGAGGTTTATAAATCCTTAAAATTCTCAGAAGGGTACGTGGCATGACGGATATAGGCAATAGGTTATTGAAATTTTAAGTAAAATCATCCGTAGATTTCAGGTTCAGTTCCGTCTACAAGTAAAAATAACATGGAATATTTATTATTGCTTAAAACTTGTACCCGGTTATGGCTTACGGAATTAGAAAAATCTATCCCCACGGATTGAATAAAGAGTTCGTTTAGAAGTTTCACGAAGATTCCCTTCGTCTATGAGAAACACCTGAATAAGGTCGAAATAGATTATCGACCGAAATATTTTGAATATAAAGATGAAAACAAATAGTCCTAATAAGCGAAATGACAAAAATTATCTACTTCATCTCACAAATTTGGACAAACATAAGCCTAGTTGAACATTCTTATTTAGATCAGTACATTTTTCTTGCTGGGACATATTTTTCTTTTGCATTTCTTTCAGGAGTGGAGAGCATGCAACCACAATAAATTTTTCACATATTTTTTATTCACGGCAATTGATATTTTATTTTAGAGAGATAGGTTCCACTGAATGTTATGTAGTGATATTTTATGCCATCCATCCACTCAGGCACTGTTGAATTGCTTTGCTAGTATATATATATATATATATATATATATATATATATATATATATATATATATATATATCATTGTCGAAACATCCGTGAATACCACGAATGCACTGCATGCCATATATTTTTCCTGAATAATTTTGAGTAATATTGAATTATTTTTAATCATTTTCCCTATTCACTATCCTTTTTGTACTTTCATTTTTTGGTGTATTTCCCATTCATTCATTTCTTATGATAATTTCAACAAGTGATATTTTTAGGGAGTATAAGGACAAAAAATTATAGATGTAGTCAATGTTAAAAATATTATGGCTTTAGTCTTCCCTGTTTTATTATTCCATTTAAGAAATAAGCATGAAAAGACAGAAAAATAAAGTGTGAGTCGTTGATATAAAGCCACCGAATAGTAAAACTTATTTTGCTTGCTTTCGAGCCGTATTTTGTCAAAAAGCACCCATTTAGTTTTAATGTTTCGTACGGCTGAAGTCAAAGATTTGCTTATTACTGACGGACAGATCTATGGGGAAAACTCTTTTTTTTATTTCTGAAGAAAAATTTGGATGAAGTTATGGTTCATGTTGAACAAAACTTTAAAACAATACGTGAGTCCAGATAGTTGAATAGTTAAATCTCAAGCTTTTTCGCGCTTACGAAAAACATTTTTCGATGGAAGTGTCTTCAACGTTGGGTTCATTGAAAAACATATTGAATTTGGATGGATTGAAATGCGAAGTAAAATCGGTTTATGCTGCAGATTTGTAAAGCTAGAATTAAGCATCTAAGAAATCGCAGAAACAATTATAGAACTTGAACTAAACCAAGTGCAGGCAGAAGTAACCAAATTAATACGAATGATTCTGACTATACTTGCCAAAACTGCAACTCATGAGGGATCGTCTTCTTTACAAAAGCAGGTAAGTAATTAAGTAATTTGGTTTTAATTTCCATGAATAAAGAACTTTTTAAGAAGATGAAGGGAGAGCTTGGCAATACTTTTTACTACGAAGTGATCGATATATTTGAAAAAGAATAAACGAAAAATTGAACTGATGGACAAATACATTTTTATAGCTCATTATTTGTAGATTTTATAATTATCTCTCGAAAGTAATTGCAATCATCATGGTTCCCAGGGTATTAATGATAACGGGGGTAATCAAGACCAGTTGAGTAGGTTTCAAATTTTAAGCACAGCCTGTTGATAGAAGTGTAATTATTCACATCAAAATTAGTCCACAGCACATTTACAAATGAGGAGAAACAATTAATTTTCTAGGGGCACTGAGTAAGGTTCTCTTTACCCTCACTGTCATGGCGATTAGCATGCATAATGGACTGTATGCTCCGATTCCTCAGTGAATCTTCGTTACTGATATATATATATATATATATATAAAGAAGGAAAACCACTCTTTTAGTTTCCGTTTTAGTTTTAGTGAAGAAAGTTATTGAAATCAAACCTTTCTCCATAGCATATACGGAAAGTGAAACGCCGATTCCATTTTGTACGACGATAACCATTACGCCCTGAGCACCACCTAAGTTTTTAAAAGTAGGCTGCAGAAAACTGACGAATTGAAGTATTTGTCGGCATAACATCATATAAATACCAGAGGCACAGTAGCACTTCAGAATGAGTCTTCAGGACTGTATATCTGGTGAGAGAAAGCATTTGGACGATGTAAAATTTCAAACTGAGTAAAATTGAATTTTCTATTGGACGTCCTTTGCCTTTTTTATTTACTATCTACTGCCGAGTGATTATCCTGACTGACTCTGTATAATGAGGCTCTCCATCTCTCTCTCTCTCTCTCTCTCTCTCTATATATATATATATATATATACGCAGTAAAATACTATATCAATGCCAGATGATAAACACAATCTACTGTTCATCAAAGAGAGTTTTTATTTGTGTTCTAAGATCAGTTCTCTTGTCCGTTTCAAAATCCAATTCATTCAATCTTTAACCTTATACGAATCTTTCATTAGAGATAGATTTTTCCTACTTGGGAAGATGCCATTATCTCTCCCACTGACCGCATTCTACTGGCTTAATTCTGTTTACTGCGTTCTTGACACTTGATTGCCAGTCTGGCAGCAAACCGAGTGATAGTCAGAACAAGTGTTGATCCATTGCTCCCTCTGACCACATACACAATATTTGACTGTAGAAATACAATTCGTCATCTCTATATTTCCTATAGCTTCCTTATTATTTAGCCACTAGAGTTTTAAAATTTTACTTTTTGGAACGATTAACACTAATTAATATATTTCTTTCTTTCTTTCTTTCCTTCTAAAAATAATTTGTTTGACTGTCATCAATGAATGGGTAAGTGCTTTGAGCTCCCATACTTTTTACCCAAGAATTATATTCTTCTTGTCTTATATCTAAAGTTGCCATAAATGATCCTGAGAAATTGTATTTCTGTCATCATAACCAGCTGCGTTCTAAATGTTTGTCATACCCAACGAAGAGACGTATATTAGCTTGAAGGTATGATAAAGATATACATGGAAAATAATTTTAATGTTCGCAAAATACATCTGATGTAAAATGAATTATTTTTAACGATAATAGCGCACATTTTGATGTATTTTGTCAAAAGTTACCTTCGTAGCATTAAGTCTTTAGAAAAATCGTTTCCATTACTTCCTGTGATTGGCTTTATCAATAAACGCATATTATTTCTACGACAAAATCAATCAGGAAAATACTTGATTCAGATGCTCAAATATCACTATTATCAATGTAAAAACGAACTACACAAATATACTGTAATTAAAAAAGTGCACTTTATTTTTCAAGTAAGAACATTTTATTGATACTGGTTAACAGTAATCTCGCAACGATATGCTGTTTTTTCAGTGTTAAGCAGCCATTAACAGACATCGCATAACTATAATATGAGATGTACAAACTGTTAAAAAGCAAATGGACATCCTGACAGTGCTAAAAATACACTGACTGCATACGCTATGTGACTGTGTAGGGGTTGCATATGCAAGTGTGTAGGATTATAAAAATCATCTTAGTGAACCCTGTATAAATAATTCTATCACACTTAGGTGCATAAAATTGACAGAGAAGTTAAGACTTCAGTATTGCTGCATAATCTTACCTTTCTGTTTAGTTCTCCTATTTTTCTCTTCACATTCCTCCTGTTTGATTTTATCGTTGATTTTCTTTCGATAATTTGATTATTATTCAATTGCATTTATTCAACACCCCAGTTTTTTCTCACTTTCATACATAAACAACTTCTAATGTTCATCTATCTATTGATCGATCTAACTGTATTCATATCTATCAATATATCTGTCTCTCTATCTATCGATCGATCTCTGTTGGTTAATACCTATCCTACCTTGTTCCTATCTGTCTATACTAGTCTATTTTACACTTGCTTGATCGAGCTACCGAGTTCAGTGTGCTAATATTTACTATGTTCTGTTCATATATACCAATACCATTTTATTTCTGACAACTCAGATCTCTCTCTTTACACACACACACACACACATACACACACACACACACACACACACACACACACACACACATATATATATATATATATATATATATAGTCTTTGTACAGTATTTACCAACCCCTCCACACAAGTAAGATACGACACAAAGTCATTTTTATGCGGAGTTAAACAGGTTTGAATCCAGTGTTTTCATTTTCTTAGACCGGTTGCTATACCAAGGCTAAAGAGCCCAACCTGGCCGACTTTTTTTACCCATAGCTGGAGGGAAAAAAATTGAAAATTCTTATCCTTCCCAAGTGTATTAATGCCCTGTGAAATTTAAACAGACTCGTCCAAGATTTGAACTCGGATCGCAGTTGTCCATTTACTATGACGGTAACCATTCCACCAAGGGTGCTTGTATAAGTGTCTGTATATATATATATATACGTTATTTAAATTGCAAACGAATATTAAATGGAACTGATCCTGAGAGAGAATTGACAAGTTATGAAAAAAGTCAGCAGCCAGTAAAGAAACAAAGTTACAAAATTTAGTAAAATGCAATAAAGTACTCAGAAAATAGCGAGTAAATAGAAGTTGCCGAAATCATAAGGCATCATTAATCACCTAAATGTTCTTGGGAGCGGGTCATGCATACCTTTTACATTGGTAAGATTGGGTTTGCAGTTCTGTGAACCCCCATTAAAGAAATGGATTTATTTTGAGTCACTCCCTTTTTGTGTGGGAACAGTAACGAGAGAAGCTGATATGTGGGATGATAGGGAAAAAATAACCAAAAGATTTAAGAAGGGGTGGATCCTGTGAGAAAAGATAAAGACCTACGTATTTACCAAAGACATTTAGTGTGAGCGTGTTCCGGGAATTCTGAATTCTTTTTGGAGAAATTAAACAAGGCCGTTTCCTTTATCTGAATCTCTTTTCTGGACAAAATTCTTTATGAGAAAACCTGGCAGCATGTATTGCAAATGATTCAACGGAAATTAATCAAAATGAGCTTCGATACCCTAGCTGGCCCCATGTTTTCACTAAACCTTTCTCCAACTGGTTTCCTACCGGAAAATATAAAAAAAGGTTATCTCATCCATTTCTAGAAGCAAGGAAATCAGTCTCATTGCTTTCTCTACGCACGAAATTCTTCCTTATGTGTATATTTCCTTTTTTAACCCGCAAAATTTTATTCTAACAGCACAGGCTCTTATCTCCTCTTAATTTGAGTTCTTGTAACTTATCCCTGTTTTCAAAATCCAACCAGCTCTGTTATCAACATTTGGGACATGTTGGAAACATGAAACAACAGTTGACTGTATCAGTTAAAGACTTCCAGCAGTGTTTCTAAAACTCAGAACAACGTCCTTGTCAATATTTAGCTTTCCAAACTGCTCTGAAGGAGATAAAATTGATTTTCTAATAAAGCTGCTCACATAGTTGTGTACACAATCAATCTTATTACTTCATACACTGACCTTATAAATATGAATACGTTTCTACGCATATAACAATGTATGTCAACGTCTTTATAGGTTTGATATTTTAAAACACAGAGTATTGGATATCACAACTCATACACGCACATATATTTAGATAATGTGTAATGATTAATAGCAATTTTATATCATTCTGCATATCTAGTTATTGACGATTTACATACATTAATCTGCTTTCTTCCTCCCTCTTTGTGTGTGGTGGGGAGTAGGTATATGTACATCCGTATACAAACTGATAAAAATATCGAACATGACATTTAGAATTCACCATATTCTAAAATCTAAAATTTAAATTAATGCATTTGCACAGATGAACAAGCTTCATAATAAAGAAATGATGTCTAGATATTCTGACTGCTGTCTCGACGTCTTGAATTCATGTATATGAGTCATATTTATTAGCTGATTGATTTTAACGGCATATCAATCTTTCCACTGATATCTTATATCTAGAAATTAAGGAATTGCATTCGTTGTACTCTCCTATATAGGATTTTGCAGTTGTTTCTCAAAAGATTTTTTAGACAGTTCTATCAAATGCAATTACTTTTGATACAGATCTATATGGAAGATACATTGGAAACAAAAAGGGACTACCCCTCCGCGTCAGAGTGGATCGGAGAGTAATGGCAATGAGTGGGTCCTCCACACGCCCATGATATACAGAACTGGATCTTCATCATCCGATGCAGTTCAATGACACCTTTTTACGAAGGATCTTACTCTTCTGAATGGGATGTAGAGGGTGCATTTTATGCTGTTATATTGTTTAATTTGAATTACTAAGGAAAACAAAGTAATGTACAAGGGAAAAACCCTCCATGCTCTATGTACCAAGCTCCGCAAAACTTTCTTATTTCCTTGACTGAAAATCTCGCCAAAAGTGAGATTTTATTTAGACCGAAAGCATTAAAAAATAAAACGGTGCAGCTTCACATCTTAATAAACGACGCGTTTCAGAAGAATTTTGAGAAATGGAAAACTCGCTGGAATATATGTGTTTAATGGGAAGACGACATTTTTAAAGAGAATGCACCTTCCATGGTACAAATCTTCATTGGTGAATACAGCTTCAGAATCTTTACTTTACGAACATACCTTGCACAGATAGGTCCTTGTATAGTTAAGAATATTTGTGTTTATAGGTGAATATGCGCGTATTATTCTGTCCATGTAAGCACATATTATCTGTATTACTTCGTATGTAAACATATATGGGAAGACGTAACCCCAACACACACACAAACACACACACACATATATATATATATATATGAATATATATATATATATATATATATAGAGAGAGAGAGAGATAGATTGAGATAGAGAGAGAGAGAGAGAGAGAGAGAGAGAGAGAGAGAATAAATAATAAAGACAGACCACAAGCCAAGTTCAAATCCTGGACATGTCTGTCTGTGTTTTCTTTCACACTGATGTCCTTTCGAAAGGTATGAAAATGTTTAATCCAGCAATGAATAACTAAGTGAACGTACTGGATGTTTGGCTCTGGGAAGTAGAATAAACTTGAAGAAAGAAAAACTTTAATTCAAACCCTTGGGAATGTTGTGAGGCAGAATCTTCGACACATTACTGCACTATTCTTTTATTATCAACATGCCCAAAAAGTGTGGCTGGTTCTACATAGGCCTTCACAACTTTGTAGTTGTTTAGCACTTCACACATTAAACTGAGCTTTTGGCTCCTCTGGTGTCAATGAAGTTAACCATCAATATACTGAGAGACATAGCCAGAGAAAGAAATACGTATATATCAATGTGTGTTGGGTGGCTTGACATATGAGCATGGCATATTTATACAATAATCAACCCACTCAAAATCTATGCATTAAACTAGTTACTCTATAAAGGGCAAGATAAATGGTGGCAATGAACAGCTTAGAAAGACTGAATTAGGATTGGCTGTTATGATTGGCTCCCGTCCAATAAAATGATTGCAAAGCAAACAAAAAATAAAAGGAGAAAAAAACGACACTGCCATCATGATTCATTCAAATGACTGCATTGAGCTTCAAATTAAAATTAAGATTTCCTTTGTTTAAAACAAAGGTTTAGGATGAGATGCAGCAACTTGTTTCATTTCTCTGCTTCTCTGATTCTTTTTTCTTTTTTGTTCTTCCCTCATCGTCCTGTTCATATTTATCTAATGTATGTATGCTTCATAGTCTATTTAACTACGACTGTCTTATTAGTCAACCTGGCTTTACGAGCAAAAAGAAAAAAAATGCCCAACTGACTCTCTAGCATATTTTTACCCTTGGCATAATTTTCATTTTAGTTTTCATGTTTGCCATGAACATTTTCCGATGTATTTATCATGAAATGTAATATTTATTATCTTTATCTTTTTTAAAAATTTTCTAACGAATCAATTAAATCCAAACACGTAATTCTCCTAAACCAGACATTCTACCAAGTTGAGAGCCCATTCTCTTCTTCTATTTAAACAGATCTGAGGGAGAGAATTTTTTTCTTTTGCTGATTCCATTTATCATGACCATAACGATTATATATATATATATATATATATATGTATATATATATAATTTGGGTGGACCGATAAAATTGTCGTCCTAAAGAAAACAACACCACAGCTTTATTTTAAAACTTTATTGAAAAAAATCAATTCAGGTAGCTTGATTATGTAGTAGAGCTGACATCTATTCAATGTAGCCACCTTCGGCCTCAATCACTGCCTCGATACGGGTCCGGAACTGAGAGCATGCCTTTTCCACAAGCGCCGGCGGGAGCTCGGCGAATACTCGGTGGATGGCGGCGATCAGGTTGGCTTTGGTGTTGTAGGAGGTCATGTTGGTGATGTTCTCGACGTATGACCAAGCGAAGTAGACCAGCGGGTTCAGATCGGGAGAGGAGGGGGCAGTGAGAGAAGGGTACAAAGTCGTAGCACTCCTTCTGAAGCCAAGCCTGGGTGTCTTTGGTCTTGTGGGATCACCACACTTTTCAGCACATCCAGGTACACTTTGTTGTTGACTTTCAAAGATGTGAGGTGGCATGATGTAGCCCTCACTTGAAAACACATCAAAGACCATATCCGAAGGAGGTAACTTTGTGTTCATCACCCTGGGCACTTCCCTGTTATTCGTGGCAATCCAGATTTGCATTTTGAGGGTGCTGGCAATGGTTCTATTGTCATAACTTGGATTGGTAGAGTGCATGAGTTGTACAGCAGCGCATCTCCGATCTTGCTCGTTGAACATTGTGTCACTTTCAGACATGATAAAAGGCTTCTATCGCTCTTGGGATTTGTACACAACTGGCCAAAAAAAAAAATAAAATAAGAAAATCGGTTTTCATTAAATGGAAATGGAATCATATCGTCTGTTCTAGGGCGGCAATTTTATCGTTCCACGCTGTATATAATAAATGATTTGATGTGATATTAGTATTATATGGTGGTGTTTGATAATTATCTTTTTTTATTCTTTCTCTTTCATTCTATGGTGCACTGGATAGACGAACTTTACCCAATGACCTGTTTTTTTCTTGCTTTGAGTAAATCATTAGGTCTGGTTTTCTGACTGAAATTGATTGTTCATTTGTATTTCAAAGTTCAAAAGAATATTATGCACTTCATTGTCTAGGACAAATTCAGGTTTGTATATATAGCATTTATCAATATGCTTAAATTTTAGTCTCTTGAACCTTCCCAACACAGTCGAGCCTGTTCTTGCATTACTGTATGCAAATTTGTTACATTCACTTGTAGAATGAACAGTTCTTTTCTCTTATCACATAATCTACACTAGCTAATCCCAAGAAAATTATCAATATTTGCAAAAGATTTTGTTGTATGTATTAATTGAATTCATTTAAAAAGTCTTAATTATCACGAATAATGTCCTTAAAGCATTATCCTGTCTTCCCATTTAGAGATATGCAGTTTTTCTTTTTAACTATAGTCTTCTTACCATCTCTACCTCATTCCAAGTGCAATATCCTTAGTTTGTCACTTAACATCGTTGTTTTTTTCTAGTTCTGATCAAAATTTAGAAAAACTGCAACAGTCTAAACTGTAGTATCTTTCAAACATTTAATCTCCCTAAATCTTAATTTTGTGTATAAAGTAATTTTTTCTTTCGGCAATAAAACTATTTTTGCAGTGAATATTATTGACTTAAATTTCAAAGGTTTTACATGATCCCCAGGTTTTCTACCTAATAAATATCTTTAAAAGATTATAGAAAGCGATGAATAAATGTACACTCAACACCACCAAGGGCAGGATGGAACACCACGTCAATTATTAGCAGTTTGAATTCGTAGGTTTTCCTCTCCTGCACCGTTTACAATATCAAACTACTATTTATCCATAAATGTCAGAAGCAGAGTTGCGCTGATCCTATCCTAAACATTAATAATGCTAAGAAAAATGTAAACACCCAGGTCTAGAAACCATTAAGCCATCAATTCTTGAAAACAATTTTGTTGCATGTATCATTAATTGTATTCGATTGAAATGTCTTAATTCTCACGAATAATGTCTAAGCAATATCGTGACGGGATGATGTGATGATAATGTTATAATTTAAACTGTTGATTCGTGAGTTTTTCTAACACCAGCTCGATGAAGAGACGGTTAATTGTTGGGAATAAAACAGCTAATATTTGGTTTCAATGATGAATGAAATTAACATTTTCAGAATAAGAAATAAAACATAGAGCTATCTGTAGATAACTATTTCTGTTTCTCGTTTAATGATCTACGGGTGAGCAATATAAGCGAGGCGAGTAAAACTATAAATAATGGTTAAAGTGAGAATTTTTTATTTTTGCTATATTCTTCTAAAATCCAGGACTTTGAGCATAGCCTTATTTTTTACTGATATGGTTTTCCTTGATGTTTACTTTTTATGCGAATACAATTTTACTAGTTTTCTTTTCAAGGTGTGTAGTGGGTATTTTACTAAACCGCATCCAGTGGTAAGACTCCTGTTTTGAAACTCAAGAAGGTTTTGAGTACCTCTTACTTACATTTACTCCCAGCTCCATTGTAATCGAGAGTAGACAAACCTGCAAGGGTCCCATTTATGGATCAAGTAGATCTGTTATGAAATTATAAGCTTTAAATTATAAAGTTGAAAACTTATAAATGAATAATTCTTTTTATTAAAGAGTCACTGGTTACTTGATACGATACAATTGCTTCCAAAATGTAAGTATTAAACCCAAGTTATCTCAATCTCTAATGGTCGAAAAATTATTTGTATTGATGCTAATTACTTGAGGTTGTAACTGTTTATACAGGTTTATTATTATTATTATTATTATTATTATTATTATTATTATTATTATTTACTCATCAGAGTTTTTCACATCAGTTTTAGCTGATAGGCTTTCACTGGAGATCGAGTGACAGCAAGTCTCCTCAACTCTCCAGAACTCTTCTAAGTATTCTGGTCATTCTCAATAAAGCTTAAGTTTGGATGGTCTTCAATCGTCCGCCAACTTCCAAGTCCTTCAGTCCTTTTAATAATCATTTTGTTACTGTTCCAAACGCACCAATTACAATTGGTATAATTGTCACCTGTATGTTCGATAGTTTTTTCAATTCTCTAGCAAGGTCGAGTTACTTAACCTTGTTTTCACATTCTTTCAGTTTTATTCCGTGGTCAGCCGGGACAGAAATGTCGACAATTTTGCAAATTCTCTCTCTCTTTTTTTTTATTATAATTAATTTCTAGAAACTGTTTAACTGCTTGTAATACTTGACATTATGGGATTGTTTGCAAATTGTTAGAATTAGATAGGAATACCTGAACAGTATAAGTCCGTGTGAGTTACTTTTATTTAATTGGAATATCTAAAATCATATAATTCTGAGTAAATCAAATATATTAGAAATATTTGGAATCATGTAAACCAATTATTATCATTTAGAAATATAAAGAGATACTTAAAAGCTATACATATTAACTTATTATTATGATTAGTGACTTGGAACGATTTTTTTTTTTTGAAAAAAAGAGTAAATTCGGCATCACATATCCCAACAAAGTTTGTCAAGCCGAGTCAAATGATAAACATTAGAAATAGTTTTTTTTTTCTTTTAATAAAGGATTATCAACATTGTAATCATATACTTTCTTGTCAGTTTCTAATTAATTGCTCTTTCTTGAAGTTATCATGCTCATAATAAAACAACTACAAATGATCTGAAGTAATAAGACTCTCTAAGCAATAGCAATCAAAGCTGTAATGGTAGTGGCAATGATTTAAATTGATATAAAGGGCAATGGTATATTTTTGCTGTATCAGTTTGTTTCGAGAAGCTTTTTTGTCCTTCCAAGGATCTCATGTATGACTTTTTTCTTTCATCCTCGTTTGCTAGATGGTATCATCTTGTAATTTTCCCGAGATTTTTTTTAGTTTTAACTTTCTCCAAGACTTCTGGTTCTCTCGATTGAGCTGTTTTATTCCTTTACCTGTTTGTTTTTTTCTTTTATTCGTTATAATCAGGGCAAATTTGTAATCCTAAATATCATTTCTGTATCGTGGAAATCGGAATATTTCTATAGTCTGTATAAGAAAATCTACTTTTTTTATCATTCTTCGAAAAATCTTAATATAATCTAGGAAGTATTTTATCCTTTATTGCCTCATATTAAATCTGTAGCCTACTATTTATTTTATCTGTATATAATTCATTACAACCATAACTATAAGATATATAAATTACGACAATGGGTCTTCTTGGAAGATAACTCTTTAGATTTTTTATTCACTTAACGTTTGTCTTCCAGCTTCTAGTTCTACTGTGCATTTTTCCATTGCCCTCGTTTTCTCATTAGTCTTATTCATCAAGAGTATGACTTGCTCTGGGATTTCTGATATTTTCACCATTCTATAATCTATATTTTTGGGATCATATCAAGTGCTTTTAAGTAGGATATTTTTCTCCTTTTCTTTATCTCCTCTAGAACATATTGCTCTATAAATTATCGGACATTTGTGCTGTTAGTTCCTTTACGACGTTCTTATTGTTCTTTAAGAAAGTAATAGATTTATACTATTATTTATATCGTGGGGATTTTTCACATTCTTGGTAAACACGTTATTGGACTGAGTTGCTTGGAAATATTCTTTTTAGGGTTGCTTCTGAACGATAGTTTTCTTTTTTTTTTGTTTCCCATTCGAGAATATTTGCTTTTTTGTAGCTATCGGACTAAACAGTTGTGGAGGGATAGGGATATCTTGATATATATTAAAATTCTTATAGCCCATGCTTTTCTGGTGTACTCAAATTTATTTATTTCAGCTGGATATATTTCATTTTCTGGAACTTCTAATTCATCTTTTCAGATTGTTTAACCTTTCAGCCTTTCTCTTGTGCTGTTTATGCTCCCCTAGTTTGCAACGGAAATGTTTTTTTGCATTTTCCTCTGGTGGCTTATTTTCTCCATGTTTTGTCCGCTTACGTAATTGTAGAATGGTTTTCGTCAATGTAGAATATGTTTTCTTTATGTTCCATTCCTTTGTGAAGACAATACTTATTTCTTTTCAGTCATGTTTTTTAATCAATACCATAAAATTTCTTTCTTTTTGTATTAGAAAAGTGGTTGCAGTTAGGAGATGGGTTCTACAATGCTGTGCTTTTCAGAGTTCCATATTTTAGCTTCTTTAGGGAGCACTTCTAGCGAACTTTTTTCTCAATTTACCAACACAAATATTTTTGCTCTTTTAAGTTAAGGAAAGAATCGTTTCTTTAGATTCACTTGTTCTAATTCTTGCTTGGTATATAAAGCTCAGCAGAATCTTTCAAAAATCCATTCATTATCTTTCTGTAACTTCTGCAGTGGACAATATATCCTTCTTATTTTCTACTGAATTCTTTTTTCAAAACACTTCAGCTATCATTACAGTTGTTGTCATTATCTGTATATCTCAGCAATTACAGAATAAGGAACCTGTTCCCTTTATTGACTATCAAGAATGACATCAACATATAATTAACTTAGTATAAGTCCAAGTATCTTATTTTATCATCAGCCATTTGAGAGTTGATCTTATAATTAAATGTTTTGTATTTTAAACGCTGTTCTAGTAAAGTAGTTTACATTGTTACTTTTAAATCAGCTTTCAAAACCCGTTTTCATAAATGCAAAGCACAGCTGGAAAATACGAAAACTTTCTAATTGAAATCGGAAGTCAAGTTGCACATTTAAATTTGAAAAAGAAAACACATTTGCGTTGATTCTTGCATCTAGTTTGAGTGAAATATCTATATACTGAAACGGCTTTTGCAGTTTTTCTAATTGCTGTTCCTTTTCTGCAAAGGGTGTTCATATTTTAAAAACAAATCAGTTCCTGCTTTCACGATTTTTAACATTTTTATCTTTATCATATTACTTCTAGTGAGATTTCACACCAGTTTTAACTCGAAGTTTTAAGCTGAAGTCAGTTTTGGTTTGGTTTGGTTTTATGGTCCATCAACCGTAGTAGGTTATTAATGCTAAATCCATGGTTTATGTTTAAACATATAAACAATTCTATTTCAAATACTTCAGTTTAGTACAAGTACAATTTCCCGCTTACACATAGTTAAATGCCCAACTGTTCTATTTCAAACAATTCAGTTTAGCACAAGTCATCATCATCATCATATCGCGCTGGTAGTACGGATATCCCTGACCCTCTCTCGCCACTCCTCCCTATCGTTCATCGCCCTAGGTAGGTCTTCAGGACAACATCCCGTATCCTCACATAGCTGCTGAATGTATGTTCGTGCTGGTCATCCTGCTTTTGCACGGCCATGTGTGGGGGTCCATAAGAGTACATCACCTATGAGTTCGTCCCTGCTTCTCCAGCAGTGTCCTGCATGTCTGGCTCGTCTAACTTTAATAGTTTTCGTGATAGGTGGTAGGTGGCCGTACAGTTGGTGTCTTGTGGGGTGTTGCCGCCAGGACTTGTTTAAGATTGCACGTAGCATTCTTGTGTAATTGCTGTCTAGCTTCTTCTCCAGCCGTTTTGTTAGCGTCCATGTAGTGCAGGCATATAGCAATATCGATGTGACCGCTGCCTGGAAGAAACTGCGTTTCATTTTATCGGTTAGGTCTGATTTCCAAATAATCGATCACCTATTGATAGCTGTCCATGCTTTCGCTAACCTCGTTTCGATGTCCTTAAGGACATCGAAACGAGGTTAGCACAAGTACGCAAATTAAATGTCAAAACAGTCCCATCTTAACCAAAACAGTTCATCTCTATTCGACCCATAGATAGGACTGTATCAGGTGTTATCATTCTGGGCCAGAGTGAATCTGAGATGATGGCAATGAAGGAGTATTCTGTTTTCCCCCAAGCTCCAGTATTACTGGAATCTCACCATCAGATTGTTTATTGTCATATCTAGGATATTCATGAAGAAGGGTCATACCCCTTTGCAGAAAAGTAGTCGGTTTATTCTACAGTCACAGCTGACTGGGCGAGCTGAAGTCAATGTGACAGCAACTCTCCTCAGGTCTTCACAACACGTGTAAATATTCTAACTGATCTTAACAATGTTGTGGTCTAGATGTTCTCGATTTTTCCTCAGATCTCCCATACCCAAATTCTTTTTTTCAGATCTTTGGGAACCATTCCAAAGGATTCAACTAGAATTTGTATTAATGTCACTTTTATGTTGTAGGTTGATTTGCCATCTTTCGTTTGTATTTCGGTTCGTTTACCTTAGGGGGATACTAATTTAATCACAGATTGGTTTTACTACCACATAACGTAACTTGGTTATTTCAGTGATGTAGTTTGTTGTGGTGTTTTTAAATAAGTTATTGACATTTTCCATTTCCTCAGTATAATTTTTACAGTTTTGATTCCTTAGGGATGGTAACGAAGTCATATTTTCAAATATTATGTATGATTATCACAACGGTTTTTCCGTCTTCTTATGTTAATTATGACGTTGTAGGGCTGGATTCTGTCGTATCATTTTTTTTTCAAAATTTTGTTTCAACTCATGTTGTGGTTTCTTTTGTGCATATTCAAGACTTACTTGTTTCTTTATTTTAGTATTTCAAAATCAGAAATAAAGCTTTAATTCAAAATCATGCTAGCTTAGCCAGCGTGACTTTGACTTGTTTTATAAATTCCCGCAAATTTTGTCCAAAGTTTGATTGCTTTTAAAATAACAGAGGATTACTATTCTGTTGTAATAGTATATTTTTTTCATTCGTATCTCTGAGATTATTCTTTTATTTGTGTACATGAAAAAATAATAATAATTATTATTATTATTATTATTATTATTATTATTATTAGTAGTAGTAGTAGTAGTAGTAATAGTAATAGTAGTAGTAGTAGTAGTATTTCTTTACAAGGTTTTAACCACAATAATAACTGTAGTTTTCTCTGAATTCCGAATGACAGTAAGTAATCAGAGTCCTCTAGACTCTTATAAATATACAAGCTGCTTTAAGTTGGCTTCCGTAAAACGGACAGAATGAAAATTAATAAATAGGCTTTGGGATAAGGACGGTCAGGGAATTGGAAGAACCGAAAGAAAATCAATGCACCTGGTGAAGAGTTTTCTATAAGACTCATGAAGAGCATTTTCGTTTGATATTTACCTCTGAAATCTCTTTTGAGTTTGACGTGCTGTAGTCTGTCTCCGGGGATATGTGTATTGAGTGTTAGAAACAATAATTCTTTGATTTCTATTTGACTTTTACTTCAACCCCAAAGGGTTTTTTTGAATACCAGTGGTATATGTCTTTTTTTTTAAGTAGAGGACATCAGTTACAAATCTGAACCTTTCATTCCTTTGACTACGATAAACGGCCGGAATATGCATGTATTTCATGTGTAGTGTCTATATATATATATATATATATATATATATATATATATATATATATATATATATATATTTATGGAATATATCATGTGTCCGCATGTGAGTATACGTATGTGCCTAGGACTATGCATTATATATGTAAAATCTATGCACTAACATAGATCTACATCGTATATATATATATATATATATATATATATATATATATATATATATATATGGGGGAAGACAGTGTGTGTTAGTGTGTCTGTTTGCGAGTGCGTGAGTATGCATGTGTGAATTCGTAACTGTGTCTGTGAGTCTGTTTAAGCAATAAAGACGTCAGAACACGCCCACAAAGTTTTCATTTAGCCAGGACTATATTAATAATTCTATTCAAGATGATATTAAAGATCTCTCTCTCTCTCTCTCTCTCTCTCTCTCTCTCTCTCTCTCTCTCTCTCTCTCTCTCTCACCACACACACACACACACACACACACATATATATATATATATATATATATAAAGAGGGGGATAAAAGCGAGAGGGAGACTGACACAGTCAAACACAACCCGAGACAGAGATATAGTTATTCAAACATAGAATATCACATAAAATGAGATAAAGATGGAGCCTATCAAGAATAATATTGCAACTTCATTATTACAAAAAAAGCTGCACAAGAATATACTTGTTTTAAAAACTTGCATACATTCATATTATTTCTTAAAGAGATCAAACTTTACTAATTAAAAAATAGATTCATTGAATATATATATATATATATATATATATATATATATATATATATATAGAATTAACTTAAATCGCGAGTCGAAAATCTTCTAAAGAAAAACTTCCTGATGATCCGTTAAGGTGAAACTTTAGTAGAAGATTTTCGACTTGGGATTTAATTTAATTCTATAATTGGCTCCATTTTATTGTGTTGAGCACTTTAGTAATTGTAGCATTGCAGCATTCGCGGAGGGTTTTTTGGTTTTCTTTTCACCACTGACTACGTACCCCTTGATTTTTTTCAAGGAGTCAGACGAGGTTGGCCTTTTCTTTCTTTTTTACCCTAATAACTTTTTTCTTTTTCCCCTGGGTGGTGATTCGAGATATTTTTATCTCTTGTTCCTGGCCAGGGTTTTTTTTTTGTTTTTTTCTGGTACCGTGAATACTGGTAGATATTAGATTAGTAAATATATATATATATATATATATATATATATATATATATATATATATGTCATCATCATCATCATCATTATCATCTTCATGATTTCACGCTGCTAGCAATGATCTCCCTGGCCACCTCTCGCCACCTGTCTCTATTGTCCATCGCTCCTTGCAGGTCCTCCAGGTTACATTCTGTATTAGTATAGAGCTATTGTATATAGGCTCTGGGTGCTCATCCAACCTTTGTTAGTCCATGTGAAAGGTTCTACAGGAGTACATGGCTTATGAGTTCATCCTTACTTCACCAGCACTGTCCAGCATGTCTGGTTCTTCCATCTTGTATAGTCATCGTAATAGGTGGTTGTTGGCCATATAGCTGCTGTTTTGTTGAATGTTGTCTCCAGTTCTCGTTCAATTGCCGTCAACCGTTTTTCTCTCGACTCTTAGCGTCCATGTAGGGCATTCATATAGCAGTATTGATACGACCGCTGCATAGAAAAAACTGTATTTTATTTTATTGGTCATGTCTGACTTCCATATTACCGATAGTCTATCGATAGATGTCCATGCCTTTGCCATTAACGTGTTGATATCATTTTCGGTTGATGAGACGCCTCTTCCATAGTAGGTGAACTAATTCACTAGTTTCAGAAGATATCAGCTCTTTGATAAAAGCATGTGCATTCTGTTTTGTCTACGTTAACTTCGAGGTCAATGCTACCTGCTACTCTTTCCAGACTATGTAGCAGGGATTCAGCTTGTGTGGGTGAATTTGCCAGAAGCGCTATGTCATCGGTGTATTCCACGTCCGAATTGTTTATGCGCGGTATCTTCTGCTTCTTTCCTTTGCCAGTTTGAAGCCGTTTTCTTTTAGTAAATATGTATAATTTTCCACAAATTGATTAAAGGTGTACATATTTATGGGTCGTAAGCCGTCTCTCTCTCTCTCTCTCTCTCCCTCTCTCTCTCTCTGCATGTAAAAATATAGATAGACAGATGATATTAGTGTATGTTTGGGCGCATGTGTGTGCATGTTGTAAAAATTGTGTCAGAAACACTAAATCTCTTGATGGCTTACAAGTCATATCCGTTCAGAATATGTTTTTTTAATGACGATACCACGTGACGGGCATGTATATTTCAATTTGAAGGTTCACCCATAATATATATATATATATATATATATATATATATATATATATATATATATATATATATATGGAGGGTGTGATATATGTGGTTATTAATTTAACATTTTTGTTTTTTTTATTAATTTTTTTCAGGTTTTGTCTCCTTGTTAGAAAACTATTGTTAGTTAGGTGCTGTCTTTTCAGAAAACAGAATCATGACGGTTTTCTCTCAATAAGAAAATTAGGGAATGGCATGACGTACTTCTTTAGCATTGACGCCGAAGCTATAATTCGAGGATTTCAGAGTTTTTGGGTGCTAATCTTAGGACGGAGCAGAAGATTTGAAAGTGGTGGATTAGTCCAGTGGTGATTAGAATGATACAGCAGCTTGGAAAGCTCACTCTGAGGAGAAAATAACTCCCAAATTTCTTTGTTGAGATCCAAGCCATGTTTGAAAATTATCCGAAGAAGTCAACCATGAGGGCTTCTAAGTTTTCTACCTTGCAGATAGTGCATGGAGGCATTAGTTATTTGTCATAAAATATAAAAAAGAGCCATTTTTATCTCATACCATGAAGGACAATTGGAAAAACCCCGCTGCAATAGTGGTGAAAACATAACACCTCGACCACATCATGGTGTTTGGCGTGTTCACATTGTGATGGTGATGTTATTCCTCCATTGATCTTCCCACATTGCCTTAGGCGTAACGAATAAAACTACATCTAGAGCCTGGTGAAGTTCATGCTACTGTGAAGCAAGATGTTGACAGCAAGAAATTCCTCTATATGACCACAGCACTCTGCATCATGCCATACAAATCCCAGTCTTAGTCGTCAGAAAATTTCTGCGACTAATCACAGCAAAAATCTGACTACCTAACTCTACAGATCGTAATCTTGGTTAATATGCTGGAGTACATCGAGTGAGGGATCAAAAAACACCGTCTAAAATAAATAAAAATGTTGCGACGGCAAGAATAACGGCGACATTTACCAATTTAAACAAGGTGACCCCTGGAAAGGCTTGAAGGAGATTCTGAAGTCGTCAGGAGGTGCTGATTGAAGCTAATGGCAATTTCTTTGAATAATTTATTCTAAATTATTACACAATATTTTCATGGAAATTGTGGATAATATCTGATAAAGACAAGTGTTATGTTTCTCTCTGTTTAAGTTTGACGACAATCTATGCTCAATAACTTATATATATATATATATATATATATATATATATATATATATATATATATATATATGTGTGTGTGTGTGTGTGTGTGTGTGTGCGTGTGTGTGTGTGTGTGTGTTAAACTGCGCTATAGTCTAAGCTACAAATAGCTACTTTTCAGCTAATATTTCTATCAGACCTTGGGATATTCCTCAGGTAAAATATTCCATTTATATGTAAACCACATGAAGACACTGAAAATAGTTTTACTGTTAACTCTCACAAACAAGTAACACTGTCGAATTAATGTTGATTTAAGGTTAATGTTCAGCCAGATTTATGACTTACGCTAGAATTAGACGGGTGGACTCCAATAACCTTTGCACTGAACAGGATAATCTGAACGAAAATTTTATACAAAACAATATCTATTGAATTTTATAATCTGACCAATCAAGTCGTGCTACAACCCACCTGCTTATGGACTCACACACCAGTAAAGCCAAATTTAGATTTCGTGGTTTATTTTGAAGGTCTCCAGTGCACATTCATTAAAATACCCACAAACTTTGTGAAGACGAAGTAGACCGACTTACATTTATTTTCTTTTTATTGAAAATTCTGTAGAAATCATATTTCAGCTTATTATTTGTCTTCTTTGTTATTACTTATTGGGGAATGCTGTTCATAATTGGCGTTGAAAATAAGCCTGCCCAGGCCGTTTCGATTTACTCTTCAGAAACAGAATACGAATTAAGCGATATTGATTTTTAAATATACCTCATTGAAGCGACCGACCAGGAAGTTGATTCTTTGGTTAGTATCTGAAGATTTTCCTGATCAGAAAATGCCAATTAGCTTCGAATACGTCTGAACATAAGAAGATTGATTTTGGACTTGATAATGGTCGGCTTTTCTAGCATTCTTTTTGTCTTTATATTTTGTACTTCATCTATTTCTTTTGCTCTGTCATGCATCAAAAATACACACATATATACGTCTTCAGTGGTACATAGAAACGCAATCATCTTATATCAATCCTGTATATGGGTGTGCGTTGACTGGTTGGTCAGACCCCTGTCATCATGCTTCCTTTGAACACATCATCTGCTACTCAGGTATGGTAAATCACTCTGGGGTATACATTGCAATTTACATTGATAAAAAATGTTCACCACTCAGGAATTTTCATATATCACTTCTTCTTCTTCTTCTTCTTCTTCTTCTTCTTCTTCTTCTTCTTCTTCTTCTTCTTCTTCTAATAATAATAATAATAATGATGTTCGTCCATAGATGATAACCATCAAACCAAACTGAATCACACAGGTGATTTGTTTATGTTAGTAAAAGTCTGCTTGGGCCAATCGCACTTTTAGGCTGGGCCAATAACAGAATAATGGTCACTCAGTGTGTCACTTGTTCTCAGTGTAATAATTTGATTTATGGATTTTCCATCTCCTAGACTGGTTATCCAACCGAGGCTATAGAGTAAAATCAACCGTAATATTTTACCCATTGTTGGGAGAGTGGAAATAAGCTTAGAGTAGTTACAGCAAAAAGCTGGAAATATTGGGCATTCAGTGAGATTCGAACTTATTTATAGTGAGAAAACTAATAACTTAAGAAACCGAAAATAAATGTGTTTTCCTTGGCCATTAAAATGAAATACAAACAGATTCGTTTAAGTAAACTTAACTCATCGTATCCAGTTTCTTTAATAATCATTACATCACATGTGCCACCAGTGTGTTGAGGAGGCACGATTCAATGCGTGTAGTTTATAGTATAATACGTTTGCATATAATTTCCTTCTATTCACATTAACTTACTTTGAATTCAAAAATAAAGAACTTGAGTTTCTTACACTTTCTATGGTCTAATTTATCCTTGAAAAAGTATTAATATTCTTTTTCAATCATTGAACAACTAATTAACAGATACTGTACTTAATCTTTTCCCATTTCACATTTTTTTTTATCTCAAATGTATATTCCCTTGTTTTATCGGAAATGAAACGCCAAAATATATAAGATAGCAGAACAATGGATAGATTGTGTACGCTTACAGAAATAAAGTTAGCCAAATGACATATGAGTGACGTAATTGTAAAGCTATGCTATTGTAACTATAGCACCGTCATACGTAGACAAAATTTAGAATAGTTTGATCAAGAAACCAAACTGTATCTTAATAACTGCTATATACACAGGCTCTTTTAGTCATTTGCATCCCTTTAATTCCTTTGATGACAGTTTAATCCATCAGGAAAACACATTATGTTTAAATAAAATTTATACGGAGGTAACTCAGCAGGAACCAAGTCACCCACAGACTCCCTCATTGACCATATATGGTTTGTTTTGTAAACCTCAATCGGTTCCCAACAGACACGTCCAATAAAAACAATTCAGTCCAGGACAGTCCGCAATTTGGTCTGTCTAGATATGCTCCCACTGTAATGCTACCGGTGCTAACACGGCTCCAAATAAAATTAAGTGTAGCACTACGCCATATTGTCGAAAGTTACAACACAACACAAATACAAAACGACTGTCTTAGTTTATTGCAACAACTTTTTTTCTCCAGTTGTCACTGGAAGAGAGAGATAAGAGTAGGGATTACTTCAGTCTATTAGATATATTCATATAGAGAGGAGTTCGAGATATAGTTATTATTATTCTCGCATCAGGTCGCTTCCTGAGCACGTGACCTGTCTGCAGCGACCGACCCCCACTCCCATTGGAACCTCGTCTGCAGACTGATTGCTCCGTCTCTGACTCTCCGACTGACTGACTCTGTCTCGGAAATCTTATTAAATATATTCTAAAAATCATTCCCTAACTAATCATTTAATGACAATTAATCATTATTATTTTTGGGACAAGTCATTACTAAATACCAGCTGATATCTAACAATATGTTTATGTTAATATTTTGCTTACAGCTGCTTCCAAAACCAACCTGTCAGACTTATTTTGCTATGATGACATGTGTATGCAAAACATGTTCCCTGCAAGTCCAGACCTTTCCAAATCGAAAACCTGCAACTATGAACTCAAAGTTCTGCCAAGAAACAATTTATCACTAAAGTATATAACTAAAATCCCTAAATGACTCCACCATCGCATTTTACCCTATCTGGGTGTCAAAGAAATTGAGGATCTATTAATTATAAAGTAACCGCCATTAAATTTTGAATATTTCCGTTAATATGAAGCTGTCACACAGAAGTGAATAATTTGTATTTCTTATCACAGTAATCAGAGCTGATCGGGGGAAAAAAGAACACAAAAACACAGTCGGAGTAAGCAAATTTTTGTCTACATAATTATTTACCAAAAAATCCCCACAACGGGCTCTTGTTCCTCGCTTGAGAAATCCCATTGCCTATGGTGGCAAGAATAAGCAAGCATATGGTAATGTAACTTAAATGTTGCTCGATCCAATAGTGTTACTGTGTGCTTGCATTTGTTGTAGTTTCCATAGAAATAAATAAGTGGCTTTACATTCGGATTCCTCATCCCATATATATATATATATATATATGTGTGTGTGTGTGTGTGTGTGTGTGTGTGTGTGTGTGTGTGTGTATTTGTAATATCCAGTCAGCGTCCGAAGACAGTGGGTGTGGATTATTCTTGTATAGAATATATGAGGAATATAATATGAATCTATGTGAGTGCTCGATATATGGCTATTGTTACATCACGTATTCCCTTGCAGGCATATAGCAAAATTCACATTCAGATTCTATATAGTGAAATTAGAAGGAAGCTCAAACCTGGTTCAGCTGTCATAATAAAATTATTTCGGCGGAGAATATTATTATACTCTCCGTTTCATCAAATGACACTTCACTTGTTAGATTTGAGGTTGCAGGGTCGCAAATGTGGAATTGCAGTTCATGGACGTTAACTAAATGGATAGAGAAAAAGCTTGACAGGAACTACTAAAGAATGCTGTGAGCAATATTGAACAAGTCCGGGAGGCAACACCCCATAAATCAGTATATATACAGCCACCTACCACCCATCACGAAAACTATCAAAGTTAGACAAACCAGACATGCTGGAGAAGCAGGGACGAGCTCATAAGTAATGTTCTCCCATGGACCCCCTGACATGGCCGAGCAAAAGCAAGGCGAGCAGCTCGAACCTACATACTGCAGCTCTGTGAGGATACGGGATGCTGCTATGAGGACCTGCCGGGAGCGATAAACGATACGGTGGAGTGGCGAGATAGGGTTAGGGATATCCTTGCTAGTAGCACGACAAGATGGTATATATATATATATATATATATATATATGTTAATGTAAATCTGTGTTAGTGCGTGTGCTTATCTCACAAAAATAAGTACACTACTTTAAAAGAAATGATAATATTTTTATACAAAAGATACCTGGACCTTTTCATTTCTATGAGGATACCATACAATCAAAACAAGTATTTTTTTGTATTTTCATTACAAAACATACCGTATTAAAACTCTATATCTAAACATATGAATACGCTGTTGTTTAAAAAGAAGCAGGACTCCTTACATGTTTTCAAGTTTATTTTGGTTAAGAAAAGTGTTGCAATTCTATATTCGGTTTGGTTTGGTTTGGTTTGGTGTATCAAACATTGTTTGTTATTTAATACCAAATCCTCTTTATACATATAAATCAAATATATATATTTTGTAAACAGATTTTGTTGATAACGATTATAAATGAGCCTACGCTCATTCTTTTGCGCACAATTAAATGTTTCCACGTATTACTATTAATCACTAACAATTCAATATCGGTCATTTGTTTTCACACAGTTGGATGATTAAACAGTTATATTTCAAACAATTCAATATAGCGTACGTGATTTGTTTGCCGTCAGTTTAAAAGTCAAACACTTCTATTTGACTTATAGATAGGACCCTCTCAGGTGTAACCACTCCAGAGCAGAGCTGAGCAGTGAGCAATGGCAATAAAGGGGCACTCCACATTTCCCAAAGCTCCAGCATTACTGGTGCATCACTATCAGATTGTTTAGTGTCATATCCTGGACACTTTTGGTGGGGGTATTAACCTTCTGTACAGATGCAGTCGGTGTATTCTAAAGCCCCAGCCGATTGAACTCATTATATTTGGTTACAGAGTTTCAACGTTTAAGAATTCAGTAGTAAATAAAATCCAATAATTGAATTCATAACGCTGATTAAAAACACTTTTTAAAATCTTTTACATATGAAAGAGAAAGCCGTTTAAATCCAAGGTCTTCATAGACTCTTTTCTATAATTATCTTCAAATGCTTTTATATAGATGAATTACTTTTCGATAATTTGTAAGCTTCGACTTTCCGCCTCGTTTCACTCTTTACGTGAAAGGAGGAGGTAATAGGCCCAGTGAGTTTAAAAACATAAATATTGCCTGCCTTATTCTTCCTTAGTCAAGAGCTAATTGACTGAGTAAGTAGTTGTTTACGTACCTACACTTATTAATAAACTCTGATTTATTGATAAGGAGTCAGTCTTGTTCTTGGAAAGTAATAATGTTTAATTTCTACTCCAAACACAGTCCATGATTCTGGGAAACTGCTCCACACGCTTTCACCCTTTTTACCAGTTCCATTCAACAATGAGTAATTTGACAAATCCTTCTTAACTGATACTTTGTATATTTACAAATCTTCTCTTGTGGAAAATGTTTTATGATTAAAAAATGTGTTAGCAGGAGCCTAGTCGCCTACGTCTGTTGAATACGCTGACTGCATCTCTACTAAATAGTGTGACGTTTCCACGACGAGTCTTCTGTATATGACACTAAACTATCCAATGGTGAAGATTCACACCGGGAGCTTTAGGAATATACCACTTTATTCTCATTCTTTCCGAGTTCACTCAGCCGGAGTACCTGTTATCATCCTTTCTATGGGTCAACTAGAACAGTTTAACGTTTTAACTATGTGCAAAAAAAAAAAGAATGGGGTAAAATGTAATGGTTAGTGTTATATTTTAATAGTTGAAACCAATTTACTTGGGACAAATAAATGAGCTCTATGTTGTTTAATATGTTACCTACAAACTATTCGTTTACAAATCAAAACCCAACCAACCAATTAACCTCTTTTTTGGATCGTTTAGTGAACCCTAAATATTGAATGTTTGATCCAAAGACGGTTTTCCCAATTCTTGAAGAATAACATTTTTCTTCAAATATCCACTAACAACGAAACATTTAATATTAACGTCTGAAGTTACCTGATTAAGTTGGGCTTGTATGTTTGTTAAAGTTTATTATATTTCTATTTTCTATTATCACTTGAATATTTTTAACATAGTTGTAACTTAAATTTAATACAAATGTGTTTTATGTTATATGGCATATTATAGATGTGATTCTCTACTAAATTCATTATCAGTTTTCTCATCTGAGTTTTTGCGGAATGTTTGGAGGGTAGCTTAAACCAGATGATGTTTTTTTCTTTACTTTTAGTTCTTGTTTTTGATTGATTTTACTTTTTTGTTTATGAAGGATTACTTGTATGGGTACCTGGTATTTTAAGCACATTCGTTTAAGCTTATATATATATGCGTGTGTGTGTGAGTGTGTGCGTGCACGTGAGTGCACGTGAGTGTATGTGTGTGTGTGTGTGTGTGTGTGTGTGTGTGCTTGAAATAAGAATAAATTCTCAGGTTCTTTCACTTTTTGTAAGTTGTTGGTTTTTCAAAATCATATTACAAACTACTTTTTATCCTGGACATGCATGGCTGCTAAGGTACACGCACGCATGCATACAATCAAAAGAAGAAATCAAATAATTTTTATACCTCTCGGTTTATCATCTTGTGACTTTTTTTTTTTTACCAAAGTCTCCGCAATTCCACACACGCTCCATCTAGTTCCAGTCCGCTGTCCCTTAATGTATTTTACATGTACGTACTTCAGGCATAGTATACATTAAACAAATCGATTTTCACTGTAATCTAAGATTCGTTTAATTTAAATACTTTTACATCTCTGATCAGAAATGGACAGTTAAATTAGTCTTCTAATCAGACATATACTACTTTCGTCACCTTCCTTTTTCATATGTAGTTTTTGTCTTTTTTAAAAAGTTATTTCAAGATGTATTCTCTAAAGCTCAGTTGAATGACTATTCTAACTGACAATCAGTGAAAATTCATATATATATATATATATATATATATATATATACTGTATCAACAAAGTGTGTAAATATTAAAAAAAACCAAAGGATACTCAATGCACAGCTGATTAATATATGTAAATATATATTAAAAATATCTATGCAGTATTTTTTATATATGTACATTTAAAATATGACCAGTTGATTCTTACAAAGGATAAATGTATATTCCCCGTGGTTAACAACCAAAAAGGCTCAAATTTAGGTACAAATCCATCAGAAGGACCTGTCAACAGATGGGGAAAATGAATTTATAATGGGATATATTCATTAATTTTCTTGTTCTTAATCATATATATATGTATATATATATATATATATATATATATATATGTGTGTGTGTGTGTGTGTGTGAGAGAGAGAGAGAGACAGAGAGAGACAGAGAGAGACAGAGACAGAGACAGAGCGTGTGTGCGTGTTTACGTGTACGAGTACAGGGGATGGAATGTAAATATATCCGACGATGTTTTCATATATGAAAAAACAAGGTATTCAGAGGATGATTTTGTTCATAGTTAAATTACTTTACAGAGTTAAATGATCCCATTTTTTTTATCAAATCATCACCAGGTCAGTTAAAATGTGAAGTAGCATCATCTGAAATATACTTAATGTTATTTTGTAAAATGAAAAAAAGATGCAATAGCGTTTAACATTCCGTTAGTGCTGATCTATTTCAAACCCCTGCTACGTATTAAGCGTTCAAAATCTATTTTAAAAACGTAAAACATTTCCCTGATATATATATATATATATATATATATATATATATATATATGTGTGTGTGTGTGTGTGTGTGTGTGTGTGTGTGTGTGTGTGTGTCTCTGTGTGTGTCTGTGTGTGTGTGTGGTTTGAAATGATAGATTGTGGTGAATCTGGCAAGATAATAAAAATAAGAGGAAAAATGGATTGAACAAAGTTTTAAAAAGTTCTTGGAATAAAAGAATGAAATATAACTACTACTAACCCATTGTAAGTGCTTAATTTATCCCTCTTTTCACTTATTTTATAATACATACATACATACATATATATATATATATATATATATATATATATATATATTATAACAGTGTAGGTTGTCACTAAACCACTTTGTGGGTTTATATCATAGTGCAATATCATATGGAGAGTGCTCAATATCTAGGACAGAGGTATAATAAAAATAATAATAATAATAATAACAGATAAATAAATATCAGAAATATGTATTTAATTCACAGAATTTAGACTGGGGCCTTTCGGTTTTTAGTGTTTTTTTTGTTTTGTTTTTTTTTTTGCAAAACAAAAATCATGAGGCAGTTAAGAAAACGAAATGCGACGAAAAAGAAAATATAAAGTCAAAAAAACCGTTGGGATATTTTCAGAATCTTTACGTGTGGTTGTAAGTGTGTGAGTATGTGGGCGTGCCTATACTTATGTGGGTTATAGTGGCGTATTATTATGTGTAAGTGAAGGTATAAAGGCAGCGCGTTGTTTTATCAGGATATAATTTCGTCGCTGTATCTCATTTTTTGCTATATTTTTTTTATTTCTGTATGTATAGGTGACTATAACTAAGGAGCAAAACATCATCATTGCATGTCGAGGGGAATGAATAAAGATTTGATTTGCATATTTAAATGGTATATTACGGTAGACCAGAATCATAATGTGTATAAGTAGGGATATATTCTATTACAATATAATATTGTACAATGTTGATATTATATTCAGGGAAGAGAATTGGGCTTGGATATAATAATAAATTGATGAAATGTTGCGTAAATATTATGTATACTATAGTTATCTTTGATAGTACGTGTTTAATGAAAATAATGATTGCTTTACATATTATGAGATGACTGACCAACTTTTCTGATTTCAGATTCAAAGGAACAGCAACAGAAGCAATTGAAATACACCTACTAAAGCCTGATTGTCACAGCTGGTTAATTTCAAAAATGCAATCTGGACGTGAGGACACTTTAGAAGAACGATATGTAATAAAATTATGTTTTAAACTTGGAAAAAATCCCACAGAAAGGTATGGAATGCTTCGGACTGCTTTTGGAGCATGTTGGATAAATCGAGCATCAGTTTTTTAGTGGCATAAGAGATTCAACGAAGACAGGGAGTCTGTGAGGGATGATAAGGGGTGTGGGAGGTGTAAGGAAGTCAATACAACAGAGTTGATTGGCCAAGGGGTTAGGTTTAGGGTTACTATGTTGAGATTTTTAGGGAGTTCAGGAAGAGATTCGGTCGAAAGAGGCCAGCACTCTTCAAATCAGATCTGTGGCATTTCCGCCAGGACAACGCACAAGTCGACAACTCCGTCCTTTTCACAGACTTTTTGACCAAGATAAACATCAAGACAGTTCATCACCTTCCCGATAGTCCAAACCTTGCGCCCTGTGACTTTTGCTTATTCTCCAAGCTCAGAGGTTGTCGTTATGAGACAAGTGAGGAGACAAAAAAGGTTGTGACAAAGGTCATTGACACGCTCACACAAGTGGACTTCCATGGGGACTTCCAGTAGTTATTGGAACGTTACAACAAGTTCATTGCAGTCGGAGATTACTTCGAAGGGGACTAGAGTTTCATGTGTGTACTATCAATAAAAGTGCCCATACGAAAAATGTCTGGAAACATATTTAATGATCCTCGTATATATTTTTGAGGTGTTAGATGGGTTATGTGTATTGATCAAAGTGTGAGAGAAGGTGTTTGTTCTTGTACCTACATTTTAAAATGATTTCAGATTTTTTATTTAGTAAGGTGTTTTGTTATGGGTATGTTATGATGGCTCATTTTTCGTGGAGGCAAAGAGGGCATTTTTTTAATGTTTTGTTGTAGACAGGTTCTTGTTTTAGTATCTCCAAGGTGATTGTAGGAGACATGTTTGTGCGTATTACGTGCCATATGTACTAGGAGAAGGAGGTATTAGATGAGTTGTTTCTGTTTGTGAAAGGAAGTTTATGGTTTTAATTCTCTGTTTTACGATGCCCTTCATTGCACCGATTTTCATTTTCTTAACAGCCTGATGATGGTTTTTTTGAAAAAAAAATCCATGAAACCCAGGGGTCACAGTCTAAATTCCATGAATTAGATATATATTTCAAATATATATTTATTTATCATTATATATATATATATATATATATATATATATATATATACATTATATATAACCCTATTCTACCTTTCTCTGTTTCTTTCCATCATTTTTCTTTTATCTTTTTTCTACTTTATTCTGTAGTTGTTTGTAATTTTGTAACATTTGAATTCAATGCAGGTTGGAAAATTAAAATATATTAAATTAAAATCACATACGCTATGGACGCAAAGATTCTGATTTCAATAAATGCCTCCTGCAAGGACTAATCACTTCGATTACAAATCTTAACACAGATACATAGCTGCAATAATAGGTTTGTCCAGAAATAACATATTCACACCTTCTGATAAAGCTGGTGGTATTGTCACTTTGGATTCAACACATTTCGATAACAAAATATATTAAATGTCTGGAAAACCATCTCAAGAAAACTAACATTACATTACCTGTGATCAAAATAATTGAAAATTGCAAATAATACATGAAATATTGATTTTTTTCAATTAAGAAATAATTGATAAACTGAAATTTATTAACAAAAATTTTGATCACCCGTAGGTTCATGATTAAACTGGGTCTTTTCATGCCGATTTCTTGAAATTCTTAAACCTGGTGCCTTTCAGTTTGAATTTAGAAATATTTTGAATATTTCCATTATAAAAAAAAGATTTATTACTTATTTATCCACGGAATAATGGAAAAAAAATTACGGATAAACTAAACAAAATTGAGCCTATCATTGATTTTACTTACGAACTATAGAATGACAACATCTTAACTTTCTTAAGTATTTTACTAAGACATAATAAAATATTAGAATTTAAATTTCATCAAAAAACCACAAATAAAAATGTGCATATCTATTCTAACTCATATCAAATACCAAAACAAAAAAAAAAATGAAATAATCACTGGTTTTTATCCTAAAATATTTACATGATTAATTTGACAATATAGTAAACTCATTCGAACAAATTATATCTATTTTTTTTCCATAAATGCTAAAATAAAAGCTTTTAAAACTCACTAACTAAGGTAGTTTCCAAAAATGCTTAACAATAATTTTCCATTGATAATCCATTACACAGATGTTTTATTTTACTTAATAATTTATCGACAAACACCATTGAAAAAATTTAAATAATCTGAGACATAGTTACAAAGATAATAAGAATAATAATACCAAACAGATCTAATGCTGGCATTTACGTTATCAAATGCTTAGATTGTATTTTTTTTTTAAATCTGTTAGTAAAAAGGTTTTACTCCCCAAACGAATTCATGAACTTGAGTAGGATTTTAAGAAATTCAAAGAAAAGAACACGATGGTCCAATATAATATAGAAACTAATCACTACTTTAACTTTAATGAATCCAAAATGGTAGTTAATATAGATTATAAAAACCCTAAAAGATCACTGAATCTACCATTATTTTCAACTCCAATACTATTAAACAAAGACCATAATTTTTTCACCATATCAATTTCTTCAATAAAATTAATGCTAAAATATTACAGTTAAATAGGAGCACAGACTGGATCTTTTTTAGCTTGTGTACTGCAAACCGTCTAAGAGGAGGAACAAAGGTTCTTTGTTCTCATTAAGCCTTATATGCGATCCATGTAAGAAAAGTTGAATAAAAAAACTACAGTTAAGATGCTCCTTATCCGTCGTATTTTCATTGTTTGCATGGAAATATGCCGTCCGAATGTGCTTATCAGTCTGTCTATCTATCTGTCTGTCTAGATCGATAGATGTGTGAGTATTTCATTTTTATATTGTCGTAGAGTTTCTCCTTCGATCAGTTTTATCTCTCTTAATTTATTGGATGAATTCATCATTTTTAGAAGAGAATCAATCTGATAATTTTCCCTGACCATACAGACGATTCGAGGGAGAGTATAACGCTTTTTCCCCGTTAATGATGTGTGGTAACATCTATTCTGAACACAATGAATGATTTCCTATATGCTTCTTTAAATGGATATTCTATACCTTGGAAGAAATCACCCTTTTAGTAGAGTTTAGACAGAATTCCCTGCTGTGATACACGTCCAATAAGAACAAAAATGGAGTTTGTGTCTAACGTATGACCAAAAACTTCCTTTGTTAGCTGAGCTCTAGTGCACGAGAATGTAGACTATCCCTTTGTTTACTTTACTACAACCTACACTCTGACACGATGTGGTAATACTTGCTAGGGTTCCATCTATAAGACAACAATGTTAGATAGGAATACCTGTTACCAGATAAATGTGTGCAGTTATATTTATAAAGAACAGTCACTTGAAACTCTGATTGTAAACAAATAATAATAATATTAACAATAATAATAATAAATATTTGGGCTGTATCCCTCGTTAGATACTTGGGACCCCTTCTCAAGTGGACCAAAGATGAACTTAGACAAATGGACCAAAGAATTAGAAAACTGATGACCATGCGCAAGGCATTACATCCCAGAGACGGCGTTGACAGACTATATGTACCATGAAAAGAGAGAGGAAGAGGACTTGCCAGCATCGAAGACAGCATTGACACATCTATACAACGACTCGAAGACTACATAGAAAAACTCGAACGAGGACTGATTACGGCCATCAGAAAAAATACTGACAACACGATAGATAACGGAATGACAAAAACTAGGCAACAAAAATGGGATGGAAAACAACTCCATGTGCGTTTTAAACGACTAATAAACAACATAAGACGACAAAAGCTGGATATGGCTAAGAAAAGGAAACTTTAAGAGAGAAACAGAATCTCTCCTAATGGCAGCACAAAACAGCTCCATAAGAACCAATCCTATCAAGGCAAGGATAGATAAGACGCAACAAAATAGCAAATGTAGATTATGCGGTGACAGAGATGAAACCATCAATCACATAATAAGCGAAAGCAGCAAATTGGCACAGAAGGAGTACAAGGCTAGACACGACTGGGTCGGCAAGGTGATCTACCGGGAAATGTGCAAGAAATTTAAAATTGACCATGCCAACAAATGGTATATGCACAACCCAGCACCTTTCTTTGAAAATGACACCTACAAACTCATATGGGATTTTGACATACAAACGGATCACCTACTCTCGGCCAGAAGACCAGATATAATAATCATCAATAAAAAAGAATACCTGCAAAATAGTCGACTTTGCTGTCCTGGCTGACATTAGAATAAAACTGAAGGAATGTGAAAAGAAAGATAAGTACCTCGAACATGCTAGTGAATTGAAAAAAAAACTATGGAACATGAAGGTGACAATTATACCAATTGTGATTGGTGCTTTTGGCACGCCAACTAAAGGATTATCAGAGGACCCGGAGGATTTGGATGTTGGCAACCGAGTGGAGACCATCCAAACAACAGCATTATTGAAAACGGACAGAATACTGAGAAAAATCCTGGAGACTTGAGGAGACTTGCTGTCACTCAATCTCCAGTGAAAGACCCTCAGCTTACGCTGATGTGAAAACCTCTAATGAGTAAATGATAATAATAATAATAATAATAATAATAATAATAATAATAATAATAATAATAATAATAATAATGATAATAATAAATATCACGATATATATATAGCCACACATCCAAGAGATGACGTTGACATTATATGTGTCGAGAAAAGAAGGAGGGAAAAGACTCGCCAGCATTGAAGATAGCGTGAACACCTCGACACGAGAACTCGAAGATCATATAAAAACAAGCAGAAAAGATTAATTACTGCAACCAGAATAACACAATCAATACCAGGATCAACAGAACAACTTAACCAAGGAAGAAAGGAAGAAAGGAAGAAAAACAATTGTATGGATATTTCAAGCAACAAACAAGCGAACTCTCACACGAGAAGACTTTGACTTTGCTAAGAAAGAAAAAAAAAATGAGAAATTGAATCTTTTCTTAGAGAAGCACACAAAACACCATAAAAAATAAATTAAAGCAAAAATAGATAAAACTCGACAGAATAGTAAATGTAGAATATGTTGTGATATAGATGAAAGCATCAGTCACATAAGAAGCAAATTCAGCAAATTAGCGCAAAAATAGTACAAGGTTAGACACGACTAGGTGTTGAAAGTGATCCATTGGGAATTTTGCAAGATATTTAAATTTGATCATACGAACAAGTGGTATATGCGTCCTGAGAATGAGATATACAAAGTTCTCTGGAGTTTTGAGATACAAACGGATCATCTAATCCCAGCCATCCCGGCAGGCCATAGAGTAAAATTAAAAGAAAGCAAAATGATAGGTACCTAGTCCTTGTAGAGAGCTAACAAAAAACTATGAAGCTTGAAGGCGACAGTGATATCAGTAGTAATTGGTGCGCTCAGAACAGATCAGAAACAAGTGGTAAAGGGTCCGGAAGATTTGGAAATAAGATGACAAGTGGAGACAATCCAGACTACAGTATTACGATCAGCCAAAATAAAGAGAAAACGTCATGAGATTTGAGGAGATTTGCTGTCAAAGCTGGTGGGAAAAACTCTCAAAGACGAAATAATAATAATAATAATAATAATAATAATAATAATAATACTTATATTATAATAATAATAATTAACAAAAATCAAAAAGGTCGAAGACAAGAATCGAATGAGTAGGGCAAAATAACCAATTCTTTGCTGTGTGATTTTCGATGAAAATCAGGTCAGTTCAACCCGTCTTTTATTTTAAACAAACATTGATTTTTCGTTACTCGTATAATATTTTGATGAAGCAGTTGTATTTCAAATGAAGATTTTTAATTCCTCAAAATTTTTCAACTAAACTATATTGAAATCACGAAATATATTGGTTTAAATTTACCACGCTAAATTCTATATGACTCATCAATGACTCCTCTCAATCGATGAAAATATACATACAAGATAGAGTCAGAAAACGTTAAGTAAGAACAGTCAATACAATCGGAAAGACATCACGGGCCTAATCTTTATTAAAATAAAGTCTCAAAATAGGGAAGTAAATATGAACTTTAAAAGTGATACAGGAACAGCTGAATCTAGTTCAGGCACTCAGTTCGAGAAATAAGGCATAAAAATAACAGAATTATGGACTTTAACTTAGTTAAAACTTCAGAATTTTGTTTTACCTACTGTTGATGAACAATCATCGTGACTGTTCTCCTTCACATCTTTGTTAGGCGTGCAGATAATAAACAACACCTGGGTCTGGTATAACCATATTATACCACCCATGATAAAAATGTTGAATTAAAATATGACACAACGTGGGATTATGGCAACATGTTTGGGTGTCATGATCGGCAGGTGCTCTCCTGATATCCAACATAGGAGATTCGGTCATCGTCCTGAGAATATTGGCTGTTGTTTTTTTCAGGTACACGAACAACGATTTAAGGAACAACACAAACCAGAGACGTAAACACAAAACATGGACTAGAGAAGACAAACAACTTGCACTACACTATTTTAGGAGCAACCTTACACAAAGAGGATATTGGAAAAGAATGATAGATATCTGGCAAGAACGTGTGAGTTTTCAGACCACAAGCCAAAACTTGTCGAAAAAGCCAGGAAAATAATAAAGAAAAGTTGGTTTTCTGACTTTGAAATACAAGAAATGCACCAGAAAAGGAATAGTGAACAAGTTGGTATTACAATATCTAGCACATCAAGTATTAACAAACAAAAACACCCTAATCGAAAACTTCGGAAAATAGAAACACTACACAACCAAACAACGCACTACCAAACAACCCAAAAGAAACACTATCACATGAACCAAAGCTAAATCTAGAAAATTTAAAGAGAATTATGAACGGGGAAAAGACTACCTTATCATCAGTAAGAAACATAGAATGGAGAAAAGTTAAGACGGAAACGAAAATAAATAAATAAAATACTACCTTCCATATCACTGAATAATATAACCGAATTCGATGAAGTAATCTATGGATGGGCCAAATTATTTTGAGAAAATTTGGATCCCCTGAAAAACACGAAGAAAAAAACAAAAGCAGGATGGAAAATTCGACTGGAAACGCATATAAAAATCTACGAAAACAGACCAAAATGATAAAATAAAGGAAAAACGCTGACACATGAAGAGACCAAATAGAAAAGGCAACACAAGAAAAAATTATTATATAACTTGAGCAGATAAACCAGAAACTACAGGCGAAAGAAAGAAGATTAAAGAAATATCGACAAAGAGTAAAAAAAAATATAGAAAAAAAGGACATTCGAATAAAACAAAAGAAAAGTCTAACAACAAGTGGGAGGAGATGACACGAAAACATACAAACAAACGGATGCAAGAGAAACCAAATAATTTTTGACTAAAATATGGCGACCAAAAAACGTAACGAAAACGATAAATGGATAAATAATAAGACAAAAGAATTAGAAAAGGTCGAAGAAGACCCGAAAACGGAAATAAACATCGATTTGTTCAAAACAACACTAAAAAAATATCAAAGTGAAAGCACCATGCCATTATGAAATACATGGTTTCTGGTTCAAGAAAGTAATCTCCATTCACGACAGACTAGCATAAGAAATGAACAGATGCTTACCAGGAACACACATACCCGAATGGATGACCAAACGAAATACCACATTGATTCAGAAGGACTTAATCAAAGGAATTAATAGTATTTGTTAGAGTCCCATCGACGAGCCGAATATTTTAAACTTAGTTGAATTCGATGGGACCGTATTAAAAAAAAATCTTTAGAAACAACTAGGGGAAAATGTACATATGAGCATATAATGAACGCAGCACTTAATTGTATTTATAAATAACCCAAGACTTGTTGATACACTGTTTATTCAATCAATCCATCAATTAATCAATGGAAGATTATCTGTAAAATAGCTTTTGTTTAATAATTTTATCTTCAGTTTAACTAACTGAATGTTTTTAATGAATCATAAAAACTTCCATTCATTTCGTTGCTTTTCTGTGTTATAAAAATATGCAAATTTTGTTGTAGTCGACTGCAAATATATATATGTATATATATATATATATATATATATATATATATATATATATATATATTTAAAAATAAAACTCATCACATATTCAAATATCATAATTGTTTTACAACATTTTCAAAATTCGCGCATGCGCCGTAGACTTTTGTTGGACATGCGGTTTTAGGTTAAAATCAATGCTATTCTCTGAGAATCTTTTATTTGAGCTGAGACATCGATTATTTCCACTTGAGAACTGAATGTAAAGAAGAGCGGACTCTTGTGGAATTGTGATAATTTGATTAGGAATTTGACTGACATGGTTGGACATTTTCTTCAAAAGATCAACTTACTAATTCAATTATTAAATTCGTTCTCTGCCCGGAGCACTGAGTACGTTTGTATTTCTCATATGAGTAGATTTCTTTTATAACAAAGGAAATTGCTTATAGATTTTGCATTTCTTCCTCTTGAAAGAGAATAACTGACGCCTAGTAATTTAATTTTGTTTATTTATGCTACGTGACTCCAGCAGCTTTTCTAGGTTTGATAATGGATGAGGTATTCTAAGACAAGCGGTAATAAAGGTGGGTTTCATGTGGCACATGTAGCATACGCTTATCTATAGTAAATGGTAACCACCTTAAACGAAATAAAGTACACGTCAATGTAAGTTAAGAGATCAAGACTTTTCAGATTTTCATTAAATATGAATAATCATTCTAGTTGGACAAATAATAGGATCATTTTCAGCGTTATTTTAAAGATTGTGTTCAATGAGTTTAGGTTTAGCTGCAACATGCTGTCCAATATTTTTGTTTAGTGTTTAAGAATCCCTCACTTGTTTCCGTCTCTTTGGAAGCTTTGTGGAAATAACATGAGTCCTTCTTCATCGAAGGTACTAGAAATTCATCGCACTTTACTCCTCCTTCGCCATAATCCAGTGAGAGCAAACAAACATTCCTAAGTTTTTCACTGTCTTTCTGTTCAACTATATCTTTTCAAACATGTTGCTCATGAATAAGTACCTATAAACTTTGAGCTTATGTGTGTCTATGTTAGTATGCTTGCGTATTGGCGTAGAATGTGAGTATGTAAATTCCGGTAGGAATTAGCATTTGTAACGGAAAATATAGGTAGCTTATATGTATACATATGGATGTGTACACGTAAGGTAGTATCAAAAAGATAGCTCACAAGTTAGGGAGGCCGGCAAATTCTGATAGATAATCAAATAGAGAAGATAAAAGTGTAAGTTTATGAATTTCCATAATTAAACAAAGGGCTAGGCGCTAGCTTAGTCAGAAGTCAGTAGTCAATGATATAATTTGTTAAGGTGCGTTAGTTTTGGGAGGAAGAGTAGAAAGCGTTTTTCATTTGCAGGAATAGATTCAAGGAAGCAGTCAGGAGTTATTATAGTGAGGGCCCAGAGCAGTGGCAGTTGGGCTATCGTGCTGGGCCGCAGGGCTGCAACTCTTCCTCTGCCAACCATCCACGTTGGTTGTTAAGATAAGCGCAGGAGTAGTGGTGGCATTGCCATAGAAATTAGGAGTTGGCCGTTTGACAGATTGGAAATGTAAACTGATCATCACTCAATTATTTCGACTGAAATGGTGAGGTATCATAGGCACCACAAGTATAAACAAGAACAGGAAATAACAACGACAATATGTATGTATTCGTTTTCTTCTTTTTTTTTCTTTGTAAGGCTGACCTATGACTTTCACAGTTTCGATCAAAGCCTGCAGCCAGCTAATTTTGTCTTAAAAACAAACATACCGTGAAATTGAGTTCGTTTACTGGCGAAACTTATCGGGCTTCGGACAAAACTGTGACAATCACACACACACACACACACACACACACACACATATATATATATATATATATAAAGTGTTTCTCTGTTGTATGTCTGTGGGTATAATTAAAAAGCTACCAGACTTGACAACCTATAACAAATACATTCTGGTCCAGTTAAACCCAAAGAGATTTTGGTAAAATAATTTTAATACTAATGTTTGTGTATGTGAATATTAAAAATATCAGTAAATTTAGAAATATGAATTAGAAAATTAGGAGACAACCTTTTTTAGGGTTTCAAATGTTTAAGCAATGTTTGGGTAAAAATACATATACGATATAAACTCGATAAATGAAACAAGTTTTTATAAAATATCAAATAATATAATACATATATACTGTTTATTTTAATGTCTAATTATCTTACAAATCCTATCATTGATATTTCGATTTTATGCGTAAAATATCAAACACAATGCAAATTTCTAATTTTTTACGAACGTAAAGTAATAACAGTAATTGAATTATTATGTTTTTTAAGATTAGTTTCATGTTGAATTAATATCTTTTTTCTGTAATTATAAATGCAAATTAATTAACAAGGTATATATATGAAAATAATTAGTTTACAAGAAATCTATTAATTTAACTTATTTGCGTTATTATTTAGAAAAATATCAAACATTTTTTAAAGTATAAAACAGCAAAATTACTTCATCATGTATTTATTTCTCAAGAAAAAAGTTCTCAAATGAATCTTTTACTTGAACATTATTAATAAAACCTTTAATAACTGTTCTAAGAATTGTTTTACTTAAACTCTGAATTATTACCCTTTTTTTATGTATGTGATGCATACGGATAGTAAATAAGACGTTTTCTATTTGCACCAAAAATTTGTTAAAATCTATAATTATTTTTCATTAAAATGTACATTTTCTATTAAATTAAAACGTTTCAAACTTTTATTCAATTAAATATTGCAGATTTTAGAAACTTTAACACTACGTATATACAACAAATGCATAATTTTTATCGGGAAGGTTATGATTTATTACTGATAGGCCCTGCCCTCTTCTACTAATATATACTGATTAATCAGACATTAATACGTGAACGTATTCGCCAAGGCAAAAAGAGGCGAGTTGTTATCCAACAGTTACATTATACAGTTACATTTTTTGACACATTAATACTTACAGAAAATGCACACATGTAATCACCTTCCTTTCCAACTTGCACCAAAATACCTCTTTATGGATAGTCCTATTTAAAAACCTCAGTGATGATAAACAATGAATGGTATTTACAGGATTTTCACCAAAATGCACGCAAGCCATTACCTAGCTAGCTCTAACTAATTGAACGTCGAGAAAAATATAAAATCTGTATCTACACCTCTGGTTAACACTAAAAGATCTTCAGAGAATCCAGATTAAATCTGTCCACAAGATCAAACAGCCACGAAGTCTATAAGACTGCTTACATATCCTGTCGATTCACTAGCACTGCGCCCAACCGTATCTAATATAATAGTAAAGGATTCCTTTTCTACTCCCCTATTAAAACTATCCCCTCTGAGATCGCCAAATACAGCCCAAACTGACGAAAGTAGGAATGTTTCCTCACAAAGTGTCCAAAAAGCAGAGATCGCCAAATGCTGAAAAAATAGCATTCCCCGTTCCGGCACTTGCCCATCTTTCTTGCAAATAAAGTGAGCTTTCTCCACCGTGACAACGTCCAAACCGAGCTTCTTCAGTTCACTCAGAACCCGCAAAGTAAAGCCACTGTCCTCCATTCACTTCATATTATCCCTGGCTAGATTAAGAGACAAAACTGATCTTCTTGTTAGTGTCGACCATTGTTTTAAGATAATCGTGGTGATGATAGCGACGGCCTGCACAAGGCTTCTAGAGCCTAGTTCGGTTGAAATTCGGCTGTTTCTTGAGGACCCGCCTACAACACGAGGGAATGGCATTTTGCCATTGATAATGAAGGGTGAAGTTAAATACGGACCTTTCTGACACAATATCACTGAATCTTTGAGCACTGATTCACCCAGTCGGCCAACTTTACGTTCCGTGCACCCATCTTAGCCTCCTTTAACATTTATTATACTTTATTGGCCTGACCTCTTGCCAACCAAACAAAAATAGCTAACATGGGGGTATCTCTAAAGTTTTTTTTTTGTTTTTTTTTTTAAATCGGCCAGCTTCTTTCCGTCGATAAATAAACATTTCGTCAGATGCTTCAGGACGCTACTCAGCTGATGAGAAATTGTTCTGCTTATCTCAAGAGAGTCTGTAACGGACAAAGATGTAAAGGATTGAGTAAAACACCTATCTACAAATCAATAAATTGTATTTCTTTAAATGGAGTGAAAGGTTTGTTGAAAAACAGAAGTAACAAATTCTTTTCTTGGAGAAAAAAATAATGGTCAGAACGTAAATATTTTACGAGAGAAAGTGAAGATTCGAGCATTAAATTTACCTTTTTTTTTAACCTTAATCGAAATGGATATATACGTATGTGCGTAAAAGATCTGTGTGTGAATGTGTCATTATATTGCGTGAAAATACTTTTATGCGTTCGTATGTATAGGGCTGTGATGGTTTGGTTTGGTTTCTTTGTTTAATGGCATATCAACTCTTTTTAGGTTATTTAATGCCAAAGCCATTCTCCTAGAAGAACAGTAGTGGTACTATTTAACCCATAGCTGGGATGATAAGGGGGTTCATATCTTTCCGAAAGTGAACGTAATAGCGCGACTGGAGTACGAACTCGCGTACTACGATTCCGCAGTCCATCGCTTTAACCATTACACCACGAGGACACCCCCCTCTATAGAGCTGTGACTGATGGTTTAAGCAGCAAGTGAAGACTGTAAAAATAGTACAAATATTGTGGTAAACAATGACATTCAGTCATTTTATCGAAAGAAATCGAAAGTTTTTAAGTTGATATTGAATAATTCTGTACCTACGGGAGAAATGTGTATTTCTTTGCAATTGATAAAACTGAGGTATGTGCTAAATTAGATTTTAAAAATCCTGATGATTTATCTGTTATTCTAATTGGTTAGAATATATTCTTTTAACGATCTAGAAAGGAAAATAATTTTTAAGATTATTATTTTTTTTTATCCTTCAAATATTTCGTGACAAGTCAAATATCCCCGTCTGCGAATGTCAAAAAACTTTAAAAACTAGAGTAAAAGCAGTGATCGGTCAATAAATTAAAAAAATGTGATACGAAAATTCCAGATTCTTCAACCTATTCTGGCTAAAAAAATAACACTTTTTTGTTGTATGGAAATCAGTAGATTTCCAAAAAAGTCCACCCAAGAAATGTCTCTTCTTCAAGAAAAGAAAAATTCCTAGGCTGTTATTTTCTTTAGAATTCGAGAGGAGTCCGACTATGATATTTGGGGTCCACATTCCTTCTGGTTTGCTACTTTTCTGCCCGTAGAGTGAGGACGAGTAGCTACTTTACTTGGGTGTTCACTGGGTCGGTAGTTAGATAAAGAGTTTTGAGAAATGGGTGATTATTTTAGGGGGTCTTGTATTATCGGTGGAACTTACCGATTTTTTTTTTCTATGAAAACTCGGGCCGGGATGCAAATATTTACTTTTTTTTCTTTTTTTTTACTCACCGCCTCAGGCTTCAAGAGCATTTTATCGTTGTCCTTTTAAATTATTGGCTTTCCAGTGGCCTTTTGTTCTGTTTCTGTAATTGGTGTTGCTGCATATTCTGGTTGTTATAGTAATTTGCTGAGCGTTTTGTTTAGATTTGGCATAAGGCCATATAAATGGGGCACGCAATGATACTCGAACTCACTCTTGCAGGTTTGCCAGTCAAGTTTGCTAACCTTTACACTACCCGAGGAGCCCTTATTCTGGTTGCTGTAGTTTTTTTCTGGTTATTGTAGCTATTCTTTTGGCTCGGTTTGTTTTGATTGTTGTTGTAGCTGTTGTTTTGGCTTTGATTTCTGTTGTTAGCCCAGCTACTTCTCGGCAATAGAGTCAAAAGAGACTGAGGTAGTTTTAGACTAGCGCCCCTTCTTTACCACATCAGTCCAGTACTTCCTACAGCGATATTCTTCATTGGTAGTGGCGAGGGGGACGGTTTTGGTTGTGCCTTTTGATGATGTTGCTGCTGCCTGGTGTTATCTTTGTGTGGTGAAGGGAAGCTCATTTGGAGCAGACCCTCAAAATGTGTTCAGACAACTTACAGCCGTTTTTATTTTTTGTATGTCCCCTGGTGCGCTTGCTTATATTGCTCCGGCATTAGCTGCTTGGTTTGAGGTTTCCAACTAAATTGAGTTGCTTTCACTGTTGATTTTCCCAGCCCACCAGGAACCGGTGAGGTACCTGCTTCTGAAATAGGGAAAACCAAGCCTACTAACAGCAACAGCCAGTCTTTTCCAATATAATATACATGGGAATTGGTGACTTCAGCCATAGATCTAGTCACCTTGCAGCCAAGAACCGTTATTTTGTCCACGCAGCTGGGATAGACAACGGTCGCCCCACGACTGGGCGCTGCTTTGGTATTGGAGTCGGGTTGGTAAGCCGCTGGTTCTCCATCCTCTTTGTGATTAGATGCAACTTTTGTTGTTTTGAAGCAGGGATTTGGCTCCTTCACAATGTGGCTGGATGCCGCCTCGCTCTCGGGTTGGCTATTCATAATTGCCGATTGGGAGTTTACTGGTACAGCCAGCTTGCAAGTGCTTCTCATTTAAGTGGTTGCGCACCACTTTGGATGTCTGTTTACAAACCAGGACCCTCTTATCTTAAAGCCATCATACCTAGACAAAATGTCAGGACAAAAAGAGTCCAAAAAGAGCAAACAGCACCCAAATGGCATGAGTAAGATAAACTAAACCTAGAGGAGATAAACAGAGCTTGACTAAAATGAGACTTAGAAGGTGGTAGAAAGGCCAAGAGGGGCGAAGAAATGAAGAAAATTTCAAGAAATAAAAATTTCAGGTCATCAGGATGAAACAAATTTGACTTTGATGGTCTGAATAGGAACTGCATGCAAAGAATCACTGAGACAAAGAATCACTTTAAAATAGAGAACTATCGTCTGAATAGCGTCCTTTAACTGTAACTGACTCTCAGTTAAGCGAAGTCTGGTTTCTATTCCGTTGCTGGTCCGACCGACCAAGCAAATAACGAGAGCGACTGATGATATATGCAGAATGCCGAATCTCTTTTTATCACTACCGATTTTAGGAGTGGTTAGCCATTTGTGTATTCTCTGCAGTGAAGTCAAACCATTTGGGACGTCTTGGCAACACATCACTACGTAGTGTTTATAGCTAAACTTTATAGATTTAGCAATCTAAATATAATTGCACTCTTATGCAAAATTTTAGACAGAATGTATATTTTCAAACAAAATTCACATCATAACTTAGTAAACTGACTTCTGTTAAGACAGCATGATCTTCATCTAGCTTTGTCAACATAATTCATTTAAATTGCATGCCAAAATGAAATGTTGATAAGAGATATTAGGTAAAGATAAACATTTGAGATCCACGTCTTTACAGGCTTGACAAGTATTTTAATAAGTCTAGTTTTTACCAAAACTAAGCGTACGTTAAATTTACTACATGCAAATTATTACGGTTTGTCTAATCCATATCTAGACTTTGAACAGCTGCAGGAATTGTGTAACTCAAATAAACAAATATCATTTCAAAATTCAAAATATATGTTTTGAGAATTCATTTTATAACATCATCAGGCTAACTATGTGATTGAATAAACTGCAAAAGTTATATGTGCGAATAGGATTGTATGTTTTGGTGTGGTGTTGGTTGCAGTCCAAAAGACAGAGACTGAGACAAACTGAAGTGACGGTCAAACGAACCAGGCTCTTACGAAAGGGATGGGGCTTGTATGATCGTTGAGGTTAGACCAAATATTCAGATCAAGATAGAGGAGAGGACATCCAAGGTATATATTAACAATGCCATTCAACCACCAGTCTTGATATTTTCAACTTCAGCCTGAGACATTAAAACTTCTTGTGTTGTAAGGGTTAACTTGACTGTTCAGTAGATCATTGTTAGTGAGTTATATTCTCACATCTCTGGCCTTGTACCACACAAGGCTGAGTCTACAAATGACAAGTTAACCCGAGTTATTCATAAATATCGTTTTGAATGCCAAATACAAAAAATATTTTTGGATGAGTGAAATGATTTATCAAAGATGTTGAATTAACCAACTCAAGGTAGTTTAAACTGAGATATAGTTGAAATTGTAAGGAAAAGTCCCAGATGTTATCATTACCACTTCCTCAAAAAAAAAATATCTATGAGCTGTTTACGAACTTTTTTGTGCTTGATTGACTTCTCCAGTCAGGACGAAAGATTTTATATATCAAAATAAAAGATAAATAGATAGAACTAATTTATATATCATCATATAATGTTTATATTGTTCAATGAAGTATTTTCCTGGGTTTTGTAGAATTTTTATCAATTTTAAGAGGGGGAAACTTAAGAGCTTTTCCAATTTAAATATTTTTTCTTTTTCCTAGATTGTTATTACAAACACAATCCAATGTAATTGTTTTATAAATTCACCTTGAAGAAGAACTAATTTCTAAATTCTAATTTAATGTGAATAATTTTTCGATTAGGACAAATAATCTGATTATGCTAGCCACACTGGCGAAGTAAAAGACTAGGGGTAATCGTCCTATGTAGAGTAGGTATACGGAAGTCCTTTTATGAGTTTATCGAGCTTTTATTTTTCTTATATGTTTGTAAGACACCGGGTTAGCGAGCTTTACAATAAATAGTTCTAGTTATACTGGGTCACTTCCTTCAGGTTTCAACTTTAAAGAGAATGTATTGGAACGTAATCATAGCTCTAACTTTAGGGCATATGCTGTTTTGTGACTGTCTCGTAAAATGGTAGTTAGTCTCACCACGCGTGGTCCTCGTGATGTTTACAATCTCGTTATCCAGTGGTTTTTCCCAACGACAAACTGATTTGTGAATCTCACCAGCATATCCGAGGGTACGGTTAACAATAGCATCCTGTTCTCTACGAGCAACTCATCTCATTACAGTGATAATCTATTGGGAGTTTTCTGTACTATTAGTTGCGTTTTGCCGTAATGTATTTGTATTGTTAGGGAAATAGTTAATATGTTTGGTGTTATTTTTTATTTAATTAAGAATTACTTCAGCTCAAGGAGTTCCAAGATGGTCCCATATGAATAACCCGAATAAATCCAATGTGATCAGATCAAGTTCCTTGATTTTATCTCTGTTATTGTTATCATATTTGTTCAGTAAACATGTTATTTATTTATTCAGCTTTTCATAGCTTTTTTTTCCGCATTAAATTCTACCATCTTGTGACATTGCCTTAATGAAAGGAGCAGAGTTTGGTAAACTAAGACAAATATTTTTTTAAAGTTTACCATCCGCATATGCTTTATAACCTACTAAATATCGTGATGCAAAAATTATTTTGAGCAAGTATTCCTATTCCATATGCAATATTCTTTCTTAAACAGTGACAATCCTTTTTGTTATTATTAAGACAAACATTAGTTTGATGTAATGCTTACCGATAGAATATCAGAATCGATGTATAATGAAATCTTTAATTGGATATTAATTTCTGTGCATAACTATCAATTTTTTAGTAAACTACGGAGGATAAGCAAATAACCAAACTTATTCCAATAATCAGCACTGATGCACAGTGCTATTTTTTATTGCCAATAGTATTTTTGGTGTATCTCTGCGATACTGACTCAACATCAGGGGTCATACGTCACAAATTTCTGTTACGTTCCTAATTTTGATTAGATTAGGAACTTTAAAATACAATAAATACCCGGAGAATCTTGAAGGATTTTTTTTCCCGAAATTTATTAAGTGAGCATTGCTGATTAAGATAGTTTTAAAGCTTTTCTAATGAAATATACTGTTTTGAAATATCAATATTCTTTTCTCAAATGTAAGTTTTTACATGAAGGATTCTGTAAGATTTAATGCTTTTTAAGCTTCAATCGGTTTTAGCGTTTTTTAAAGTTTTTGTTTTCAACTAACTTAAAGTTTTCATCAGTCTTACGAGATTTGTCCTATTGTTCTACATGACAGACATCTTTTCTTTGAACATTGAATCTGCATAACCTTCAGAATCACCGTAATTGTTACGTGTATGTATTTGTCCGTGAAATTGTCTACAGGCGTTTGGTTATCTTGCTAATTCCAGGTTTAATGCTGGTACTTATATCTATTTCTGCCACGTTTTATGTTTTCTACTACGCCTGTATGATTAAGGTCAATAGTAGGTCAATGATACTTCAATGTAAAACGTATACTTTAGCTACTACATTAAAGAATAAAAAAAAAAGAAAGCAAAAAAGACCTTGATTAGTGAGAAAACTATTTTAGGTTTTAGCATGAACATTTGGAAGATAAAATCTGGCGGTATATTTGGTCAAAATCATTATCTGAAGGGCGCCCATAATCTCAAAACTATTGTCCGCTTGGATATTTGCCGAAGCATCATTGACAAGTGAAAAGTCAAAGTTTGTAATCACTGAGAAAAAGAATATACTAGCAAAATAAATAAAAACACTCACATCCATCCTAAAATTAAAATTGACGGCCTCTTTTACGCTGGATGTATTGATAACAAATGTCAAGTGGAGAAACCAAAAAGTAAGAAGATTCTTAATCAACCTGAATATGATAGACGACTCAAATCCAGTTTTACTTTTACAAAGTGATACGATCAATATAATGTTGGTTTCTTTGTTTAATGGCAAATCAAACTTCATGGGTAATTTAATTCCAACGTTATCATAGAGGAAGAATAGCAGTGGTACTGTTTAGCGTATACATGTGGTAGGATAAGGGGATCATACTTTTCCCTTAGTCTGAAAGTGAACCTAATGACGCGACTGGAGTTCGAACTTGCTTAGTATGATGTTGCAATCTAGCACGTTAACCAATACACCAAGGGATCTCCCTCCTCATTTTTAAATAGATTAATGAATATATTGACAACAAACAAGTACAAACACAACACACAAATATACAGAACAATCTTCATTTAACATTCTCTCACCTTAAGAAGTCCATATTACTCACATGGACTAAGATTAAGAATGACCTGAAAAGATAATAAAAACTGAAAAGACAGAGATAATCCAAAACAAAAATGTATACCACAGGGCTACTAACATAATTTAATCACAAACCAGAAAAAAACAAAGATATTCCTATCCACAGGCATGATGATATAACAGTAAAACAAAAACATGCTGAATCGTATTTCTCTAGTTGCAACACGGAACAAAATTCTCTAATAATTAAGAACCTTTAGGACATTCTTAAATTAAAAACCAACTGAAAAGATATTTAAAAAAATAAGCATAAGAGCCTATACTCGACCAAATGACCTTACAGAAATGATCGGAAGCAACAACATTAAAGATTTAAAGTAATGCATAAGAACCTGATAATGAAATCCAGTAAAAAATTACCAACCATTAAATGCAAATAATAACTTATGCAGCAATTATCTCTGCTTTACCAAGTAATTCCCTTGCATTAACAACAAGAAAACTTTAAAGAATTTTCCTCGAGTCTCACTGCAGAAATAGAAAGATAATTTATTAACAAGATTCCTCACGCTGCCTAAAACAATACATTGGAAAGTTTGAATGAGTAGTTCATTTAAGATTAAACAAAAACAAACACAGAATCAAATCAATGGATTATAATAAAATACTTCACCTAGAACATTTTCGTTCAAATGACCACAATTTTAACGGTTAATCAAAATTCACCATCGTAGAAAATTTTAAAGAAAGTATTCGACAATATCGTGACCATAATAAAAACATATGGGGATGAATTAATGAAACATTTCCAAATTTTAACCCCAAATAACTTATATATGAAAGAACTCCATCGTCGATATGTAAAACGAACAAAATTTGTTAGACACAAAATATTTCAAGACGATCAAGTTATAGCAGGATATAGGAAAAAAGACAATGATATAAAGGAAACGTCCATGATTGAAGAATTAAGAAAACGGAGTTTTAGATGAAACCATAACAAATGATACAATGAAACCTCTTATAAAACTAATGAACCATAAATGTAAAAGATAAATACATGTAAACTCAGACATCTATGGAAGACACCTGGAATAAATGTAATAATAAATTGATGGCTCCACCTAATCAACAACTTACGAAACATATTTCAGAAATCATTAAAGAACCTGAAAAATACCTGGCTGGCTTACAGAAGCAAAAGCAAAAGAAACCCCCAAACCCAAACAATACCGACCCATCACTCTTCTTCCTACAACACATAAAATGATAACTTGAAATAAAAGAACAGTCAAATTCATGAAATGTAAGAACGTTTTCCCTTCATAATAATTGGGATGCAAAAAAATTCATAAGGCTGTAAAGATTATCTCTTCATAAAATAAGATCAAGGAAAATGTTAATAAAACAGAAAAATCCAAGTATTGCTCGGATTAACTACATATTAACATTTGATAGGGAATCCACGAAAGGATTCTAAAATTTTCAAACATTTATATACATATCCAGTTTTAATAACTTTCCTAAAATACAATAAAGAATAATCGGAGAATAAACAATGGAATCTTCCCAAGAGACACATTTTCTCCTGATTTTTTTTTCTTTTTTGTATAGCTCATATTCAGCTCTCGAGAACAGAAAAACACGGACGTTAGACGGAAGTACAAGCAAACAAATATACAAGGATGATTTACAGCCATATCCAAAAACAATTAGGTCTAGATAGCATTGTGAAAGGATTTACTGGTGACATTAAAAAGTAATTTGTTCTGCACAAATGTGTGAAAGACTCGCTCGTAGAGCCTAAAATATATCTCTACGAATGAAGAAGGTTATTACAGAGTGAGATCATAGAAAAACCTGTACATATATAGATATTAATGAAGCAAACGGTATCACCCATATTATAAATGAAGAGAACGTAAGCAAGAATTTAACAAGTGAATAAGAACGATATTAAGAACAGAATTGAACGCTAAAAATAAAGTTTATCGTAATCAACTCAAATACTTGTTGTGACATATAGTTTTGATATAATAAATTGGACGTGAGCTGATATGAAAAAAAGGATACTAAATTTATGAAATTAATAACCTGCCAGAGAATGCTTCACTCAGTTGCAGATAAAGAACCTCTGTTTATAAAGATGGAAAATAGTGGAAGAGGTTTCATCCAACAAGTATTGACCTGATAAACAACCGAGATAGAATTAAATAAATACTTTGACACTATAACAGAGTAAATACTGCAGTTAGAAAACGCAGTTAATAAGCAATAGATAAAAACTGAATCAGTAAAGAAAGCAATAAATAAACAAACCAACTAGATCTCACACGGAAAGAAAAAACTTAAAGTATGAAGCGATAGAGAAAACGGAAACACGAGGAAAGAAGCAAAACCACAATGGTGGAATAAATTAAAGGACGGCCACAAACAAGCCAATAACTTGGACAATATGCACAGATATTTTGGGGTGATGATATAGATAAAGTAAAACCTAATTGATGGCTTAAAAAGATTCTAGACTGAGGGTTGACAGAAAGATGTTAATAAACATATGGCAGGAAGTGATCCCACCAAATAAAAGTTAACGGACAACCATTATGAAAGACGGATCAAACCTACTCTGTTGACTTTGCGAACAAAACATTGAATCCATTGACAACTTTTCTACGGCTGTCTAATCCTAACACCAATAGAATATAAAGAAAGGTCTAAAAAATAGGACATTATATTCATTGACAATTATACAAATACTATGGAATATTTAAATCAGAAAATTATATAAACACTATCCCAAACCAATAATAGAAACTAAAATAGCTGTTATTTCTGGGACTTTGCTATGAGAACTGACAGAAAAATAATGTGCTATAGATCAGATATAGTGGGGAAGGACTAAAAAAAAGTGGCTATCCAATTGATGTAACATTGATCTTAGATATGTATATTAGTAAAAGATTAGAATAAAATGAGTAAAGCTTATATGTAATTCAGAGAAATGCAATTTGCAAAATTGCCCATTTCCTTAGAAGAGTATAATAAATGTAATTAGAAAAAGAAATGTGCCAGCAAAACCGTAAATACATAGATTGCATTGGACTATCGTAAAATGCACTGAAAGTCAAACTGAAAGCTATATTAAAAAATAGATTAATAGATAGATAAATTTAAAAAAAAAATTATACGCAAATGCAGATACTACAAATATTTAATTCATATAAAACTGGGCCAGAAATTACTTATTTTTGTAGGTTAGAGCATTTCAATTATTAAGCTATTTTTTTTTTTAATTTTGATGAACAGCGTTTTGCTGGTTTATAGTTAAATACGCATTTATTACAACTACTACTACTACTACTACTACTACTACTAATAATAATAATAATAATAATAATAATAATAATCTCTCGATAAGGTACTTTTACTGGCATTTGGGATTTGGATTTAGTTTTTGCAAATTACTTTCAACAAGTTGATTCTTCAATTATTCCCTCCAAAGTATACCTGTCCAGTGGCTTTCATTGTTTTCTCAGTATTCCTTTTTTTCCAAGTGAAATCAAAGCAAACACCGATTCACATTCGTTTATGCCACTGCACTTGCCTTTCTGTAGATAAATCTGCAAACGCTTACCATTTTTTATGAAACTTTGCCGAATAAAAATCGATCGCTATTTAAGATTTTTTTTCGATACATATTAGATTAGAATTCGAAGTGCAATATATAGCTACAATTACTAGATTAAAATAGTTCTTAGTGTATACAATGTAAATTGAATACTACATTCAAATACAAATACTTTATTTACGTTTGTGTAAATTTAAAACATTGAAAAACCAGGGCTGTGTGTTAATCCTCAAGTATTTAATAGCTTCTACTAAAAGTTGCTGGAAGAAACCCAAATATTTGAAGGAACTAGGATTACCATCTTCCAACCCAGCCTTCAGGGAATCACGTATAACATTTTCGAACAAAGAACTACGAAATAAGCGAAATGATGTTCTAAATGAGATAGCAGAATTCTGGCACGAATTTTTTATTTCCTTAAATGCATACAAAAATCCAAAATTTATACATAATTTACAGGAATTTGGAAATCAAACCTGACCGATAAAATGAAACGCAGTTTCCTCCAGGCGGCGGTCGTGTCGATACTGCTGTATGGATGCACTACTTGGACGCTGACTAAACAGTTGGAGAAGAAGCTCGACGGCAATTATACAAGAATGTTGCGAGCAATATTGAACAGGTACTGGCAGCAACACCCCACACAGCGCCAACTGTACGGCCACCTACCACCTATCACGAAAACTATACAAGCTAGACGAACCAGACATGCCGGGCACTGCTGGAGAAGCAAAGACGAGATCGTAAGTGATGTGCTCCTGTGGACCCCTGCATATGGCCAATCAAAAGCAGGACGACCAGCTCGAACATTCATACAGCAGCTATGTGATGATACGGGATGTAACCCCGAAGACCTGCCGAAGGTGATGAATGATAGGGAGACGTGGAGAGAGAGGGTCAGGGATATCCGTGCTAGCCGCACGTCATGATGATGATGACAGGAATTTGAAAATGGATTCAATATTATAAGCTCTAATTTTTATATGATTTATAGCATAACATAAATGGTACATTATAATGAGATTTTTAAAGCTTTAAGATTTTTAACTAGTCGAGTAAAGTAATTTCTAAACAAATTTGGAAAAAAAAGATAATGAATAAGCTTGTCACGTCGATCAATGTTATTTCTCAAGGGAGATAATCATGAAGTATTATTAATAGAATTTTTGCTGTATATACTAATTTATTTGCAGTTAGAGTAAATGTATCATTAGAATTTTTCGATAGAGAGTTTACTGTCCTTAAAGCGAGTTTATGCACCTCAATCAGTGTTTGTATTCACTTTGAATACCTGTTGTTGCTTTTGTTTTTTTTTTATACGCTGCTACCTCCATTTGATGTTTTCATCGGATATGTGCGTTTTAAAAAAAAAATCTGTGTTGGATATATTTTTAAAATCATGATATTCTCCTTGATTCCCAACATAACTGCTAATGTGAAGTAGGGTTTGAATTAGGATTTCTGTTCAACTTGATCGATTGCTCTTCCAAGGCAAAAGAACCCAGGATTCCCATTATTGGAAAGAGAAAAACATATTCATACATTTTTGAAGAGCAATAGTGCTAACGGGATTATTTTTTACATCGGTGAATGTTAAAAAGCATGTGCTTCCTTGAGCGAGTCAATTCAAGATATATGTTGAATCTTAAATACAACGAATCATATAACGACTCATATTTCACATAGGAAATATTGCTTCATTTTTTCAATATAAGTTCCATTTATTATAACAAATTACCCATCGAAAAACAAGTTTTTATATTTCTTGAGTATAGACATCTTTGGACTGATTTTTTTTGGTTCGTCCGTCAACCTTCGTTGGTTAATTAATGCTAAAGCCATCATCGTTGAAGGACAGTGAAGATAATAGCCAACACTTGGCTATTCCATACATTTACCAAGGGTATCAGTTCGAAAGTGAAGGTAGCAGTGCCTTGATTTTGAACTTACTACAATGCTGCTGACCATTGCGTTAACTATAATGCGGCAGTAACATCCTCTCTTAGCTTAGAGTACTTTTCACTTCATCATCGCTGGAAATCTTTGTTTAATGGAGAAATTTTTAAAGAGGCCGAACAACGAAAAATCAAAGCTGAACAGAACTGGACAGTAAGATGGATATTGCAGCTTTTTTTGTCGAAATTGACATTCTTGCTCAGTCGGTTGGGGCTGTAGAATACACTGACTGCTTCTCTGCAGAGGGGTAAGAACCCACCAACAATTGCCCTGGATATGACACTAAACAATCGGATGGTGAGGTTCCAGCAATGCTGCAGCTTTGGGGAATGCGGATTACCCCTTCATTGCCATTGCTCCCAGGTCCACTCTTGCCCGGAGTGGTAGCAACTGATAAGGGTCCTACCTATGGGCTAAATAGAACTAAACCGTGCTTCTTTCACTATACTGATTTTTGCATTTAAACTGTGTATTTATGCTAAATTGAATTGTTTAAAATAGAACTATTTTGACATTGAAACTGCGTACTATTTCTGAACTGAATTTCTCAAAATAAAACTGTTTTGATGTCTAAACTGTGTACTTATGCTGAACTGAAGTATCTGAAATAAAACTGTTTGATATTTAACTCTGTGTATTGCTCTGTAGGCTGGGGCTGTAGAATACACCGACTGCACCTCAGCAGAGGGGTAAAACCCCCCGAATGAATGTCCTGGTTATGACACTAAACATTCTGATGGTGAGGTTCCAGCAGTGCTGGAGCTTTGGGGAATGCGGAGTACACCTCCATTGCCATTGCTCCCAGGTCCACTCTTGCCCGGAGTGGTAGCACCTGATAGGGCCCTCTCTATGGGTTAAATAGAACTAACAGCATACTTATGCTAAACTGAATTATTTGAGTAATCTGAATAGCTTGAAATATTAATGTTTTTGACAATTAAACCGTACTTACATTTAAACTGCGTACTTATGCTTAACTGAATTATTTCAAATAGAACTGTTTTTCGACATTAAAACTGTATTTACACTTAACTGAATTGTGGCATATAACTGCTTGAATAGTTTGAAATAGAAATGTTCTTTTTACAATTAAACTGTGTACTTATGCTAAACTGAATTGTTTTAAATAAAACAGATTATTTACATAAAAATGGATTTAGCATTAAATAACCTACAAAGGTTGATATGCCATAAAACTCAACAAACCAAACCAAAGTGACATTAACTGCTCTTACTGCTTTGGGATACTTTGCTTTGTCTTGCTGAAACCCGGTCACAATTAACCTAAGAAAAGCCAAAGAAGCCATGCATAGTATTGTAGTATACTCCCACAAAAATTCCAGTGGTTCAGAAATAAACTCTAGTGTAGATATTTTTGCAACCCTAAATGAGCACATGACCTGAATACATAATTTCAGTTGCGATCACCATTGCAAACCCTTTTGTGTTATCGTCATTTTAATTACGAAACCTCAGTGAATCTGCCTGTCTGTGTTTGTGTCCAGTGGCAACAAAAAACCAAAGACACATGTTAGTTGTCTAAATTTCTGAGAGGAAACTTGCTGATAATTTTTTTTTTATAATTAAGGGTTTTCGGACTATTGTCTTCATCTTTATTTCCACAACGTTTCCGCCGATATATCTTCCGGCCTTCTTCAGGTGTTTGTCGAACTCGGGAATCTTCACGGAACTTCGAACTACGTCTTTTATTGAAACCACGGGGGTCGCCTGTTCTGATTCCGTTAGCTAACAGGGTACAAGTGTTAAGTATTCCTGTATTGTTAATCGCCTGTAGTGAGGATTAAACCTGCAATCTCCAGATGATTGTCTCCTTAGAAGTTTAAGGAACCAACGCCTATAACCGTTATGCTGGACAATTCAGGGTGGATTTTTGGAACTTTTAAACTTAATGTTCTTCATCATCATCATCATATCGTGCTGGCAGCACGGATATCCCTGACCCTCTCTCGCCACTCCTCCCTATCGTTCATCGCCCGAGGTAGGTCTTCAGGACAACATCCTGTATCCTCACATAGCTGCTGAATGTACGTTCGAGCTGGTCTTCCTACTTTTGCGCGGCCATGTGTGGGGATCCACAAGAGAACATCTCTTATGAGTTCATCTCTGCTTCTCCAGCAGTGTCCTGCATGTCTGGTTCGTCTAACTTGAATAGTTTTCGTGATAGGGGGCAGGTGGCCGTACAGTTGGTGTCTTTACCTGTGATCATATTCAGATTTTCTTTTCTTATCTAGCCTTCTTAATTATCGGTTTCCGTATTCAACTCTATACCTGGTCAACTCAGCTGGTCCTTGTAGCCCAACACATATGCCGATTCCTTAAGGCGTCTAATCCTCCAATCAGCCCTATCAATTATTTCAACTTTATCCCATAAGGGCAGATGATTTCCCTTTTCCTTCCATATATGGTCCGCCATACCCGACTTTTCAATCTCGCCTCGTACTACTGTCTTCCGATGTCCTTCTTGCCTTACTTTTAGTGGGAGACCTGTCTCACCTTTGTATATTTTACCACAACTGCAAGGGATGGAGTAAATACAGTTCTTTGTCAATGTTGAATTCCGTTGGTGGCTTGAACCGAAAGAGATACCTCCGGAGAGTTGGAAAAAATCTGAATATGAGCACAGGTAAAAAATCTTACATAATATACTGTTTATAATATTGTTTACTATATATATATATATATATATATATATATATATATATATATATTTATATTGTGTTTATCATAATGTTTGATTATTTAAAAAATAATACATCTATATAAACTCATTTATATAAACATAAAAAATAAATTTGTAATTTTTATGAACTTAAAACAATAAAGTTTATAAAACGATTATATTTTTAGAAATCTATTTACGTTGAATTCATGATTCCATAATGATGGACACATATCAATTTGCGAAATAAATAAATGAACATCATATTCAAGGAATATATTAATTTATTTTGTATTATCATTTTTACGAATACGAAATCATCTCAAAGGATAAAACAACAAAATTATTTCGTAATGGCTTTTATTTCTTTAAAGATGTCTTCAGCTAAATTATTTACTCAAAAATTATTTATATATCATTTTACAGAATTAAGAATTCAACAATTTAACTACAGTTCTAAGTTGTTGTTTTTTTTCTTTTGTTTTTTTCACGTTATGTTTGATAATATAAGTTTGACATTTACGGACCTTAACAGTCTTTTTGCATTAAAAAACCATTAAAAATCTATATTTTTAAGTAAAAATGTTTACCAGTGGTTAAAGTCTCTAACCTCGATTATATTTTAAAATTCAGATAGATTTTGTTTATTATACTTAGATATGTTTTAATAATTTTGTGGACTCTCTTAGATAGTATCGTTTTTCTTTTCTTTCATTGAAATCTTCATCAACAAATTTTTTTATTTTTTATTTTTATCATTTTTGAATGAACAGTAGCAAAACGAATCAAATAGAATTAGAATCAAAATTGTAATAAATATTGTCTATCTTAGACTTTTTTTTATAACTTTGTAATCTAATAACTTGAACGATTCTCCTTTAAGTGATTTCAAATCGAGACTCCACTTCACTGGAAGCTCGTTGTGCAGACTTTTCGCTATGAAATTTCCCAGGAATATGAGTCAGGCGAGATGTTGATAAAAAATGTATTGGTGAAATGGCAGCTAATTTTGTGGTCCCATTGTAGTCACGGTACTTGACGTGGGCTTATTTCCGTGACTACCATATGCGTTTCCGCTTAGTTGTTTTACCAACTTTTGTACCCACGTTGTATTTGAAAGATCTAAAGAAGGGGGTGAGACGATATATCTTATACGTCTTCTGACAGTCAGGGGGTAAGTTGGAAAAAGTTGCTCGGGTGTTGGCAAAAAGCAAGAAAAACTCTCCGTTCACAGATAACAAATATCATCGAAAAATAATTGTGTAATAATAATATATATAATATATATATAAGAAAATAACTTTTTTTCTGTTGAGGGAAAGACAAGTTGAGTAATTTGGCCGGTACTGTTTCTCTATGTTAATCAGTTTGGTAATGTTTCAGAGAATGTGATTTTCATTGGAGAGCCTTCAATGATGGGGGAGACTTCATATTCTCCTGTCTTTGGTATGGACATCCCATTTACTAATATGATATCTCTCCAACGTTCCATTAAACTTGAGCGTGCAGCATAAAGCCTGTGTCTTCTAATTTCTTCTTTATTAACCATTAAAGAGGTACTTTTAAAAGACGACTTTCAAGGGAGAAAACATTTCCGATTGTTTAACCAACCTAAGATCATTTCATGTTTTTCTACTACTTTATGCTTGGTCAGCCATTCAAAAGTTCTGATCTACGTCTATGAGTTGAGTATCCCTTTTGCGTTTCAGATTTCAATTATTCATCCAATCAACCAACATTATAGAGGCTTTGCTAATTAAGATCGAAGCCAACGCTTTTTGACAGGAGTATCACAATAACTAATAATAGATAAATAAATAAAGCAAAATCAAGCATGTGATTAATATATCGGAAGCCCGGAATTGACCTTTTAATTTCAACAGGTTGACAAAGAGTTATTTTGGATATCATGAGTTTTAATGGGTTAATACATCAATAGACACAACAAACATTCCTGTTGCCTGCTTACCTTGATTGTTTGAACTATAAAGCACGTGTGTAGAGAGTAAATTTCCACTAAACATTTAAATTAACTTTTGAATTTCTCTACGTGTTCTCAAAACGTAAATAAGTCTGCACTGTCATATTTTTATATCAGAAAATTACATTTTCCTAGCTTATCATTATTCTGTTCCGAAGTTTTTAGCATCAGTGAATTCCTTATAGTCCTACATGACCTGGCCGGAGAACTTGCGATCTTTTTTCCAGGAGTAATGTGAAGGGACTGCATTATACCTCCCGTTTTCCACAAGCATAGAGGAACTCGAGCCGAGAATCACTGTTGCATTGGGAAGTTATCCAAAACATGCAATCTTAGTCGACTGGAGATTTAGAACACGACAACTGCATCTCTGCAAAAGGGTGATACCTTCCCCACCAACGAATGTTCTGGTTATGGCACAGAAAATTATGATAGTGAAGATCAAGTTAAAGAACTTAGGGAAATGTAGAGTATCATTTCATGCAATTATTCCTAGGTTCACACTAACAGAGCATGGAAATTGTTAAGGTTCCAACTTTAAATCCATTAAAACTGTTTAATTATTCAGTATATTGGCAACAATTCAACTGTGGCAAATAGACCTATTCGTGTTAGATATCTATACTTGAAATCACTCGACTGTGTCCAAACCAATAAGTGCTGGTTCGTATAAAAATAGTCATCTAAAAATGATTCGTTTAAGATCATTTATTATATATATGAATAAATGGGATCGAACATTAATAGATGATATGCCGTGAAAGATGAGCAACCAACCAACCAATGAACCTGTTAAGATATACTGCAGCGTGTTTTACTGGAGGGAACAAATGCGTTGAAGTGTGCTGTGTCACATGCAACATGCATATAAAAAGAGAATGTGAAATTGCTCATGAAAACCCTGAGTCTAGATTTCTCAAATTTTGCTCTAAAAATCTTCGTAAACATTTAGCCAGTTTAGTTTTATTTGCCTAGACTATTTAGTTACTCAAATATTTACATCTCATAAGAAATCCAAATTTTTAATCACCCTGTATACTTCAGTAGAAATTAAAAGAGAACTGATGTAAAAAAAAAAAAATACCTCCTGAAAACCTACTTTTTCAGATATGGACAATTATTTTTCAGCAGTAATCCTTCCACATGAAGTCACATATATGAGGAATTAACTTGAAGCCCGTACATTTTCCGTTCTTGATTTTACTGTCTTTCACAAATGATAGCAAAAATGAAGTCATTAAAAGAAAAGCACTTTCATTTTCGAATCTTTATTCAATTTATCTGATCTTTATATTCCTTGCCGATCGAATGCACAGATAATTGATTTCTCATTCTTTCACGTTTAAATTAAAACATTATGACGTGATTTCCTCTTTATTTTCAGCAGTAAATTTTATTCATATTATTTCTCTTTTTACATTGTCCTATCGATGTTATGATATATCTCGGTCCAAATGAACTCAGCAATATACTGAGAGATATATGAAAAAGTACACACTGAGTATTAGTCATTAGATATTACTTTTCTTCAAAAGCAAAGTTACCAGGGTTTTCTATTTCTTAAGGAGCATTATATTGTGTTGTATTTGTCACATGCCCCACTGAACGAACAAGTATGGCACAAGGCCTTTTTAAGGTGGGTCCAGACGCAGGGCCGCAGCCCACACGCGTCCGACATTCCCCTTAATTGCCTCAGGCGCCAGGCAATAAACCTAAACCCCGTAAGTAGATAAAAGCCTGAAGGGATGGCCCCATGAGGCTGAGGGAAAGAACTCAGTGCCTAGGCACACAAGGCCAAATCCGTGTCAAGATCAAACACGGGCGACTGAAGAACAGCCCAAACAACTGGAGACCGATTAATACTCAAAAGTATTATAAAGGGAGCATTATATCTGATATCATAGGTCATAATTTATAACTACATAAATGGAATGTACTATTATCAAGCAATAAGCATTATATATATATATATATATATAGAGAGAGAGAGGGGCTCTGTGTGTTTGTATGCTTGTGAAGTCATATGACCTTTCATGCATCAGGAAATATGCTTGTGTGTTTACTTATCTATATATCTATTCAATAACTTCTTTTAAGTGTACTTCTTAGAAAGTACCACTCAGTATCTTTGCATAAATAATCTCCATCATAGTTTTCTGTCTTCAAATCGATTAAGCCTCTCCTCTCTCTCTCTCTCTCTCTCGCACACACACACTACTGAATGCTACATTTCAGTTGCATTCACTCTGCCCTCTTCTAATCTTTCTTATTCAATACCAAGTGTATAACTCATTGGCAGGTCCTGTTCCTAGTCTTGCAATCACTTGCTTTCCGAAAGGCAGTCATGTTTGCAGGTCGACATCCGGTGACAATCTTCCGCATCCAATCCATTTGTCCGATAATGGACAGCCATCGATGACGAACAATCAATCATTGTCTCGTATATGTCAATTCTGTAGCATCCGTTTTTCACCGCTATTTTTTAGTTACTTTTTGCTTTTTTCAGTCAGTTCATACTTTTTAGTTTTCATTTTCTTTTTCTTTGAATGCATTCATTTTTTTCTTCTGCTGTGCTTTCGTCTTCTCTATTTTCTTTTTGTTTATTTAACATCAGTTATTTTGATTTTATTTCTGTAATTTTTTGTTCTATAAGTTCTCATTTTCTCTTTTCTATATATTATAACATTATACTTAATCCAGACTACCCCGTAACCTAATGGGTTCTAATTTTAGCGGTAGGCATGGTGATATTAAATCATTTTAGTGACGAATTATAATTAATAGTTCATAACTATATCTAAAATATTTTTTGACTGAAAATTACTTTCTACACGACGCTGACATCATAGACTTTGTATTCAGTTCCAGATTAGTCATATAATCATCCAATTTTAATCAGAGTATTTTAAGTGTTTTTCTTAAAGAAGTCTCGCAACGATATATTGATATCATATGGTTTCGATTATATACAGACGTATATATATATATATATATATAGACGTATATATAAATATATATATATATATATATATATATATATATATATATATATATATGTGTGTGTGTGTGTGTGTGTGTGTGTGTGTGTGTGTGTGTGTGTGTTTAACCAGCCACTCAACAACTTACAGAATACAAAGTATTTTCATTCTTGCGCACTCTTCATTTCTCTCTTTATTCTTAACACAATTAGTATTACAATTTGTCTAATCAAACGTACTTTCTCTCTTTATTCTCAGTGGTCATTCCTGCAAACCTCCTTTATATACTTTTCTCATACAGAAATTGTTAATTTTTCAATTCGTCTGATTTATTTGGTTCAAATTACATGTAAATTCTACATTTATTTTTACAAAGTTTTCTTTTATTCTTACTAAATTTGTTTGTTTGCTTCCTTAGTATTATTTTGTTCATTCTGCTCACTTCATGTAATCTAATTTTCTAGAACATTTTTAAGTCACCAATTTTATATACCTTTAGTCGCAACGCTAAAATTCTAATATGACTGATCAATGTGTACACATGAACCATTGCCGATGTTCCCATGAGAAATTATTTTTCAAACATAAACAAGAGCTTGTGTTGCTATCCTTCAAATGGCTCAAGATTTGGGTAAATATATAGAATTTATATATCTTCGTACATTTGATTACATTTGATATATATTTTGTAATGAAACAGATAGGAATATGGCCCACCAAGGATGATACTATCATTTTGTTAAAAATCAGAATTCGTGAAACTATGGGTGTCATAATTTTTTTTATATTAAAACAATTTTCGGAGCTTTATTGTCAATTTCATAGCGCTATACTTATTGAGTATCGAATTCGCATATATATATATATATATATATATATATATATATATATATATATATATATATATATATATATATTTGTGTAATTGTGAGTTGAATAACATACTCATAGAGTTTCATAATCACAATTATAAATATAAATTATAAATAGCTTTTGTGTTTTGTAGATAAATATACATTGTTTTTAATATGCATGATATTTTCTGTTTGATAACATATAACATTATTGAATACTATGAACAGATTTAACTTTAAATGAGTGGCAAGTATGAAACTATAACACTTTCGTGCACTTTTTTCTATATAAATTGATATTTTTGTAAATGTATTTAGTATTTAGAGGGGACTGTAGAGCAATGTCGACCAAGGGGTGACTCCATACTTCCCAAAGCTACATAACTAAAGCCTCGTGACCAGATACATTCTAATTTCATACTCACGGGAGCTTTTTGGAGGTGAATAAGTCTTATTATTAAGATGTATAGCAATAACATACTGAATTTTCAAGAGTCTACGGCAATTTTAAATGCCTGTACAAAAAAGTCCGTAAACTTATTGAATGCTTCATGTATATCACCAACAATACTTAACTATCAAAAATATTCTTACTCATAAGCTTATATTCGTTTAAATATATTCCTTTAACCGCTACGATATATAAATCTAAATAGCCATTTCATCTAATAAAAGGTATAGACATGATTCAAACGAATGAATCATCGTCGAAGGTGTATAAGTACGTTGGAGAAGTCAAAGCATCACAAGATTCTTAAAGGAAAAAAATGTCACCAGAGATGCAAAGATAATGTGATGAGTGCACACAGAAATTTTAAGATATGGCTTTGAAACAAAAGCTTATAGCAGTATACACACCAATATCATAGACTTCTTTTCTATCATATTTCCTAGGTGCCATTTGTACCCAGCCATTTTACATTACGAAATTTTAGTGTGTCAGATTTTTAGATAACCCAGAGGCTTTGTCCATTGAATGGAAAAATATGTGTTGAAGGAAAATAAGATATTAAAATGTGTTCTTACCTTCTGAATAAAAATACCTTTATGTATGCTGTTTTTTCTTTTTTTCCTTTCTTTTCTTAACTTTTTTCCGCTGGTTTGGGTTCGTGCTTACAGGTTTTATATTGGTATTTGAAAACGTGAACAACTGATATTGGAATTCAAGATGTTTTATATTTTTTAAGATGTGAAAGATACTCCTTAGTGTTATTCTGGTCTCAGAAGTTCGCCAAACATCCTTGTTTTTAAAGCAATTTTGGTGGTTTTTTTTCTTTTGGTTATTAAATCCACATGTATCTAAATAAGTCTGTAGGAATATATAACGGTGTTCCATAACCATATTAACTCTTATATAATATTAAATATATACAATGCATTTCATAAGACGAGTTTAGTTTTAATTAAATGATTACGTAAAGTACATGTGTGATCCAATTAATGAGAGAACACAATAATACAAATGTGTCAATGATAAAACAAATCAGTGCCATAAAAAGTATTCTATGCGTTAGGTATAAAAAGTTTCAGAAAATCCCCCACACTTTTTAAATGATAAAATTTTCCTTAAGAAATTTCTCCATTTAGATTTTAATAGAATACTTCAACTTTACTAATACTGCTCTTACGAGCTGCAGTCAGTACCAGTTTTGGAATCATTGGAAAAAAAAAAAGAAAAACAACGAAAACTAGAAAATGGAAATGGAAAGAAAAATACTTCATGGATATTTCAAGCGACAAATTGGCGAGATTACTCACGAGAAAACATGGATGTGGTGAAGAAAGGAAAACTTCATGAGAGATTCTGAATTACATCCAATAGTTGCACAAAACAACTCTATTATAACCAATTATATAAAGCGACAATGGTGATACAACAGAAAAACTAGTATTGGTGATGTGGGGGAATAAATGAAAAAGTTAATAACATAATAAGTGAATGTAGCAAACTTACACAAAAGGAGTACAAGACAAAGTATGACTGCATAGGAAAGGTAAACAAATAGGCATTGTGCAATAGATTAAAATTCTAACATGCAACTACATGCTACACGTACAAACCAGAATCCGTCCTAATTAATGAGACACATTAAATCATCTGGGCTTTTAAAATACAAACAAAAATCTTAATCCTATTTACCAACCCCTCCGCTCAGGCAGGATATGACACAAGGTCAATTTTTATACGGAGTTTAACTGGTTTGAATTCAAAGTTTTCCTTCTCCTTGACTCGTAGCCCCACCAAAGCTGAAGAACCCAGCCTGTCCTACTATTTACCCATAGCTGGAGGGAGAATAATTGGGTTCATACCTTTCCTAAGGGTATTAGTGCTATGTGAAATGCAATCAGTCTCGTCCAGGATTTGAACTCGTGTTGCCGTGTCCATTTCCTACGGTCGATAATCATTACACCACGGGTACCTCCAAGCAAAAATCTTAATCTCGGCCAGAAGACCAGTGTTGATAAACAGGAAGAAAATAAAATGGCATCTAGTGGAAATCAAAGAAAATGAAAAATGCCTCTAAAAGGAAAAAAAAAAACAAACAAAAAACTATGGGACAGTAGGGTGACTGAGGCATAATTGTAGCTGTTGAGCTTGGAACAGTTCTGAAAATCTAGGGAAAAAGATTAGCAAAACTAAAAATCAGTGGAAGAAACGAGGGAATCTTGTCAAAAGAATTGTTGGGAAGGGCTAAAATACCGAGAAGAGTCCAAGAGAACTCAGGAGACTTGGTATCAATCAGATCTAGTAAAAAACTATAAGCTAAGGCTGGTGTAAAAAAATGGCTAGGAGTGGTCCCGGCTGACTACAGAATAAAACTGAAAGAATGTGAAAAGAAGGATAAGTACCTCGACCTTACTCGGGAATTGAAAAAACATCTATGAAACATACAGGTGACAATTATACCAATTGTAATTGATGCGTTTGGAACAGTAACTAAAGGATAACAAAAGGGACAGGAGGACTTAGAAGTTGGCGGACGAGTGAAGACCATCCAAACTACTACATTATTGAGAACAACCAGAATATTAAGAAGTGTCCTGGAGACTTGAAAAGACTTGCTCTCACTCAAACTCCAGTGAAAGACCATCAGCAAATTCTGATGTGAAAAACTCTAAAGGAGTAAATAATAATAATTATAAGAAGAATAAGTATAATAAGAATAAGAATAAGAAAAATAATAACGATGATGATTACAATATGGTCCCACAGAGCTGGATAATATACTGCCTCAAAATGAACAAGATATCTGACGAACTTTATCAAGAAAGCCATGAAAACCTGAAGAGTGGATCTGACAGCTGGAAGGAAAACTTAGCAGGAGCGAAGACCCAGAAAGTTATTTTACAGGGAGGTGTGTTATCACCATTACTATTTGTAATAGTGAGGATGCCACTCAACCACATACTCGGGAAATACACAGCCGGATAAGAACCTAGTTAATCACAGGAAAAAAATCAATCACCTAATGAACATCAGTGGCATCAAACTGTTTACAAAAACGAAAAGGAATTGGAAATTCTAATACACGCAGTGAGAATATACAGTTAGGATATAAGGATTATGTTTGGCATAGAAAAATGTGGCATGCTAGTAACGAGATGCGGTAAACGACACATGGCAGACGGAATGGAAGAAACAAATCAAGAAAAATTAGAACGCACGGATAAAAGAAAACCTAGAAATTACTTTTGAATAATGGAAGCTGATGCCATCAAACAAGTGAGGGATTTAAAAAATTTAAAGATTTTCTCAGGAGAACCAGAAAGCTGATCGAAAAAAAAATTGCAGGAATCTTATAAAAGGGATTAATACCTTGCCTGATCCCCTCGTAAGATAATTGGGACCATTTTTGAAGTGGACCAGAGAAAAACTTAAACAAATGGACCAGGGAACAAGAAAATTAATGACCATGCATAAGGCATCCCATCCCAGAGATGACGTTCACAGACTATATGTATCGAGAAAAGAGGGAGGAAAAGGACTTGCCAGCATGGAAGACGGCGTAGACGCATCAACAGAACGACGAGAAGACTACATAAAAAAGCGCAACCACCAGAAACGATACTAACAACATGAGGATTAATGGAACGGACATAACCAGAAAACAAAAGTTGGAAAAAAAAACATGTTAAGCAACTAACAAACAACATCTCACATGAGAAAACGTGGACGGAGTTAAGAAAGGGAAACCTTTAGAGAGAAAAAGAATTCTTCTTATAGTAGCGCAAAATAACGCCAGAAAGACCAATCATATCAAAGCAAAAATAAAACACTACAAAACAGCAGATGTAAATGTACAATGAAAGGAAAATGCCCTCAGGGTGTCTGTAGCGTGGAGGGAGAATATATCAACCATTATACTTGCTTATACGGTAACGATCTGGATATGTGCCCGGCTCCAACGTGTGATTGCGGCAGAAAATTCAACAGCTTGTGAGGGTAACGAATTCTCAGGGCACGCTGGTGCAAACAACGTAATTCTCCTAACGGAGAATGTAAATCGAATGATGGGCTTATGAATCAGGATTACTACTATAGTATTCACGAACCCATTGCTGAGTGTCAGCGTCCTGGAGACATTCCTAGCAAGCCAAGAATTTAGTTGCCCAAGGGTAATCAAATAGCTACTTTGACCAGGAGCTTTCTTTTCACTCACCGTCCATCTCAAGGGTCCCATTGATCAACAAATAATATCTTTCAGTAGAATTATATATGGCGTTTGATCGAGATAAAACTGAAGGAAAACGAACAAAATATCTCACGGATATAGAAGGGAATTCAACATGAATAAAATGCACGCGGAACCACCATTCTCGTGTGATTACAAAAAATCAAGAAACGGTTGCTATAACATCAACGACCGAAAGTAAACGCGTTTTTAAATCACAAACAGCACTAAAATGAAGATGAACGAATGTCCAATGTCATGTCTGCTTTTAGTTGATCTGGCGTATATATAGATTTATATTTCTTTTAAATACCCTGTTTGGTGGCAAAAGCTGCTTGGTTGCGCCAGGAGTGGCAGAACTGCCTTGAGCTACCGAAACTGTGTTATCACCTTGGTCGGTCGCTGATTAGGACAAGGTATCGCTCGTGCTTTCACACGTTGTATGATGAAAAAAAAAAATTAGACACAACAAAAGAGCAGACATAGCTTATGTGGTGAAAGAGACGAAACAGTCAATGATATTATAAGTGAATGCTGCAAATTACCCCAGAAAGCGTATAAGAGTAGACACAACGGGATGGGTAAGGTGATCCAGTGGGAATTGTGCAAGAAATTGAAATTTGACCATACGAACAAATGTTATATACAAAATCTAGAATATCTCTTGGAGAATGAGACGCACAAACTCCTCAGAGATTTTGAGATAAACACAGATCACCTAATGTTGGCCAGACGACCAGATCTTTAATAATCAACAAAAAAAAAAAAAAACAGAGAACTTGCAGACTTGTGAACTTTGCTCTCCTGGATGACTACAGAGTAAAGTTGAAAGAAAGCGAAAAGTAAGATAAGTACCTAGACCTTGCAAGGAATTGAAAAAACTGTGAAACATGAAAGAGACGTTCATACAAATTGTAATTGGTGCTCGTGGTACAGTCACCAAATAATTTGTACTTGGACATGAGGACTTGGAAATAACAGGACGAGTGAAGACCATCCAAACAACTGCATTATTGTAATCGGACAGAATACTGAGAAGAGTCCTGGAGACTTAAGGAGACTTGATGTAACTCAGACTCCAGCGAAAAACAATTGGTTAACGCTTGAGTAAAAAAAAAAAAAAACTCAGAAAGTAGTAACAATAATAACGTCAGGGGGTTGAAAAAGCTAAGGAACATATGCTTGACGCTGAAACCAATTGTACGTGATACTGTAGGAATGGATGCCCAATGGCTTGGACAAAGTTTCGGGAAATTAGAATTGATAAAAGAAATACTCGAGACGATCCTTACAACAGGACTGTTAAGATCGGAGAGAATACTCAGAAAAATCAAGGGATCTTGAGGAGACTTGCTGTTACTCAGGCTTTAATGAATGACCACTTGCTAATTCTCGTGTGAAAAGCTCGATTAGAGAAAAATAATGTTGATATACATGAAGACGTTTATTATTGATCATAATAACATTGTAGGGATGGTAAGATAAAGTCTAGATGAACCACTGCCAATTTTCCAAATATTGATGCTTGTCTCAATACAAAATGTTTCCGTAGGAATAGACAACTGATGTAAATAAAAGACCCAGCTCCTTGCGACAATTTTCCTTTCCCAAACGGAAAAATCATCTTAATATTACAGTTTCAAAATATGAGAGAGATTAAAATAATTATCTTAGCACAGCAACCAATTATATCAAAAAAAGACTGTGTTTGTGTGAGTATGAGTGTATTTTGACATGAATTATTTTCCACTGAATTATAATCGGAAATTTACATTGCATACTAATATTACAGTATATGATAAATAAACAAGGAAAGGTTCAAGTATCTTGTCAAGGTATAAATTCATAAAGATGTCAGTGATAGACAGCTGCAAATAGAAGTCCATGGTAATATTAGTGCTTCTATTTAAAAAGTAATGCATCTGATTCGTTTGCACGTATATCCATACTGCGTATGGTGTAACGGTTAACAGGGTTCTAAATGAAAGCGGAGACGCAAATTCAAATGCGAAGCAACGTTGTTGGTTCACTTCCCGCTAATGCTATTGTCAAAAGCGTAAATGTACCAGTTCTCTTCTCAGCTACGAATAAGTAGTCAAACAAACTGGATTCTTTAGCCTTGGTAAGGTGATCAGTTTAGAAGAAGGGAAACTCAGATTTCAAAAGAGCTGTACTCCACTTGAGATATTGAACTTGCGTAGAATCTTGATTGTAGTGGAGTGTTAGGTTAAACAAACAAACACACACACACTTATATATATATATATATATATATATATATATATATATATATACGTTTACGTGTATGCTTTTGCATGTATTATAGTATCTTTATGTGACTATGCAAGTGTGCACGTGTGTCTCTAAGTATGATGTGTGTGGTGCCTTCAATAAGTTTCCCGACATTTTTAGTACAGGCATTTAAAATTGTCGTAGACTCTTAAAAGTTTACTATGCTATTGCTATACATCTTATGAGATGACAGATCAATTTTTATGATTTCAAGTTCAAATGAACAGCTACAGTAGCAATTGCAATACACCCTACGAAAGCCTGATTGTCACAGCTGGTGAGTTTGAAAAATGCAATCTGGGCGTGAGGAGATTTAGAAGAACGATATACTCTAAAATTATGTTTTAAACTTGCAAAAAAGGCCACAGAAACGTATGGAATGTTTCAGACTGCTTTTGGAGCATCTTGCATGAATCGAGCATCAGTTTTTGAGTGGCGTAAGAGATTCAAAAAAGGCATGGAATCTGTGAGGGATGATGAGAGGTGTGGGAGGAGTAAGGAAGTCAATACACCAGAGTTGATTGGCTAAAGGGTTAGGGTTACTATGTTGAGGTTTTAATGGATTTCAGGTAGAGAATGCGTCGGAAGAGGCCAGCACTCTTCAAATCGGGTCAGTGGCATTTCCAACAGGACAATGCACCAGTCTACAACTCCATTCTTGTCACTGACTATTTGACCAAGATGGGCATCAAGACAGTCCTCCCCCTCCCTATAGTCCAGACCTTGCTCCCTGTGACTTTTGCTTATTCACTAAGCTCAGAGGCTGTCGTTATAAGATAATTGAGGAGATAAAAGAGGCTGTGACGAAGGTCATTGACACGCTCACACAAGCGGACTTCCATGGGACCTTCCAGAAGTTGTTGGGACGGTACAACAAGTGCATTGCAGCCGGAGGGCATTACTTCAAAGGGGACGAGAGTTTCATGTGTGTACTATCAATAAAAGTGCTCATACGAAAAAAGTCTGGAAACTTAGTTAATGATCCTCGTATGATAAAAATGTATATATATCCCTCAGTTTGACAAAAGATTATATTCATGCATGATCATATATTCCCTCTTACTTTATCTCTTCCTTTTTCTAAACATGCAGTTTTATGTTCTACCCGTTCAGCTGCTTGATTTGTATTTTTATTTCATACAAGCTTTTTTTTTTCCTGTCATATTATTAAGATGTGCCATTTTTGCAGGGTACGTTCCAAGGAAAAAAAATATGAAGAAACGCCATTCTTGTATAAGGGTATGCTTATCACACCTTTATCGTTTTTTTTTTTTTTGTTTTTGTTTTTTTCTTTCTTTTTATACTGGAAACAGTGTCATAAATAACAATGCCTAGTTTTGCTAAAAGGTTACTATGGCATGCAGAATCGACTCTTTTAGGCAAGAATAAGGTCAACTTGTATAACCTTTGGAACATACGCTATCCTTGAACATATTCCCACCTGCATCTACTAACAGTCAACTAAATATAAAAGGACAAACGCTGCATCCGTGCAAAAAGAAAAAAACAGGTGACCTTTTCGTCTCTAAAATTACAACAATAGTAATCGCCAAGGCGAAAATATTGCCGGCATCAACATTGTTAACAGAACTCATTTTTCTTCCTCTTACTGCTAAATTTTGCATTTATCGCAAGAAGGCGCATTCAGTGAAGCAGACAAGATTCTCAGCCAGTAATAATAAATTTCGCTGTCACTGATGATAATAATGTGACAAATGTTTTTAGCCATGACCTATTTCTTTATTCGTACAGAAAATGTTTGTGATTGTATGAATACAATAAAATTTAAATTCAATTAAAATATACAACATGTTTTCAAAATCAATGTAACCAGACTTTTGACAACATTTATCTCAACTTGTTTAATTGTAAGTTATTTTAAAAGCACAAATTATAAAAGGATTCGTTTTTCTTTATATTTCAAAGGAAAAACATGGACCAACCACCAGTGGCAAGTATTCATGTTTTCATGCAATAACCTATTATATTAAATTAGAAAGACTCATGAATCTATATAAAGTTTAATTTCTCTCTCTCTCTCTCTCTCTCTCTCTCTCTCTCTCTCTCTCTCTTTCTACATATATATATATATATATATATATATATATATATTCAATTCCAGGTAGAGTCACGAAAGACTTTAAAAAATGGTACTTGATGCTGTCTTGCTAAACACTCAACATTATAAGTGAGAATTAAGGATAAAGAGGAGCAATACAGGGAAAACTAGCGCCCTCCCCTACACCTCAATGGAGTAGATATTGAAAAGGGAGTCTTCTGGACACCCTCGACAAATGTCGCCAACTTTTTTACAATTATTTCGTTTTGTATAATGTATTTATTTTTAAGATTTATCACCGAGAGTTTTGTTCAGTTTTGCAAAAATAAATGTAAACAATTTCAGATCAATAAGACCAAGAAAATATTTATCAATGATAATTTTATTAACACCAATATTCAAATTAGGCTTCTTTTTCTCACTGAAGACCACTACTTGGTTCAGTATAGAAATGCAATTACATGCTATTAGGGTATAGGCAAATAGTATCAATATATTAACAATTGTCTTAGTAATTGAGATTTAGATAAAAACTAAACTAAGAAAGAATTTAACTTTAATATCTGTGGAAATTGTTCGGATATGAGATGAACACATTCTCTATTATGATCAGATAATCTGTAAACTCTTTTGATTCATGTTGTAACAGCTATCCATGGTGAAATTGGTATTTGTATTTAGGAAGATACGAAAGGGTTTCATTAAGGTTTCGTTATCATCCTTACTGATTTAGAAAAATGGATGATGGAAAAATTATGTGCAGTTCGACTTAGTCCTCACAAAATTACAATTGAGTAGCAAATCATCCTTGAAGTTGTTTTCTTCTTCAAGTAATATCATTTTATTATTTCTAGTGTATTGATAGGTTGATCACGGATATATGCATACAAATATGATGAGAATTTTAGTTCATATGGCTCGATTTGGAAATACAGTTCTATTTGACGTAGGCTCGCATACTTGAAATTAATCATCATAATGAACACACAAAAAACCACACAGCTATAATAAGACAAAAAGGAATAACTGTATAGAGTTCGGAAGGGAAGCTATAATTTCAGCTACTACAGATTCCTTTTAGTTCAGTTATACCACTATAATGTAGATTATACTTACGCGTGCGTAAATTCTCAATTCTTTTCAAGTGGGTTACACATACTTTTGTGTAATAATACGTATGCGTGTCAGTACAATCGTGTCTATATGAGTATGTATGTATATATTTATTGTTTCTATATACGTATCATATCAGTAGATGTGTTTGAGCATTGCTAGCATATCTATATGTAGGTACTCGTACGTATTTATAGTAGTATCAAAATGATATCTAAACAAGTCAGGTGGTTGGTAAATTTTGATAGATTACAAAACAGAAGCGAAGATTTTTTCACTGGGGATGGAAGGCTAATTTTTTAATGTCTGTAATAGACTTCTGTAAGGTGAAGCTACGTAGATAAAGATATCAATTGTAAAGTAATCTCTTACGGAGAGGTTCAAGATGAGGAGGCGTTTTTTTCCTTTTAAGTGGGGCACATGTATTTAAGGGAGCCATCAGGTACTGGATAGCGTCGTGGAAGTCCGAATGTAAGGACGTTAGGAACGGTAATATTCATAAAAGAGCAGCTGGACGTTAGAGAAAGAGCAGGATAGGAAACTGATCAGTGCCCAAGTATTTGCCTGGCTGTCCATACCCTGATATTGTGTGTCTCTACCAACCGGAATATTGAAGTATCATATCTTTTCTCGAGATAAGCCAGAAAAATGAAGGACATTTGAAATTGTGTGTTTATTTTGCAGTTTATTTCTCCTTTACTGAATTTGTTCATCCGTGGCATATACAGTTTTGACGAAAACTTGCAACCGACTAATGTTTTCACAACAACCAGCATGACGTTAAGTTGAAATCATTTAGCTAGCAAAACTGGGATAGCCGACGGTCGATATTGCTATGCCGTTGATTTCTACCGGTAGCAATGAAGAGAATTCCGTTAAAGCCCAAATGTTTAATGTTACGTATCCATCCAGAACTAAATGAATATATCTAAATTTATGGCTATAATATTATTGTTTCAATTACTTAAGTCAAACAATTGTATAAACTTCTTATTTAGCTTTGCTGTAAAGACAGTAGGATAGTAGTATTGATCTTATTTTAAGTACAAGTAATAGGATGAGAATTTTTTTTAAAATTCATTGCGGACTTTTTTTCCTCATCTTGGTAGTTTTTATGTTGTTTCTTCTTTCACTACGTTTCGGCCAAATTTCACCTCTGGCCTTCTTCAGGTGATTTACCGCGACCTCTGATAGGAATGCTGAGTCTTGTAACCGTATCCCCAGTAATTACTGCTTTCCATAGTTGTTGTCTATCGCACCACGTAGTGAAAGAAGAAACAACACAAAAACTAGCAAGATGAGGAAAAAAAGTCCGCAATAAATAAAAATTAATTCTCAGCTTAAGAAACGTCACTTCAAAATGATTCCAATTAAAGACAAGTACAAGTAATAGGATGCATACATTTTGTAAATTGTTTTAATTACTCCTCTTTAACCAGACTTGAACAACAGCTCCAGACGTTTACCCCAAGTCTAATGTTCAAATGCAATCATTTACATTATCAGTTGGGGTATGTGCCTATTCTTTACTAAGTTCAAATCAAACGTTACGCAAGAGTATGAAAAAATCTATGGGTTTTCAGATATGAAAAAGCGACAGCCCGAATCAAAGGCTTTGTTTGATATTAAAAATGTTTTACGTGGTCGAAATTTTTGTTTGATTGCAGCCAGATTAACATGAAGGGACATTTGCTTCAAAAAACAAATGACCCAATCAACTGTAATGGCAAAGTGAGTATTAATCTCTGTGCATCACAATATACACAATGCACAGAAGTTCTAACAACGTTCTGGTTCCTTCACCACATTTTAACCGCTTGCATCAGCGTTTGTCATTGTTTGTTTTAGATACTTGATATGTGTGAGTTGACCATGAATATTCAAATTACACAAAGTAAATACAGAGGCGCTCTTGGTGTAATAATTTACGTCATTGGAACGGGATGGGGCAATCCGAGTTCAAATAGTAAACAAGGCTAATAACCTGAGTAAAGATGTGAATCTAACTATTCGTACCCCAGCTATGGGTAAGTAGTAGGGCAAACTGCATTTTTAAACCTTGGAATGCCAACCGGTCAAGAAGGAAAAGATAGTGAATTAAAACTGTTTTTACTCCGCTTAACAATTGACGTGGTGCTCACATCCTGCCAGTAATATAAGGTTTGTGGAAATACAACCTTCCAGGAGGCATGATTAGCATAACTTCTTTCATCGTAGGAAAAAGAATCGGGTATCGGCATTCAGATTCGAGCCGAGGTTGTTTACGTTTCACTTCACATTAAAGCTCTTTGGAGGAGCATCTCTTCTCCCCTAGTAATGGTTAAAGTAGGGCAGACTGGATTCTCCAAGCTTTTGTAAGCAAATTGTGCAAAGGAAGGAGAATTCTGAACTCAAAGCAGCTCTAATTCGCTAAAAAATGACCTCAAGTCGAATTCTGCTCGTGGTGGAAGGTTTGGGTAAATATATACGGTAATCAGATGTTTGCAGAGGGGAGAAATTATACTTCAGTATTTACTCTATGAGACCTATGAGTCTTACGGAGTTCTTATCATATGATTCTGTAAACGTATATGATGTGACTGACAAGTGGTAATTTAGTTGGCTTGTTAGTTTCATTTGTCGAATATTTGATATCCGAAAATAGAGATTACATTATAAAAAAGCGCTAAATTTCCAATCATGACGTGGAAAGCTTCATAAAAACCTTCAGTTTTCGAATAAAACCAAGTTCAGTACATAACATATAGCTGGTACTGATGATTCAACACATCTTTATGCTTCTTTGGGGGCTAAGTGTTTGACCTTTTCAACTTTGGGATAATGCTCTTTCGCAGTCTTGTCCGTTGTTCTTTCTTTGACTTCAATCCAAGCCTCGGATCATTCGATCAAATCATTGCTATTCTGGGAAATGTTTACAATAGCAGACCTCAATGGTACTTGAATGCATCTTTGTTTAAGAATAATCGCCCAATGCTTCTTGAGTGTCCCAGATAATGCTGTAATTCGCGAGCTCGTTGCTCATGTCCCCAGACACCAAACAGTGCGGTAAAGCACTTAGCAGACAAATCAGATTCAGAGTTATCTTAGCCAATAAAAATGATTTCCAGAATTAGAAGGGAGTTAGGGATAAAAAAAAAACAACAAAAAAAAACAACAACAACAACAAACAGAAAAAAAGATTCTTAGAATGTTCAGATATACTTAAATCTTATAAAACCTTACGTCAGAAATAGTTACTACTATTATCATTGTTATCGTTAATATTATTATTATTATTAGTAGTAGTAGTAGTAGTAGCAGTAGTAGTAGTAGTAAAATCAGTCGTAATAATAGTTATAATAGTAGTTGTGGTAGTACTTATTGTAGTAGTAGTGTTATCATTTACAGTGCAAAAATTAATTGGAAACAAACCCAGGAAGATTCGAAATAAAATGATCAGCAAGAGTACCTAGTACATCATCAGACGTTAAATAGAATTATTATCAATATTATCATTTCTAGTATTAGTAGTAGTTATAGTATTAGTAGAAGTTACATTATTTACTTAGCTAAATTTGGTTAGACCCAAAACCTCAAGTACGGATCGAACTGGCAATGGTCTGCTATTCTAGCTCGTACATTATCAGGAGTAATACTGAAATAGTTGTTGTAATAATTGTAGAATAAGTTTCTTTTAAATCAAGTTGCATAAAAAAACATTCTGCTGTGTTGCCGAATCATCTATCGATATTTCCCCATACGAAAAATTCAATCATGTTACCATTTACACCACTTCACCGGGATTTTTGCAAAAAAAATTTTTTGGTTATACTGCACCCTCTTCTACCCATCATCCAAGACCTTGCGACTATTTTCTATTCTTAAAAACAAAGCACAAAATATAGACCACTGTTTTGAAACTTGAGAATGCAGTATGTTGATGATGAACCAATTGGAAACATGTAATATAATTGCCGAGGGATTTAGTTTTATATATCTTGCCTTTCGGTTTAGTTAGGCTCAAAACCTTTCGCTTAGCGCATGGGTTAGTTAGGTGCAACATTAACGCAGGTGTTCACGCGCGCGCGGAGAGGATGTGTCATTCAGAGATGTCAAAATAAAAATCCCAGATAAGAATTGAGACCAGGGTATTTGGGTGACGTCACGCACCAGAAGCGTGGGCTGAGATTTGAGAAAAAGCAGAGTTGAGTTCCTGCCTCCGAACGAAAAAGTTGAGATTCAGACCTGGGCGAGACCAGACGACTTTGTGCGCTACGGTCGCCGCGCTTTGGTTGGGTTGAGAGCTGACGATGTAAAAGTAGTCAGCATAGAAATATTGTCTCTCTCTTCTTATGTCGAATAACCTTTAACTCAAAGGCAATAAAAAGTTTCGTACCTGAACCAATTTCGTAAAGTTTCGTGTTTTTAGATTCCCTATGTCTATTTTACACATCCGTATATCATGGGTATGTAACAAACATTGTAAGTTACAGACTTCCAGCACTGTCTTTAAAATGGAAGCATCTAATAAATAATAAAGCCTTCTAAGGATTAAAGTAACCGAGGAATATAAAATCCATTATTTAAATTAGGTTGATAAGAAAATATTGTTTATTCCATCTGTCTCAATAATACATATGCCGATTTCGCTTGTTAACTTTATTGTAACTACTTATCTATATTTATCTTCTCCATTTAACGTGTGTCACCGTAACCTGTGAATGGGTGGTAGATTAACCTATGTTAAACTTACCATATTCATACCCATTCACGAGTACGCAGTCATGAATCAGCAACAGTAAAGGATTAAGAAATAAAATCTCGTACAATCTCTCCGAATAATGATTTTGCCACGACACCTGTGGTTGTCAGTTGCTCATACCCGACCTTCGTTAAAATTCTACAGTAGTATTTCCAATGTTAACAAAGTTTTTGCATCTAAGTAAGAAAAATGTGGGTCCAGTAGATGACTTTCTTATACTGGAGCTAAAGATTGAAATGCAGCCGAATGTGGTTCGTTTTTATCTGCGTAGAGGGTGATGCGGTCAGAATTAGAGTCATGGTATTCTTTCTTTTTTTTTCTTTACCAATAGACGCCACCCTTAGAAATTGAGTTGCAGTATTTACCTGACTGAAAATTTATTCTTGGTCGTTGACTATTTGGTTCTTCTCCAAGAATCTGGTGAAGAGCGCAGTTGACCTAACTTTGGATACTTCCGCCTTTTTTCAAATCCACTATGTTGCCCCCAAAGGTTTCCTTTGCTATATACTTATGTGGATCATAAAATACACTCATACCTTAGAAACATTTATTCAGTGATGAGCTGGGGGATATATAAGTGGTTATAAAGGCTGGACTGATTGCATTTCACATAGCACTAATACCCTTGGGAAAGGTATGAATCGATTATTCTCCCTCCAGCTATGGGTAAATAGTAGGGCAGACTAGGTTCTTCAGCCTTGGTGAGGCAACTAGTCTAGGAGAAGGAAAACTCTGAATTCAAACCTGTTAAACTCCACTTAAAAAATTGACCTTGTGTCATATCCTGTCCTAGCGGAGGGGTTGGGTAAATATGATATGATAAAGGCAATAAAAAGTCCTGTGAGATTATCTGTACTCTTATACTAAGATATATTTTTTGGAGAAATTTGTTCTTTTTCTGTTTGATGCAATGGAAATATTTTAATCCTACGTTCACTTGAAGGGAAGACTTTATGACCATATTGTCTTTTTGCTAAAGTGACCTTGTGAGAAGAGATTAACTGTTTACCAGGAATTTTCCTTGTTATGGTTAACATAGTAACTTTTAACGTTTTAAATGTTAAACACAATAAAACAATAAAACGAGCTTACAGCGTCTCCAGTCGAGCACAGTAAAGACATCACACGTGTACAAGAACATATACATTACTCTAGTAAACTAGAATTAAAATTTCGCGGGAAAACTCAGTAAACGCTGCCATAGGAAGTGTAGGAGTTCTTCCCTGTCCTCTTACCTTGAAATCATTACATTTCTTAGAAAGAACCCTGCCCGGAATTATATGAACAACTTTTAATAGCAACCACTGATCGTCTTTTGTTACAGTCTCAACGATGTACGGGTTAAACCGAATATCACAACCTTAGACAATGAGTTATCTTCCCTTTTTCATTATATTCCCAACCACAGTTTTCCAGTCATCGGTGAATGCATGAATGCTCAAATAGGTAAAGACGAAAATAATAAATTTTACTTACACAAATTACCCAATAGGAATGGCGAATACCTAGCAGATTTTCACTTGAGAATAGTATTTGTTGCCTGAACATTGAATAAAAAAATTATAAACACTAGGCCTACACTTACATAAAATATTGCTAAAGCATAGCTATATATTGATATATATATAGATATAGATAGATAGATAGATAGATAGATAATGTTCTGAACTGTGAGGTATATTTCTATTTTGAAAGAGTATCTTCGGAACACAGAAGCGTCTCGGCAAAGATATGGTAGAATCGACGCAAAAGTAAGGAACAAAATCAGCACCAAACGTTATGACAGGTCCTCATTTAACAATAGAAATATAAGCAACAGATTGACAAAATTAGAAATTCTAAAGAAAATAGAAATCCCGAATAGCACGATTGACAGGAAATGATGTAAGCGAAAGAAAGGACACCTCTATATCAACATCAAAATCTGCCAATCAATAAAATTAACTTTACAAGTAGGAAGAATATTTCAAAAATCTACTTGGAAACCCTTTTGAAATCACTGACAAACCCATCCAAAAATTATTCTTGGCCAACTAAACAACAGATTAGAACAGTTCACCGGAGAATAATTCGATATCGGGTTAAAGAAAAAAAATTGAAAGGAAGCAGGGCCCGACAAAATACCCACAGAAATTTGGAAAACGAAAGCATTTGACAACATACCGATTAATCAATGCAATTTAGAAATGAAACTCAGTAGCGAAATGAATAAAATCTTGCATCTTTCCCTTCATCAACATTGTCCCTGGAATTAATTTAAGGAGATGCATATACCATATTTGCTTATATCTGTCTAGATTTCGTACTTCGAACATACATCGATCTGATGAAAGAATATGTTTTCACATTGAAAACCGCAAGAAGTAGATATTCCGCCCAAACTATGCCAAACGCATACTACACTGATGACCGAGCACTTCTTGCAAATGCACCAACCCAAATACAATCCCTACAATATATACAGAAGCAAGCAGCAGGTGTCATTGACTCGTACATGAATGCAAATAAAATTGAATTCACGTTTTAATGAAAAAAAAGCGTGCATACTTTAAGTGGCAAACCTCTAAAAAAAGTAAACAAGTTCATATATATCGGCAGCAATATCTAATACACCGAATGCGATGTCTGCATAAGCCAAGCGAATGCGTGGACTGCTATTGACAGGCTATCTATAGGAGAAAAATCTGATATATCCGATGAAATAAAATGGAATTTCTTCCATACTGTAACTATGTACATATTACAATATGGATTCACCACATGGACTTAACAAAATGCAAAGAGAAACGAGTTGATGAAAATTATTCAAGGATACCGCATATTCTCATGAACAAATTCTGGAAGCGACCCTCTAGAAAACAGCCGCTGTTTAGCCACTTGCTTTTCATTTCACTAACTATTTATTCTGGGGTCTTTGAGAGAAACAGTGATGAACACGTAAGTCCTCTTCTGGACTCCTGCTTATGAACATGCCATAGTTGACCGACCAGTAGAGAATTACATTAATTCCGTAAGGGCACAAGATGCAACATCGAAGACTTGCCAGGATTTATAAATGTTACACATGGATGCCGAGAAAAAGACAAGGAATCCGTGATGTCTGTGTGACTTGATGATGACGATGTCAGAAAACACTTTTTAAAAAAGTGCTCAAGGTTTCCTGTTGTCTAAATATAAAAAAAATATTTTTCGTAGTTTTATATTTTATATTAAATTGAAAAAAAAAACCTTTAGAATATCAGAAAAATTATTCTTATCATACTCCTTGGGAGTTTTTTTACATCCATTTAATTTTCACTGGTTTCTGAGTGACAGAAAGTCTCCTCATGTATCCACAACTCTTCTAAGTAATCTGGCCGATTTTAACACAGCCATGGTCTGTATGGTTTCGATTCATCCTTTGAGTTATGGTTCCGATATTCTCTTTTTAAGGTATTAGGGGACCTTTCCAAAGACTCCAACAATGTTGATGTAACTGACACATTCATGTTCATCAGCCTTTGAAGGTCTTTTGTATGATAAAGTTATTTGTCTATCGTTTCCTCTATCATTTTTACACTGTGGTTCACTGGATTGTCTGAATCGATTAAATGTCATCTTCCTTTTTTTCTGGTTAATTAAAAGTAGATTTAGTCTTCAGGCTGGGTTTGGGTAATCAGTTGGTGTCACAACATTCCAGAACATTTCATGCGTCTCATTTTCTACAACAGATTCTGGTTTGTGCGTATAGCATTTAAAAGTTTAATTGAAATTCAAACTCTTTCATAATTCGCAGTAAATCAATTTTCTCCTCCAGTTGAGCCTAGCCTTGTACTAATGTGTTAGTCTGCGCCTTCGCTTATAATATGATTAACCGTTTCATATCTGTTTTCACAATTTCAATTAGCTGTTCTGTTGCGTATTATCAATATTCGCTGTAATATAACTTGTTCTTATGACGTGGACTTTTGAGGTTTCTCTTTCTCAATCACGTCCCGGTATGTTCAAGTTCAATCTTCTAAGTGTGTTGCTTGTAATATTCCGAGTCATTTTTCTACATATTTCTGTTTTCTAAATTTTCTCTTTGTTCGGCATTCTGCCACGTTTACTGATACTAGTTGCTTTAATCAGTCTCTCTTTACACCGTTATGTAAATTTCTCGCGTCCTCGTATTGATGGGTCCACGCAGCCCTTAATACTGGTGATTCATAGTCTGTTTATCTAATCTTTCCAGTTTGAAGCTATGAACGTAGTGTTCCGATTCTTTATTCTTTGGTCCATTTGCCCGAGTCTCTCTCTTATCCATTTTAATCGTCCAGAGTATCTTACGGGGGGAACTGCCCAGCTGTTTATTCCTTTGATATTTGCTTTCGGGAAGCATTCTTGTTAAGAGGAATTATCTTTTTTTAAATTTTTTTCTTTCATCTCTATTTATTAGATGGTGTTCACTTTAATATTCCCAAGTCCTTATAATTTCCCTTCTCTTCAAGTGTTCTGATATTTCTCTGGCTTGGTAGTTCTATTTCTTCCATTATTTCCCTTTTTCCACTTTACTTTATGTGCATTGCACATTTTCCAATGCCAAATTTCATTCTTCTATCATGACTATGTAATTTTGTATTTTGTCAAATTTTCTAGTTCTATTTTATTTTTGGAAAATATCATGATACCATCCACATACAGAGGGTAGATTTTCCTTTTTTTGTGATTATGCAATTAGGTAACCCTCTATGCATTTACTATGTAAATGATTGAGTGGCATCATTACTATCAAAAACAGCAACGATTAAAGTGAGTCTCCCCGGAAGATGTCAATTTGGATGTTTCTCTCTACCACGGTTTGTCCTCCTCTTGATTATTCCCCTTTGCAATTTTCGATAATATTCATGATGAATTTAACGACTTTTCAGATATTTTCAGGCATTCTGCTATTCAAGTTTATGGTAATCTATCAAAGGCTTTTTTGGTTTCTGTCGATTTCATGGTTGCATTGTTTCACCTTTTTTCATCCTTTTTGAGGATTTGTTTATCAATATATATAGTAATGTATCAGCTCCCTTTGTTCCCTTGTAGTATCCTTTCTGTTCTTCTAGAAATAGTCTGTGGCATACAAAAGAGTAATACATATATTTTCTTATATATGAGGTTAGAATTTTCCACATCATTGATAAACACGTTATCGGTCTATGGTTGCTGGGCATATTTCTTTGCTGGTGTTTCTAGATTGAAATACGGTTTCCCTCGTATGGTATGCTTGCTGCTCCTTGGCATTTTCTCAGTTGCCCGTACAGACAGTCATAGTTGTACGTGAATTTTTGAAACTAGAATCCATGTATACCATCATGACCAGTTTACCAGTTTGGCACTTTCTTGAGTGTTGCTTTTAGTGAGTTCAGGTTTAAGATGTTTAGTGTCCTTATTCACGTTCTTGCAATTATTTTATAATCCAGTCAGTCTTTCTGTAATGTTCTTTCTTTTCCTATATCTTGCTCGAAAAATGTTTTGAATCGGTTACATTCGGTTATTGATTTGTATCGATGCGTTCTCTATCGATGTGATGGTAGAATTATTTTTTGATTTTTTTTTATTTCCATTATTTGGTTCTGCACTGATATTTCCGTGTCTTCTTCTTTCGTAAACATATTTTCTTTATTTCGTCCAGCTTATTATTACCATTATCGCATTAGAGCTTTTCAAATCAGCGATAGCTTATGGTCTTTCACTGGAGTCTAAGTGACAGCAAATCACCTCAAGTCTCCAGGACTCATCTCAGTATTCTGGCCATTCTCAATAATGCTGTAGTTTGGATGGTCTCCACTTGTCCTCCAACTTCTTAGTCTTCCATGCCCTTTAATAATCCTTTGGTTACTGCAACAAAAGCACAAATCCAAATTGGCGTAATTGTTCCATTTTTTTTAAAATTTACTTGCAAGGTCGAGGTACTTATCTGTCTGTTTACTTTTTTTCAGTTTCATTCAGTGGTCGGCCGGGACAGCAAAGTCAACAAATTTGCAAGTTCTGTTTTTTTTTTTTTTTTTTTTTTTGGTGATTGTTATAACATCTGGTCATCTGGCCGAGATTAAGTGATCCGTGTGTATGTCAAAGTCCCATAAGAGTTTATGTGTGTCATTTCTAGGACTGATGCTGGGTTGTGCCTATACCATTTGTTGACATGGTCAAATTTAGATTTCTTGCACATCTTCTAGTGGATCACCTTGCCCGCCCAGTTGTGTCAAGTCTTATACTCCTTCTGTGCTAATCTGCTGCATTCCCACATAGCCTATATTTGCTATTTTATTGCGTCTTATCTAATATTGCTTGGATATGATTGGCCTTATATCGTTGTTTTTTGCTGCTATTAGGAAAGATTCGGTTTCTCTCTGAAATTTTTTTCTCAGCCACATCCATGTCTTATCGTGTGAGATGTTTTTTATTAGTCGTTTAAAACACACGCAGAGTTGTTTTTCTTCCCATTTGTATTTCCTAGTTATTGTCATTATGTTGTCCATCGTGTTGTCAGTATCATTTCTGATGGCTGTTATCAGTCCTCCTTCGTGTTCTACGTAATCCTTGAGTCAACACTGTCTTTACTGCTGGAAGGTCCTCTCCTCCCTCCTTTCTTGATACATATAATCTGTCAACATCGTCTTCGTAATGTAATGCCTTATGGATGATCTTTAGTTTTCTTTTTCTTTGTTTGAGTTCTTCTCTGGTCCACTTCAAAATGTGTTAAGAATATCTAGCGAGGGGCACAGCCCAGTTATATATTCCTTTGATAATGTTTCTGCTAGACAGTTTTGTCTCGAGTAGCATTCTAGTTCTCTTTATATATTGTTTTTTGAATTTTCTTTTATTTCCACTTGTTTGATGGTTTCAGCCTCGAAGATGCCCAAGTATTTCAAGCTTTCTTTTTTCTCCGAACGTTCTAATCTTGTCTATTTGGTAGTTCCATTCCGTCAGTCGGGTGTTGTTTGCCACTTTTCATTACAACCATGGCACATTTTCCTATCATATGCCGTTTTGTAATCAATCCAGGCCATGGCTAGATTTTTTTTCTATCTGGTCTTGTTCTCATTTTGGATGTGCTGATCTCTGTAAAGTAACTCTGTTGTGTCTCTGCATCCTTTGCTGCATCTTTTCTATTCCTCAGGGAATAATCCGCGGCTTTTTAGCGAGTAGTACATCTCTTCTTTATTTGTACTGTTAATATTTTCCACATCATTTGTAGGCAGATTATGTTTGTAGTTCCTTGGAGCGATTTCTTAACTTGGGTCCTTATGAATGAATGTGGTCTTTCCTTTGATCCTCCATTCGGGTACGGGTGCTCCTTGTAGGCATCTGTTTATTTCTAGTGCTAGTCTGTCGTGAATTGAAATGAATTTCTTGAACAAGAAACAATGTATTTCATGATGGCCTGGCGTTTTCCTGTTTGATATTTTCTTATTGTCGTTTTTAGTAAATCAATGAGTATTTCCGCTTTCGGGATTTCTTCGAACCCTTCTAATGCTCTTGTCATATTGTTTATCGATTCAGCCTTTTAGTTATGCTTTTTAGTTGACATATTTTAGTCTAAAATCGTTTGGCTTCTTTTGCATCCGGTTGTTGGTATATTTTCATGTCATCTCCTATTATTAGTATAATTATTATTATACTTCTTGAGAATTTTTCACACCAATTGATGGTTTTCCACTGGATTATTATTATTATTATTATTATTATTATTATTATTATTTAGTCATTAGAGTTTTTCAAATCAGCTAACGCTGATGTTTTTTCACTGGAGTTTCAGTGATAGCAAGTCTCCTCAAGTCTCCAGGCCTCTTCTCAGTATTCTGGCCGTTCTAATTAATGTACAAGTTTGAGTTTTCTCCACTCATCTGCCAATTTCGAAGTCCTCCAGCCCCTTTAGTAATCCTTTAGTTACTGTTCTAAACGCACCAATTACAATTTGTCTCATTGTCATGTGCATGTTCCATAGTTTTTTTTTTCAATTCCTTAGCAGGTTCTACGTACTTATACTTCTTTTCACATTCTTTCAGTTTTATTTTGTGGTCAGCCAAGACAGCAAAGTCAACAATTTTGCAAGTTCTCTTTTATTGTTGATTATTTTAAGGTTAGGTCTTCTGGCCGAGATTAGGGGATCCCTGTATATGTCAAAGTCCCATAGGAGTTTATGCGTGCTATTTTCTAGGATAGGTGCTGGGTTGTGCATATATATTGTTTGTATGGTCAAATTTAAATTTCTTGCACATCTCCCAGTGGATCACATTGTCCATTCAGTCGTGTCTAGTTTTATATTCCTTCTGCGCTAATTTGCTGCATTCGCTTTTTATGTGATTAACGGTTTCATCTCTGTCACCGCATTTTTGATTATTACTATCATTATTATGTAAATAGTATATTATCCGTGAAACAAAGTAGGAAAGTTTCAGAAATCACTTTTTTCTTTAAATTAGGCAGATTTTGTCATTGAAATAATTTTGATTGCTTTTAATTGGCCAAAAACCTTTTACAAAGGTTCACTTTTAAGCTGATATTTTAGAACATTATATTATTATATAATATGTACAAGAAATATGAGGTAATTTTTGGAAATCACGTTACAGCAACTGTCATTTTCTTTGCTTCATCGTAAATATTAGAGAATTTAGACAGTTCATATTTGTTGTATCTGGTGTCACTTTCAAGTATAACGTGACATCATGTTCTCCAAATCCTCTAGTGCATCCTCTGTCTGACATTAAACAGAATTCTGTGAAGATACTTTAGTTCTGAAATCTTATTGAGTGTGAAATCTTCCATTCGTTGTCATTATTTTGAAGAGTAGATGTCAAAGTTCAATCTATAGCTTAAAAAGATCTATTTGAAAATATGTTGTATTTGAAATATTTGAAAGTATATAATCGTATTCACATGAAGTTTTATTCAGCACATTTACATAAAACTATAATTGTTACCTAATTATTATCTTCAAGAAGATATGAATATGTTTACAAAAGCTGTCTTCAGCATAAAATAACTCAGTAATGGTTGGCTTGTCATAAAATTCACCAGCCAACTCACCAACATTAGGAAATCTCATCCACAATGCTGTTTTAAGTGATGCTTGTATTTATATAGTTCTCCTTGGATTCCAAATAATTTCAGTCTTTTCATAATAATACAACACCCACCACAGTAATCGTAGTTATTGAATTATATTTGTTTAATTTTTCGTATCAGCAGTATGAATCGACTTTTACAGTAAATCAATTGACAATAAGATTCACCAATACTGGAAAATCATTCTCAATATGTCTATGTTTAGGTTATAACAAAAGTTTTTTTCACAAAAAAAGTATCTGATTATTCTTTGTAAGTGGATGCATGTCATCAATACTCTAGACACCTGGTGAGTAGGGGGTGTGCTCGTGCAGTAATGTTTGAAAGACTGAACTGCAGAATCATAGTAAGTGAGTTTGAACTCCAGTCACGCTATTAGGTTCACTGCCGAGCAAATACCTTTGGGAAAGGTATGAACCCCTTTATCTTTCCAGCTATGGGTTAAATAGTACAACAATTCTTCTTCTAGAAAGGTGGATTTGTCATTAAATAACTCAAGAAGTTTAATATGCAAATAAATAAACTAATCTGCAGCGAAATCTTGCTGAATTTATTATCTAGTTGTTCATATAATTTTGATTAAAAACATAAAAATATTTTCAATTGAATTCAGTTTACTTCTCCTATACCCGTTGCAATACTACGGCTAAACGGCCCTGTCGACCCTATTTGATGAGAGAACAGAAAAATTTACGAATTTTCCAAGGGTATTAGCACGAAGAGCAAAGCAAGGAACCTCGTCAATGGTTTGAATTAAGATGGCTGTGTCAGGTTTTTACAACGATAACCATTTCACCAAGCGATTTTCCCCTACCAACAAGTAATAGTTCGGTTAGAATTGCAGAGTGCAGAGAAGATGGTATTGATAATTATGGATGCGATGCTGAAAAATAAAAAGCGATTTTGAACATTGATGATGTTGAAGAAAAAAAAACCCAGAAAAACATTGGTGGTTTCCAAGTAGTAATTCTGACTTTCATAGACTTCTCTGTTGTTGACAACTCGGCAAAATGTACGAATGTGCTCGCTTGTTACAACGATGTCTCTTCAAATAAGAGAGGAAGAGAAATTACTATTTTCTAGGTTGCTACCTTCCCCGCCAATAGTGCACCATTCCTCTATAGACTGACCTTTTAAACGCCGTTAGCGAGAGAGCGGCATTGGTAGCGGGGGTTCTGTATTACTGATCGTAAATGGTGAAGGGAAAGTAGAATGATTAACTGCAGACCCTTATTTACTAAGAAGAAGAATCGATTCTGTATTGAACACTTCTAATCTGCCCCAGGGCAGATGGTGGATGTAATTTCTTGCTGGAAGTGCTTCTTATGTATTCAATACTGTATTAATTCAATTTATTCACGACTCGGTTGCAATATACTGCACACATCACTCTAGAGAGATGGCAAGGCAAATTCCTATCCAGTTATCGCATGCGTGATTTTTTTCTTAGCTTATAGAGTTGATTCCAAATAAATATATTAACATTTATTATCTGGCATTTTCTTTCTATTAGATTAAGCATTGGCAAGATTATTCGTTTTACATAATATATATTTCATTGACAATGTCGGTGTATTTAATTGCTGCTAATTAGAACGTCACAACGTTATATTTTAGCAGTGTAAGTCAGAAATAAAGAAAACTTATCTGGGGAAACCTGAACGCCTTTCTCTTTCCGAAAAGACTAAGGAGACAATAAGCTACGGTCAAAGTTAACCATACAGGGTTTTTTTCTTCGTTTTGATTTTCCCTGATAAACCATATTCTTGGTTAAAACACTCATCGAACGAAGACGGACTTACTAAAAAAGAAAACTGGATATATTGGATGTGTGGCACGCAGGATATTTACCCCCCTAAAAAGCTTCATGGCCAGTAAGAACACAGGTGCCATATTTCGTTATTGTTAGCAGCTGATAATCATTGTGTCTGCGTTAATGATTGCATTGATCCATTCGGTGTAATGACTTCGTAGTCAGGATGATGTGGTGGAAAATATCAGCTGAGAAGCCCGTTTTCTCATGTTAAACCCGATTCAGTTAATAGACGACCAGATATCATATGCAAAATATTATTTTATATTTAACTCAGGAGTAGGATTCTAGATACAGATCTTCATGACAATTAAAATGTGACTGCAAAACATGTGAAAACTTGCCTGCCGGAAAAATCAATGATTCTGTGACAAAACTCCATTCACATCTATGCGCTTAAATCGTTTAACATAAACGATGAGTGCAATAACGGTAGATATAAAATTCATATATCTGTTTCTAAGTTTCAAGTCATTGGATTCAGTTTATTTTAGTATATTATGTTAGTCGAATGAATACTAACGTAATGGCGCGTACAATATCAGTTTATTATATCATGTGACTGACTATATAAAGCTTTCTATTTTGAATTTACAACCAAAGTAGTTTTATCTTCTTTCCTTCAAATTCTAAATTAAAGGCACACATCAACGAAAACATAATTCCCACTAGCCAAAATAGTAATGCGAACCGTCCACTGACGCATATTCACAATAGTTCTCATATTTGATAGGTGAGTAGAGGGGCTTTAGTTGCATAGGGAAATTCTTTTTGGCTAAAAGTTTGTTTACATAAAAAGTGTAATTGCACTGTTCTTTGTTTATTTTTCCGGCTGGCAACCATGGTTATAAATGTCATGTCATCAGTAACCATTCTCATCGCTAAACGTTGTTCAAGTCTAAACGTTAGTTACTTGCATGTAACCCAGCTATTGAAATACCGGTCGGCCAAGAAATAGATTCATCTTCACTGACAGAAATCCAAAGTACTTAATGAAAAAAGGACTGGAATTTGGGGAGGTTGGCTCTGCTTAAAAAATGTGTCAGTCTCATTATTTTTCACATAGTTCTGTAGACTGCCACAAGCCAACTATTCTAACTTGGCAATAAACGCATAGGGTCAGCATTTGACAGAATTTAACCATAAAAATGTCTCTTCTGATATCAGTTGGAGCATAATTGCAAACCAGATTTTGATTATTAAATTCATTTGAGAACAAGAGGTCAACACAATTTTTCCACTACAGTTGTAAGAAATATATGATAATTCTATTGGGTGACAATGCCATTAGTTTCAAATAACGGCAATTGATTCCTCAATAAAATAGCTGAGTTACTTTTAGCCGTTCCAGTAGTCCGAACGTTATTTTAAGCCGTGTTACCTAAAGTCGATGTTATATTTAAACTCATCATTCACCCTAGGAAGAAGAAAACAAACTTATTGTCATGCTAATGTTCTCGCTATTTAACTATTTATCATCTTAATAATAGTTTAATTCATGCGTACACACACACACACACACACACACACACACACACACACACACACACACACACACACACACACACACACATATATATATATATATATATATATATATATATATATAACATATGACATTTACATCGATCAGAAGTGTTCACGATCATGTATTGTCTAATAGGACATTCACAGAAACAAATCTGGAATTAAACAAAAATAAACAAATCAAATCTAGTATATATATATATATATATATATATATATATATATATATATATATATATATATATTCATTGATGAATTTACATGTTTATAAGTGTGTAAATACTCCCGTACACACGTACACACTTAATACATAGTTATATATACAAAGAACGTTTAATTATTTATACAAAGAATATCTACAAAGACCAGAGGTATTCGGAGACAATAAACCTCAATGAGGCATTCACAGACACAAATACTGAAATTAAGAAAAATCACATTCTATCAAAACAGTATTTCTATAAAAATATAACCGGATCGTGATGATTAAAAAAAACTCCTGAAGAAGACGTTGATTCTAAAACACGTGTAGTGCTAAAGTATGTACAATAATAAAAAAGTAACATTTCTTTTTGAAATCATGTGTGACCCTATTTAATTTGAAATATTTAAATTTCGCTTGTTGGACTAAAAACAATTTATACACACACGTGCATGTATATATATATATATATATATATATAATTGAGAGAGGGAGGGAGAGAGAGAGAGAGAGAGAGGGAACGAAAAAAGATACAGAAAATATAATTCTGTTAATGTGCTTAAAGGTTGTAGTATCTGCACGATATTGCACCTACTATGTAGATACTAGAAACTCCAAACACATTGTCAGAATTATATATATATATATATATATATATATATATATATATATGAACGCATGTGTGTGTGTGTGTGTGTGTGTGTGTGTGTGTGTGTGTGTGTGTGTGTGTGTGTGTGTGTGTGTGTGTGTGTGTGTGTGTGTGTTTGTGTGTGAGTTTGTTGAAGTTATATTCACTATTCGCACACATTAAAATATCTTAATTTAAGTGTATGTGTAAGTACTTTCAGCATGACCATGCTTTTATCGACTGCAGCTGATTTGATCAATCCTCAACCATTGAAAATGACCCTCTATCACACCCAGCCTGAAATAATTACTTTCTTCTTTTAATCCTCTCTCCCCAAGCGTGAGACACGATTTATCTTGGAAGCATTCCAATTTTTGTGTAACCCCTCCTTTTCTCTGGGGCCACAAACATAGCTGTCAATTGAGTTAAGATACAGAGGACGAGTTAATATGGCCTCCCTGATGAATGGTTGTCAAAACATTAATGAAGCGTGTTGTGCTTTCGAATTAGTTTTTATTGATTTGCTTTTCTTTTTAAACAGATAAGCTGAGTGAGTGTATAAATTTGTATCTAAATCGTCGAGTGAATTAAAAGAAAATGTTAGATTTGATAAAGTAATATAAAATTTTCTTAAAATATTATCAAGCGGAGTGCAAACATTAAGTTCATTATTCACTGATATGAATTTGTTTTCAATCCAATGACATTCGTACTTTTTCACATTTCTACTCCAGCAAATGAAGTCAAGCATATAAAAGATATTGTAATTTTTTGCTTTAATTTGACCTAAGAAGGAAAAAGATTGAGAAAAACAAGTTTTCGTTTCATAGAATTAAAATAAGAAAGGATGGAAGATTCAACAATCTCTCTGATTTTTTGCTGTGAATCTGAAGTACAATTTTGGGATCTTTGAAGATAAAGTTGTGATTTGTTTGTAAATCAAGTGAGACTCATGCGTTCGTTTCGTGACCCTTTTTAAAATGTTCGTAAATTCGTTTTTGGATAAGATGAGATGTTTGAGGCACCTATTTTTGTATTACAATCAAGGCATTGGATAGAGTTAACGCTAGCATCAGATTTGATGTGAGAATAGTTATTCTTATCATTGATTCCTATATTTAATTACTTTTGAAGTGTTTATACTTCTTTTCATTTCAAAGATGATTAAGCTTTTTCCTTAATGTTTATGACTGATTTTTTTGGAAAATGTTATATCTGTGTAATAGATTATTATTGGATAAATCATGATTCGAAACTCCGAGAAACATTTACATTTCTGAATTTTATATGCTTAATTTTAGAACGTTGTATGAAGGATTTAGGATGTTCATTATGTGCAAAGGATTTTTTTTTATATAGTCATTCTCATCATTGAAAAATTTGGGGGAGAAAATAATTAAGAGCACCGATGAAGAAATCTATAATTATTTCACTGTTTACTTTATGGTTTTATGTGAATAAAAATTAACATGGTCATTTTTATTTGTGGATATATGGTGAACTTTAAATTTTGATTTAATGGAATTATCTATTAGTAAAATATGTAAGAAAGATAAGGTTTTTTAGATTCTAATTCGGAAGTAAAATCAATTGTAGTTAAAATCTAAACCGAAACGTTAACCATCGGCAAATGATTCGACTATAAATATAATCAAATCAACTTCTGAATACCTAATTTCATATATTTTCACATTTGCAGGAATTCATATATATATATATATATATATATATATATATACGTCTGTGATTCAATAATTAGGTGAATATCACTTAAGAAATTGGCACTAACAAGCTATTATTACAGTTGCATCTTTCCCAAGCAAATAAATTGTGAATGGTATTTTTATATACCAGAAGATTGTCACCATGAGCATTTTTTTTACTAAGTCTTGTACCCTAAGGATACTTCATATTTATTGTTATTTCTACAACGTTTCGGTCGATATGTCCTCCGGCCTTCTTCAGGTGTTTGTCGAACTCGGAAACCTTCACGGAACTTCGAACTACGTCCTTTATTGAATCCACGGGGGTCGTCTGCTCTGATTCCGTTAGCCATAACCGGGTACCAGTGTTAAGTAATCCTGTATTCTTACTCGCCTGTAGTCAGGATTGAACCTGCAACCTCCAGATGATTGTCTCCCCCTAGAAGCTAAGAGAACCAACGCCTATAACCATTACGCCATGTGTCCTGCTGGTCAATTCAAAGGACACATGGCTTAACGGTTATAGGCGTTGGTTCCCTAAGCTTCAAAGAAGACAATCATGAAAGATGAAGGCAATAGTCCGAAAACCTTCAATGATAAAAATCATCAAGCTTCGTCTCAGAAATTTAGACAACTAATACCCTGTACCCTAAGCTTTTATTTTTTTGAGAATCAGTATACTTCCAATCCAGGGTTAGTCATTTCGACAAAAAATTGTTGTGGCAAATCAATGTTGTGTCCATTAGTAATCTTCCTAAAAATAAATCATGTTCCTTTGTATAAATTACGCATTCTTATACAACTACCAAAAATTTGATGATAGACCTCGCCTCAAACCTAGGGATCATTGTTTTATTTGCTGCCATTAAAATAATTCTTGTCATAAACCAATTCCAAATGATGCATGAGTTGTATTGTTGAAAAATCTAAAAAAAAAAACTGATATAGCTTACTTTTATAGAATGACCCTTATATATATATATATATATATATATATATATATATATATATATATATATACTACGATTCTGGAGTCCAGCACGTTAACCACAACACGAAAAGGACACAGGCACAATATCAATTAGGAGGCATATATCTAAAGGAACAGACAGAATACATACAAAATCAGGTGATAAGATTAGAGACTCGGTGGAAGATAGGCAATCTAGGATAGCCTGGCAAACAATAAACGAAGTGAGCAGAAGAAAGAGCACAGCCAAAGAAAAATTGAAAGCTGCAAACCAACAGGAAAGAAAAAAACTGTGGAAACAGCATTTCAAAAATCTACTAGGAAACCCACCGAAAGTTACGCATGAACCAATCACCAGAATAATTAGTAAGCAATTCGATATTAAACTAGGACCGTTTACTCAAGAAGAACTCGACTCGGTTCTTAGAAAAATTAAAAATATGAAAGCTGCAGGGCTGGACAAGATTCCCCCAGAAGTATAGAAGACCAGAAAATTTGACGACATACTGCTCCGATACTGCAACGCAGTCTATAATCAAAATCCGATAGACAGATGGATGAAGGGATGCAGCCTCCCCTTCCCTAAAAAGGTGACCACGGATTAGCCAAGAACTACCGAGGTATAATACTTACATCCATAGCAGCCACAATTTACAATGCCCTACTAGGAAACTGCATAGAACCCAAAACAGACCACAGGAAAAACCAAAATGGCCTCCGAGGAAATAGATCTACGACCTCACAAATATTGACCATCCGTAGAATCCTTGAAGGTGTACGGGCAAAAAGCCTACTGGCGACATTACTATTTGTCGACTTTACCAAGGCCTTCGATTCCACTCACAGAGGGGAAAAATGGAACAAATCCTACTAGCATACGGCCTACCAAAAGAAACCGTAGCAGCAATAACGATTCTCTACAGAAACAGCGAAGTGAAAGTACGTTTCCCAGATGGAGATACAGAGTACTTCGACATTTTAGCAGGAGTACTACAAGGGGAAACGCTAGCCCCATCCCTCTTTATCATCTGTCTAGACTATGTGCTTAGAACATCAATTTAAAAAATCAGATAGAACGGTATCGAGCTGACAAAGAAAAGAAGCTGAAGGTACCCCGAAAAAACAATTACCGACACCGACTACGCCGATGACATAGCGATACTGGCAAATACACCCAACCTAGCCGAAAAGATACTGCGTCGTTTGGAACGAACCGTCGCAGGCATTGCCCTCCATGCCAATGTACACAAAACAGAATATATGCGCCATAATCAAACAGGTGACTTCTCCACACTAGACGGAACCTCCCTGAAACTGGTAGACAAATTCACCTACCGAGGAAGCAGTGTCTCATCAACTGAAAAAGACATCGACATACAGCCAACGAAGGCATGGGCAGCTATCGATAGGCTATCGATCATATGGAAATCAGACCTGACCGATAAAATGAAACTCAGTTTCTTCCAGGCAGCGGTCGTAACTAAGAAGAAGCTTGGTGGCAATTAAACAAGAACGCTGCGAGCAATATTGAACAAGTCATGGCGGCAACACCCTACAAGGCACCAACTATACGGCCACCTGCCTCCCATCACGAAAACTATCCAAGTGAGACGAACCAGACATGCATGACACTGCCGAAGAAGCAGGGACGAGCTCATAAGTGATGTTATCTATGGACTCCCAAATATGGCAAAAGCAGGACGACCAGCTCGAACATATATACAGCAGCTATGTGAGGATACGGGATATAACCCTGAAGACCTGCCAGAGGCGATGAACGATAGGGAAAAGTGGCAAGAGAGGGTTAGGAATATCTGTGCCTACAGCACGACATGATATATATATATATATATATATATATATATATATATATATGTGTGTGTGTGTGTGTGTGTGTGTAAGGGAGAGAGAAAAAGAGCGTCATGCAATTTTCGGGGAACCGATCTATGACACCCCCCACACACACACCACACATACACACATATATATATATATATATATATATATATATATATATGTGTGTGTGTGTGTGTGTGTGTGTGTGTGTACACGGTTCGCTAATCAATAAATAAGGGTAAATTTTTGCTAAAAAGTAACAGTTTTTTTCTTTTTTTTCCAGATATATTTCTTGCGTTTTCATCTAGTAAAAGAAAGCAATTACTTTGTGGAAAAGCCAATCATAAATTTTGCAAATGTTCAGCAATAACATATATGATTAATATGATTAGTTACTTGAAAGGATGAATCTTTCTATGAAGTATTATTAATATTGTAGAAGAATAATTGAAGCCATATTAGAACGTACACATTATCATTATTAACGAGGAATACTTGAATCTACACTTATTAAAAGAAAACATTTTCATTTGTTATTATATAATGCTTTCAATAAAAAAAGATTAACTTCGGTAATCAATAACTCAACAAGAGTAGACATGACGTAAATTCGACCAATGAGTAAACCAAACAACATAACCTTACACTTTACGGACGAAATTAGTACATGACCTTACGCTGCATACTTCTACCATGAATTCGGCTGTTTGCTTTAAAGGGCTGAAACGCTACTTGCCTAACCATTGTCGTCAGGAACTGATTAGATACAACAGCGTTAGTGTAACGTTTATCCTTGAAGTTCAAATCACGGACTGGCTGTTCGAAATTCACATTGCACTAATACACTGGGGGAATATATGAACACACCTTTTCTCCTCTTGAGCTATGAGTAAATACCATGTTACACTGTGTCCTTTTTCTTTCATTCGGCAAACAGCCTAAGAAAAGGAAAACCCTTTATTCAAACTTCTTTACTTCGTTTAAAATTGACCTTTTTGTCTTAGATGAGAGGGGTTGGGTAAGTCCCTACAATAGCTAGTGAGGTCTTTTTTGAGTATATCAACAATTACAGAACACCATAAAATGCAGTGAGCACAGTTTAATGTATTGCTTGATTCACTGAATGGCACCAGCATTGAATCAAGATACTAAGCCGAAAAGTATCGGTTTTTTTTTTGTTCAACAGGAGACATTTTGCGATATTGAAAAGGATATAACCGTCGGATTTCCATTCATTGTTAGATATTTAATGATGAATAATTTAGCGGAAGTACTAAAGCTTGCCCATGCTCACTCACATTTAACATTACTATTCAAAAGCTGTACTGCGTGCCAAAAGGAATTGAAGTATAAGTTCCATATTTAAGAAATCTCCAAATCGCCGTAATCATCGCAAGTATTTTGTTTCTTTCTGTTGAATGGTTCAGCTACGAAGTGTAAAACTAAATAATTCCTCTTAAATGTAATTAGTAAAAATGACAAATAGCTCAACAGATCGTTTTATAAGCGGGCGCATGTCCAACGTTTTTCCTCAAATTAAGCTCAACGTTTAACTCGTTGCTTACTTGAGATAAATTGACTCCAAATATCTGGGAACTGGTTTCAAAACAGGAATTCTTAAAGCTCAAATCAAAACTTTAAAGCTTAAGAATATCCTTATCTACTTTTAACATTTAAAAGATGTTTTATTTGTGACTTAGTTGAAAGTAGTAATCATTGATTTTAACATGTGTGTAATGCAAGGCTAATAGGATTATAATGGTTGGTCGAAGCCAGCAACAATCTTGCTGAGATTATTATGTGCTTCTCTCTATTGATTAAAATTGTTTGTTTGCCAGGATCAAAAGATAAAGAATCATATTAGTTCTATATTTTAAAGACAGTTTCTCTTAAATAATAAAATATGTTTTAATTGTAATTAAAAAAGAAGCGGAATCTGAAAATATACTTTGCGACATTTGCGTGCCAGATTAGGAACAGCATATTTCAGAATCTTACTTTGCAGTTAAGAAAACAATAAAAATGGCACGTAACCAGTTTTAATGAGTATGAAGCGTATATGCATAATTCTATGTTTAGCCAAAAAGTGCTGTTCAACAATAGCAAGACTGAAGAAAAAAAAACATTGAGAACTGATACTGTGTTATCTGTGTAATATGTATAATAAAAAGATTATGTCTCGATGACAAGACTTCTATCTGCTTCTCTCTCTCTCTCTCTCTCTATATATATATATATAACTTGAGAAAGATAAGGGAAAAATAGTAAATTTGGCAAAATTATTCGATGCTTCTACAACAGAAGAATGCATAGCGAGTCATTTTGATTGGGTAGTTGAGATTAAACAAACGTATATATTGGTATTTTCAGAGATATATTCTCGTAAAGTACATTTTAATGGATATATCATCATCATATCGTGTTGGCAGCACGGATATCCCTGACCCTCTCTCGCCACTCCTCCCTATCGTTCATCGCCCTAGGCAGGTCTTCAGGACAACAACCTGTATCCTCACATAGCTGCTGAATGTACGTTCGTGCTGGTCGTCCTGCTTTTGCGCGGCCGTGTGTGGGGGTCCATAAGAGTACATCTCTTATGAGTTCATCTCTGCTTCTCCAGCAATGTCCTGCATGTCTGGTTCGCCTAACTTGAATAGTTTTCGTGATAGGGGGCAGGTGGCCGTACAGTTGGTGTCTTGTGGGGTGTTGCTGCCAGGACTTGTTCAGGATTGCACGCAGCATTCTTGTGTAATTGCCATCTAGTTTCTTCTCCAGCCGTTTTGTTAGCGTCCATGTAGTGCATCCATATAGCAGTATCGATGTGAGCGCTGCCTGGAAGATGCATTTCTCTGAATCCAGTTCAATAACAACATCTAAAACGACATTCTGCCCAAAAACTGACTTTCGGAAAATTCTTAACGAAAACACAACAGTATTAGAACCACAAAATAACAAGAAGGTTAGAGATTCTCGAATCAATCCATATCAGAAAGAAACTACGTAAACTCAATAGAAAAAAAAATCATATCCGGTACTAACGCATTTAAATGCAATTAGCTACACAAATTTAAAAATAAATGCTACAATAATACACCAGTATGAAAGTGAAATTTAAATGGAATCTTTTCAGCTGTGAAAATAGAAGTTCGGGGTATCCTAATTTTTTATATACGTTGAGATCATACTAAACTCTCTAAAATTATAGTATTCCTCTTTCACTCTTTTAAATCAATATACAGTAGTCCTTATTTCTTGGAATCCTCACTTTAACATGTTGCTCCGCTATGCACACAGCTTGATCGAGATTTTAGTTTTTAATTTAAGAAAAGGTAAAGATTCCTGGTTTATACTTTTAGTACACGTTTTCTCTTTGTCTCTCTCTCCCTCTCTCTCTCTCTCTCTCTATATATATATATATATAAGTGTGCGTGCGTTTGTGTGTGTGTGTGTGTGTGTGTGTGTTACATTTTCATTTCACCAATTCGTAATATGTGGGATAGCAATTTTGTCACTTTTTCTTTTCTTTGACCTGTGGTCGTTCTACGTTGCCATTCCATGATTTCAGCTTCCCATCCCACCGTTGTCTTTGCTCGGATGAATCAATATTTACTTCAGTACATATAACTTTATTCTTTCAAGATATCCTGCCAACTATATAATCGGTTTGTACGACAACTGGGAATTAGCCATTAAACCACAGACGGGAATTAAGTGTGTGCTGATTTAAAGTTAATATAACTTCCAATTTCTACAATTGTAAGCATCTCACTTTACAATCCTCCAATGATGATCTGGCTTTCAAACTGCTCTTAAAGGTTATCTATCAGTCAGTTATACTTTGTTGAACTCAGCTATCTCATATATCGGTGTTAGGTTTAAACCGTTTCTAAATACTAAATGCCATACCAAATTTTTAAAAAATTAGTCAATCTACAATTTAACATACACCAACACACAAGCAAAACACACACAAAAACATATATATATATATATACATTTATTGATATATACATACACACAGCCACGTGTGTGGGGGGGTACGTGGGTGTGTTGCAAAAAACCTCATCATTCGTTAGATGAATAAAACTCACACACACAAACATTTATATGTATATATTGAGAGATACAGTCAGAAAAAGAAGCAGAGAGAAAAGAGAGTGAAGAGAACAAATATACATATGCAGGCGAGCAAACTTGTACATCACTCTCTTATCAATCTCTTATAACTACCCAACATTTAATCATAAAACTGCGGGAAGTTTTCCAAACATCTTGATTTATACAACATTCATAAAGTTAAAGAAAATGAGAAAGAAAACAGGAAAATACAGTTCAAGAGATTCTTAGGGATAATCTTTTATGTAATTTATAGTTATTTTTTAAGGAAGATGATCTATACCTGCATATCTCGTTCACTTTTTTCTCTGCTGAAACTCTCTCTCTCTCTCTCTCTCTCTCTCTCTCTCTCTCTCTCTCTCTCTCTCTCTCTATCTATCTATCTCTTCATTTCATAATTCATTTTTCAACTTATGTGCTGCATTAAAAATTACTCAAGATTCTTGGCGTTTCTGCAAACGTTTCTCGTGCCAAAAAAAAATTTTGGATGAACCAAAAAGAAGAAAAAAAAAGAAAAAAGGAAAACAAATGTTATGTAGGAATAAAGAAGTATAAGAATGTATAAATTTTGCTGAAATTGCTGGCATTTTAAACAAGTAATTTGATTTCTTGAATACATTCGATCGAAGGTCATTGTTGGTTTATGAACAATTCTAATAAAAGCAAATTATTTGTCTTGTATTTGTTAGTATAAACATTGTCATCGTTATTGAATTTTTAGAGATTTTATTAAAGATATATACAATTAATGATACTAACTGTTCTTTGCTTTTCATACTAGTTGCGTATTACTTTTATCTCTTGAGATCAAGTAACTTGATATTCTAACGCTTCGATCTGAATAGTCAGGAGTAGGGTTCTTGACGCCGTAGAAAGCAGAACCATCCCATTTTAGGGTAAAGTATTTTCTCATTTAATTATTTATTACTTTTATTTTAAAATAATATATACAAAAACTTAAATCTTGATACCGTCTTTGCGTGTTAGTGCTTAATCTCGATAGCATTTGATCAGAAATCTCAATACTGAATAGACTTGATATTTTTTATCATCATCATCAAAGTAAATACACATTAGCTTTATCTTCATATTAATTGTTCTTTTTTATGTAATTAAAAAATCAAAAGAATAAGATCATAGGATGCCAAGGGCAATTTGATATTATCAAATATCTGTTTGTTTGTATGATTTGAACATTAAAGCATAAACTTTTATATCTCTTGATTTGCTTGGCGATGAGAGTATAATTGATTTCGAGTTCATTCAGGAACCGAAAGCTGCATTATAGGTTCTCCTCAGAGAAAACTTCCTGATCTTGCATCTACCTCTACGATTATTTTATTTGTCTTTCGCTCTTTCGAAAGCAAGTCAAGACTAAAGAAAGTAACTAGTGCATTACTGTTACAGTGCTCAATGGATAACGAATCAAGCGAAAGAGAAGAGAAATACGTGAATGGATCTCTCTTTTTTTGATTAATTCATATTAATTTTCTAAAAACATGACAATAAGATAATGACGATTATTAATATTTCATATTTCAAATTTCATGTAAAAAACACTTGATGGGGAAATTTGATAAATGTTTGATTTTTAAAAAAATGCAGATGAATTTTTTAATTGTTAGCATTTTATTTTCTTAATGATCGCATTACTATTATTATTTTCTTCATAATTACATAATTTTCTTAATCTTAAGAAGGTTTCTTTGTTGTATAAAGGTTTCTCAATAGCATTTTTTTAATGAAAGTTATGTTTTTAAACGTTTTTGTTTTAGAAAAGAAATATACTTTTGTGTCTGTTGCTAGAGCTTAGTTTTGTTCATTGTCTTTTTTTTTTAATTCCAAAGAAAAAACATTTTGGGATAAATGCGATATTATTGATATCATATGTTATATAATTCGTTCCACTCAACCTTTCAGAGTAGTATTAACGATTAATTAATGTTTCTTTCGTTATCTATCAAGGTTTGTGCTCCAGTCAAGATGTTTATATTGCCACTCCTTCGGATTGGTTTCTTTATTTTAGTGGGGTATTTCAAGTTAATTTTCCTAGGACAAAAAATACAAGAACATTAACAATACCATATCTATGTTGCTTTATATGTTTTTGAGAGCAAGCAACACAGATCCAATTGTACATGTAATATTAAACTTTGGTCTGTGCATCAAAAGAAATATTTACAAATATTTCACGAACACTTTGATAAAAGGGAGTTGGGTCAAACTTATAGGTTTGTTGATTTTTAGTGCTTGAAATGTTCTCTTTAAAAGAGTAGACCACCTCTCAATATTTAACATCTATATATGGACGAATTTAAGAAAAGAACAATGGGTCGCTATTTTTTAAAGTTCTAGAATACCTTATAAAGAGAAACCCATTTTATAACATCTTCTATGTTTTAGAACCTTCAAAATTTGTTGTGAAAATACGAGCTAGCTTCAGGAAATATGTTCTGAATATACATTTCAATAATAAAAGGAAGTAAAAGATATCCTCACAATATATATATATATATATATATATGTGTGTGTGTGTGTGTGTGTGTGTGTGTGCGCGCGCGCGCGCGAATGGTAGATTTCATCTCAGCTTGTAACCGAACCATAGTGTTTGGAGTCTCAGTTTTACATTGAACACCAATTCTAATCATCTAAAATTCCTGTATAACAGAGGTAATATCAAAGAGAGAATACGAATTCTTTATACCTTTCTGAACGAGACAATCAGTAAAACATCCGATCAGCATCATCCAGGAATCCTGCCACAATGGAAACTTAACAGTTCGTTTCCGATGTTTACTGCGCGTGCTAAACTTGTTCCAAACTAGACTTTTTTAAAATTTTGAATTTCTGTTAAAATCGTGTGCACAGTCGAGTAACTTATTTATAGGTAATGATGTCTTTACAGATAGATTGTCATATATTCGACAACATTTTGTCCAGGTGAATCAATTCCACTCCTCGATCTTTTTATGGGGATTTTTAAAAAGTTTTATCGGTTTAAAGTCCTAATATATCCGAAGAACGGAAATCAAAGATTTACAGAAAAATACAATTGAATAAGCATTATGAAAAACGTCTATAATGCAACGAAAATATTACGAACATGTACACGCTTTCGACATCAAACGTAATATTAAAATGTGTGTAATTAATCAATCAATCTTTTTATGATTTATAGATTTTTCATGCCAAACCATCTTGTGTTAATTTATACCTAAAAACTTAGATGAAGAGCTCATTGTACTTCACATTTAAAGCTTTGTTTAATTGTTGTTAAAAGGCTGTTTTTGCTTAAGGTCGTATCGAATACGAGTGACTTTTTAATAGATCTATTTGAAACTTAGATGGGGGACATAGCTCAAAGTGGACTTGGAAGTATTGTCAATAAAGAGGATCTCCACATTCTGCAGACCTTCCTAACTGGTGTATCTCCACCAGATGCAGTTTTGTATCATACCAAGTACCCAACATTTTAGGCGTGTGGCCTTACCCTTCTGCCGAGGATACAGTCATCTTATTCGAAGCTCCACCAAAGCGCATTCTTTTTAAGATGTTGTTAGATTTGTAACACTTTAAAGAAATTTAGTCAGAAAGAGTTGATTTTTACATGATTTATGTACACTTAAATATTAGAGCTTGGGGTAATGTATAAAAGAAAGCAAGGAACTAAAAAGGAAAGAATAAGAAGTGTATTAACCGTATTTCTGACTCGAATCGCTTCACATCGGCTAACTGTGTTATATCACCGTGTATATGATTTAAAATGCCCTACAGAAATACAGAACAACCTTAATTTGTGTGTCGAACTGTGTAATGGTTACACGTGTCCTGTTTTACCCAGTTCCCACGAATTCGATGAACTGGTAATAATGGAGAAGCTTTCGAGCAAGCCTCTTCCACCCGCACATTTCATTTGCCTCATTCTCTACGACCCTGTCACTTTTCTTATCACAGAATTCCTAACTGACCTCTCTACAGACACTGCCCTCCATGTTTACTGATAATATATTTCTTTCTATGTATATTTCTTTCCAGAATCTGTCTGTCCACCATATGCTTATCTTGTTGTTAAAACGACAGGTGATCATTTGTGCCATTTATAAGCCCGAGTATCACTCTCAAAATAATGCTTTTTTTTTATCTAGACCTTTGATGTTAGAGGTGAAAGTTGGCGGTAGGCAGAAAATGATAAACCAGCCAGCTAATAACGCATATATTTGTATTGATACGTAGAGCAGTTGAAAAGAGCAGTAATTTGGAAAATTGTGTTTGGCATGAAATTACATATGTATCTTAGGTGGGTGATTGATTGTTGAACGTGGAAAAAAGTTAAATCCTTTGACATTAATTGGAATTTTAAAATGATTTACGGAAACGAAACAGTGGATGCAAGTGCAGATAGTTTGAGTCTAATTCAGTTCAAAATTTGGGACAGTCATGTGATTTATAAGCAACCCAATAAGCCTATACTTTCTATCTGGTAGATTTCGACCAGAGATTTGAGTTTAGGAATGAGAGCCAGTTTTGCTGTTTAGTAAACAAGAACAGAATGGCAACCATATTTGCGTCCACCCGGAACTGTTGGACCCCAACGAGGTTGAAAGCGACAGTTTCCAGGACCGACCAGCATCATCAACAGTGATGAAGACCGGTTTCACAACTGCCGCCTAGAATCAAAGTAAGAGCTCATTTTCTGCTAGCATGGCGTGCACACGCTGGATCACCATGGGGATGACTGTGTGTAAGAATAGGTTTGGAATTAAAAGTTTGCGCAATCTAAAATGTCATTCAACAGTTGTAATTCCACAGATTTAAATTCGAGACATTACTTTCGTGCACCGCTCGAAATTTCGTAATTATGGGTTGAGAGATATTTTTGAGCTAATCTAATTTATCTTAAAAATCATAAATTAAAAAAAAAGGTATAACTTATATATATATATATATATATATATATATATATATATATATATATGTATATCAATATAGAACTATACCATAATGTCCAATATTATAAAAGCAAACATATACAATACTTAACCAAATAGCAAGTTTATGTTATGTGGGGACTGCGATGTTACAGTTAAGCTCTTAATAAACGAATGCAGCAAAATAACCCAAAAGAAGAAAAGGACTAAGGATAAATGGGTAGAAAAGATGTTCGGCTTGGAATTGTGCAAGGGATTTGATTTTTATTATGCTACGAAATGAAATGTGCACAATAAAGGATCTGTCCTATAGTATGCGATGCACAAAGATCTTTGGGATCTTGAGATACAATATATATATATATATATATATATATATATATATATATATATATATATATATATATAATGCATATATATATATATATAATATATATACAGATTCTATCTAATATTAAGTATCTCATTGTTAATGTGTTGAACTGTATTTTTATAGCAATATATATCTCTAAAATTAGCTAAACTTTTTCGGAAAAAAAATCCATGAAACTCATATTAATATTGAAAACCTTTCATAAATTTTTGTATAGACTTTTTTTAAAATAAACAATTATTTAATATAAAAAGACTATCTGCGTGGCTAATCAAATTCTAATCAATAATGCAAAGTGATGTTGTTACATCAACAATATACAAATCAGAAATCTTTATTTTGGGATGAATCATTATCTAACTAGATGTAACTGTAATTCTGTTTTAAGTTAACATTCAAAAATTTAGAATATGTACTATTATTTTGAGTCATGAGTTATTGTTCCCTTTCAGAGAAACCTTTTATTACCTATTTCTTTACAAATATGAATAAGATGGTATCATGTAAGGAATTAAACCTATAGACTACCTTGATCTAATAGCTTAATTTAAAACATAAAGTGTTCGGGTAGAGATGTGAAAGGCAGTCTAGCATCTCAATTTATCCTGATATAACAACACCCGCTTTCTCGGCAATAGCCTGAGAAAATTGGAAAGTGCTTTTATCATGCGATAAAGACGACAGAGTGATTTTCGACTCGTTTAATCATTATATCTATTGCCTTGTAAAAAACAAGAAAAGTCGATTAAAACATTGATAAGACGCTCTTCATGACATATTCAATAAGACTTATTTGCAAATACACATTTTGGTTCAGTATTCATCGATTCTCAATTGCTATTGTGTAACAAAACAATGGAATACGATTTTCAAAACGAGTGAAACTTAAAGAATCAAGAGTGATGTAAAGATTCAACACATTAACGGAAAAATTCGAAGAGAAATCACGTAATACTCAAAGATATTCCATGTAGTTAACTGCATTATTCTCTGTTCATGTGTGTACATTTGTGTATTTTTAGTTTTCCATATATTTCGATCGTCAACAGCTGAGAAAACAAAAGGGAAACCGATTGGAAATCCCCACAGCTGACAAATCTGAACGAATGCGAATCGCGAATACCTGAACACCGCTCACCGCGTCGAACAATGGAAAAAAGATTAAAGGAAAATGGAACAAAATTACTGTGGCTACCAATTTAGCAAACGTAGATAAGCAGCTGTTCTTTTCTACAAGGAATGGTGTCCATTTAGCAGAAGACTAATAATCGGAGTTCCAACAAAAAAAAAAGGGAAATAAAAATGTAGGTTAGGAGAACTATATTGCTTTAAAAAATCAAAACAGCTTAAATAATAAGATTGTGTTTCAAAATAACAATAGGATTGACAATACCAACAAAAATAGTTTATTTGTTTCGAGTTTAAAATCCGACAAATAGCAGCGAGTAGTAGTAATATTTACAAGAGAGTCTGTGAATTTTCTCTTGGAACACCTCTCATAAGTATCCGTGTGTGTGTTTTAATTATGCTATCATTTACTAGTTTCAGCTTATTTTAACGCAAGGACAGAAATCCAGAGGGAATTAAAATCTCAAAGAATTGCCGGCTAGCCTAACACAAAAACAAGTCACATATGCTACTATTAAAGGTGGATTTAAATTGCAATTTAGAAATGTATATTAAGCGGTTACGAATAATAATTATTACTATAAAATAGCTATATAAATTAAAAAAGATATTTACTAAATATGTATTTTACATTATCATATGATCTATCAGTCTAAAAATATTTATTTTCGTTTGTTAGTGCGCCTTAAAAATAAATTATAATAATATTATTTATGATTTTATCTTGAAGAAAGGTACATAGATCTAATTTGTAATATTTGTATTTAACAAAAAATGAATTCATATTTATTAAGACAAAAAAAAGCATTAAAGTTTCTTTATATGTTGGATGTTTAAATTCCATACGAAGTTACTTCCTGCAGCAAAATGTTTGCTCCTTGAAGGAGAATCCCACTTGTAAACTGACTTTTTCCATGAAAAGTAAAACTTTTATTTACCCTTCAGTCTTCTTTTGGTTTCAATTAGAATGTCTTCCCAATGTGATTGCTCTAGAATCAACCTTTTGCCCTTTATATAGACAGTCACGCGTAAATACGTGCGCCTCACACAATTTTGTTTGGAAGAATTTATTTTTCTCTAAGGGAACATTATACATTAAAAACAAATATAATTTACAATTATTCATTACCAAACTGTTCACTCTGGAATCAATAATGAAACTGCATCTCCGTAATAACTAAAAGTAGTATTCAATAAATATGTTTAAGAAATGTTTTGTTTCAAGACCACAATATATTTCTATTTTTAGTTAGAAATGTTCAATACAGAAAGAATTGATAATAAATCAAATATAATAATGTATATTTTGATAGGATTATAGAACTAACAAAATTCTGATATATTTAATTTACAAGAAAATTAACTTACCAAAAAAAGTTTTATGGTTCTGATTATTTAAGAACAATGCGGTAGAATAGATTTAAGAATATTCCTAATGACTGATATTAACGATTTCCACAATCGTTTGATTTTGATTCTGCTCGTATCATTTTGTTTTATCAGTTTGCAACTAAATCAATATCTGATTAATATTTTCACCTGATAGTCAACTGAGAAACCTTGGGAAAACATCTGTTCATATTTTGTATGTTCCGATTTTGAATATTGCTATTTTGCAATAAGTAGCATTTTCCAGTTGTCATACAGATTTTCGTTTAATTCTATGTTCAATTTTTTAGGTACAAGTCACGACCTTCTATGTTTGGAGAAAGTTGAAAGTCTTGAAACACAGCTCTCGTGTATGCTCAAACATTAACTTTGTCAAAAAAGGAAGAAATTCGTCTAAATTAGCTACGAGACAGATCTACTGAGTAAATAACATTAATCTTTTGGCTAAAGACGATAGTTATATTCGGAGACAGAGTTATACGCAAGTATCTTAAACCGCTATGACATGAAACAAAGAAAATCAAACGAGGAACGACCCATATGATAAATGTGTTAAAACTGCCTCATATAATTTTAACTGATCACAACTGAAATAATCGGTTTAACTTTGTGGTCAATGTATTTTTCTGAAAAAATATCCATAAACAAAAGAGACTAATTTCCATTATAAAAAGGTTGAACAACATATTCGCTGAAATATTTTCCCTACATCCTCAGGTAAATTGACCGGAAGAAGGGGAACTTTGAATCAAACTTCACTACCGTCGTGAAAGATTTTTTTCCGCGTTGAAAGTGAGTTATAAAACCAGAAACTGAAGTCTTTGAAGCAGTAGTGACAATTCAAGCTGCGGCACTGTTGTCAAATTATATAACAATAATGTCTTCAAGAGAGAAGACCATTATTATGATTACTTACTGGTAATTCATATGACCTGATAAAAAAAAACTTCTCCCGATATCCATGAACAGTCACAGATTTTTTTGAGATTGAATGATGTCAAGAGTAAAAAAAACAGAAGCTAATCTATATATATATATATATATATATATATATATATATATATATATATATATATATATATATAATGCCGAACCCATTTTTGTTGAAAATCAGTAGTACTATAATCCAGCACGTTAGCCACTACACATCTGAGATCCCCATCATTGTAAATATAGTCTTATTAAAAACAAAGTCTTGCGGTTGATGTCCTAATTTCGAAATTAATAACAAATAAATAAAACTTATAAATCAATGTTTATAGAATGAATACGTGGAATAAGATGTTTTCTGAATTTTGTTCTTTTTCTTTTTTACTTAACCGACTAATTTTCTGCTCGCCTCATAAATTGCGGAATTGTTCATCTTCTTTGTTAGACTTCCATGAAAAGAGTATTAAAATATTTTCTTAGAATATCTGATGTTACATTACTATTCCACAAACTCCGATATTAAGAACGTAGTACTAGAATCAGAATTATACATCTCTTAGCTAGAAAGTTCATAATAATATACAGAAAAAAACTGCGACGAATTTGAGTAATTATCTTTTATAAATTGCATTCTGTAAACCTGTGTCTATCTAACCATAAATCATCAGAATCAAATCGTTTACATCTTTAATATCCAATGCTATTTCTATATTATTTAACAATTTAACAACCTATGTAATATTAGATAACATAGTTTATCAGATTAATAGTGAAATATATTGACATAATAATTTTTAAAGCTAGTTTTAATCTATAATTGTGATGTATGATTAATCTTTTAAATTTCATTTTTTATCTTCATATTATGAGCAAGCTGTGCGTATATTAAAGCCGTTGTGTGGTAATTGTGAAAAGAAATTATCGTAATTTCTTAATTCTGGTTCCTCAGTCATTTACTTGTTGTAACTTAGTAATGAGACAAATAACTCACTGTGTTTCAAAGTGAATAATTCAATTTTGAGGCATTAACCGTATATTTTTCTTTATAGATTATTTTGTCTTTATCTAAAGCTATCAATATATGTTCAGCAAAAACAATTAGTAGGGGTCTCAGCATAATAACAAAAAAAGATAAAGAAAATATGTTTTCCTGAAAATATTCGCTATTTAAATGTAGCGGTAAGATAACCTTTACTACAACAAACTGTTCTATGTCCTTAGGACGGTTATTCAGCTAGTAAATAAAATGCAATCAATGGAAAGTAATCCTAGTCAGCTAAATGATAGGATCTTCCGAGTTTGTGTTACGTTTGCATACACATAGATAATAATTGAAAATGTTACGTACTGTGCTTGGAATATCTATTCTGTCATCTTTCCTCATCTTGAACCATGCAAAACCTATGGTTTCTTGGATCACTCTTTCCTAAAACATATTTTGCAAAACTGCCGTTATTTTCAATTACACCTTTGGAAAATAGCGTAAGAACACAGTTCTTATCTTAGAATATCTACTTGTAGATATTGAATGGAATAGGCGTTCATCGAACTTCTGAATAGCTCGGAGGTAAATGATACATGGCCCATTTAAACAATCTCTCTTCGTCAAAAGGATACTCATGCTCATGAGTCCTTCATTCTTATTTCAGGTGAGAATATTCTATAAGAAAACAATTCATAATTTATCCATCGTCCTCTACGTTTTTATCTTCGTTCTTAATTTAGTGATAATTAATGGAGATTTATTTCCAACTCATTCATTATTTTCATTTCCTTCGATAGCTTTTAAACAAGCATTTAATGCTTTTTGAATTCCTAATTATCAGAATAAAGACCAACCCATTTACAGATAAAATAAGATCCATATCTTTTTTCTCTTAATTCTTGTCAAGATTGGATTATTAATCCTATGGCCAAATGAACTAAGTGAGAGAAATAACTATGAATGGTAAAATTGAAGGTAAAACCTCCGAATTGTTTCGACGGAATACAATAAGATATTGATTCAATAAGAACCATAATACTGTGGTATGGCGCAAGATATCAGCTACAAAATACAATTTTGACATATATCCTCCACCAACGGAGACGTGTCCAGCGTAACAGATTACTATGTAAAACATTAAGTGGCCTGAGTTCCAATTTCGACGGGGCTGTAGATGTTTCACTTTATGTAAATATTCCTGGAAAGAACAGGAATCCAAGGCTGGATTTACTAACAGGCATAATTGTCCATTTGTCGATAGCACACATATTCTGGGGGCCGACTGAAAATAATTCGTTGCATGCTGTGCGAGATCATGATCTCTTTTTAAGTGTGCACTAGATACTACATTATATAGGGTATTGAAAATTGAAGAGGGCCTTGAGCAATAAGTATAGGTTAACAGCTGTCATCTGCCGGTTTGCCATGCGTGAATCCATTTGTTTTCCCTCAATCCGATTATATATAAATAGTTAGACGGATTTGCTTTCTTTAACTTTGTTAAGAAAAGATGTCTAAGAAAAGTAAAACTCTGAATTTAAGTCAGCTGTACTTTGCTTGAAATTTAATTTTTGTCACATCAAGTCTATTGTAGATGATTTTGGTAAATGCACATATAGCAAAAAACATTTCTAATGAGTACTTTGCTTCTCAGAGGCTTGCTCGGAAAATGAAGGGTTATCTTTATTATATGGTTGAACATCCAAGGAAGATCTTGGTGAGATGGGAATAGTGTTAAGTTCTCGAAAATAATCTATATTTTCTTCTCTGATACAAATGACAGATAAAACACAGAACAAATGCATTCTAAGCAAAAGTGCGTCAGATGATGCCTCAGTGCGTAAAAGTTTAAAATTTATCGACGCTTGCTGAAAGCACTGTTAGGGTGTGGGTATTGCTTTTTCACTTTGTCGTCATTGATTTGGGTGAAAACTCACTTTCAGCACAGCTGTCAAACTCAGAAATTAAGTAAACTTTATCTGATACATGCAAATCCGGACGACTAAAAATCGACTACGTAAAAAATGGTTTCCTGATAACTAAGCCGTCGTTGCTAATGGGAATAGATCGGTTATTTCCCCTTGTGCAGACTCTTACTCACCTAGCATGAGGTATATATATATATATATATATATATATATATATATATATATATATATGTATGTATATGATGACTGCAGGCATGTTCGTGGAATATAAGCCGATGCTGGCCAGGTTGGTATGGTCACATGTGAAGATATGTCAGGCATTGATTATATAGTGTTGCTTCTTGGGATTTTTGTCTTTTGGTTGGTCTTGCGGGTTTTTCACAACAGGAGGCAATATGGTTGTTAGTGAGACACCAGTTATCATGGTTCACGGCCACGTTAGATCATTAACGACTGGTACCAAGGTTTATTTTCAAGTAATCGTTGAATAGCTTATTTTGTGTCTCTACGTCGAGATGGCGAGCGGAGATTTGGCCGCAGAATATCATACACACACACACACACACACACACACACAAGCAAGCACAAACATTTATATATACATGTGGGTATGTTTACGTGGCTTTGTGTGTGAGTGTGTGTATGTGGTACTTTGTATAGCATAAAAGAAAATAGGTTTAAATGTGAATGTTAATATAGAGTTGAGCTTGTTAATTACAGGGTGTCTCAAAATAAACACAACCCATTAAAATGATAATGATGTATTACTGACAATGGCAGTAATTGGGAACACGTCCTGTAAAAAATGTATCCTTAAAGATACAGATATCAAATCAATGCTTTTTTACCATCTGAAAGGACATGCAATCGTTTTTGAGTTTATTGTCTCAGTAATAAATCTCAAAATCGATGCAACCCTAATGGGTGTCATCTATTTTGAGACAGTTTAGAATGATTTTGTCTCCAAATAAGTAACGACGCGAAATATTTTTCCTCTCTTGTCCAAGGCATTGTCAACAAGAATTAATAGTTGTTATAGTATTCTATTTTCGAACCTGAAACAAAAAAGAACACATCATTATTATAAGTTGAGTTATTATGAGTCACATGCTTCCAACGTATATTGAGACACCCTATACAAAGAAAACTTCGGTACTAACCTTTTTTCCAGTAGTCAATGCTTCCTGGTTATTGAGTTTTGCTTCAGCTGGAGCATCAACTGATAATGCCAATAGACATCCTGAAACTATTTCCATCACGTGACTTCTTGAATCGCCCCCCATTTCTATTTGTAAGTCTTCCTATTTTTAACAAATCATCGTTTCTTTAATCATAAATTTTATCTTCTTTGATTTTATTTCCTTTTTCAAATTTACGGCTTGTATACAAATATTTTTGCATTCCTCTACATGACACAATCAGCCATCTAACTTTACACTTTTTAAAGACGTATATTCAAATTAAAATCAAATTTTAAACAAAAGATGGAATTTGTCCTCTTCTTTGAGGTGGAGCTCAAGGGCTTGGACCTTAAACTTAACCACACAATTCTACCACTAAACAATTAGAAAACAATTCTTTAGTCCATTTATTTTGTATTCAGAATCTAAACAAAGGGAGGATGAAGTTTTAAAAACTACATATCTATTATAATCTTCGTAAAGTCACACGTTAAATATACTCTTGGACAAATCGTTTGTGATTCTCGTAGGTTCCTTACGATTTCAGGGTCTTTAAACCATAGAAATATAAGCCTCTTTAATATCGCTTCCTTACCCCGGAGTAACCATCTGTGGTTGAGCTTTTTTCTATCCAAAGTTCCCTCGTGGGCTGTTATTATAGATATGACTCTCTCTTGACATTTGTTCTAACCCATTCTTTTTGGTATATCACAAGTTTTGTGCGATTCTGTCGACGCATATCAATTTGTTTTCAAATGTACGTTAAGGTTCCTAAGTATTTGGTTTCAGCAAAAGTTCAGTTATGCCTAAAGGAAGGAGATATCGCAGATTTTGACATGATATAAAAAAACACGGAACTTTAAGGTGTTGCTCACTTGGTTATTACGTAATAGCATCAACTTTTCTTTTGCTTCCTCAGATAAAAACATTCGCTAGTACATCACAAGAAACCCAAAAAGACCGCGTTAGGGGTCAAATAACGTCATAAGTTCAGAAAGTTTTCTTTCAAAGCTATGAAGAGAAGGAAGAAAAAGGCCAATAAAAATAAAAAGACTGGAATATAATTGTGCAAACAAACTAAAAAATTAAATATATGTTGAAATATTATTTCTGGTAGAAAGCAACTTATTCCTTACAAACCCGAAGTTTACAACATTAGCAGAGTTGAGTGACAATCTTTACCTTCAATGAAAATATGCATGTTTCCTTTGCTTGCATAACCAACTATAAAATAATTAAATCATTACTCTGAATATACTTTCTGAGATTCTTCTTTTATATATTCATCCTGCGTTTAATTCCTTAGTGTACCTACATCTATATTCTATATTGGTCTCCCATATTTGCTATTGTTGTCCAATCAAAGTAATGTTGTCGTTTTTTCTCTTTTAATTTGTTTATATACCATTTCCTCTCTGGTTGCTTTTTATTTTCAACTCCTTTCCTATATCGTTCATACTATTCCCCCCAATTCTTCTTCTTCTTCTTCTTCTTCTTCTTCTTCTTCTTCTTCTTCTTCTTCTTCTTCATTTGTCTCTCTTTCTTTCTCAAATTTCCAATCTTAACTTTCTTATCCATACATGAAAATATTCACATCTGACGTTCACTGTTCCTTTCTTTCTCAACTATTCACTTTTTATCCCTTTTTGTCACTTTGCACCGATTCCACAATTCTCCCCCCTCCCCCGAATCCTCATCCGTCAATGCATATATTTACGTTCACAGAGACACCATAATTTTTCCGCTAAAGCCACTTACGTGTCAGCAATGCTAATACACAAGCGTAGGCCTTAGTTGAAATCATTTGCATGCACACACAATCGTACACTGATTTAATCATCGATACCCCAACGCACGGAAGCGGGCGGCATCTCTTGAACCTGTCTTTTCTCGATTCGATATCTGAACTGACACCACTTGAAAACACCTTGCCATAATGCTCACATCATAAAAGCTATCAGTGAACCGATGCAGCAGAGCTCAGTTAATTATTCTGTTCCTTATATCAACTTCGGCCAACATACATCTAATCCATGTAAATGCCAGCTTCTATCTGGATCATTGTATGTCTTACACTAAACTCTCAAAAGCAATAACATTTACTCAAAAAACTATAAGTGTGAGAGAAACGATCGTCTGTCATTAATGATTTTCATAGTTTAATAAAAAAGATAGGCAAATAATTGAAGCTAAACTTTTAGAATATTCGTATACATGTGACACGGAATTATGAACATGTCTCTTGGCTAGTTAACAAAGCTATGCGTGGCACTATTTTCTGAAAGTTTAAGGGGTTTCAATGATCAATTTAACACTTCCTATGGTGATGGTTTCTCGTGGAAGTCTCATGAGTTTACGGCTATCAACTAGAATACAAATTCTTGCATGAATGGAATATTTGGCTGGGAATATTAGTGTTACGGTTCAATCGGAAACAGAATTTTTTTTTAGCACTGAACTAAGTTTTCCAAAGCACAATGCCTCATCTACAAGTCAATATTTCACCTTGTTGGTGGGCCTTAGAACACGCTGATTGTATCCTCTCCCTACAAAAAATTGAAAAGATCACCATCCAAAAAGAGGTATCCTGAGTATGGCACTAATGGGGAGTGTTAAATACAGTTTCATTACGATTACTTTTACGCCCACTGTGACTTCAAGTAGTAGTGCCAGCTAGGCTCCTATATATTGGTCAAATTGATCAGTTTGAATATTATTCGTATTTCAGAAGATTGTGTGAAATACTATTAAGAAGCAACTACACAAAAAATGTTAATATAAATGTGTAATTAAAGCGATTCCCAAATCTCCGGATAAAAATTAACTCCAGACAGATTGATATATTGCAAAAATCAATCTTTATATTAGTTGTCTAAATTTCTGAAACAAAGCTTGATGATTTTTCATTAAGGGTTTTCGGACTATTGTCTTTATCTTTATTCTAAGGAGACAATCATCTGTAGGTTGCAGGTTCAATCCTGACTACAGGCGTGTAACAATACAGGAATCCTTAACACTTGTACACGGTTATGGCTAAGAGAATCAGAACTGGCGACCCCGTGGATTCAATAGAGGACATAGTTCGAAGTTCCGTGTAGGTTACCATGTTCAGCAAACACCTGAAGAAGGCCGGAGGACATATCGACCGAAATATTGTGGAAATAAAAATAAATATGAGGGCATTAGTCCAAAAACCTTTAATGATAATAATCTGTATATCAACAGTACTTTCAGTAATCTTTTGTAGTATTAGCATACAGATATTACCAGACATTATTATTTGAACATGTAGAATTCAGTTTCATTATCTAAGATCACTGGGGCTATTTACATTTATCATTACATCCATATTATATAATGAAAATTGTATTTAAAATACCAGTTCTCTTTTTAATGTATTTGATCAATTCAGAACAATATTTTAGAAGAATGGAAAAGCGCCGTTTTTTATAATTTTGTAATTTAATCATCTTTTTTCAATCCAGATATTTGGCATTGACAAACACAAACAATCAAATCGATTGCAGTAAAACAGAATTATCCTTCCGTAATGTCCCTGTGTTTACCTCTCAAAACCAATCAACCAGAAGTAAACGGTCTCTTTCTTCAAATATATATGACGAGACACTGTGTAATTAAGCCAGCAAAGTCAGGATGACATAAAGTATTTGAAATAATAATAAAAAAGACAGTGTTTTCTTTTATTCGTTTTAACAGAGCATTTCATGTTCCAGATTTATCCTGTTTAATAAAATATTTCGTTTCTTCAGTCCTGGGCGTGACAACTTACTTAAGTTTGAAAGACGAGTAGGATTCTGTGCTGCTAAAAATTGTTTATCTAACTTTGTATAATGCAGCTGCTGACGGATCTGGTGTTCAAGTGAGAAAAAAATAACTTGAAATGATATGACAACGGTAAAGAGCAGCAAGAAAGAATCTTGACATGCTAAGATGAAAGAAAAAATATTATAGAATAACTGCTCGACTGGAGACTATTTGTAGCATGCTAGCGGTGCAGAGAAGTACAGCACCAGTAAAACGGATATAAATTATGTGTGTCTGTAATATGTTGCCTTCTATTGTAATAAGCTAATCTCAGTGACAGCGGGATAATTTTTAAGATGTTTGTCTCAAGGACAATCACTATGAAGACAGATTAATTAACATTCCCTACACTAGACGGTAATTTGGTCGGCTTAGTATATAACGATAAAAACTGCCAAGTACATATTAATTATTGTGTGTGTATATTTGTGAGAGTATGTGCGGCTCAGACGAGAGTTTTCAGCCAGAAATATTTTATCTTATTGTTAAAATGCCATTAAATTATTTTGCCTTTTTGCGCATAAGTCATTATATTTTGCTGATTAGAATCTTTATAATAGTAATCATATATATATATATATATATATATATATATATATATATATATGTATATATATATATATATAAATAGAGAGAGAGAGAGATAGATAGATAGATAGATAGATAGATAGATAGATATGATACTTTGATTCGTGTTAAAGGTTGATGGACGATATTAAATTACATGTTTAAATTTATTATGGAAATCACGTTATTTTTGATAAGGTAGTGTAAAAGAAGAAAAACAGAATTGTTATAAAAAATATTGAATAGTTGAAAGTACCCCCTGTAAAAGTTCTCGGTCGTTTAGCTTGAATTATTAAAACATAATCGTTTTGGAAAGGTCAATGTTTTAATTTTTGATTTTGGACACACAGAAATGATCCGTTTGAAAGGTCATGATTGAACCAAGATTAGAAAAACTGAAACTTTACAGCTTTTCAGCCAAAAGTATGACACAAGGCCATGGTACATGACTATTGATCAAGAATTCCTAAGAAACTACCTTGATAGTGGACGGACTTGAGGTTAATTACCCATATACATTATAATAAGTCAACTTGTTATCTTCAACTAAAGAATGCCCTAGATTCCAGACTTAAAATAGAAAACCTTTTTTATGTATACATGATTTTAATCATTGCCTTGTGAATTTGATCTTCAACAAACCCAGAACTGAAAGGAGTCAGAACCAGCCATTTCCACGACTCATCATCGACAACGTCGGAAGTCCGTACGACACACACATAATTATATATATATATATATATATATATATATATATATATATATATATATATATATGCGTGTGTGTGTGTGTGTGTGTGTTTGTGTGTGTACGAAAGGCAATGACTGAATGCTGAAGAAATTCTGATTGAGGCTTTAGAGGTTTGAAACTATGAAGTGTTTTTAAAAGTGATGTTAATAACAAATCAAAAAGGAAAATAATTTTATTTCTTCCAGTAAAATCACATTTCGAATATTATTTATGTAATATTTTGTGTTTTTATTCATGTTTCAAACCTGAGGCCTCATCTTACCTACCCCGATATATATATATATAGAGAGAGAGAGAGTGAGACAGAGACAGAGACACAGAGAGAGACAGAGAGACAGAGAGAAAAAGAGGGAGAGAAAGCGTTTGTTTGGATTTAAATTCTAAAATATAAGAATAAATCATTTGCCATTTTCCCTTAATACAATGCTCAACATAATAAAAAAAAACACTTCTTCGTTTTGAAAAGTTAAAATCCTAATTAAAACCGTCCAAGGTGAAAAAATAATTGAGGATTTTAAACACAAACAATTTCTTTCGGTTACTGTCATTTTTCTAATATTAAATGGTGCCAAAATGGTTAAAAATATCTAGATTGAAAATAAATAAATAGATAACGGATGGTTGTGGACATTAATTCTTATATTTCTGTTTTAATATTTATGTAAATACGAAAGAGCTGACTGCAGCTGTCAGCATATTACTTGGGCGAATGTATCGGTGCTTGCAAAATTGAAATGGAAATGAAATTCAACTTTTCAAAAAAATTATGGAACTGCTTTGATGTTTTTAAATGCCTCATGATGCTAGTAGGAGTTTGTTATATCGACGGTTTTATATATGGGTATTAACGTGTTTGAACGCACACACACACACACACACACACACGTATATATATATATATATATATATATACATATATATGTGTGTGTGTGTGTGTGTGTGTGTGTGTGTGTGTGTGTGTGTGTGTGTGTGTGTGTGTGTTTATATATATATATATATTAACTGAAAAACAATAATAGTATACATGGTTGGTTATTTGGGTTTTATAGCATATCACCCTTTGTGATTTATTTATCTACAAATACATTTTATACAAATAATCTTTTCTCTTCCAAACAATTCAGTTTAGCATGAGTACACAATTTAATTGTCAAAAACACTTCCATTTCAAGCTATTCATTTTATTCAAATAATTCTAATTTAGCCAATTCAGTTTAGTACAAGCAGAGATTTTGCTTACACACAGTTAAATATCAAAACAATTCTATGTTAAACAATTCCGTTTAGTGTAAGTATAGTTTCAAGGTAAAAAATAGTTCCATTTCAAACAATTCAATTTAGCTTACGTACGTAGTTTAATTGTCGAAAACACTTCTACCTCAAGCTATTCAGTTTAGTCAAACAATTCTAATTCAGACAATTTAGTTTAGCATTGGTATGTAGTTTAGTTCTATTTAACCCATAAATTTGGCCCTACTAAGTGCTATAATTCCGGGCCAGAGTGGATCTGGAAGCTATGGCAATGAAAAGGTGCATCGCTTTACCCAAGGCCCCAGCATCATTGGAACCTCAACATGAGATTGTTTATTGTCATATACAGAGGTACTGTCGGTGTATTCTACAGACCCAGCCGACTGGGCGATACACAGCGTTAATGTCAAAACAGTTTTATTTCAGATAACTCAGTTAAGCCTAAATATACGGTCAAAACAGTTGTTTTCTAAACAATTCCGTTTATCATGTGCGCAGTTTAAATACAAAAAACATTAAACCCCAAAAACACGGTTTAGTTCGATCTAACCCATATATAGGAACCTTATCAGGTACTACCCCTCTGGGCCAGAGTGGACCTGAGAGCATTGGTAATGAAGGTGTACTCCGCATTCCCCAAATCTCCAGGATTACTGGAACCTCACCATCAGATTGTTTAGTGTCATAACTTGGACACTCGTTGGGATGGTCTTACCCCTCTGCAGAGAAGCAGTCGGTGCATTCTGCAGCCCCAGGCGACTGGGCAACATTATTTATGTGTTGTCACATGGAAGAAATTAATTTATGAAGATGAACATGACGTTTCAGACTTGGAACTTCAACTTGTACACTTGAGAAGGCTGACATGAGTGTTTGGGGAAATAATTTAAAGTAATAGTTTGTATACGTCATCGTTTTGTGTAAAGACAATCCTTGTCAATCTAGTAGGAATGATCACTTGCTTCTCCTATTCTTGCCTGATTGTCAGTGTGAAACGAAAGACTATACCGGAAGACAGTGAACCATTTTACTAGTTCTGAATGTTTTTATTGCTCGTTTTTTACCCTCTCAGGCCTTTTTGATGTCAGCGAATTTTTTCTTCAAATGAATGAGAGGTGTATCTCTTTTCCCCGTCCTAACTTGGTGTCTCCTGATTTACCCTACGACATCAGTCTTCATTAAATTTTTAACTACTTCGTGTAAACACATCAACATATGATGACCTTGCAAAAAGCTAATGTCATGACGAATTCACTCATCCTTACCGTTCCCTTAGCTCACTGATCTTGGAAGAGTACTCAGTCTAGGAAAAGGAAAAATTCTCAATTCCAGCCCCTTGGAAGAGTTCTTGTTCTAGGAAAAAAAAACTCTCAATTCAAGCCCCTTGGAAAAATACTCGGTCAAGGAAAAGAAAAAAATCTCAATTCCAGCCCATTATCAAACATCATGGACAGTGCAAGCGGTGTAAGACGCATTAATCACCATAACTTGCAATTCATGGAGAAGGCCTTAGAAAAACACTGAAAGGATGGGATAGTATATATATATATATATATATATATATATATATATATATATATATACATATATATAATGTGTGTGTGTGTGTGTGTGTGTGTGTGTGTGTGTGTGTGTGTGTGTGTGTGGATTCATTTCATATCCTCACACGTCGAACAGACTTAATTATATAGCAATTCTCAGACAATAATTTACTTTCTGACCCAATCTGTTTGTGATTTTTTATGGAGTAATCAATATGAGACGACGACATCATATTCCCTATTTTATGTTGCTTTAGTTAGGAGACCATCACGAACATTTAATACATTTCATGACTGTTATGAGAATCTCTTGTGTAAATTTTAGCTGTTTGGGATATCGATTTGACATTGCAGATGTCAGAAAGATTCGGATATGAGTAATTCTCTCTGTAAATTATTCTGCTGGGTCTTGATATTCACTCCTCAGTAATAAGAAATCATGTAAGAGACCATGTTTTACAGAATATTTGAAATTATTTCAATAGCATCATTGTTATAAGGCTCGATACATCCGTTTTGATTGTTGTGGTAGACAAACACGACTTCCGATTTCTAGGTGAAACAGCGTAAATTGTAATTAATTTTTATCTCCATACATTTCAACTTATTTTTTATGTTTGTTTATTACAACTCTTAAGATAGTCATTGCATAATGATTTTGTAAGACGCGATAAAAGGAAGAAACTATGACGAAAGAACAATTCAACAAAAATCTACTTACATATAAAGCATCAATTGTCTTTACTGACACGCACGCACACACACACACACACACACACACATATATATATATATATATGTGTGTGTGTGTGTGTGTATTTATACGCTGTCAAACCTTAAAATCCTTAGTAGGATAATAAAATAATTGAAATAAGATTTCAGGCACAAACACATCACATTTTCCTTGTTACTGTTAGTTTCATGAGATTTTCCCAATCCTCAAACGCTTAATATGTTTAATTTTGAATTTAGAATTTCTTCCAAAGGGTGATTACATCATCCACTCATCAATAAAGTTGAATGTGGTGAAATTTACGGCTAGCACCTATATATATATATATATATATGTAGGTAGGTTGCGATGAGGACATGGTCACCATTTTGAATTGATACTTTCGTGCATACACGTTCTCTTTTTTTTTCATTGTTTGTCTACTGTGATGCAAAGTAGAGACATGTGGACACTCTATTCACACCTCCAGACTTTTTAAAACGACATGTTGTACTGGTTTGGCATTCATGCCAGATGCACCAATAAGAAGATTTCAGAGTGTTTGGCAGTCAATGTGAGGACGATGCAGATGATTCGGAAAGAGCTTGATCGGTCCAGCTGTAGTTACCACGATACGGCGGCTCGGAAACTGGATTCTAATCGTTCGACTCCGATAAGAAACCCCGAATTTGTTAGTGAAATCCAATCCATATTTTACAACGATATCAGTCAGCTAATCAGGTACATAACTACTTACCTGAGAGTGTTTTTCTCATCAAGCAGGTAGTAGACGAAGAAATTCGCTATTTCTCATTCAAAATGAGACAGGGCTAATCTTTATTACTGGTCATAATGAACAAAGACAAGACTATTCTGCAAAATTTGAACAAACTTATGCATCTTCTACCAATGAAATTGGTTTTTCACTGATGAGGAAAATTTGTGTTAATAAAATATGTCCGCAGAAGATATACCGATCGTTATAAAAACAAACAGTCAGTACAAATCGTGTAGTTTGTGATGATCACATTACAGGATGATATTATGTTTTTATTCATCTTCCTTCATGGCCTCACACTCATCACGGAGACCTAGATCAAGTGTGTAAATTTTGGATTAAGTGGGTGATTGCCGAAGAACCCCAACAACTGAGCATAGGAATATGCAATATGCTATACAAACGGCAGAACCCAGAACAGATTGTAAGAAAATTTGTGACCACATCACACATGTAATCTGGTCATTTAAATCTTCAGATAAAAATGTCTTTGATTATTATATGAAGGGCGAAGAACAAAAAAAAAATGAACAAAAAACAGGGTTTAAGTGACTCACGAATTAGAGTTCTGAATGAATTTATTCTGTGGATTTTATTCTCGGAATGACATATTATGAGATTGCTGTACACTCATGTACATAGGGTACAGTATTTTGTTTTAGTCAGTTTTTCCCGGTAATTTCTAATTACAATTGTTATTATATATTCTTTTAGAGTTTTTCACAACAGTATTAGCTGATGTTTTTTCACTGGAGTTAGAGTGACAGCAAGTCTCCTCAAGTCTCCATGACTCTTCTCAGTATTCTGGCCGTCTTCAATAATGCTGTTGTTTGGAACATCTCCACTCGTCCGCCAACTTCCAAATCGTCCAGGCCCTTTAATATTCCTTTTGTTACCGTGTCAAAAGCACCAATCACAATTGTTCTAATCGTCACTTTCATGTTCGATAGTTTCTTCAATTCTCTACAAATTTCGAGGCACTTATCCCTCTTTTCACATTCTTTCACTTTTATTCTGTGGTCAACCAGAACAGCAAAGCAGACAGTTTTGCAAATTCTCTTTTGCTTGTTGATTAATATACGGTCTGGTCTTCTGGCCGAGATTAGGTGATCCGTGTGCTTGTTAAAGTCCCATAGGAGTTTATGCGTATCATTTTCTAGGTGTTGGGTTGTGCATATACCATTTTTTTCGTATGGTCAAATTTAAATTTCTAGCATATTTCCTAGAGGATCACCTTGTGCACCCAGTCGTGTCTAGAATACTGCTAAGAGTCAGGGAGACTTGAGGAGACTTCCTGTCAATCAGACTCATGTGAGAGAAAACTAGCTCGCGGTGATTTAAAAGACTCTCAAAAGAGTAAAATAATAATAAATATAAGACTACACACCACCAGAAGCAATAGGTGACCCCACCGGTGAATGTGCAAGACATTGAAAATTGATCATCCTGCCAAGTGCTACATGCACAAACCAGAACCAGCCTTGGAGAATTGGACGTGCGAAATTCTCTAGGATTTTGAGGAACAAAAAGATCATATAAACCGATCAGAAGACCAGACAGAGGAATAATTAAAAGCAAAAAAAGAGAACTTGCCTTATAGTGGACTTTGCCGTCCCGATATACCACAGAGAGAAAATGAAAGAAATCGAAAAAGAAGACAAGTACTTGGACATTGCCAGAGAAATAAGAAAGCTAAGGAATATGAGATTAATGGTGATACTAACTGTAGTTGGTGCCCTTGGAACGGTCCTGTAAGTCTTAGAAGTTGGGCTGGATGACTTGAAAGTTGAAGGACGAATCGAAACCATCTAAATTATTGCATTTTTAAGCTCGGCCAGAATATTGAGAAGAATACTAGTGAGCTAAAAACATTTGCTGCCTCTTAGACATCAGTGAAAGGTTATCAGTTAACGTTGTTGTGAGAATTTCACAGGGAAAAATAATAATAATAATAATAATAAACGATAAAACTACTCGAAACAAAACTATATAGCAGGACACATTAAAGGGATAAAAACCCCGGGCTGTCCCCAACCTGAGATACTCTGGACCATTTAAAAGTGGACTAGAGAAGAACTTAAACAAATAGACCAGCGAACAAGAAAACTAATGAACATGCATAAGGCCTTGCATCTCTGAGATAACGTTGACCGATTGTATATGACTAGAACAGAGGGAGGAAAAGGGACTTGTCAGCATTGAAGATAGCGTTGACACGTCGATACAACAACTCGAAGACTACATTGGACAGCGTGGAAAAAGACTGATTACTGCCACCAAGAACAAAGCTGACGACACGAAGATCAACAGAACAAACTTAACAAGAAAAATAAAATTGAAAGAAAAACTCTGTGGACGTTTAAGCGACTAACAAGCGACAGCTCACACTGAAAAAACGTGGACATGGCTAAAAATTGGAAACCTCAAGAGAGAAACTGATTCTCTACTGATAGCAACACAAACCAACGCCATGATGACTAATCATATCAAAGGAAGAATAGGTAAGAAGTAACAAACCTGCAAATGTAGATTACGTGATGAAAGAGACGAAACGATCAATTACATAATCAACGAATGTAGCAAGCTTTCATAGAAAGAGTATAAGACTAGACACAAGGTGAGGAAGGTTATTCATTGAGAATTGTAGCAGAAATGTAATTTTGGGCATCCGAACAAATCGTATATGAACAACAAAGAATTCGTCCTGGAGATTGAGACGCACAAACTCCTTTGGGATTTTAAGAAACAAACGGATCACCTATTCTCAGCTAGACGACCAAACGTAGTAAAAATCAACAAGAAAAAGAGAACTTGCCGAATTGTGGACTTAGTTTAACCGGCTGACCTCAGTGAAAAATTGAAAGAAAAAGAAAAAAAATCGTACCTCGACCTTCCCAGGGAATTGATAAAACTTTGGAACATGATAGTGACGTACATTTTCTTTTTTCTATATGGTAATTTAATTTACTTGAAAGTGGCGGGGATACCAATTGAAATTGGTGTTCTTGTTACAGTAACCAAAAGGTTGATACAGGGACTGGATTATTTGAAAATAACAGGATGAGTGGAAATCATCCAAACTACAGCATTATTAAAATCGACCGAAGTACTTAAAAGTATCCTGGAGATTTGAGGAGACTTACTGTCCCTCAAAGTCCAGTGAAAATCTATCGGCTAACGCTGGTGTGAAAAACTCTCAAAAGAGTAAAATGTAGGTAATAATATTGATTATAGTTTTTATTTACGTCAGAATAATTGTAAATAATAGAAGATTGTCCAAAACATTTTTATCCAGAGTGTTAATGTCTTTCGGGATCCCATTAACTGGTCCAATACATTTTTTAGATTATTACTGATTCATAAGATTACATGAAATCATATAATTGTGTGTAAATTATTCGTTAAAAATATGATAGGAAATAATAATTATTGTTTTTAGTATGTAAACGTATCATCATCATTGGCAAAAATAATACCCAATGTAGGAGACATTGTGGGTAAAGTAGAATTTTGTAGCTGAATATTAGTTCTATCCAGTGATGTTATTGTACTTCCTGAATCTATTTTACTTCCCAAGGAAATAAACCAGAGGCATAATTTTCAGAACGTCTTAATATAATTTTGTGTAACTAGGTCTGAATTCGAGAAGAATGTATTTGTTGCTTTTAATTATATACTTTTTCACGCAAGCATTCTCTCAAAACGACACTACCAATTCATATAGTCATGGCTTAGGATTTCCTACACTTCACTGGTTGCTGAAGAAATACGAAGACAAACCATAAACGTGTGTGACCATAAATCCTTTTAGAATACCCTGATCGATCGGCAGATAGATTTTCTTGAATACAGAATAGGTTATTAAGAAGAATATCTTCGCTCTTTTTTTTCTTTTCTTGATTAATAGAATTTTTACCGTAAGATTAAATTATTAAGTGGCATGTCAGTAAGTGAAGAGCTTTCACACTGTGATTCTAATGGTTTCCCAGCCAAAAAAGCTTTACCAGTTTATCCACAATCAAGAATTCTACAAACGTTCCGGACATTTTAGCGATTTTATCGGTGTTTGATAATGTAATCCATTTAGAGCTGTCTGAGATCATTCTTGGCATTCCTGTCGACTGGAAGCGTATAAGCAATGTTGGCTATCGACCACTTTTATTTTAAGATGAAAGGACAAAATCGTAGAATATTGCTGGCTATTAAGGAGTATAGAAAAAACATAAAATAGCAAGTATGATTATAGATATTATATAATAGAATAAAAAAGAGACAATTTTAATTTGTGGGATTCCGCGTTTAAATATATTTTTATAATTATCAGTTATTTTAACCGGGAATGTTGCTCACAGACAAATTTATCTAAATATGAACTAATGAATGAAACAGTAATTTCTGCTTTTTGTTGTTATTTTAGTACATAAATCTTGGAGCACTATGATGATAAAGAGGGTTTCCTATGATATTTAGTTATTTAGTTATATGATAAGTCTACTGTTATTGTTATCTACTATATTGTCCATTTATGGCACTAAACCGCATCAGATGGTAAGGTTCTAGTTCGGGAGATTTGCGAAATATGTAGTGTACTTCTTCATTGCCATCACTGCCAGGTCCATTTTGGGTTGGGTTAGTAGTACCCGATAGAGTCCCGTCTAAGCTTCAAATAAATTTGTTAAAGAATACTCGTATTCAATAGGAATGTGTGCAAATTACTCTAAAGAACCAACTACACAGAAAATATAAATATGAACGTAAAATGAATTCGATTGGCTAATATTTAGGCCTTAGATAACACTAGAAGAGTTCTGTCTTTAAAAATTAATCAATCCATCGATCATATGTTATGGTTATAAATTTTATGTGCTGCTATTAAAAATTGTGTATCATAAATTCAACATATCTAAAAAAAATTTATTTTCAAAATTCAAAATTTTTTAATTTTTAAATTAACTTTATGTTTTCCCTTTCAAAACAGTGCATCATTAATTCAACTTAACTTTAAAAAAAAAAACAATTTTTAAAATGTCCATTTGCTTAGTAGACACGTTATATTTGGTATTCATTTAAATTAAATTGTGATACAATCCTTCCACGGCACCATTTGTAGTGCAAACGTTTGGGAACGGCACTAAATATCAAAATATCTAGGCACTGCACCACCGTAGCAATACTGCGGTCTCGATTACTAACGCCGATACCAGCGCCAAATATAATACCGCTGTGCACGAAAATATTTGTGGTACCAAATGTAATAATAATAATTGTTCTTATCCTAGTAACAGCGCCAATTGTGATGCAACAATTGTCACGGTACTTTTACTTTGGCCTTATCCTGGTAGCGGTGTCAAATGCGTTTCCAAGTAATTTGTTTTTCAATCTTCTCTGTGGCTACCCTGTGTTTGAAAGATCCACAGATAGGGAATAACACAATTCATCCGGAACTTCTAATGGTTTAGGTGATTCGTTGAAACAAAATTGCCTGAGTGTTGCCAACTCAAAGACAAGAAGAACTCTCTGTCAACAATTTACAATCATTTATTGGAACGTATTAGTGTACAGAAATATTTCCAATATATTTATAGAAGTTGCTGCTTTATTATCCTCGTATGTTTTTCGATGTTCTGACTGCATACAATAGCATGAGAGAGAGAGAGAGAGAGAGAGAGAGAGAGAGAGAGAGAGAGAAAAAAAATCTGCAAAGGTTCTTTGAATAGAGACACTAAGAGCCACGATCCGACCGACGTCTCACCCCTTGTGAGAACTGCTTAAACGGAAAACAGACAACGGTTAAACGGAAAACAGACAACTTTTTCAATATTCACTAATTTTCATATATCTAAATTCAGGATATCGTCTGTGTATATCATCGCACAAAGTTACTGCATCATCTCACGTTTTCTCAAACTCCGTGTTTCTATTTCTTTAATGAAACTTGTGACAAGACATGAACCTTTTTGTTTACATTTGGTATCCCTCTACTGGGTGCCGGTGAACTTGCTTGAACTTTCTAATTTAACTTACATTTCGGTTCAAAGATTAAGAGATAACTGAAAAACCTGCGGTCCGACCAAACCAGATGATAAAATAATTAATACAATCAACAATCACGGCAACTAGATTATGCTATAAATGCTGTTTAGTTTAAAAGAACATTATTAAAAACAAGTAAGTATTATTGACTAATTTCTTTGTTAGTTACGACTTGCATTCGTACATAAAACTGATGCAAAAACAAAAAGGTTGAGCATCTGCAAAACAATTATAGTTAAAAATAAAACTTTATGAAATATTATATCCTATCTTAATATCCAAAATGTTCATCCATCCCTCCAACTTTCAGGAACTTTTAGAGTCATGCATGGAAAGACTAAAAAAAGAAGAAGATCTAGCTTATAGTAATTTTTGGCGGGATCGTTCATTTTACCTCACTTCTCCCTCATTCACTAAAATATTACTTCTCATGATCCTTACCCACTTTATCGGTAATCGGTACGATTGAGAAATGTCTCACTCCTCCCCTGAATTTACTCAGAACGCTTCTGTCATTGACATGTGTTGAGCTGTTACAACGGAGTTAATTTCACCTTAATCGATGATTTGCATTACAAAAACAACCTATTTTCTTTGTAAAAGCATAAAAGGATTTGTTGTTTGAATTTGAAGTTAACACTATCTTTCAGTCTTTGAAAAATAATGAGATTAAAGATTCAAAATAATTATGAATCTTTTAGATTTTCGAGGGTGAGTGATATCTCCGAACGAACCCAAAGACACCTACCGTACTCTATGTAAACAAGAAAGTAACCATTTGTCAATAAAAACTTATAAACATCTTTTAAATACGAATGATCAGACTACACTTGAATTAAAAACTAAGACTGTACCCTTTATTTTTCAATAATGACTGAGTCAAAACTGGTTTAATATCTTTGTTTAATGGGATGACAACCTTCATGGCTTGTCTAATCCCAACGAAATCCTTCTACAACAGAATTTATACTGTTTAAGAAACTCTGGGAGTATACGGGGCTGGGATCCTACCTTTTTCCATGATATTAGCCCGATGTTGAATATAAAGGCGCGACTGGAACTTGAACACCTTTACACCGAGACCGCAAGCCAGTGATCATGTCATGGTACTCCCTCGATAACCATTGCAAAATCCATATATGAATACATAATTTTATTTAGACAAACAAATGTCCATCTGATGAATGCTATCTATTTCATGGGAGAGATTTTAAGGAATTTGTCATGAGGCAGGTTAAAGAAGCCGAAATCATAACTCCTATTTAGGTAAACAATTAATGACTCAGCTGTGTTGGTAGACACAAAGTCAAAATATTTAAGAGAAATGTCCTATTGGACACTCACTCATCGAGATAAAAAGGAAAGTACTATATATATATATATATATATATATATATATACATATATATATATATATATATAATGGTCTGACGATTGCATCAGCAAAAAGCTTTCAATCACTAAGCGCCATTGTGTCTGAGTCAAGCTTATTCAAACTTGGATATACTTATGCTCTCTCATCACAATTGAGCACTCTATTTTTGAATATTGTAAAACAAAACTATGACTATATATATATATATATATATATATATATATATATATGTGTGTGTGTGTGTGTGTGTGTGTGTGTGTGTGTGTGTGCACCCATGATAAAATAAATACCTAGGGTTGGTATGTATCTGAAAGGTGATAATGAACATGATGATGCGTAGTTTCTTAAAAGAAATGTAAATAAACAATTCACAAAGTAAGAAAGTTGGACAAAATATCAGACGTCCATGCCAATTCAGATGTTTACTTATTTTGCTTTTCAAGTCCCCACGGTATTTGCAAATACTTTCCCAATATAGCAGCTGAAATGTTTCTTTTAAAGATTCCCTGTTTTAGTATTTGGTAAAATATCATTTAAGAAGTTCTTGAATGAAAGAAAAAAATTGGTTATCTGATTTAATCGCAAGTTATGTGATCTAGACGAATATCAATAAAAAAAGATTAAGAGCAATTCGAGATACTGAAATTGATGCAAAAATATATTTTGTTGGCAATTAAAAATAAATGATAATACAAATCTTCCAAAGGCAAATTTCCCCGACAAAATCTGTCAACAAAGCCGTCCTTAATGGCACATCAACCTTCATGGGTTATTCAATGCCAAAACCATCCTCGTAGAAAAGTAGTTGGGGTGCTATTTAACCCACATTTGAAGGGAAATGAAAGGGTTCATACATTTCTAAAGGGTATTTGTCGAAAAGTGAACTTCATAACGTAACTAGAGTTCGAACTCATTTTAATGATGTCACAACCCCAAACAGATTCACCTTACAAAAGAAAACTAAAAGAAACACAGAATAAGACTTCTTTGCTGCACAGTTGGAAAATATAAGCCTGATATTCGACAATTAGTCATTTTTTTGTTCAAAAATACACAACTGATAGCAAAAAACATTGTGGCTCTGACGTCAAAACTCCTTGAGAGCTCGACAGAAAAAATCTGATCCAACAAATTTCTGACAAAGGATTAGATGTTCTTAGAGAGGATGTCCCACTACTTTGAAAGGAAGGTCATCTATTGAGTGAAACTCCATTGAGACTTTGCAATTCCACTGCGTGAGTTGATAGCAAGCGCATTGAGAAATAGAAAAGCAACGCAAAACGAGGGTACGGCCTTTAAAGTGTCATTCTAAAAACGTGATTAGCATAACAGCACAACGTTTTTCGTAACTGAAACAAGGCTAATCAAAGATATATTCTTGTGTAGAATGTTTTCTTCTTGTAAATGGTTTATTGCAAGCTTTCAGCTGCAGAATAATTTAATTTCAGTAATGCACATATATGCTTTCATAAAAATAATCAACACAAAACTTACAGAGTGTAATATAATCATGTTTATATAAAATTGTTTGTTTAATTATGATAATACAAAGCACACACCCTTATATATATATATATATATATATATATATATATATAGAGAGAGAGAGAGAGAGTGAGAGAGATTACAAGAGAAGTGCAGAAAGTTCGTCCATTGATAAATACACTGCTAATAATTTTGAATAATTATCTTCTCGAATAAGATGTTAGAAGTTGATAGAGTCAAAACTGATTTTTATATACTATATGTACTACGTATTATTAAATTCTTCCCTGAAGGTCTATAAATCAATAAAAACTGTATTACGTCTGTAAACAAAAATAAAACTATATATATATATATATGTGTGCCTGTGTGTGGTTGTGCGCTCTTTTTAACAGATACGTTTTTTTTAAGTTACAAAGCTTTAATACAGAAGTTTTTTGTGATAAATAATAACAAGTGATATCTATTTTAATTGTATAATATTCAACTAATTATAATAACATGCAGGGATCATCTATTTTGGAGAAAATAATTTTAATTTCATTTAAAAAATTGCAATATTGTCATTTATTGGCGAAATACTATGTAAAGATAGAAGCCAAAAATAGAAGATTAATTACAGAATGTTTTATATATGGTTTGATACTTCTGTCAGTGTATCATATGTGATGATCAACCGTTACTATTCTTTGAAGTAAACTTGAAGACCGGGTGCTACCTTTTTATTCCAGTCGGAAATCTTCAATATTGATATAAGTTAGAACGCACAAATACTAAAATCATACTTGCATTGCAGAAGTTTTGGAATAAGGAAAACAGAAATACATCTGCAGAAAAAACGTACTGTTCTTTATTATAGATATATTTCAAGTTTTTCGCAGGTTTATTTTAGGGATAATTGAACTTTAACATGCCCCTGTAAATCATACTCTACAAATGTCAGACAGATAACAAGATATCGATGGTGTTGGTAGGGACCACTATATGACCTTCAGAAGATCAGGTCAATATATTTCGTTATTTATAACTAATGATTGATCGATCAATATGATATTAGGATTTGGCACAAAGCAAGTATAAAGTATCAACCTACGTTTGGCTGTGATATCTATGACAGGACGTGTATGAAGAGATTGGCAAATTATAAATTATTTGGCTAAGGTCCTTACGTAACTGACTAATTTAGAACTGGGGTGAAATAAATTAAGTTTTTGAAAATCCTAGATGTATCTTTAAACTTCATTTGATGGTGAGTCCCCAGTTCTGGAGATATGGGGAGTGTGCTGTACCCGTTCATTGTCATTACTCTCAAGTCCATTAACTCAGTGCAGTAATACTTGTTATGATCTTATCTATTGGTGAAAAAGATATTTTTAAAATTAGTCTTATGCGATTGCGCAGAAAAAATAAACACTTCATAAGCAACAACATAAAAACGTGAATATAACCGCAAGTCCCCGGACTTTTGACATATTATAACTGTAGACTGATTGGCACGCTGTAAGGTCCAATGAATCATAAATTAATCATCTATGTCAAAAGAAGGAGACTTGCATCGGACACAATCCAAGACAAGCGCCGTTGTTTTTTTGAAATTCCTATTGACAATTGATTGTCTTTTTCAACATCATCCGTGATTAGAACCTCATGTAAAAATTCTTCTCGGTTTAAAAGTATGAAGTTCAGTCCTCTGATTTCTCTAAAGAATAATTCATCAAATGTTGGATTTTAGTATGGGTTTTAAGAAACGTCAAAATAGTATTTCTAAATTCAGAAATGATTAAGAAGCCATGTGTGTTGGGATGTCATTTAGAAAATTTAAATGAGCAAATTGCCAGCTAAATAGATAAAAATAAGTCTTCGCCATCTTTAGGAATAGTACTCCCTCCCTCCCTCCCTCCCTCTCTCTCTCTCTCTCTCTCTCTATATATATATATATATATATATATATATATATATATATATATATATATATATATCATTATTATGAAAAATTAAGTTATTAAATATATAATTAAGTAAAACTGAATGTATGGATTACCGAAGTTAAGCAGTGGTAAGCCAGCATGTGAAATTTGCTAATGACTTAAGAATCATAGGTACGATAAGCAAATTAAGGTCACTATGTCCTACGAAGCAAAGCTCAGTAAATCTTTCAAATGCTGCCTTTGTTTGGGTTTTGTTTATTGTTTAAAAAGCTTATAATTTCATACTAGTTTACTTGGATTCATTTGTTAATGATTGATAGACGAGTTAACTATATTTGTTCTGTCCTGTTGCATCTTAGATTAATTTGTACTTTTTAATTCAATATAATTCTTTATTTGCACAATATATACACTTATATATCAACTATTCGTATCTCATACAAATAATTTTTATGCAGTTGCATGATATTATGTTTTCCTATCCAATTCTAATGATTTATTCGGAATTAAATACTTTAAAGTCACTACTCTTATTCAATAATAATTTCCTAGTAAACGATGATAGTGTTTCGAATACTTCTATCAAACAGAAAATTTTCGAGTAATTATATAGTTTCATGTATCTGATAATAATAATTCTTTGTAAACAAATCTAGTTTATAGTATCCATTCTTTATACAAATAATTTTCAACTAGCATGCATTTACCCAACCCCTCCGCCATGGACAGGATGCGATACAGGTTATACATTTTTAAACTGAGTAGAGTCTGTTTAAATTCAGAGTTCTATCTTTCGTAGTCTAGTTTCTTTAATAAATCTACAGAGCCAAGTATCCTATTGCTAACTCATTGTTGAGATTAAAACAGTGGGGTCCATGTCTTTACCGAAGTTAGCGCAAAGTGAAACGCAATCAGCAACGTTTAGGATTTAAACTGGGATCCACGATAACCGTTACGCTATGTACACCGTCTCCCTATTCCAGTTGAATATGAATAATTTTCAAACAAATATGAGGTATGTATGAAATCCTAACACCTCGAGCACTCTGAGACCAAGGAATAATGTCAGTAAAAGAGTAAATCCATTCTCCCTATAGCTATGGCACTGGAACCTCATCACAGAATTGCTATTATTTGATCCAGAAAACACCATTTTGGAGGATGTGGTTTGGCTATTCTAAGCCCCACCGACAGCGCAAATGACTTGGTTACACTGATGAATTCCAAGCAGCACTTAACACATAAGCAGGCATCGGGAAACGCGTATACAATATATTCATGAAAATAAAATTAACTCGAAATTAAATTTGATTTGCCAATATTAAAACAAGAAAAGTTTGGAAAAGGCAGAATGTAATATCAATGTATACTTATGTATTGTGAGCATGTAGTCGATAACAAGATTTATGAAGTTTTACTGGAATATATTTTTAAGAGCATTTATTTATTTTGCTTCGATTTCAAAATAGAGTAAATGCATTTATTCATTAATCTAAAATGATTTCGTATACACACGAATGCTTTCAAGAAGATAATATAATTCAATTTATTCATCTTTATATTAAGGAATAAATTAATTTCTTTATTAAAATGTAATTCCCTTAACTCAGCTGTCCAAAACTTAAAACTGCGAAACACAGTCCTAAATTCTTAAGTGACATTCGTAAATGATTTCATATCATTAATCTTGGGACTATCATTTCTTCTAAGTACCGTCTATAAAGTATTCCAAATTGATAATTAGGTAAAATAAATCTCTGAATACTTAGAAATTAATAGACAATCAGTAAACATGTAAAATTTGCATTGTAATATTGCTATATGATGATGTTGATGCTTCTATTTTGTAAGGATTTAATAATTCTAAATAGCATCCAATAGTTATACCAGTTATAAGAGAACAAAGAGGATAAAAATTTGACTGTCGGTGCAATCTCAGACTCCCCGAAATTATCATTTAATTACAAATTCTATTGGTATTTGGTTTGTTTTCTATCTCGGTGCATATACATTACATAATTTTTACCAAAATCTCAAATTCATTTTACAGTTTTGCTCAGTTACAGTTAAATAAATAGATAAAATACCAAACCGTAACAAAATGAAAGCTTTAATTTTTGAATGAAAAGCTTCAAGCTTTGATGAACATGCACAAACCAACATTTAAATTTATCGATCATTATATATATATATACATACATACATATATATATATATATATATATATATATTGACTAACCCTAAAAAAAAAACACATGTTCTTCAGAGGATAATCTTATTCAAGAAATTTACTAACGATAATAGAATGCAAATAAGATTTCCCATTTGTTCCTTTCATTTTAAAGTTGACGATAATTCAGAAGATACATCACAACATAGGAACATTATACTGATAATGGTCAGATATAAAAATCGTAACATTCAACGTAGGCAAATAATTCAACAATAAATAAAGTCATTCTATGAATACATTAACTTTTATATTTGTATATTTACATAAATGTATGAAAGCATACAATCTGAAAATACAAGCTACGACTTATGAAAGGGTAACATAAAAAGGAACACGGGCATTATAAAGCAAACTCAGCATCATACAGAGAAAGGGCTAAGCTAAGAAGAACTCTGAGAGATAAAAAGAGATAAACAAACATCGGAAACCATTCGAAGGTTAGAGATATCTAAGAAATTATTAAGAAACCCGATTAGAAGTGGAGAGAACCTACCTTTAAAAGAGCAGCCAACGCATGGTACAAAGAAATTAGTGCTCAAGAAATAACAAGTATAATAGGGAACTACTGAAATATATTGCCTGAAATAAGTTTAGGACAATCAAGGTTGTTATTCAAAAGCTTGAGAAAAGCCTTTAACATGCATTAGGTTAAAAAAGGCTTTCTGGTAATTATATATATATATATATATATATATATGTGTGTGTGTGTGTGTGTGTGTGTGTGTGTGTGAGCCAAAAATATATGAAACCTCGTTTGCAACTGTCTTTATAAGAGATTGGGGGGTGCGAAACATACGATTGTGTAAGAAAATAATCTTCATAATACCCAGACCTAGCTTCCTGTAATTCTGTTTTGTTTTCTTCAACAGAAAATTCATCTCAATATCTGGATTTGAATATGTTCAGAGCATTGAAATTAATACGACAGTGAAACTTTATATTATATCCAAAGAGGAGTTTCAGAGGTGAAAAATGAAAAATGAAAAATTCGCTAAAATATACGTATTGAATGCTAAGGAAGAAAATTGACGTTTTCTTTATTGTCCATTTCTGTGTAGATAAATAGAACTTCGATCTCGTTACTGCTAGAACACACCACGTGTCTCAATTTTCAATTTTATTTTATTGGAATTTTATCGACTCCTCATATAAATTGCCAAAAAGCATCAGGCAACAAGGCAACACGGCAACAGGATTTGTTTAAAAATATTGGTTTCTATAATTTTGTACATTATTTATTTACAGATTAATGAAAAGCTTTTGCTATAACCGTTGTTCTCTCAATTGTTTCTTTACAGTAAACTCCCTTTAAATATCAATGAATTAAAAATAGTTTTGCTTTCATGATTATCGTCTATTAGCTGGAAAAATTAAATTAAGCACAGACCACAAATATTATACTGACCATACACAAAACGCCGGGAATTGACACTCTAATCCTAAGAAGAGCACACATACTTTTATCGCCCTTCTACAGGGCTTAGAATAAGATTCGGAATAGTAGGATTCCCCCTAAAGAGATTTCCTGAATACGAAACTAAGATGCATTTGATGACGAGACTGCAGTTCTGGAGGTTTTGAGGTGTGGTGTAAACCTTCATTATCATTATTTTCATGTCCACTTGAGACCTGAAGAGGTAATACCTGTTTGGTTTCCATCAATGGATCAACTATATGTTAGAATACCATTCGTATTTGCATTTTTTTAAATTAAAAAACAATTATATAAAATAGAAACGTAATTCCCTAAAATCTACACTAATATATATGCCCCTAAAAATCAGTCAGTCTGAATTTAACCAGTAATACTGACTTAATCGTAAATAATCAAGTCATTTTTGAATGCTTAATACGCGAGTTTTCCCCTATCTTTATCAAGTTAATACTGGGATTCATCAAGTATTTTTTCAGAAAACTCACAACTTTGGAGTGAGAACCTTTTTTCCATGAAAAAAATTGTACTATTCATACAATAACTGATTTTTAGATCATGGACACATTAGGCGAAAACCCGAATGAATAAATGTACTTGATATAGATCCAACATGTATGTTGTGCATTCAATATGTTTCCAGACATTTTTGGTACAGGCATTTAAAATTGTCATAGGCTCTTCAAAATTCCGTATGTTATTGCTATTCATCTTATGAGATGACTGACTAATTTCTATGATTTCAAGTTGGAATGAACAGCTACAGCAGCAATTGGAATACACCCTACTAAAACCTGATTGTCACAGCTGGTGAATTTTAAAAAAGCAATATGGACGTGAGGACACTGTAGAAGAACAATGTGCAATAAAATTCTGTTTTCAACTTGGAAAAAATGCCACAGAAACGACGTATGGAATGCTTCAGAGAGGTTTTGGAGCATCTTGCATAAATCGAGCATCAGTTTTTGAGTGGCATAAGAGATTCAAGGAAGGTAGGGTGTCTGTGAGGGATGATGAGAGGTGTGGGAGGAGAAATGAAGTTGATTGGCCAAAGGGTTAGGGTTAGGGTTACTATGTTGAGGTTTTAAGGGAGTTCAGGAAGAGATTCCGTTGGAAGAGGCCAGCGCTCTTTAAATCGGGTCAGTGGCATTTCCAGCAGGACAATGCACCAGTCCACAACTCCATCCTTGTTACAGACTATTTGACCAAGATGAGCATCAAGACAGTTCCTCAGCCTCCTTATAGTCTTGATCTTGCTCCCTGTGACTTTTGGTTATTCTCTAAGCTCAGAGGCTGTCGTTATGAGACAATTGAGGAGATCAAAGAGGCTGTGACGAAGGTCATGGACACGCTCAAAAAAGAGGACTTCCATGGGGCCTTCCAGAAGTTGTTGGAATGGTAGAACATGTGCATTGCATTCGGAGGTGATTATTTCGAACGGGGCTAGAGTTTCATATGTGTACTATCAATAAAAGTGTCCATACGAAAAAAGTCTGGAAACTTATTTAATGATCCTCGTATGTTCGTGGAGGAAATACTTTTATGTTGGTCAACACAACTTTCGATTCTTCGCCTTTCATTAGCGATCAAAAATAGGTACGTCATCACAAATTTACCCGAGATTTGTTCGACTGAACTTTTCCATTGCTTGTTTCGTTGATTTTTTCTTTCTTCAGTGGGAAAGAAATTTGAGTACCCCGACGACAATGACGTTGGTTTTCAGGAAAGCAGTTTCTCATAGATCAAGGGCTTAATTATTAGATCTATTTTGGTGAGGGTTGTTATTCTAACATAAACACTACTTTCATCTTGGGTAAATATCAGCTTTGAATTGTTCGTAATCTTTATTCGCTACGCACATAATATGAACATTAATTTTCGAATTTGAGGATGCATTTTGGTCTTGTTTTAATTCTTTGATCCTCAAATTTTGATTTTGATATTACTGTATCGTTGTAAGGCGGCGAATTGCCGACCTGATGAGAAGTAGGATATATGTAATAAGAGCGAATAAGAGGGAAGACAAATACTTGGCAATTGTATATTTATTCGATAAAGTGTTCTTATGTACAATACTAATTCGCCGTCTGTTTGACTGGTAATAATAAGATGGACGCAACTATTCCTTTTCAATACATATTGGAGGTAGGTAATCCTATACAACACCCCCTCTAAGATAAATGCCTTTCGTGAAAAGGTATTTTCTTTTTAGGATCCACATTCAAAAACTTTTTATGTTTCCTTTTTCTTTTACTAACTCTTCCAGGTATGATAACTTGATGTGTTGGCAAATTGAACGTCTAACAAAAGATTTCCATTCGTCAATGTTTGTTCATTTTCTTTGGTAAATCTCAGTTTTAATTTGTTAATATGTCTTCTATGTCTCCAATTTGTATCTTGTATCATGTAAGTAGTTTTTCCCAACCTGTTTATACTAACTTAATCTTTGAACATTTCTTAACCAGAAATATACAGCCTGAAAAAATGCTATCTCCAGTTGTTGAATATTTGTTTGACGTTTGTTTGGTGTTTTCCAAGCATTTATTTAACGTCCTGGCAACAATTTATAATAAATCGATCTTACTCTCCTACTAAACATCAATTCACCTGGGGATAAACCCGATAATACATTTTGAATTGGGGTCATTCTATATATCCTCAAATATTTGTAGTAAACTTACAACATCATTCTGCTGTTCATTAAGTTTCTTTACTCCACGCTTAAACCAACGCACAAACCTCTCGACTTGGCCGTTTGACCTAGGGTGATTCGCTGGTGTGTTAATATGTTGAATGGAGTAGAATTTACGTAATTTTACAAATTCACTTGAGGTAAATTGTGTTCCATTATCGGAAACATTAGTTTCTGGAACTCCGAAAGTTGACAATATTTCGTTTAAGAAATTCACAAAGACAGTCGAAGTCGGACGCCTACACTTCGAAATTTCGGGCTATTTCGAAAAACTGCCCACAATCATTAGATAATATGAGCCATTCATAAGCTCTGAAAAATCAAAATGTAATCTTAGGCCAAGATTTAAATTTTATTGGTCGTGTTTTTTCTGCTTGTTTACAACCTCTACAGTTTTTCACCAAAAATCTATATCACGGTCCATTCCCGGCCAATATAGAAAGCTTCTCATTAGTAACTCCATTCAACTCATTCCAGAAGGTATAACATGAAAATCTTTTAAATCCGTTTTCGTAATGAATCGGGTATCACCACTCTTTCTGCCTACATTAAAATATCAGTACAAATAGAAAATAATTATTCTCCGTGGTACTTTTTTGCAGTTATTTCCTGCAAATGTTACCCACTTTTGATTTTTTACAATAAAATCGTCTTTTTTAACTTCAATCAATATTTTATTTAAATAACTTGTTTAGTTCACTGATTGTGTTAAAAAAGACGTTTTTAATTTCATTTTCCGATCTTAGCGACGCGATTACAATATTTTCCAACGGCTCATTGAACTTGGGAATGAGTCTAGAACCCCATTCACATGTCTAAATTCTTTTGATGGTATATATTCCATTTTAAAATCGTAACCTAACAATAAGGTTCCCCAGCGTCATCATCGATTCACTGTTTGTTTAAGGAAACCTTTTTTAGAACCATAAATACTTAATACCGGACAGTGGTCCGTTTGTAAAACCTAAGTTCTGTCATGTACCATCTTATGGAAATTTTTTACGGCAAAAATTATGGTTAATGCCTCGTTCTCAATTTCATTATTATTTTTTTTCAGCAGCTAACAAAGTCCGAGATGCATGTTCTATTCTTCATTTTTCCATCTTTGAATTTAGGTAAAATAACAGCACCACTACCGTTATTGCTGGCGTCTGACGCTACCACAATATCATGTTTCAGTCCGTAATGTATAAGAAATAAGTCTTAAGTTAGTATTTCAATGACTTTTAAAAGAATTTTTCACATTCATTTCACCAATTCCACTTTTTTAACAAATTATTTAATAGCGCTCTGCATTTCTGTATATTCAAGACATAAGTACTTTAATAACTTACAATACCAAAAAAGGCTTGCAAAGTAGACACGTTAGTCAGGGTATGCATATTTTTTAATGCAAATCACCTCTCGTTATCTGGTCTTCGCTCATTCTCGTTTATGATCTGCCCAAGATATTTTATGATAGTCTATGTGCTCTGCGTGTCTTTTCTATTTTTACTCCGTTTTAAAATGTCATTTATCAGAGTTGATCGTAAGTAATTTTTTACAATTTTCATCCACCTCAATCTGAAGATACGCATCTGACAAATCTGGTTTCGAAATAATTTTCCGCCGTTCAAATTCGTGAATATATTTTCTGGCACAGTAGAGGATGATTAAGAGCATTAAAATTGTCATTTGACCCCGTGGAGTAATCAGCACACACTCTAATTTTACTATTTTTCTTTTTCACATAAACCGTCGGTACACTCAACTCTCTATAGTCCACATGGGAAATAACTCCTAAATTTTTCCAATCTGTTTAGTTCCTTATTAATACTTTCTAGAGCAGTAAAAACAACACAAAATTTTAGTTTGAAAACAGTGAAAGTTGGGAAAAATTCTAAATCTCGTGAATCGTAAAATTATCATCAATATTCGCTGTCTTCCCTTTTGTTTAACATGTCATAATCAGAGTTTACTTGACATAACGTGTATTCTGAGCAGCAAACATGAAAAAATATTTGTACACATATGACCAGCTGAATATGAGTTAGAATGAGCAACCGGAAAAATAGAAACCAGTTTGTTAGAACGCGAATAATTTTTAAAAAATGAAATGCCACGATTCGAACATATTGCGCTCATCTAACATTTATTAGCGATATGAGATATCTGAACTTAACCTTAAATTATTTACAGTAACATGTAAAAGTACATAGAACTCATTTAAATATAAAGTTAATTTTTCTGCCAAAAAGAAGTCAGGTTGTTACTATTTCTAGTGGAACAGTGTTCAAGCAAAATGTATTGTATGCATTTTTTTATTATCAAACCCTTCAGCAATGAATGCAACTAAAAAGAACATTGCAACCTTTATTAATTACCTTATCACGCGAATAAGTAAAAATTGAGCCTTTTTTTTTTTAGTATCGATGCCTTTGTTGTTTTTTGGTTTTCCTAGTGAATTATTTTGAAAGAGATAAAATTGATTTGTAATCAAGTTGATGAATTTTTATGTCCGTATATGTCTCGACAAACCTCGACAGTTTTATAAATACTTGCCTTACTTATATTGTAATTATTTATCTAGCGTGCAGTTGCTTGGTTACTATATGCGTTATTTAGTATCTACGTCAGTGATTTTTTTTGCAAGCAATCATATAGTTTCAAGTAAAAAATAAATAAATAAACTTTTCTTCAGCTACTAAAGGAAATGGTTCTCTTAATAGCATTATTTCGACCTCTGAATTTAGATCTGATGTGAGAATTTAGTCATCACGTCACGATTCTTAACTACAAAGTTTAAATGCTATATACAGCATGCAGGCTATACAATATGGTATATTATCACGGTGGAAAGCAAAATGGAGTAACCAAATGAGGCACATGTTTTATTACATGATAGTTTTAAATTCCCATCATATTTATAATATTCTATCATATTTGAAAATAATAATTTCAGAAAGAACAATAACTTAATATATAATAAAACATTCCCCCTCAATTAATTCAACTTAAACCTTAGACGATTATGTTCAACAGTTTCTATGGGATTAATTCATGCACTTGTGAGCAGGTCTCGTCTCTACAGAAACCATCAGTAAGCGTCTATCATATTTGGATTGAAACGCTCTTGTTGCCTAGTTTTCATTACGAAAATTTTTTTGTAGAATCCTTCTAAATTCTTATCATTTATCTCACCCAAATTAGGTTATAAAAATATGAGATGAGTGTCGATCGCTATTTAATTATTTGTTTGTTAAAATCAGGTAACGTTTTAAGATAAATAAGACCCAAGAAAGACACGTACAGTTAATAGGAATCCTATGAAGTCAGTTCAAGTGGATTCAGTTTATGTCTTAACTTTCTGTCATCATTTTGCAAATCTCATATTTCAAGAAAATGTTTGTTTTTAGATTTATCATTTTTCTCAGTACAAAACGTTATTTATTCCGCGATAGAATTTATAAAATTGTACATCATGCTTTCAGAAAAATGTTAATAACGCTGTGTACAATATAATAGGGTGAAATGCTCTCGTGGCATATGAAAAATATTATGTAAAGATTTAGAATCCGCTCATTTTATTTAGTCCAAAACACATGTTGTTAACCCAGTAAGAAATTCTCTCAGAATACTTTAATCCCAATAGACAAGCCAATCTTGCCTAAGCATGTTTTGTAAACATATTTGTGTAAACATAGTTAATATTTTCCATGAGATTTTTAATCCCACAGAATCTAGTAATTATAAAAAACACTATCTCTGATTTAGAAGAAAATTATCGTTATCTTTTTATTCAAAAAACTAGTAATGATGTTATTATTCATGGTTAATACTGGCATCATCGAGTCGTTCTGGTTTCACAGAGTTCCTTGAATATCTCTCATCATCCATCCCGATTGTCCATCTCTACTCGCTTCAAGACTGCACGCGGTTTCTGGTGAATGAAAATCTTTGCTCGTCGGACAACACTGGTATGTCCATGTTTAAATGTCCATCAGAGAACGTTTCTTGTGAGTTCTTACTTACTTTGTTAGATAGAAGGCTGTAAAGCAGCTGTTTCGTGGTTTATTACAGCTGAAACTTATTCAAAATACACGTAACATTCTTTGTGTAGTTCTCATCAAGTTCTGTCAATAAAAGTGTACTTAGAGTTCTGGTGCTGCATCCACATAATATTACAGCTTGAAAGAAATCCAAAGGACCAACAGTCTACCAAATCAGTTCATACCTTTATTATGACAATGTTGCTATCACTTTCAGTAGACGAGATATTGCTCTCGAGGTATTCTACTAATTCGGGGTCTTGTCGCTTATAGTATATTCCATCTAGTTTAAGACACACGAATTGTTTAACTTACATTTAGGTAACTGATTAGACCTAGCAGGACAGCAGAGATTCGGCTTGGGCAAGTCCATTTTCGAGATGTGCTTGATCATCTGCATAAATTGCATCTGTCATAATTTCTCCAGGATAGCCGCTGCTTCTTTCCTTCTTTATCTATATGCGTTCATACTACGTTATATAAATAATTGTGGTGCTAATGTATATACTTGCAAGAATCCAGTGAAAATGTCATAGAAGTTGGATTCACCATTAAGTGATCGCGCCATTTCTTTTATTTTTAAACATCTCTATAGCTCTAACTGTTTCTTTTGAATGACCATATGCTGATAATATTTACTCCATATTTTCTTTGTGTAACGAACCAAATGAGCCGTAGAAATATATGAAATATAGGGTTCTCTCAAACCTTTTTGCACGTACCCTTTCTATATTCAATGGATAGTTAGAAAATCATCGGAGTTATGGATTGATTTCTCCGAAAGCATTTCCGATTTTTTCAAATCTAGATAAAATATAATGTTTGAGTATATCATACGCATGTTTGTCGAGCTGGTGATAAAGCTTTTCGAAAGTGGCAAACTGGCTACAAAATCTTGCAGATACCAAAGACAGCTCGATATCAAATTGACCTCCAATAAATTTGTATACAGGGAATACTAATCAGCTACATTAGATGGTTGAAATATTCATTTTGACGCTGTGGGTGTAAAGATTTACTTTAATTCTTCTCCCAAAGAAATCAATATCGATCCCTAAGATCTGGAGTCTGCGTTTTATTGCGGCACCGTTAAGCTGATGCATCCCTATGCATTAGTGGCTACAATTAGGAACACGGGTATCCCAAGTGTATGTATGAGTGTATGAGTTTTTGTAATAAGATCAATATTTACGCATCACTTTTCAGAAAAATTTTGGGCTGATCTGATTGTGCATGACATTTCATATTTATCATTGAATGTAAGCAGATCAAATATTCAGAAGGACGAAAGTAGCGAACTTTATTCGAATTTCTCACGATTAATCACATGACTGTGCAAGTATAACTTCATTAAATAGCTATAATACTATAGTACAGTAGAACACATTTATGAATATACATGAACACATATGTGCATGTGTTTTTATGTCTCTTTATGTGCGTGAGTATATATATATATATATATATATATATACGGATGTTTAATTTTGTTTCTGCAAATATATATATATATATATATATATATATATATTTGTGTATATACATTTGTGTATATACATATTTGTATATATATATATATATATATATATATATATATATATATATAGCATATAAAACACCTTTTAAAATTACTCAGATTTTTGTAACATTTTTTTGGTATTCCAGCAGACCCTTAATTTTTTAAAATGTTAGATCTGTATCTTCAGACAAAGAAATAATGAGGAATTTCTAACGGAGATTTAGAAAACCCTACGAAATTCAGGTCACCCTATCTCTCTTACTTAAATTTCATTTTGTTTTTTTGGTTTTTTTTACCCGACCAATTGTTTTTCCTGTCAGGTTGAAAAATGTAATTCAATTGCTGTATCAAGATGTATCAATTTTTGCCTTCTCTTTGTTTTTCGGTCATTAAATAAAATGTGGGAGAAGCAAAGAGAATCAAAATTGGGTCAAATAGAAGAGGTTAACTTTTAACTGTATGCAAACAACTGACTGTTGTTAAATCGAATAGTTGATATTACACAGGGATGTTTTAACCGTTTAACAAATAAAACTGTGCAGTCAGATTGCAATACTTGAAGCAGATTAACTGTGTGCAACACATGATTAATATCAAGTTAAATCATTCGTGTTAGATAGAAATACTTGAAACCGTTTAACTGTGTGCGAAAATTGAATTGTTTGTATTTTATAGCAATACTTTGAGCCGTTTGACAGGGTGCAAATGAAATGCTGAATTGTATTATTTGTTTTTAATGGCATTACTTGAAACCATTAAACCACGTACAAATAAAACTATTCTTATGAATAATACTTGAAATCATTTCACTGTGTACCAATAAATGTTTCATATGAAATAGAATTATTCGTATTTCATCGAAATATTTGTAGGTGTTTAATTGTGAGCTAACAAATGAGCTCTGGCTCGTTCAAAACCACTATCTACAACGATTCGTTTGCAAATTATATATATTCAAAATATATACAAAGGAAATTTGCCATTATATATATATATATATATATATATATATATATATATATATATATATCGTCATCCACAGACTGTTTCGTTGTATCACAACTCTTGAGTGTGGCTAGACACGTAGGACGCTTGAGGCTGGGATCGAAACCCGCCCAACTTTACATTAGACTTCGTATCAGACTGCTCGGCCAACAAGCGTACCACGTCAGCTTATAAGGTATTAATTAGTAGAGTTCGTTTGTTTATATTTTATATCTTACCGGATACCAGAGAGCTCATTTCGTTCGAAGAGTTTTGCATTATGCGAGCAGCAGCCGTAAATTCCTTCGCCAGAGTGTTCAACCCCAATGGGGGAGCGTATACTGTCATCCAGATAGACTGTTTTGTTGTATCACAACTCTTTAGTGTGGCTAGACACGTAGGACGCTTGAAGCTGGCATCGAAACCCTCCACAACTTTACGTGAGAGAGAGAGAGAGAGAGAGAGAGAGAGAGAGAGAGAGAGATTTTATGCTGTCTTAGCATGAACTCTCCCCGTTCAATGCCCTATTTTCTTTTTATAGGAGCACCCTTCTACAAGTCGTCCATCTGTGCCCATCAACTAACCTCTGCTCACGTTGGGTTTTCAAAAGAGAAGTCGGCCGCCGATTCGGGTCAAAACTATTGATCAGAACGAATCAGGCCTGCAAAGCTAAAAAAAATTAAAACAAGTCATGGTCATCCCAATTGATGTTACTCTCGAACAAGCCCTGGAGGCTGCGGACGTGAGGGCTTTTCAGTCTAAGTCGAGAATCTCCTAGCTTCAATGACATGGTCAAACGTAGCACTGGTGAGCTTTCTACTTCATTCGTGTCAAATTGCGATTCGTTCCCAACTCTGACAGCAACTAACTCCAGGTGCTCCGTGAGGTGAACTGTCAACTCTATTTATAGCGGATGATGAGCAGAGAAAGTAGCCGAGTTCGGCCTAATGAAAATTCCATTGGGAAACTACTCCTTCTCTTCCTCCTACTGCTGCCTAAGACTCAAATTCACTTTCTGTTCCACCTGTTCCCTCTGAATATATGTAGTTTGGCCTCGGTGGAAAATTTCTGGCCTATCCTGGTTCGATCATCCACTATTAAAACAAGAAAAAATGAGATACTTGTCTTCTGATGTCTGATTGGACTTTATTATGATAGTAATTCAATCATTATTCATCAATTGAAAAAATTATGTTTTTGTCTGCTGGAAAGCTGCGAATATCACAAAGCATTTTAAGAAGCAACTGTATCTGATCTGGGGATTGAAAAATGTGATGGAAAACCAACAAGATCTTGTAATATTTTAAGATATTACTTGCACGCTCTGGAACAGTAGTAAAGATGTATTGGCACTGAAACTTTGATTCGAAACTTCTAATATGAAGACTTAGTTGGTCTTAAACCTGTTCTTTGGTTTGCTGATACCTATCTGTGTGTGTGTGTGTGTGTGTGTGTGTGTGTGTGTGTGTGTGTGTGTGTGTGTGTACAACTGATCATGCACATGTATTTATGTACAGATGTCATTCAATAAGGGGATATTTTTTAAAGCAATGTAACTATTTTTTAGATTTTGTTTCATCAATGCTATTCTTTGGAATTGGTGGATGCGAAAAATTGTTTTAGTCTCGAAAATACTTGTTTTGAGGCTATTCAAAATGGCGGCAAACCAAACAGTGCTCCAGGCTCCAGAAGTTGGTCATTAAATTTTGTTTGTTGAGAAGTACCGACCACGTGGAATTTACAAAAGAATTGGTAGTGTGTACGAAAAAGCATGTTTTAGTGAAAAAATGTTATGATTAGATCTACATGACGTTTTTTACTCGAAGCCTGAGTTAAAATAACAGTCCATGGAGGGGAGAAATATCCTTACTCCCCTATTAAGAAGCATTTCCAAGCGTATAGGTCAAACAAAAGATTTTACTGAAAAACCTCTAGGGCAGGAAAGCACTATTGATTTCCTTGAAAAAGGAGCAACTGTAAACGGTATTTACAATCGTGAACGTTTGGACCATATAACTTTATTTATTAAATGTCATTCGTATGTATGTATAAAAGAAGAAACACTGACTCCAACCCAAAAAGTGGTAAAGTAAAGTTTGACCTCTGTTTAAATTTGCTATTTTGACTGAGTGTATTATCTAAACACTATGATCTTAAGCAGAAACTCCAAACTGTACGTACGTAAACTTATAACTTTTACGAGAACATTGTATGAAAATTATGTTTGGAGAGGAAAAACACTGAATTCAAACCATTTGTACTCAGTTAATTAAATGACGTTGGGTCGAGTTTTCCTTATGTTGAAGTGATTGAAAACTAAGCCTAATATTTTTTTTAATTAGAATTTTTTCCTATGAAAAACAGATATGATACATTTTAAACCATTAGATATGACTTAAAACTTATCTAAAAATGTAATAAATTTGGTACTCAATCAGTGCTTCATGTCTTTATCCTTTTCACATGTCTGATAATAAATGTTGATTAAAAATGTCATTATCTATATTAATTTTGTTATGATATAATAAAAACAACAAATCTCAGATTTACAAGTCACTATCAATATTTGCAACTCTTGGTGGTATCACTGAATAGTTTTTCTTCTTTTATTTTTTGCATTTTCTTTAAAAGAATCTTTCGTTGACACCCTAAAAATCGTCGAATTCTTTTTTATTAAATTGATTTTTGTTAAGATGAAAATAGTTCCTCAGAAAACCTTCCTAACTTTTACATTAAAGACTAAAGGTATCAAAGAAAATAAATATCCGTGGTCTTCTTAGAATCCAAACGATGGGAATGATACTAAACTAAGTTTTGGGATGAAAAAACAGTTACGAGGAGTGTGGAAAAACCATCATTAGCAATACTCAACCGGATGGTAATACCTGTTCCATCTATTTACGTACAATGAATGCGATTCTGAACATCTAGGCATCGAATAAACCCAGCCAGGTTTATATGCCATCAAAATCACTCATTCTGACAACCAAAAGGCATGTGCACATTTCTAAAATTACCGAAAGATTAAATAATTCAAAAAAAATTGTGATCTTTAATTATGGAGTCATTTTACTAGATGTGTCGTTTTAAATCGTAGATAGATTTTGTAGGAACACCTTATGTTTTTTTTATTACAGTTTACTACAGTAAGGATTTGACATGAAAGCATAGTCAGATAAGCAGAGATACAGAATTTTACTTTCAAGTATCCTGCTACGAAGCAGAGCCCTCGGCAAGAGATAAAGAAATAAAGTAAAGAAATAAAAATCGGTAGATCTTGAAGGAAACAATAAAAACCTTCTTTTTTTAAAGAGTACTCATGTAATTTATTCTATGTTTCGTACGTGTGAGATGTAAAGAAGACCTTGATTCGAAGTGGAGATTTGCCCATTGGGAAAGTATACAGATCTAAGTCACATGCTGGATAAACAAGGCTCTTTGTTCACCTCTCTAGGTTTCTTTGCAATAGGTTATAAGGTGCCCGTATCGATTTCAGATCGATAGTAAATTAATATAAAGGAAGTCAGGGCACGTGAGTTAGCAATCAGCCAGGCTGAAGGGCAAGAATTTATTGACATTTTCTGTAAAAGAAACGCAAGAGAATCCCTGCTTACAGGGAGTCAAGTGTTTAAATAAAGTACATTGACAGAGACAGAATTGAGAAGCGAGTTAACATTTGTACACCCAGCCACCCACACGGACAAAAGCATGTACATATACAAGGGTGTGTGGGTGTGTATGGCTGTACAAAATATTTACGTTCTACATAAGTTTCTTTGTCAGAGTATTTTTTATTAAAACAGACGCATATAAAGTCATAGGACATAATATACATATTCCATAATATTTTATAAATCATTTATATTATTATTATTATTTACTCATTAGTTTTTCACATCAGTTTTTGCTGCATGGTCTCCACTCGTCCTCCAACTCCCAAGTCTTCCAGTCCCTTTAATAATCCTTTTATTACTGTACCAAAAGCCCCAATCAATATAATTGCCACCATAGTTCAAGTCTCCAGGACTCTTCTCAATATTCTGGCCGTCTTCAATAATGCTATCGTTTGGGTGGTCTCCTCTCGTTCGCTACCTTCAAATTCCTACAGGCCCTTTAATAATCTTTTTTACTGTGCCAAAAGCACCAATCACAATTGTTACAATCGTCACCTTCATGTTCCACAGCATTTTCAATTCTCTAGCAAGGTCAAGGTACTTACCCTTCTTTTCACAATCTTTCAGTTTTATTCCGTGGTCAGCCGGGACACCAATTTTGCAAATTCTCTTTTTTTTGTTGATTATTATAAGGTCCGTTCTTCTGGCTGAGACTAGGTAATCCATGTGCATGTCAAAGTCCCATGTGTGTCATTTTCTAGGACAGGTGTTGGGTTATGCATATACCATTTGTTCGTATGGTGAAATTTAAATTTCTTGCACATTTCCCAGTGGATCACCTTGCCCACCCACTCATGTGTAGTCGATAACTCTTTCTGTGCTAATTTGCTGCATTCGCTTATTATGTGATTGATCGTTTCGTTTCTGTCACCACCTGGCCTACATTTGCTATTTTGTTGAGTGTTATCTATCCTTGCTTTTATGTGATTTGTTCTTATGACGTTGTTTTAAGCTCCTTATTAGGAGAGATTCAGTTTCTCTCTTAAAGTTTCTTTTTCTTAGCCACGTCCAGGCTCTCATCAATAATGAGTTTCCTAACTATATTGCTGATGAACAAATTAAACGTATGATCAAAAATGTTAACCAACAAAATAAACAGTGTACTACTCCATCCAGTCAACAAACATATATTAAACATTTTTATCGTAACCAAATGCACTACAATTATAAATCCGATGAAAAAATAATGAAAACATTGATTCACAAAAACATACTCCCCGCTGATCCTAATAAAAAAATTAAACTTATTATATATTATAATAAATCTAAAACCTCGAATTTGGTCATTAGAAATAACTCCTCTCCTTCGATTGGGGTGTTGCAAAAAACCAACGTTATATATAAATTTAAATGTCCCTTAGGAGATTGTATCTCTGATAATAATAATATATATACTGGTTTAACCTCAACTACCCTGTCGAGATGACTTATAACGCACCTTTCTGACACAAGTTCAATAGCTCAGCATTTAAGAAAACATTCATGCCCAACAACACAACTACGAAAAATTCTCACCGACAACACAACAATACTCGAACATCAAAGTAATAAACAAAAACTTCAGATTCTCGAAGCACTATATATTAGAAACCTGCAACCAACACTTAATAGAATTAATTTTCAAACCAGTGCTAATGTACTTAAATGTCTTTAGCTACTGGCACTATTTACAGAATTACATTCAAAAGCAAACGCCATAATCTTCAACGTCAAAGACGTCCTTACACTAGTAATTTGCTAAGACAAAAGTTACATCACTTTTGTAATAGATTCTCCCCTGATGATGGCCCAAAGTTGGGCAGAAAGTACTAGGGATACATACAACTATGGATAATACCTAAATTAATTCCCCCCGAATACGATAAAAGTAATACGGGAATTAGAACGTATCCAGAAGAAAATATGTAGGCATAAAATGTCTATTATGTTTAATGAAATTTGCATTAACGAAGAAATGTTGCCTAAATATACATATTTCAAATTATATATATATATATATATATATATATATATATATATATATATAACATAATATTATTTTTTAGAATATTATAATCTAACATTAATTATTATTTCAATCCGTGCTAGTTTTTTTTTACGACAACCTTAGCTGGTGTGCTATGACTCGAGTCCAAGCTTTTAGAGACCGTTCTGAAGTACAATTGCTTTCACATTGAACCTCATGTTCCACATTTTATTTTAGTTCTTTATCAATGTCCAAGTATTTTTCTGTTGTTTCAGAACGGCAAAATCTTCTTGACGGGAATATTTCTGTTGTTTGTTTTGTAACATAAGATTTGCTCTTCTGGCCAGGATCTCAAAATCTCAGCGTATTTAATGTATCTCATTCCCGAGATCTTATTCTGGTTTGAACATATATCACTTGGTAGTATGATCAAATTCCAATCTCTGGTACGATTTCTGGGGGGATAACATTTCCCACCTATTCAGACTTAGTTTTATACAAATTTTGTGCTAGTTTACTGCTTCTGCTTATTATATGATTAACCGTTCCATCATTTTCTCCGCATAATCTACAATTGCTTTTCTCTAGCGTGTTTTCAAGTTTAGCTTTAACATAATTGGTCCTTATGACTTTGTTTTGAGCTGCTATTAGAAAAGATTGAGTTTTTCTCTAGAGATTTTCATTTCTTAGCTATGTCCACGTCTGTTCGTTTGCAATCTCGTTAGTTTGTCACACTCAATACATTTGTATTTCTTCCCATTTCTGTTTCCTAGATTTTGTTGTTTTTTATGTCTGGTATTATGTTGCCAAGGCTGTTACTGGCTGCTTCAATTAGGCATTCTTCACTTTTCTATATATAATCCCTGAATCCTCGTACTGATGCGTCCACACAATCCTAAATTCAGGCGAGACCTTTTTCAACTAATTTTCTTAATACATGTAGTCAACGTCATCTCTCAAATGTGAGAAGCCTTGTGCATTGTGATCAGTTTTTATTGGACTCCATTTGTGTTCATTCCTTCCATGACCATTTTAAGAATGGTCTTGGTTATTTTACAAGGGCGTCTGCCCAGGTCTTTATCCATATCAGGAAATTTCCGTGGCAGAATTTGGTTAGAAGCTTTCTCATTCCTCTGAGGTAATTTTTTCTTTCTTTTTCTTCGTTTCTTTTGTACGATAGTGTCCACTTTCAATATCCCTAAGTACTGGTAGTTTTCCTCATATGTAAAAGACTTAATGCTTTCTTGTGGTAGATCTATTGCTTCCACTGTTTCTTGTTTCCAATCATTGCAAGTTTTTCACAACAGCGTTAGAGTCTGAGTGACAGCTAGTCTCTTCAAGTCTCCTGGACTCTTCTCATTATTCTGGCCGATCCAAGCAATATTGAAGTTTGGATGGTCTCGGCCTGTCATACCTTGTGATATTTAACGAAACAAAATAGAACAAACAGAATCTGCCGTATAGTGGACTGTGCCTTGCCGACGGACCATAGAGAGAAAATAAATAAAGACAAGGGATAAACAAGTAGTGGACCTTGCCAAAGAACCGGAAAGTAATGGAACATGAGAGTAACTGTGATACCAATTCTAATTAACGTGCTAGAAATGGTCCTCAAAGGCATGAAAAGAGGACTGAAGAGTTGGAAAACGGAGGTCGGACTGTGGTCATCCAAACTACAGTATTCTTATTTTTGTAATTATCTTGGCTTGTTTGATGATGACACTTCCACTATTCCCAAGTATTTGTAATTTTCCTTTGATCCGAGCATTCTGATTTTTCTTCTTTGAGCAGTTCTATTTCTTCGATTATTTGTCTTCTTCCACTTTTTATAATATTCATAGCACATTTTTCTATGCTAATTTCTATTCCTATATCATTGCCGAATTTTCTTATTTGCATCAGGGCCTTTAAAAAATATCATTATCATTATCCTAATAATTACTCAACTCGCCAGTTTTTTTACGCCAGCTTCAGTTTGTAAACTTTCAAAAGAGTCCGACTGATTGCAAGTCTCCGCCGGTCTCCAAGATATTTATTATTATTCAAGCCAACCTTAGCAGCTATGTTCATGATAGTTACGATTCTTCCGTTGATTTTTAAATCCCCCTGTCATTTTTGCCAAAGCCTTAAGGATTGTTCCAAGCGCACCAATTTAATTGGTATCACCGTCGCTCTTATATTTCATTGCCTTTTACAGTTCTCTAGCAAGGACCAAGTGTCTGTCAATTGTTTTGCTTTCTTTGATTTTTCTCGTGATTAACTGGAACAGCGAAATTTACTAAATGACAAGTAATCTTTTTCTTGTTAATTAATGCTAATTCGGAATTCGGTGAATCGTTTGTATTCCGATGTCCAAGAGAATTTATGTTAATCATTTTCTAAAAGGGATTATCGTTAGTGTATTAAGTTGTAAGGTCAAATTTTAATCTCTCACTTGATTATCAGTGATCAGCTTTCTCGCCCAGTCGTGCCACCTCTTGTATTCTTTTTCTGCTATTTGCTTCATTTGCTTATTATTTTAATTTATGGGTTTGTCTCTGTCACTACATATTCTTCACTTGCTGTTCTGTTGCTCATTATTGATTTTGGCTTTATTATAACTGACCCTATGGTGTTATTCTCGGTTGTTATTTGAATAGATTCAGTTTCTATCTTAAGATTCTCCTTTCATAGCCACGTCCAGGTCTTCTCTTGTGCACACGAGACGATCTGGACGTTGGCTGCCTGTCACTTTTATTATCCATACATTTGTTTTTATTCTCACATCTGGTTTCTGTTTTTTTTTTGCTTTTCTGTTTGGCCCTAAGTTGCCCATGATGTGACTGGTTATTTTAATTAGTCTCTCTTTGCTCTTTTAAGAGTATTCCTGGAGTCTTTTCATTGATGTGTCTACGCCATCCTATGTTCTGGCGAGTCTTCTCTCAAATGTTTTCTTGAAATACAGAGTCTGTCTTTATCATATCTTGTTTTCGAACCTTGTTCATATTCATCAATATCCTTTTCCTTAAGAACATTTGTCTGAGTTCATCACTTGTCCATTTTGATAATACTTCAAAGTATCTTATCAGGAGGATTTCTCTGCTCTTATTCCTTTGGTTATAAGTGTGCTTCGGAGTTTGCTTTCGAGAAGGATTTTTTTTTGTTATTCTAAAGCCCTATTTTCTTTTTTTTTCCTTTCATCTGTTTCATTGATAATGTCAGCTTTCAATATACCCAAGAACTTGTAGTTTTCTTTTTCTTGAAGTGTTCCGTTTCTTCTTGATTTGTCAATTGTATTCTTTCCGATGTTTGTCTTTTCTCTTTTTTCAATCTGAAATATAATTTCTATATCCTATTTCTTTATTATTTTACACCTTGCGACTTTTTCACACAAGTAGTTGCTAGCGGTGTATCAGTAGAGTTTGAGTGACAATAAGTCTCCTCAAGTCAGCATGACTTTTTCAAAAGTAATCTTGCCGATCTTGTTAATGCAGATGTCTGGACGGTATCATTTTTTCCCTGTGATTTAGTTCCGCCAGACATTTTTCCAGGTTTTAATGAATCGTTGGAAGTGCACCAATTAAAACTGGCAACACCATAGCGCACAGATTATTTTATTTTTCCAGTAAAGTGCAAGTATATATTTATATTCAAATAGTTCGTCAGAACAGCCAAACTCCTAACTATTATTATTATTATTATTATTATTATTATTATTATTGTAGTTGTAGTAGTAGTTTTATAATTATATTATTATATAATTATATTATTATTCATCTACCTTTGCCTTTCATCTGTTGTTTTTCTCGCCATCAATTATCTCATAGCCTCTCCTCTCACAGTTTTAAATACATAATTAATTTCATGTGCTGAACCTTACTTTCGTTTCATTTCTCTATCCGTCGATTTTCTTATACCAGAGGACGGTGACTGGCTGTCCGTAAAGCCATCAGCATTAGTTTTGAGCAAATCAAATCTACAGTGAAATGCGCTCAGCACTCTACAATTGAATTAGCTTTCTCCCTTCAATTGTTCACGCAGACATCAGCAAATACAGACAAACAGCTTGCAGGTAGCTGATCAAAATGTTATAATTCCAAGCAAGAAAAAACGAATAATAAGACAGTAAATTGTTTAGAAGAAGAATCGATATTTCTATAACGTATTTGGAGAGAGTGAGACGACAAATTTCGATGACAGTAACGACAAATGTGACGTCAATGTTACCGACTTAATACCAGCATCTGTTAAATGTGACAAGGATGAAGTGAATCTGTCAACATAATATATTACCTGATGGAAAATATCTCATTAAGGTAACGATATGAAATTCTTCTACACATATAAACAACCTTACAAGTGAGGCTTAGAAAACGTTGACTTGCTGACTTATCACAAGCGGAAGCGTAAGTTCCCCTTTAAAAAAGAAGGATGTCTATGTATTTAACTGCTGCAGGTGATCGAGTTCAAGAGATCTAGAACCGGTGGTGTACCATTTCATTGCTGTTACTTGTTTTAAGTGCAAGTACCAATTAGGGTCCAATCTATCAGTATATAGTATCGTGTTAATCGATTCGTATTCGATACTGATTGAATGAAAAAAAATCTTTAAAGAAACAGATACGTAAAAAATGTGATTAGTGCAGTACAAAAAAAAATTATCCTAGAGAGATTAACAAGTAGTCAAACGATTAAATATTCAATGCATACGGAGATCTTCTAAAAGTAATTTCTCTTATTTATTCCCCAAAAAAATATAACAGATATATGAATTTAAAAAAGGCACGCGAAAGTGATAGGACAGTAAGAAGTTATCGAACAGTTAATGTTACATTGTAATTTGTAATTAACTGACCAACAATTTACGCCCAGTTTATATATATATATATATATATATATATATATATATATATATATATATATATGGCCTTTATCGAAACCAGGGGTTGATTATCGTAGACAATTGTACCCCTAGAATAACCGATGAAATTAGTAAAAACCTGCATTTGGTATTTGACAAATTTGGATTTAAACTAACTTAAACAAACTTAAAGACTATATATTATTTGGATATTACACTAAACATGGAGAACGGTACGTTGTCCCTATTTAGGAAAAATAGCCAACACACATTAAATCAATGTAATTTCTAACTACCCAAGATTAGTTTTCAAACATAGTATAATGTTTACATTATCTACTAATTCTTCTGATATCAATATCTTTATTCAAAACAAGCATGATTTCTAGCTGGCGCTAAAGAATAGTGGTTACAAAACCAAACTTGTCGAAAAACTACAATCAAAGCATCGCATGTACGTGTAGGGGGAAGGGAAGGTAAATAATTCCATGATTTACGCCACCCTATACTATGGCTGTTGTATATAAATTAGAGAAGTAATTAAGTTATTATAATGAATTTCTTCCGTCTAACCGACTATGTAAAGTATTTACAAAAATACTATTGAATTAGATTATAATTGCATGTCCAATTTTGCCATTTTAATTAATTAAAATCAATAGTAAACAACATACTGAGTTCTCTAGATTTAACTGAATTAATAAGACCGTATGTTCCCTTAAAGGCAAATGTCAACATGAATATACAATATATAAAGTTGAGCTGTATGATAACGGAAATAATAATAATAATAATAATAATAATAGTGAAACGATGTTCACAGCCAAAAGATAGTAGCAGGAAACAAACATTAAAAGAAATACGACAGAATACGATGTCTAGGACTTTGACAAATGTAAGTATTGAGTTCATAATTTCGTCTTTGCATTAAGAATATTGTTAATGCCGTGTTTGATCTAATCTCTATATTCTCTATATCACTGAAATAAATCACAGGAAGTCATGGGAAGCAGCATGGTGGATGTGAAGCAAGGGGGGTTAATCCTTAGTTGGGTCAACGGGGAGCCTCACCAGATGCTGGGTGGAAGAACTTCAGTGTTCAATGGCCAGGGTCAGATATTTGAGATGGGAAGCGACTGCTACCCATGGATAAGAGTAGTGCCTACAAATGAGAGGAAAAAAACAGCCAATGTTTTTTCTCTTTTTTTTTTTGCGTAACCCGCTTATATGTTCTCTAACCTAAAGAGTACCAGGTCACATTTGTATAGGTGCGTAGATCTTTAACAACCTTAGGGTCTGGTGTAGCCATAACATACTGCTCGGGATAAAAATGTCAAATCCAAATATAAAGCAAAGTAGGACACAGACAAAAGGCCTGGATTTCGTTAGTGGCAGGTGATCACTTGATAACGAACATTGAGGACCTGCGTAATCCTGCGAATGTTCGCTGTTCTTTTTTTTCTGGTACACGAACGACGTCTTAAGTTACCACACAAACCAGAAACATCAACACAGAAAATGGACAAGCGAAGACAACAATCTTGCACTTCACAGTTATTTTTGGAGTAACCCTAAACAAAGAGGTTATTAGAAAAGAATGATTGAAATCTTTTTAAAAAATGCGCTAGATTTCTGATAACAAACCAAAGACACCCTGACGAGGATAAAGAAAGTTTGATTTTATGACCTTGAACTCCTAGAGATACATAAAAAATAAATTGGCAATTAAGGCAACAAGACCCTTCTCAATAATTGACACAACAAACCTTGAAAAGCAAAACAATCTAACACAAATGGACTGCAAAGTAAATATGATTGAAACATCACACACTCAAACCACACAGAGCAAACATGAACACGGGCAGAAGAAATGAATATAGAAAAGTTGAAGAGAAAAGAAATCTGAAAAGAAGACTAGATTGCCATCGCTAAGAAACTAAGTCTGAAAAACAATCAAGGCAGAAACGAAAAAAAATTAACGAATTATTAATGCATATTTCAACGAACAATATCATGGAATTAAACGAACTAATCTGCGCGAGAGCAAACATAGTCTGCGAAAAGAATCAGCGTCCCTCTAAAGACCCGAACAAAAACTCAAAAGCTGGAAACACAGATAAGTAAAGTACGTCAACAAGCAAAACTGAGAGGAGAGAGGAAGCAGGTTGGACCCTAAAGAAAAAAGTAACTCAACAGTTAAAACAATTGATACAACCCTGGGGAATAAAGCAGAAGTTAAAGCGAAAGAAGTCATATTAAAAAGATATCAAGAGAGAAGACAATACAGACAAAAATTGGACATTTCAAAGGAACGAAAACAATTCTACCAGTAAATAGGGTGTGAATTCATCTACACGTACAAACAACCGGATGATGAGGAAACAAAACAATTTTAGAGAAAAAATATTGGAACGAAGGGAACATGTCAGAAAAGCCAAATGGATAAGGAGCACAGGAAAAGAGTTAGACGCACTTGAAGAAGCACTGAAGGTGAAAATACATCTCAACTCAATCAGAGTAACAGTCAAAAAAGTAACTAACTGGAAAACGCCTGGCCATGATGGCATACATGGATATTGTTTAAAAAAATTCTCCTTCATCCATGACAGACTAGCTACAGAAAGGAACAGATGTCTACAAGAAATAGAAGCATCTGAATAAATGACAAAAAGAAAGACAAACCTGATCTAAAAAGGCTTCCAAAAAGGAACCACCCCACCAAAAAGGCTGACCAATATCGTATCTACCGATGATGGGGAAATGCTAAATATCAAGCATAACTATATTTGCAATGCCCGATTATATTTTCTTTTTAAATTGCTCATTTTGTCTCTGTAATATTTGTCTGCAGACACCAAGTTTTATTACATATTTATCCGATTAATGTTCCTACAGATGTATTGGACCCATAAATGAGACCCTATCTCCAACTACCACTCCGGGTTGAAGGGAAATTAGAGGACAATTACAATGAATGGGTGACTCGATGCTGCCCACAGCTCCAGAACTAGTTAATGCCTAAACACCAGATTCAGTCTAGTGTTTTACAGACGATATCGTTTTAAAGGGATACACTTAGCCCCACTGGCGGGGAGAATTGTTAGTAAAAGTGTCAAAATCTACAACAGTTGAAAAATATTTGCTGTATTTGCATTAAGCAATAGCATTTCCGTTAGTGCTGTTCACTAGGAATTCTGGAAATCACAAGCAACGAAACAATCCATAGACGATTCGAAATAACAGTATATCTAAGGTTAAAAGTTTTATCTGTATCCGAAGTCATAAATTAAATATGAAAACTTTTCTTTTTAAATATTACAAGGCATGAAAAAAGTATCTAAAGAAAATCTTGAATTTTTTTTATTTCAAATTCTTATTTCAAATTTTTCATGCAAGATTTAAATGAAAAAATTTGCATAGCTGAGCAACTGATATAACGAACAGATGATTTCTTGATTACTGACTCATCGTCTTCACTTTAACTAGACGTGATTTATTTTTTAACTGCAGTCTAAAAACCTATTTTTCTTAAGTTTACACCAAAATGATCCTATCAAAGTATCACCTTCCATACTCAATGAAATGTATTTGCGAAGGTATAAAATGATAACAGATAAAACATTAACTTTATTCAAAATAGTCTCTAAAATGATTAACGTCGGTCGGAGCATCACAAAACCTTCTCTTTTGATATGACATAAATCTGAACCGTCGTAATGATTTTACTTTCCTTGACATTCTCAAATTGTATCCTTCCGAATGATTTTCGATTTAGAAGATAAGAAAAACTCAAAATGTGATATGTCCGGTATGTGAAATGGGCGCAGTACATGCACAATGCTGTGTTTGGGGAAAAAAATCATTCGTTGAGTGAACATGGACATTGGTTCCAATTTTTAATTTTTTTAAAGATTTATACTGACTCGAGTACACAATCTAGATATGTATACATCCCATTATCATATAAGTTGTTCTGGGATCCTCCATTTTTCACACACACACACACACACACACACACACACACACACACACACACACACACACACACACACACACATACACACATATATATATATATATATATATATATATATATATATATATATATATATATATATATTTAAGGGGGCGATTAAACTTGGCGTTGTGTCTGACGTGCTAGATTGTGGCATCCTATTGTTTAAGTTTGAACACCAGTTTCCCGGGAAAGGTATGGACTACCTAGCCCTCTATCTATCGGCTAAACCTTACGACCATTCTTTGTAATAGGATAATTGGGAATTAAATAAACCACGAAGGTTGATAAGCTGTAAAATAAAGGGACCAAACCAACATTCACATAGAAACAAAATCTCACATATACAATCACTCACAGAGTGGAATTTTTTAAAAAACAGTTTACTCACCACAACACATTGATTAAGTTTAAATCCCTACCTTTCAATATATATATATATATATATATATATATATATATATATATATATATATATATATATATATATATATATATAAACTATATTTTAGTTATAAAAAATCACAAATCCTTTGAAATTTTTTTCCGCACATATTGCCACAAAACAAAAGTGTTATTTTTTCATAGAGAATATTGCCAAATCAATAAGCGGTAGGAGAAATGTAAATATTAAAAAGCGAAAAAGAAAGAGAAAAAGAAACAATGTTGCGATAGAAGAAAGATATTAGTATACCTCAAACAAAATGGAAGGTTTCAGGCATTGATAAAAATATTAAAATATATATGCAAAGCATAAACGTATACAATAAATAAAACAATGAATAGTATTTTTAGATTAATCATGATTAGGTATTTACAGTAGGTTTTTGTATTGTTTAGATTTCGAAATGAGAAAACGAACTGATTAGAAATTTTGGGGGAAAAAAGCCAAAAAAAATCTTAATGCTGCAAATCCTCTAAATACTGCAATCGCTTTAATGCGCAGATTTATGGCTTCTTACGAGTAAAAGAAAATATTCTGAGCCTGCTGATAATAAACTAGCAAAAGTATCCGTCTACGTCAGATCAACACTTTAATTACGGCTGTCACAGTAGCAAAAAATGTCTTAAATTTAGTCCTAATTTTTCTTTAGAATACAAATCAATATAAAGTGACCAGATTACCACTTTTATGAGCATCGGGAAAATAAGATGTAAGAATGACGATCTTCCTGCTATCCTAAATGCACAAGTAATCTGGACTAGTCTGATAATTTTTAATTTGATATAAGTAATCATTTCAGAATTATTTTTTATCAAGTATGTGAAAATGTAATTTTGGTACATTACACCAACAACAATATTGACATAAATGAATAATGACTGCAGTTAAGGAATATTTTTCCATGAAAAAAAATGAGGTAAAACACTGCTCTGGGTTCACTAAGTATATTTAGAATATTCAGGAACTTTATTTGAAAAAGTTTTGGCGTATATAGAGGATAGATAAACAATCTCTTTCCATTTAACAATGTGGATTAAATACCACTTTTCTTAGATTAAGTCAGATGGTTGACATTTGCGGTTAACGCCTAAAATTCAATTACACACACACGCACACACACACGTGTGTGTGTGTGTGCGTGTTTTACTCTTTGAGGCTTATCTGATTAGATATTACAATCTTTGCCTAATTTCGATTCAATCCTTTCAAATCGCCATATAGTGGTTTTGATATCCGTCTGGAATGGCTAACAGTTTGTTTGTATTCAACTAGTTGCCAAGTACTTTCTTGCCCCTTTCAGGTCATCATCAAGGGTGGGATGCATATTGCAAAAAGTACAATTCAGCGTTTTCTTTATACTAGTGTAATTTTACTTTCACTTTTTATTATTTTTTTCAGTACATTAACACTAGTTTCAAACTTAATTTTATTGTGGGTAATAACTTTGTTTCTAAGGTGATGTGCTTCGAGAATATGTAGTCTTTGTTCTTTTTTCACAATTGTTGTGCTTCCCGTAAGAATTTTTCGAAAATCAGAGGTAAGGCAGGAATGACGTTTTAGATGTTGTGTTATTGAGCTAGTGTCAGGATGCAGGGTAAGTCACCTCGGCAGAGCAGTCAACGTACGTTAAACCAACGTATATATTTTTGTTTTCAGAGATACAATCTCCGAAAGGACATTTAAATTGATTTATTACTTTAGTTCTTTGCAAAACCGCCTCATATATATATATATATATATATATATATATATATATGGGGAGGTGTTCGAATAGTAAGCTACAAACATTTACTAATACTTATGACAATACAATTAAAACACAGACATACTCTTTTGAAGGAGTATTTTTCCGATCACAGAAATCATCTAGGCGAATATACGCCTAGGTCTATGCAGTCATAAGTAACAGACAAAACATGTTACGATTGGTCCTCATAGAAATAATACCGATAAACATACGTTTGCAGTAAGAAACAAACGCAATACTCTTAAGGAGACGTTTGAAACACGTGCTCCAATTGGCAAATATGAAAACATCGATACTAACCACAAGGATTCGGCAGCAGAATACATACCAACCAAACCAAAAGTCAAATGTACAGTTTTAAGAGAGTCACTAAGAGTTAGAAAAAACAGAAACATGTAAATAACATCATCACTAAATGAAAGAAACCCAATAATTGCCAACAAACAGAAACTTAGGAAGGACCTCACACTAAAATGAACAACAAGAATACATTCAAAGTCAGATCTTTCAAATAAGAAATACGGTTGAATGTAGAATAGTATGGCAGACAGCAAATGATTTGAGTGAGAGATGGAGTACCTCAAGAGTAAAAGTAAAAGCAGCCAGCATAGAAAGAAGAATACAGAAGTCGAAAGAATATTTCAAATATCTGCTGCAAACTCCCCTAAGTCACTGATTAACCTATCACAAAAATATCAATATACAACAAGTTATTATACAAATGGAGGAAGAATTAATCAGAGAAAAATTAAAAGCAGAAAAGCTGCTGACCTCAGGGAAATACCTACAAAAGTTAGGAAAACAAGGACTTCGATTTTGCAACGCTGCCTCTAAATAAAATACAATAGAGAAATGGAAGAAAGGCTTCATCCTCCCCTTACCGCATCAACGGTGTTTGAAGAAATTGATCCACAACTTCTCAGATTCTGACTATCCATCGAATCATTGAAAGAAGCAATGCAAAAAATATCGAGGCAACACTATTGTTCGTAGATTACTCCAAGATATTTGATTCCATACACAACGAGAAAATAGAGAAATACTACAAGAATATGGTCTCTTGACAAAAAAGGGATGCCGCTATAAGGATACTTTATAGAAACACAAAAACTCAGGTTCATTCACCTGATATTGACACAGACATGTTTAACATTGTTGTTGGAGTTTTGTAAGGAGATACACCATATTTGTTTATAATCTGCCTAGAATAAAATCTTCGAAAGTCAACAGATCTAATAAAAGAAAATGGCTTTTCAATAAAAAAAAAAATTAAAGCAGGGAGCTGAAGAAATCCTGTAGAAACTATAGCAGACGCAGAATATGATCCAATGTTCCTTGCAAAAACACCTATCCAAGTTGAATCCCTAGTGCATAACATAGCTATCACAAGCTTTCCTCCAACAAAAGGCTTGGAAGCATTGAAAAATAAGGCCTTTTAGTTACAATATCTAATGGGATTTTCCCAGGCACAAAATGTTGTGATAGAAGTATCTATTGAAAAAGTGTTATTCAACAGCAAATGATGGTTTCAAAGGGTTACAATTTTTAATAAAATTACTTTATCTTAAACCCAGACAAGGACTTTTATTTTATCTGAAGATAATAAATTTGCTGAGATGTTTAAAATTGCAAAACTTTCTGGAAAAAAATTAAAACAATAGTAGCAGCAATCAAAAATATAAAATTGAAGGACCGTTATAAATCACGCAATCTTTACCAAACGGAGATGATTGATTAGTATTCGCAGTTCAGACAAATAATCATCTATATTCTCTTTACAACGTCACCATGTGACAGACAGCACTTCGTTGACTTTCCATAAGTATTACAATATTAAAAAGATCTTTCATTTTCTCGGTTCCTTTTTCTTTTATAATTTATCAAGTTACATTCATTTTTCCAGTTTTTTATTCCATTTTTATTGTTTGACTTTTAAAAAATTATTTTCATTTATTTGTTTTTGTGCGGCCTGATTAATATTTATCTTTCGCATTCTTCAAAGTAAATTCTTGTACGTGAACTTTTTTTTAATGTTCTCTTCTCGTTATTCTTTTTGCCCTTATATTACTTTTTCCTAACTTCCAGTGTTGTTTTTTTTCCCTATATGTCTTCATACACCTTTTCACTGAGGATTAGATTACAATGACTGTATCTACTGCAGGTGCGTAAGGTCCCTGCTTTATAGGATGTCCTAGGTATGAGATTATACTGTATCTGATGGTGAGGTTTCAGTTCTGGAGATCCTGAGAGTGCAGTTATCCCTTCATTCTTATCAGTCCAAAATTCACTTTCACCCTGAGTGAGAGTACCTGTTAGCTTCTCATTTGTTCTATAATTCACCAATTAGATTACTTGGCGAGTATGTCATTTTACTAAAAATATTGTCATTCGATAGTTTTTAGAAAAATATGAATTTCAGTTGTTTAGATGTGTAATTTATTCAATTTATTTCGGCAAATTTTCAATATATATATATATATATACTTTAAGTGTAATTAAAGTATATGTCTCTCTACGATTTTCATCTGCTGGTAGTAAAATATAAAACTTTGCCAGTATAGTGGTCGCCAAACTTTTTCTCGCTTTCACAATAAAAAAATCCTCCAAACGGTAAAATCTGAGGACGGATATTAGTAGATATTACTTATTAACAAAATAAGCAACATTGATTTTTAGTAAACAATAAAATGAATATATTGTAATGAAAAAAAAAGTATACTTCATATATATTTCTCCATTTTATTTTTGTTAGAGAGTACGTAGTGATACAATCTGCAGGCAATATGTGACACTTGGTCGTTTTTTGTGTGAAGTACAGCAATTTCAATTCTTAGTATTTCATCTGCCCTATTATTTACCAATACATAGCAATACATGAAATGACTTCATAACTTTTCGAGTTGTGTCAGTGTAAAGTGAACTGCAAGCATACCAATTCTGGTTTTGAAAATGACTTGCCGATCAATTTACATTCCCCATTTAGTGCGCCATTTTGTTAAACAGTATCAACGTGGGGTACTTTAGTTGCAAATAGTTCCATATAATATTTGTTTTCACAGGATGATGTTTCATCATGGATTATAAAATCTGGGTATCTTTGTCACAGAAGAAATTTATCTTTTTTAAAAATATTGGTATCAGAGTATTTATTGTTGTCATAATCCACACACACACACACACACACATACACACACACATATATATATATATATATATATATATATATATATGTGTGTGTGTGTGTGTATGTGTGTGTGGATTATGACAACAATAAATACTCTGATACCAATATTTATATACAATATATATATATATATATATATATATATATATATATGTGTGTGTGTGTGCGTGTGTGTGTGTGTGTTCTCATATATATATATATATATATATATATATATATATATATATATATACATATATATGTGAGAACTCAACAGATTTCAATTAGAAAAAAGTGTTAATTCTTGTGAAAAATATATGCCTGAGAAGATGTAAACTTTTCATCTGTGTTTTTGCTTTAATTGACCAATCAACGCATTAACGTAAGTTTTTAAATTTTGAAATATTTTGCATATGATAATATTTGACTTACCACAGAAATTTTGACGGATCAGAACCCAAAATAATTTAAGAAATCTTTTCCCTTCAAGATAATAAAAATGCAGTTTTTCAGCCAATTAGATTCACTGATAAATCATTAACGTTTTATCTAACTTCCAGCCAACACAAATCGCATAAAAAAGCGAAGAAGTAAATACTTATTCAGTAAGTAAGAAATTATAACTTATTCAAATACCTTTCGGTTCATTTCTTTTGAGTAAAAATCTACGGTTTTTACTTAAAGCATTTATTGTAATATGACTTTTATATAGAACAGATTTCTTAGTATTTACATGAAATTTTATTAATGTTGATATAACCGCGCAAACTCTCTGATAAAAGATCAGCAGCTGTTAACAAGGCATACGTTCTCTCTCTCACACAGTGACAAACTTACACAAAGAACGGTCAACTCGGGTGATGCAATAGTTAACAATCTGGACGGGAAACCTTTATAAAAGAGTTCAAATCTAATTGGGTGTCCCATTCATTCGGTCTTGTGTCACATCTAAGCAAAAAGGTCAGTAAATTACTACTTACACAAATGATTATTGCACACAAAATATGTTCTTTTTATTTTAAGCTAACAATTGCTGCCATATTTCATTGCATGAATATTAACATCATCTAGTAAAATGTATCTAAGGCCCACATAATATTTTCCTTGTTTACAAAAAACATTTTGCATTTTGTTTTTCTGCAAAATTTTCGCTCAATTTAAAGAAATAAGAATTAAATTTGTAGATAGGATTTTTATTCATATATATATATATATATATATATATATATATATATATCTGTGTCTGTGTGTATATTGTAATATTCTATTTGTATCGAGTAATTAAACTGTGAAATTCCAACACGTTCAAGTCGTAATTAATTAAATGTTAAAGATGGTGAGCCTGTTATCCGTAGGAGACCACCTAAAACATTTAAAAATACAGTAAAAGTTCATACTCTTGTAAAAAATCTAAGTAAATTAAAATATACTTTTTTGAAGAAATCCTATGAATCCAATTCGTTTGATAATTCTTAGGAAAATATGGACTAAAGAGGTTGACGTACATAACTGGGATTGTTTTATAACAAGTTATTATATATGAGACAAAACTTAGACAAAATTCTGGTTGTATTTACCGAAAAATTCGCCATTGCAGGTTTAGACACAAAGTCAGAGTAATGCATTGCCTATTAGGAAACGAGCCTCCTGGATGAGCTGAATAGAAAAAAATGTCCAAGTCCTGATGGCCTTCCATTTTATGCAGGCGCCTCAAGCGTTAGGCAATAAACCAAGCCAATTACGTTAGGTACTGCCAAGAGAGATGAACCTCTGAAAGTCATTTAAATCCAGGCAGATAGAATGATTACGCTTACAAATAAAGGAAAAGATGTAAACGCACAAGGTGACATCACGGACATTACTACCAATCTAGCGGAAATGATCAAATGAAACAAAATGCTTGCAAATGATCGAGTGTAATGAACAATCTCAAGAATATTTGACCGTTCAATGTGACATTAGAGAGCCAATTATGATTTCAGCATCGATTTGATTCTTTGGTTCTTTATAATAGATATATAGACTTTGGTCTGTTATTTTGATTTTCTCGTTCAAATGGATAGGAATTACATACAACACTCCCTTTGGTGAAAATTAGAATTCAGTGCACTGATACCGACGAAACAGTAAAATGAGAAATATAGAATAAAAGAAAACAAAAATAGACTTTTATGAAGGAAAATCTATTGAAGTCTTTTGTTCATGAAAAGACTTCTTTTATCTATGTTTTGAAACCTTTATGCTTGTTGAAACCACAACAGAAGCTAAATTCCCAGACTGAAACTATTGACTTACTTAGAGAAAAATCTTGGTAAAAGGATACATTTTAGCAAACTGCCAGAATGTATAAAACCCACAACCCACTTAATAAATCGTATACACGTGCTCACACAATATTGCAAAAGGCAAAATGAAAATTTCTATCTTAATGAAAGTTATTGACAGTGCTTTTATATATATATATATATATATATATATATATATATATGTGTGTGTGTGTGTGTGTGTGTGTGTGTGTGTGAGAGAGAGAGAGAGAGAGAGAGAGAGAGAGAGAGAGAGAGAGAGAATATGGGTATTGGCATGTATTTTTAAATTTAAAACAATTACCGTTTTGTTAAAAACTTAATAACCTCAGTTTAAATTCCATTTAGCAACATACAAAACCAACCAAGCTCGTTATTTGAATCAAAGACTAGAAGCGCACTTTAGATTTAAGAAAATGTCACAAATATGGGATTTCTAGAAGTGACTGCAGAGTAGAAATTAACCAGACGGACAAGCTTGAGTGTGAATATATCACAATGAGTTGTTCCCACTTTCTGTGATTTACATGCAACACTAAGCCATGAGTACTTGACGTTTAGGTAGGATCTAGCTCAAAAATCTTGCTATGGATTTCGAGATTTTAAAGTATTATCAACGCTTGTTAGTTATTTAATACATAAATCAGCTCCTGTACTGAAGTCTTAGCAACAGATTTAGTTTGGTACCAGATCCAGGGATTCTTTTTTGTAGAGTTTTCGAATTCTCACAGACATTGATAAGGATTACGAGAGGATATGCGACAACGACGCAATGCCAAGAACATTGTTTTGTATGTTTTGTATAAGCATCTGGATTATTCTTTGTTGAAAAATTTGCTTTTTTTAGTTCCTATCCAGAAGTGAGAATTTACATGTTCTTAGTTTTAAATTAAATGGAAATTCAATCATGGCTTTTCTGATTAAAATCATGAAATTTTCAAATTTGCTCATTTTTCAGAACTTACCAAAAATGTTCGTTTCCTTAGTAATACGTGTCTATTTTGATTCAAATACTGTATTATTATATCATTGAAAATTTATTTTATTATGGTATAACATAAAAAAAATATCACATACTATCCAGGAATAAAATTTGCGTTTCATATTTTACTAAATGATAGATTTATTCTTATGTAACTAAGTTGATGGAATAGCCTCTAATCGTCTGTCATGACACTCGGAGGAAAATAGGACCGAACTTCTCGTTATCCTTTTGATGAATGATGGAGAAAAAGACCTAAAAATAGAGAAGAGATTTTTATTATTTATGTTAACAGGCTCCTGGGGGAAATTCAACTTTTTCTTATTTCAAATTATCTCACCGTCTCTTAAAGGGATGCGGCCAGCACCCAACAGCAAGACACTTCTTTCAACAAAGTTTATCAAATTCAACACTAAGCAAAAATGTCATTAGCTAAAAAGCCAACCTGCCGAACGAGTTGTCTGCTACTGAATTGAATTCGAATTCAAAATGGAGGACCAATATCAATTAATTCGAGGAAAATTAAACACAAATCGTAACTAGAAAACATGATATAATAAACGTTTTTATTTGCTGAGTAAAAAATAGCTGTTTAAAAAATAGACATTTTCCTGGTGGAATGAGTATTACTCTTGTGCTTAGGAAATGCTGGTTAAATCAAATCGCAGAAAGGCATACCCATGTTACTTGTTAACTGGTGACGATGCCTATTATGGAAAAGTGAAGGATTACAATCAGAATCTTATAGTTATTGCCATTACCTCAAGTATTTGGATATTTAAAAATGACGTCTAGGGTGAACGTAGATAGCACATCATTATTATTCATTACGAAATCAGATTAAAGCTGATTTATTCTTTAAGTTACGGCATCTTTAGTATATGGTTCTTATGAAATTCTTGCTGATGCATGGAACTTTTGCTGGGTCATATATATATATATATATATATATATATATATATATATATATATATGTATTTTACGGTATTTTTAGTGTATTACATATTTCGCTGTTTATTGGATTTTTTGTTGTTGCGGCTACATGTACACAGTAACATGCATATATTAGAGCACCCTTAAACATTTTTCTTAATCAAAAATATTAGGATTTTGTACTTTCCGGTGGAAAACTATACATTTAAAACGGATATTATTAGGAATTATTTAGTAACATACCCTACACTATCGAATAAAATATACCAGTACGTTTTAACCAAAAATAAAAAATATAAATATATAAATAAGTGGTGTATTTCTATTCAAACTGTTGAAAATTCATACTTACGATCCACTGTTTTAGCGTTTGCTAATCAATAATACCAAATGATATAGATTTTGAATATCTTATACTCTACTAAAAATAAAATAAACCTGACATCTTTGCTTTTGAATAATTTTAAAAGATTTTTGAGAAGTCTTTATAAGTATGGTCGATACTGAACATTCATACAAATACAATGAAAATGGTGATAACTCATAAATTTAAAAAAAAAAAGAACGAAAGTAAGATTTTGAATTTTTCCAAATTTCCTAAGAAACCAATTCTATTAATTAATTTATTTGATTGAATTGGGAAAATATAGTTGAGTAAACTATATTTGAGTAATTACCTTAAACTGCTGCTTCATAATTTCCAAATTCGAGAAAACTGAAATCTAATGAATTTGATTTACACAAAACGATTTCATAGTCTATTTTTGTCCTTAATAGTTCAGGAATCGCAAGCGGCAATAGAAGTATTATGTGAGAAGTTGACTAAAAAGGTCGGTGAATCGTAAGATTGAAATTTGACTGTTGATCCCTGACCCCCGGCAAACGTCTCCTCCTTTGTTCAACGTGGCGTTCCATAAACGGCTTGATTAGTTTAGGATTCAGCGCGGTGGGTGGCGAAATTGGAGCAAGAAGCCGCCAAAAGATAATTGATTTCCCGCCATCCCTAACTTATTCGACCACTTTGGCATTCTGATTCCGTTGCTCCCAATATGATGGCTTCTTTCCAAAATGTATATTGCCTGGCAAGATTCTTTGGCTCGAGCAGGTGATAGTGACCAGGTTGGCGACGTTACCGAAAAAGCTCAGCTGCCATATTTGGGGGTGTCTTGTGTTAGAGTTTAGAAAAATATATCTTACGCATATCTAAGTTTTAGTAAAAATTGACAGTAAATGAGAAAGTTTGAATGTTCTTCAATTAATAAATGTTGCTTTATATGATTCCACAAATTATTCTAGCAATTTTCATATTAAGAAATATTATCTAATTGAATCACATCTTTTACAACTAATTAAAAGATTTTTATTTATTGCTTTCGTTATGAAATATTGTCAACATAATGTCGAGCAGTACTTACGATCATTACATATGTAGAATAGTCATTGGTATTCTTAAACTACTTTCATTTAATTATACTTATCATATATATATATATATGTATATATATATATATATATATATAGCTGAAGATTACTTGTTAAAATTTATTTTATAATATAACTCGTCTATATTTATATATCTCGATGTTTCGTTCAGCTAGGAATTCTTAAAACTCATGCAATTATTGATATAATCCAAAGAGAAAGCAATATACGAAAAAGAGATGTGGGGTGAACATAAACGAGTGTTTTCAAAAGAAGTAAATCTTAATTTGTTCAACTACAGTCCTTAACTTATTCTTCGATGTTTTATGTTTTCGTCGAGTTCTGACCACATAAACGATAATGTGAACGTCCACAGTGGTATCAGAAACAAGTTTACCTCCTACGGCATGCTGTGAATATAACAACTCTACATCGTCTCCTAGGGGCCGTTTAGAAATCTCATTCTGCAAACAACGTTCACTCTCGAACATTACAAATATTTACATAAGGAAAAACAACTCTAGATAGATAACATTGCTAAACGTATATGATCACTTTCTTATTTGACTTGTTAGTAAAGATTCTCTACCTCTTTTTTGGGACGTGCCTAATAGAAACAGAATTTACTCCGGATATTTGCTTACTGTCAGTCTAAATTCGAAACTTCCCTCATTCTATGTTATAGAAGGGAAAGTTGTCACTGGTAATAGTGACATACATGGAATCATTAATGAATTAGCTACTTTGGATCGCGTGATCATTTTGGCATCAATAACTTGGTCAAGGAAACTCATACCCGTGCATATACTCCAAGTTCTATTGGCAAGAAGGATTGAACTGTAGCCGCAAGATAGGACAAGACTTCTTGTAAAAGTTGATTAGGTGCCATACAAGCAGATTTTTAAATACATACAAATGATAATAATTAAAGTAAGCAAACAAAATATATTTATTTCAAATAACTACTTAGTGTTACTTGCAATGAGAAATCATTGAAAGGAAATGGTTTTAAGGTATTATTTTACGTTATTGTGATGAAGCCAGACACTGATATTTCCCAACTGGATCAATTCACTATGAATACTAAAGAATCTTCACCTTAACTGAACCACTGCTAAGTTATACTGAATAAAACTAAAGTAAAACAATTACGTTGTTCGTCTTTTATTACAGTTTTGAAGCGCTGTTATGTAGAACGCGTAACGATTCATAAATATTTGGACGGGGGTTTGTTTAAATACCTATCGTTCTGTTCACGATCCTTTCAACCTTTTATAAGTATACATACTCAAAATATCCCCAGAGCAGGGAAACGAAAACTAAATTGGCGAATAGACTGGTGGAAGAAATGGTAAAACTACGAAGAGATGCAAAATAGCCAGAAAAATATAACACTTATGAATATAAGAGAGTATAATAATAAAGACACTATAATAAATAAGAATATTATGAGATAAATGGCCAGGGCTACAAGGTAATTAGTCAAGGAAGATTGACATAAGATATAATGACAAAAGATCCAACACTTTATCCAAAATAATGAAAGTTGATTCTAGGAACAAGTAACTGGTAATAGCATGAAGAAAATTTTTAATGGAATCGAAACCAAACTGTCGTGAAGTACAATGTGAAAGCAGAGACAAAAACACGCCACGACATTTAACATGTGGCATTTACTGTCAGTTTTTACGGCTAAAAGTTAAGGAGCCAGAAGAAATATCTTAAACTCTAATAAAACCCTTATCCAATATGGTTGGTGGGCACTTGTGATAATGTCACCAACCTAGCCACTATCAATTATCTGAAACAAAGAATAATCATGAAGAGCCATGTAAAAGGTCTATAAGCAGATTTTGTCTTTAATCCCTCAGAGAAATCGACAAGAAAATTGGAGATTCAAAGACAATAAGCCATGTCTGAATTTATGATTACCGGGCCAAAATTCCCGGGCAATTTACAACAGACTAGCTCAGTAACTGTTCAGTTTCCTTCAAAAGGCAACACAGTGAATGAATAACGATAGTAAAATGTATCTGTTCAGGAAAGTTCCAAACAAAAGGAACTACCGCAAACTACTTCAAACCGACAATGTGTATGCCAAGGATTGCATAGTAAAGGGGAAAATCTATGACTTGATTGAAAGCCGAGTAATTCTTTCTGGAGAACAGAAAGGTTACCAAAAAAGTATAAGTTGAATCCCAATGATCAACTGTCAATTGATTAACATATAATAAAGAGGCAGAATAAAAGCGTAAAGAGAGTCGTGTGACAATGATACCGTGGCCATGATATTTATAAATACTCATTGTCTCCGAGCAAGTAATTAACTGCATCTAAGCCGCAATGAAAAACTAGAGGATGGGACTTGCATTTAAAAGAAAACGCAGAGAAAAAGTTTATAGAAAGCAAGTAAGGTCCAAAGGGACCGATTGTCCCGCTTCCTATCGTTCAAGGCAATGATACTGTTATATCATAAGAAAATACAAACAATTACAATCTTCACTAAAGTCATAGCGATAGAACTTGGAATCGTGAAACGCAAATTGATTGTAATAAATAAGGGAAAGAGAGAAACAACTGGGAGAATAAAACACCTCTATCAGAAAAAAGCATTAAAACGTTTTCAGAAAAAGAAAAAGAACACAGATTAGAAATAGATACCATCACATGAACAGAAACGAAGAAAAAACTTAAAATGAAGTACCTCTAAGGACACGGAAACTCCTGGAACTTAGGTTTGCTGTGGAAACCTAATCAAGAAATCAAATTCCTGAAGAGTGTCCTTTGAAAGATAGACAGAACCTTCTTACACTGGTCATATAGGAGGACAGAAACATGTTTCATTGAACGAAAGCATTAACAATAATGCACAAATATTTACACCTTGGAAGTGATACTGACGAACCCAATGCAACGAAGAGGGCCCTTGACTATTGAGAATTGTGTACATGCTGAAATTCAAAGACCAAGGAAAATACCCCCTCGCCAAAAATAAAACAAACAAAAGGAGCTTAATTACAGCAGCACATATTAACAACAAAAATTAGACGAATGTTTGTATGAACACAGGATTTATTAGATTGATAAAAAATAGGGGCGAATAAGTTGACACCTCAGAAGACAAGCTAAAAAAATTACTCACGATAAAACCAGGAGATGGCTAAGAATTAGAAAACTGAAGAGAAAAACAAAAATGTTGTAAACATAATAACGCCAAATGTATCAATTATTCAAAAGCTAGAATTGATCGAACAACTGACAACAGCAGGTGTAGGCCGTAGAGAGAGAGAGAGAGAGAGAGAGAGAGAGAGAGAGAGAGAGAGAGAGAGAGAGAGAGAGGATGAGTGAGCGGGGATGAGTGAGAGAGATTAACCAGTAAACTATGTAATAAATGTATACATCAAACTTGTTTAAAAGGAGTGGAATAACCGACGTGATAAAATTGGAATAGTGATACAGTGGGAATTGTGTAAGCGACTTATTTTCATCATACAGTCAAATGGTATATACAAAAATAAGCATCTGACCTGCGAAATAAAAACACAAAATTATTTAGCCCAAAGACGCGTCTTAGTTGTAGTCAACAGAAAAAAATATCAACTACTCGATTCTGCTGTTCCTGCCGATAACAGGTTAACAGTTAAACAAGAAAGAAAATGTTTTTAAGAAAATAGAGAAATAAGGGAAAATTACCTGGACCGTGCTAAAGAACAGAAAGACTTATGCAACATGAAGTTGACGGTGACACTAGCCATATTTGGAGTTCACTAACCAATTCCAAAGAACCTGAAAAAGAGCCTAGGAAAACTGGAAATTCCGGAAAGTCGGTGATCTTTTTTGACAAATTATGTTTTGAGCCATTCAACTAGTGTAAAAAGAAGGGAAAAAAGAAGAAGAAAAAGGGAAAAAAAAGTCAAAAGTTCTGATGGATAGACGTTAAACTCAGGATTTATCTGAGACCACTGCTCTCATTGGATAGCAACAGGCAAGTGACCTAAACCGTTCTAGAGTTCGAATAAGTAAGTTTGAAACACCCGAGTTAGTAATCAAAACACTCCAACTCTGTTCTTATCATGAACTCATCGTTTTGACCGAGAGAACAATGACGGGAAATGTCGTCAATAAATAAAAATTAAAATATGCACATGAAGTTGTGGTGGTGTTTTCATTCTTCATTAATTCACAAAAATAAATATGTCAACACGAAGAAGAAATCCGGGCGATCAAGACGACCAGACGAGACGAACGAAAAAGCGAAGTGAAATGAAGATTTAACTGAAATGATGAGAGGAAATGGGAGCTGACCTATCCTCCTAGAAAGTCGGACGTATACATTGAATGATCGTCGAATAGATTTCATACACAAAACCATATTAACACCATGCAGACTCAAGCACAGCTGGGATTGGCGAAAATTCTTAGAAGGTTTCTGGCGGATTGAGGAAAGTTGCTATCACTCGGACTTCCGTAAAAGCCGCTATTAAAAGCGCCTTGAGCGAATAATTCCTCAATAGATATTAAATAAATAAAAGCTGAAATGGTATGTTTATCATGCTATTATCATCAGGATCAAAATTTTATTCAAATATCACAATTTGTTTGATAAGAAAATAAAGCAGTTATTCAGATGAAATACTTTAAAAGAAATACTTTTAAAGATGTTCCTTTATCGTTTTTTAAGATTTGATTAGAATTAAATAAAGAAATTCTAGCCCAAAAAATCTGAATTAAAAAAGTCATTATCATTTTTTCCGATGTCAACCTACATTTTCATGAAATCTAAATTATCAAATTTAGTCTGTTTCAGTCAATGTGCAAGTAAGAACTTACAAAAATAAACGTTTTATAAAACGTTTGCTTTGATTTTTCTTACACATTAGCAGGTTTTTATTCTTTTAGGTGTTGATTATTAAAATGTCTCTCAGAATACATAGCTGATAAACAGTGTAGTCTGAAAAAAAAAGTGTTCTTTCTCTAATTTGTTTTGAATTCCGGTGAATTAAATATTCTATGTAAGTTCTACACCGGAAAATAAATTCGGAATTATAATGATGCTGGAATTTTATGAAGAGGGAATTTTAAGGTTGAAAGTGAATGGTGTATCCAACTGAACTTCCGATTAAATTTAGATGAAAAAAATGTGGTTATGTTTTAAATGAACTTGCCTTAGAGCATTTCTTGCAGATTGTTTCATTTAATTTCATCAAAATTATCTCCTTAACGCGTTTACCCAGAGCACATGCGCCAACGAAACTATCGATTTGAAAGTGCGATACATACAAAATTCTTAATACAATTACAATGAGTTAAGTGAATTTGCAAGTTTATTTCGTTTTTCCTTTCTAATAAAATCTACATTATCAGCAAAAAAGTGTTGATATATATATATATATATAGAGAGAGAGAGAGAGACAGACAGACAGACAGACAGAGACAGACAGAGAGACAGAGAGAGATAGGGAGAAAGATAGAGAGTATGTGTGTGTGTGTTTGAAAGTGAGAGCAAGGGTATATATGTGCCTGTGTGTGTTTGTGCACGTATATGTGTGTGTATCGAACTGTGTAAATAAAAAGAATCAAGAACGAAGCTTTATTTACATAGGAAGGCCTATACAATAAATTAGACATTATTTTTCTTTAGAATGACTCCATAAAATTCCAGTAATTTTCCAATTGATCGAATCACCTCTAAAATGTATACGGTTAGCATCGTAGAAGTACGACTCGACTATTTAATACTGATGGAAGATGTTGCCTCTCCGAGAACGCTAACACTCTTGGGAAAGTAATGAATTCAACTCTTTTCTCTCCAGGTATGGGTAAATAGTAGGACATACAGCTCTTAATCGTCGGTATTATAAGCAGTCAAGGAAAACTTAGAATTCAAATCAGTAGTAGAGCAGGAGAGAGATGGGCCTCTATAAGCTATTTATTCCAACCTAGACACCCTATTCTGAAGGTGCCCAAATGACTAAACCAGTTTACATGTATGATGCGTTGAGAGAATGCTGCACAATGATGTATTTTGACAAAAATCGATAAAAAATATATCGAAACTGATTTTGTTTTTTAAAAATTAGCATGGACTCTTTTAGCTGAAATATAGACATCTAAACAATAAAATATTATATAAGTTACCCAGTCGCGCATATGTTATTTTGAATTTAAGATTCAAAAAGGAAAAAAAGATCTTAGTCTGAGAATAAAATCAGACCAAAAGAGAAGTAAATGCAGCTTTTAGAGTCGGACGACCGGTGTCCTGAAAGAAGAGTCATGCAAACAATAAAGATAACCTCATGACAAATGACCATATTTAGAAACGCAACGTAACTTTATACCTATCAAAATCTCTGGGATTATATATTTTTCAATTTAAACTATTTATACATCTTTGAATATTGTTTTCGTCTTAGTTGCTATATTCACAATGTTTCGGCCTCAATATATTTCGGCCTTGTCATTCGGTCTCAAATATTAACTCAAAGAATGTCGAACCGGGAAATCTTTTTTGATTAACGCAGGAAGGCTTCTTGATTTCACAGTTAACGTCTTGAAATATCACGTGTTAGGTCTTTTGCTTTCTTCTTTACTTTGGTTTTTTAATATCCCTTTTCTTACCAGCTGAACACAGGCCTAGGGATTGAACTCATGACGTCCAGTTAAATTCCAGTTAGAACCTCTTCAACAACGCTATTTGCCTTAAATTCACTGTCTACAGGCAAAATTCTGGGAACAATTTTAAAACCTTAATGATATTTTGTACAAAAACTGATTGAAGAAGTAAACAAAAGGCTGTTAAAATTGATCTTTGACTTCCAGCCAACGAAATTTGCCGAACGCTTAATCTCTTTTCCCCATTCTACAATGATATACATTTATTTTTGTCATTTGCTGTGCTGTAATGTATATTAGTTGCTTACGTAACTGCAGTGATTACCTTTTTCAATTAGAAAATCGTTTTTAATCCTCAGAAAAGATATATCAGAGAGATTATTTGCAGATTAGATATTTGAAACTAATACATCAGCTCCAATGTATAATCGTATTTATCGACGCCAATTCCAATTTCGAGCTGTGATAGAAAATAAATATAGAGATTCCGTTGACATTTAGATCAGCAACCCATGAGAAAGATGACAGCAGTAAACAGACGACCTGAATTTAATTCTTAATTGCATAACTAAGTAAATTAAATTCTAAGCGCTTTTGATTTCAAGATCGGGCAACAAGCTGCCGATTTTTTTTTTTTTTGGCTGAATATATTTTCCTTGAAGACATTTTTGAAAATAACTTTTCAATGTACAAAACAAATTATGAACAAAAACTGAATGCAGCCACAAGTAATTTGTGTAAGGAACATTGATTACCATGGGGTGATGCCATCCAACAGAACACTTTTCCGGGATTTGCAAACAAATTAGCTCTGACCGTCTTTGTTAGGGAGGTGACTATGTTACTTATGACTCTCAAGTCTGACATCGCAAAGTGGTGAAGGTGTCGGAAATTTGTCAAACTCCTGCGGAAAATAAAGAAGCATTGAAAATGCATGAACAGACATGATTAGCCATCAGCAATCATGTGAGATTTGAAAGATTTAATCAGATTCAAAAAGTTAGTTAGGCACAAAATTTGAAAGCGAGAAAATCAGTAACTGAGTTTAAGTAAAACCAACCTTCCAGCATCTGGGATGGGTACTTGCTAATATATTTGAAATATTGACTCTTTCTTTATCGACTGAGCAAATCAACGTCTTTCTTTAGAGACTGGTCTGCATAAAAATACTAACCTCTAGAAATCGGCAAAAGTACTTCTGTAAACAACTAGGTGTTTGTTCTTGCTTACAATGTGACAACAATTTCTTTGTGATACATTACAAATAAACAACGAGCTAATAACCGTTTCTCCTAACGTCGTAATATCGGTAATTATTTACTTAAGGCTACTTTAGGGACTGTTAGAAAGTTAGAATTTGAATCACTTGATGGACAAGCTTAAAGCTAAGTATAGCCTTTTAGTTTTCATCATTCTCTGTGGATTTGTTTAATTTTTTCCTAGACTTCACCTGACGTCAGAATTCTCAGTTCAGGCCTAACGCTTGATATACAGATCTCATTGCCTACTCACCACTTGAGCTAAGCATAACGGTTATCGCGGTAGGAAATTGACTCTGTGGCCCGACGAGGAATTTTGCGTTTCGCCTGGCACTAATCTAATTAGGAAATCCATGAATCCATATGTTTTTTTCCTCATCTATTAGTAAATAGTATGAGATACTTGGTTATTTAGCCTTTGTTCAAAAAGCAGACTAACATAAGAAAAACTGAAATCAAACCAGCTTACTTTGCTTAAGAATTGATCTTGTGTCATATCCTGCCCATAGTGGAGAAGGTAGGTTAATATATATATATATATATATATATATATATATATATATATATATATATATATATATATATGTAGGCCACATAAGTTGACGTGGTTAAACACGATCAAATTGTAAAACGTTGCAGGATTGACTGTCTAAATCCATTTTAGATAAGAACATCTTTGTTTAACCTATCATCCGATATTTTCATAGATTTCAATAAAAAATAAACGTTTACAAAATCGGTTAATAGTTTGATTTCATTGTATCATAAATTCGTTGCATTAATACTTCTTTAGAGCATAATTTTTTTTTTTTTTTTGTTACATGAACATACAAATTTGTGGGAAGAAATATTTTCAACCTTACTTTCCACTGTTTTCTGTTATCCACATTATTTTCTTTGAGTTTTCATGCGTTCAAGTGTAACGCTTTCAGTAATTCAATAAAGTAACATTGCTTCAACCATGTGACTATTATGTCGCCCATGGTTTTTTTGTCCGGTTGTTTGGTTGGCTCGTTTTTCGGCATTTCAACACTTGTTGCATTATTTTATTCTGTGGCCAGTTATAGCCTTCGATTTTATCCAATGCCAAAATAAACAATCATAAACATTTTAAGCAGGTATATATGTCATACTTAATTGAAATATCGAAATCATTAAAGCAAATGCGTTGATAAAATTCACTATCATTTTAAACAGGTACGCACGTAATACTTATTCGCAAATTGCCAATTAATTAGATTCACAGTAGATATAAACAGGTAAATATTTCCTATAGCTGCAGTATCAATATGTAAAATATCTATCTGGTCATAGATGGTACCATAATACGTACCACCAGCCCGTTTCAATGTGGACCTTAATGCAATGTCAACGAGGAGGTGTATCATACTTCTAAGTGGTCCCCCTGTGGAGTCTCAACGCCGGATATAATTTAGTCTCATACCCAGGAAACTGTTTTGGTGAGAAGGCTGCTAAACGATTTACCAATAGCTATGCTAATAAGCGTTGAGTTCATGCCTTCAGTAAGGGTATTACGAAACGAAACGCAAAGAATTGTGTCAAGGATTTTTACATGGTTCAAGGAGTCCATTTTCTACCACGATAACCGTTATGCTATGAAGGAATGCTTATCCGTTCTCTTCATATAAAATTCTTTATACTGGTACATTTAAAGTCCAAAAGTTTTCAAAGCGATAAGAGTCTCATATACAAGGAAGAAATAAGAAAAAGGCTTAATAAACATGCGTGAATCTGTTTCTCTGAGTTACATTTGTAGTTTTCATACTCTTTCACTTTATGAATAACTTTCAAAGGAGTCAATAAGTGCACTAGAGAAAATAAATTGTTGTTTCTGATCAATAGCTTTGCTCACAGAGAAGGTCCTCTTGGCAACAACAATGGCAAGGTTGATGAAACGTGCTTTAATCTCAAGGTAGTGTGGAGTTGTTTTCGCCCTGTTTCTATACAGGTGGGTGGGGTAATTATTGTAGATAATAAAAATCAATAGAACTTCGATTATTCATTGATGGATGAAAGAAAGTAATCACTGATGCAAATCTATACATCCTCCTGAAATTCTGATCTTATTTTTTTGCTTCCTGCTTATATATAATTTATTTTCATTCTACTTTTCCCTTACATCTTTTTTGTAAGTGTGTGGGTATGCATCTTTACGTGTGTGAACTTTTCATAAGCTTACTCGTAAAAGAAAAATTATTGTATTTCTATGTAAGAATAGCTTTAATAAAATTAACTAATTAAATATACACGGATCACTAAAATAGGCGTTTGATATTTCATAGTATGTGCATATGTATGTGTGTATGTGTGCAAATCAGTAGGTTTATATGTATAAACATCGCTTCCGCCTATCTTATCAATTATTTCAAGTCTCTGTATGAGTCGTTGGACATCCGGATGGAATGAATTCAAAATGACCTCATATTTTTCCCAAGTACTTTAGGCCTCAGCAGGACTCATCTTTGGGTAAATTAACACTGAAATGACAAACTAAACAAGCCGTATGCATTAATAAAAAGAGTTGGAGGAAGAACAATTAAGAGTGAAATTCACAAAAGTGAAGCACTTTATTGGAGTTATGAGGAAGAATTGCGGGGGAAAATTGTAAATTACTTTTCAGAATGGGGCTGCTACATAAGAAAATGATTTGTTAATCTTTACATTGGGAACTTTCTTTGTGTAATATGCAGGTGCATCCAGTTCGAATTTTTCTGTTTTTAGGGGAAGGGCTCAAATGTATTTTTAGGTATTGAGAATGTCGGATAGGTGAAGGGTTAAACATTTTAACAGGGTTGCTGTAGTCAGTCTGGTGTAGGTACTTATTTTGTTGGAGAAGCATTCTCCGACTGGACACGTAAATTCGTATACCACATTAGTTGTTATGAGGTGTCCATTCAAAGGAGAGAAGTTATTATTGATGACGAGGTTAGCCGTATTGAATTTGCGATAATATATAATTACTTTTATTTTAATGTTTGAGTCAGTCGAGGAGACGTTGTTTACTACTAGGGAAAATATTACACTGTTCTAATTCATTGGATCCAGATGTCAAATATTTTATACAAAGTCTTTAACGGATCAACTATAAAACAGACTGAAGCGAAGTGTCTATCACGCACACACATGCATATATACACACATACAGACACACGCAAAACACACACACACACACACACACACACACACACACATATATATATATATATATATATATATATATATATATATATATTAGCTTTATTTTATAGCTGTTCTATGATTCTACCGTTGGGAAAATCTTACGATTTGTAAATAAAAAATTACGAATTGTAAATAAAAAATATTATACAAACGGATAGCTGTGAAGAAAATTCCATTAAAAAAAGACTAAAGACATTTGTACAGCTTGAAAATAATCAACCAATATTATAAAGCCTAGTGAAAAGAAAAAACACCGACAGAATACTTTTAGCTAACACGTAAGAGTGCATAATACACTAAGTTAAGCGAAATATGAATACAAGGAGTGCCAGAAGGAACCTACTTAGGTTTCACCTCGTCAAATCATCAGGGAAACTTTGACTAAAGAGGGTTTCGATTAAAAGACCACCAGAAATTATAAGAAATTAGCATATAAAAAATACGAAAGAAAAATATATCGTATATTATCTACCAAGTAATCAAGCTGTTTTAAGACTACAAACATCGTGTCCCCGACCATTGGTTAAGTAATTCAATTGGGTTTTTTTAGGAAACTATTGCTAGTTGTTTCTCCATGCATGATTTGAATTATTTATCGACTGCCTTATGTTTACGACATTTTTTTACTATCCCCCATGTTAATAATTTTGCATACGAAAAATGTAGACAGAACTAGTTTATCCAACTACGTGTGGGAAATTTTAAAAAACCATCTATGTACGGAACCCATATTAAAATGGGAGATAGTAAATATGAAATAAATCTGGGTTAGGTGATAAATATTGCAAACTATACATGGAGGAAAAACTAGCTATAGCTTCCCATGATAATCCTTATGAATCACTCAACTAAAAGTTTGTAGGTATAAAAAAACTGGTAACTTAATAGGTAAAATATATTTTTTTATATGCTAATCATATGCGGTATTTTAAACGACAAAATTTAGTATGATTCAACCCTCTTTAGTTGGTGTTGTCCCGGGAATCCGTTTAGATGAAACCATTTAAGTGAAAACATGTTTGGTTCAATCACGGACGAGGCTCATCGGGCCCACATTACATTATTTGGGCCGATGACCAGCAGAGTCAATCAGGGCTCGAGCCTTGGCTCGGATCAAACCTTCCCCTCCCCTCACCCCTAATATAATCTGACCTTCGTCAGTTGACACACTTTTATTTCTCTCTGCCACCTACAACAGAGGACTTGACACAAGGTCAATTACTTTTATTTTAATGTTTGAGTCAGTCGAGGAGACTTTTGACCTTGTGTCAAGTCCTCTGTTGTAGGTGGCAGAGAGAAATAAAAGTGTAAATTAGATCAACAAGCAACAACCAACATAATAAAAAGACACATAAACTTATCGAAAAACTAAAACAAATAAAACTTATCATCTACAACACTAAATTTTGAGCATCAAACCTTATAGTTAAGAATAACACCAACCCGGTTAAAATATATCTAAACCAAACCAATGTAGTTTATAAAATTACAAGAAGTCTTGAAAAAGTAAAATTTAGAATGATTAACGACCAGTGTTCTATCATCTTTAACAAAACTGGCTTGAAAATAACTTGCAGCTTAAATATACACTCTTCATATATATATATATATATATATATATATATATATATATATATATATATATATATATGTATATATATACGATCTAATTATTATCTAAACAGTTTACACTATTATCCTTATCTTCGTTCTTATACTATTGTTGAACTCCCCAACCTTCTTACGGAGTCGATTGTCGTCTTCTGTGATATTCAAGTAATTTCGAAATTAATCACGAATTCAGGTGGACAGAATGATATAAATACACTGTCCTTGTCGTAGAATTCCTGTGATCAGTTAATTTGCCATCTTCGTTAGTCATCTAATTATCTTGATGAGAAGGCATTGATAACGAAATGAAAACAGTTACACTATGGATTAAGTAAAAAAAAATTACTTGTCTTAAAGTGTTCAACTGCAACAAAAGACAGCTGAGAAAAGTTGGAGAGTATTGCGGCAAAAATGTGCTGTGTAATAATCAACTTAAGGACCACAGATTGAATCGTGAAAATAGTTTAAACTATTACATCTCTTCAGGGAAAATATGACAAAGCAATTATATATTCAAGTGTACGTGGGCCTATATTTATGATTGTCTTACGTCATTCTCTCTTTCAATTCATAATGTGTATACTTACATAAGAAATACATATTGATATATCTCTCACCTTATGAATACCAGCCCCTTTTTGGTGGTTGCAGACTCTGCTGTTTCCTATACGGAAATGTAAGCTCTTCCAACATGAGGTCCTAATGTTCTGAGGGGGGTGAATTTAATTTTCGTTGGCATTACTCCCTATTCCATTCTGACCTGGAGTGGTAATGACGGCGTTTTATCTTTAAGTTTAAGAGATAAGCTTGGAAATTTTGCGATTTGATAGAAACACTTCAATAAATGTAAATGTGTAAAAAATGGTTATTAATATAAAATAGGAATAGTTATTTGAAATGATGTAATATTCGATACATTCTTAAGATTAATACTTACTACTTAAAGATATAATTTCTTACAGATAATAATCCTTATTTGCCTAAAATGCATAATTGCTTGATAATAAAAGAAAACTGACTTCGGCATTAATCAAACAAGCTTGACAGGCCCTGAAATCAATAAACCAATCAGTCATTATAGATACAAAAATACACACAGACCGACATAAACACATACATACACACACACATTTATATGATATTTTTGTATGTATGTATGTATGTATGTATGTATGTATGTATGAGATGCGTGTCCTGCATATTCCTTGAGAACATAGAGCCACAGGCAAGTGGTAAGATGAAGGTGTATTTTAATTAACAAGTACGATTTTATCGAGTGGAAGCACTCACTTGTCACGACATGATTTTTTAATTAAATACCAAAACCGGTTTACCAAACAACAACGCTAAAGAACCCCCTCTGTCCTACTACTTACTGTAAGACCGACGGAGAAGATTTGGATACGAACCTTTCTCTAGTGCATCAGCATTCCAGAATTTTAACTAGATTCGTCGTGTCCATTTCCCTATAATGATCGCATACAAACTGCCCAAACACACACACACACACACACACACACACACACACATATATATATATATATATATATATACATATATATATATATATATATATATGCGTATGTGTTTATATATAGATATACGTAGATATAAATTAATGATTTATGCATTATTGCTAATTTATAAATCGACCCTGTTTCCTCACAAGTAGATATATCCGCGAAAGTATGAATTATTCGCCAATATATTGGCGCTGACACACGTGGGTGTGAATGAACATTACTCTGAAAATCCAATAATATATATCGATCTTCAATTACACGGACACTTTGAAGATACAATTCAGTTTTCCATTTGCTGTACTTGTGAGAAATCTTTCCTTCTGTATTCGTGCTCAAGGTACGTTTGCACCAATACTGATCTCAAATTTATTTTAGGTATCAAAGAATTCATATAGAAGTATATCCTTTTAATCTTACTAACTATAATCTAAATAAAAAGACTGTATATAAAATGTTGTTTTCTAAATATTATGACATATTTTTAGTCAAGTACAAGCCTTGTTTCAATCAGCAACTATGGTTTAGCGAGAAATAATAGTCAGCATAGTCATTAATGTACTGCATTTCACTCTCTCTCTATCACTTTCTCTCGAGCTCCTATATATATATATATATATATATATATATATATATATATATATATACTATGTACTTTGAACAAATCTTCAGAGCAGCACCTAACAAAATAGGAACTGTACGACCATTTATCTCCCATCTCTTACAAATCGTCCTAGTAAGACCTACAAGACATGGTGATTTTTCGTTCTAATTTTGCCGACAAGCAAAAATTCAAATTCATCAGGTCTTTGAATAGAATATTTGACGTCAGAGAACTTACAAAAAAAGATGGCTGTTAAAGGTAGACGGCAAGAGAGAGTTTAACGAATCTGTGCTGTCAGCATGTATTGCTGATATATATATATATATATATATATATATATATATATATATATATATATATACGTGGTGGATTCAATAAGTTTACAGGCTTTTTTTTTGTAAAGGCATTTAAAATTGTCGTAGACTCTTGAAAATTCTGTATGTTATTGCTTTATATCTTATGAGACGACCGACCAATTTTTTATGATTTCAGGTTTAAATGAACAGCTACAGCAGGAATTGGAATACACCCTACTATCTGGACGTGAGGACTCTTTAGAAGAACGATATGCAATAAAATTCTGTTTTAAACTGGGGAAAAATGCCACAGAAACGTATGGAATGCTTCAGACTGCTTTTCGACCATCTTGCATGAATCGAGAATCATTTTTTGAGTGGCATAGGAGATTCAAGTAAGACCGGGAGTCTGTGAGGAATGATGAGAGGTGTGGGAGGAGTAAGGAAGTCAAAACACCAGAGTTGATTGGCTGAAGGGTTAGGGTTAGGGTTACTATGTTGCGGTTTTAAGAGAGTTCTGGAAGAGATTCTATCGGAAGAGGCCAGCACTCTTCATATCGGGTCAGTGGTATTTCCACCAGGACAATACACCAGTCTACAACTCCATTCTTGTCACAGACTATTTGACGAAGATGGGCATCAAGACAGTTCCTCACCCTCCCTATAGTCCAAACCTTGCTCCCTGCGACTTTTGGTTATTCCCTAAGCTCAGAGGCTGTTGTTATGAGATCATTGAGGAGATGAAAGAGGCTATGACGAAGATCATTGACACGCTCACACAAGAGGACTTCCATGCGGCCTTGCCGAAGTCGTTGGAACATTACAACAAGTGCATGGCAGCCGGAGGAGATTACTTCGAAGGGGACTAGAGTTGCATGCGTGTACTATCAATAAAAGTGCCCCTACGAAAAAATTCTGGAAAATTATTTAATGATCCTCGTATATATACACACATAAACACACACACACACACATATATATATATATATATATATATATAGTTTACCTCCGATAGATGACGTAAGAGTATCCCATGATTACGTTCGCATTTTACCAGATGTGCACATATATTGTGCTGCTAAACGTCAACACAGGCTCTCATATTTTTTTGAGAATATGTTTCATGACATATAATCTCTCATCGTGTGAACATTCCCATACACATATATATCTAGTAACATTTCCTCATATACTCCTTTATTTACTCTCTTACTTGCTTATTTAATTTTATATTCTTATTGTGAGCTTTTCTCAAAAGATAATATACGTTGTTTTCAATTGAGCTCGTTCGTTCTAATATCTACTTTGAACAAGAAATATTTATTTATCACTCTACTATCCTACAAATATTTTTCAAAATCAATACATATTTTTAACGTGTCAATTCCTGTACAAAGGCAAAAAAAAAGAGTGAGAGGCATTTGTTCTTGCCATAAACTTCGGTCGGCCATAGAAATCCTCACAAGTGCAGATTCAAAGCAAAATATATCAGTACAGATGTATACTAAGATCTTGGGGTAGTTACAGAATTTAGATATTGCTTTTACAAGCGTGTTCATGATAAAATATTTCAAAGGCGATTAAAATATTTCAAAATCCTAAAAAAAAATGTTTCGGTCACTTTTCTTCAGAGACTTGTGCCAGTGGCCATCATGCTTTAAATCAGAAAAAGTAAACGTTGGATAATCACCATCGAAAAAGTCTGGAGTTTGGAAGAAGACTGATCGGAAAGAAAAAACTACCAAAATCCAAAGTGTTGGCGCTATTATACTATATATTCACAATAGCTGAAGTAAAACATTGCCCTCTCAGGTCTTCCGTGTTGACTATTTTCGCGTTATCTTTTCAGAGTATTGCTGGGAAAATCATCGGCTTAATGTATTCAACCAAATATAGCAAAATCATGGCTTGGGCGACGGAACAGAAGATCATTTATATAAAAACATATGAAGAAACTAAGTCTTTCAAGATTATTCAACAAAAGTACAGAAATAAACTCAATTTCAATACATTTCCAAACAAAATTTAAATTTTCAAGTTGATCAAGAACATTGAATCTCATTGCACTCGTGGAAATCTTAGGACACTGAGTTTCACGTCATCTATGTCTATAATGACCATCCGAACACGCAAGAATGTCACCAGGGTTTAAGAGTCTGACAGCCAGAATCCTTCCAGATTTTTGTGACACAGGATCTGAGAACTTGGAACTTCTGTAACTTCTGTTCGGTGCCTTTTGATTAAGAATCGATCTGATCCAGATCAAGCACCAACTGAGCAGCGCTAATATAGAAAATGGAGTAGCAATGTACCAGAGTTTTTGGCAAAAGATCGACTAAAATAAGGAATTCTTGAATAATTGGTGGATTAAATGTGATGACAGCTTCCTTTTAACTCATCATGCCAACTCCAAGAACTAGGTTTATCGAGGAAGCGATAAAAATCACATAATCGTTAGATGTATTCTGCATTTTAAAAAGTGCACGGCATAGGTCACCATCTTTAAATATGGACCATTGATCCATCTATATTTGAAGATGATGGGAGTAAGGCAGTAAGTCGGCAGAAAAGATTGTTTCATTCAAGTGCTTGAGCATTTTGAGGGAGAGCTTGAAGGGCGTGAGGAACGTGATGGAGAGGAACAATATTTCTTGCAAATTGTTACCATGTGAAAAGTTTGGAGAGAGTCCCATCGCTCAAAAAGCTGAAGGGGAATAGGCACCTCACTCGTCAGATTTTTTCCTCTGATGGTTTCTAAACTTCAACATCTACCAATGAATCCCTCACATCATTGCCGCATTGAAGGCAGCCATCACTGAGGAGATTCAAGCAATCATTCTGCAAGAATGTGCAACATTTTTACTCACCGCATACAAGTGTACATTCAACTAAATGGTGGACATCTGAAGAATGTCCTCTTGTTGTTCTGTTTACATTTCTACTTCCTATTTAAAAAAGAATGATTGCCGATCCCAAGATGTTATTTGTTTCTTTTATAATAGATGTAATACTTAATAAGCTACTGATAATACGAACTATGTATCTCCAACAGTTGTTGGCTTTCGTGTTGTCAGTATCGTTTCTAATGGCTGTAATCAGTTCTCCTTCGAGCTTTTCTATGTAGTCCTCAAGTTGACCTATCGATGCATTAACGCTGTCTTACAAGCCCTCTACCTCCTTCTTTTCTTGATACATATATTCTGTCAACGTCATCACTATGATGTTATGCCTTATGCACGGTCATTAGTTTACTTGTTCTTTGGTCGATTTGCCCAAGTTCTTCTCTGATCCAATTCAAAAATGGTCTTGAATATCTCGCCCAAGTATTTATTCCTTTGATAAGGTTTGTGCTACATAGTCTTGTCTCGAAGAGCTTTCTAGTTCTCCTGAGCAACTTTTTCTTCATTTTTTTTATTGATCTGGGCTTGTTTGCTGGTGTCAACCTCCAATATGCCCAAGTATTTTCACGTTTTCTTTTCTCCGAGAATTCTAATCTATTCTTGATCTGGTTGATCCATTCAATCCGTCAGGTGTCGTTTACCGATTTTCATTACTAGCATGGCACATTTTTTCGTTCCTAGATCCTGACTATATATTCTAAATGCTTGTATTTGAATTTCCCGTTCTTATTCATTTTTTGCAAATTGATTGTTGCCGTCTATGTATATAGGGATCATGTACATTTGTATCCGGCTGTGCAATTTCTAAGGATGTTTGGTTTGGTTTGGTTTCTTTGTTTAATGGCATATCAACCTTTGTAGGTTATTTAATGCCAAAGCCATTATCATAGAAGAACATTAGTGGTACTATTTAACCCATAGCTGGGAGGATAAGGGGGTTCATACCTTTCCCAAGGGTATTTGCTCGAAAGTGAACGTAATAGCACGATTGGAGTACGAACTCACATACTACGATTCCGCAGTCCATCGCTTTAACCATTACACAACGAGGACACGTCCTTCTGAGGATGTGGTTTAGTGGAATCATGTCAATTATGAATAGTAACAGTGATAGTGTACCTACTTGAAATATACCTCTTTGGACCTTCGCTTCAGCTAGGCTTTTCCCTCCTGCAGTCAATTCTACTTTCCAAGCTTTCATCGTTTTCTCGATAAAGTATATTACTTCATCTGATATTTTGTACCTTTTGGGGCAGTTTATTAACTAACTTTGCGGGACCATATGATATGCATTTCTGTAGCCAATCCTGGCCATAGAAGGATGTTTCTATCTCGTCTTGTTCTCATTTAGGATGTGTAAAGTAACTCCCCTGTGCTTCTGGATCCTTTGTGACATCTTTTCTTTTCCTCAGGAAAAAGTCCGAGGCTTGTTAACGAGTACTAAATCTCTTTCCTTATTTCTGCTGATAATATTTCCCACATCATCGGTAAGCAGATTATGAGTCTGTTGTAGTTTGGAGCGGTTCTTTGAGTGGCTCTTTTTTGATCGATATGGTATTTCCTTTTGGGCATCTGTTCATTTTTGCGCTCGTCTATCGTGAATGGAGGTGAATTTCTCGAACCAGAATCCATGTATTTCATCGTGTCCTGTCGTTTCGATATGTTTTAGTGTCGTTTTGACTAAATCGATGTGTATTCCCGCTTTTTGGTTTTCTTCAAACCCTTTAAATTCTTTCGTTATATTGTTTATCCATCCACCTTTTTCGTTACATTTTCTTGGTTGCCATATTTTAGTCCAAAAACGTTCGGTTTCTCTTTGCATCCGGTTGTTGGTATACTTTCGTGTCATCTCCTCCCACTTGTTGATAGAATTTTCTTTCGTTGTTTTGGAATGTCCTGTTTTTTCTGTGTTGTTTACCCTTTGTCGATAGTGCTTTAATCTTCCTTCTGGTTTCTGGTTTATTTCTTAAAGTTGTATAGTTAATTTTCCTTTGTTTTATCATTTTGGCCTGTTTTGTAGATTTTTTCAATCTGCGTTTCTACTTCAATTTCCCATCCTGGTTATGATTTTTTTCTTCATGCATTCTGAGGGGATCCCAATTTTCTCACAAACTAATTTCGCTCCTGCGTATATTAGTTCACTTAATTCGGTTATATTATTCGCTGATATATAAGGTAGTGCTTGATTTATTTTATTCGTTTCCGTCTTAACTGTTCTCCATTTTATGTTTCTTAGTTATGATAAGGTAGACTTTTCTCCGTTTATAAATGTCTTTAAATTTTCGAGATTTACTTGTTGTTCGTCTGTTAGTGTTTGCTGAGTGTTGTTTGGTTGTGCGTTGTTTGGTTGGTGACGTTTCTATTTTCTGAAGTAGGCAGTTAAACTTGGTTCGACTGTTTTTGTTTTTTAATACTTGGTTTGCCTGATATTTTATGACTATCTTGTTCATTATTCATTTTCTGGTGTTTTTCTAGTATTTCAAGGTCAAAAAATTAATCTCTCTTTATTATTGTCCTGACGTCAGCAAGATTTTGGCTTGTTGTCTGAAAACTAGCGCATCCTTGCCAGATCTCTATCATTCTTTTCCTTTATCCTCTTTGTGTAGGGTTGCTCCTAAAATAGCAGTGTAATGCTGTTTGGTTGTCTTCCCTAGTCCATGCTTTATGTTTGCATCTCTGACTGGCGTTGTTTCTAATTATTATTAGTAGAAGTATTAGTATTAGTATTGGGACCAAATTTTAGAGACACTTTTTTTCATCACAATAATAATTTTTGATGTAAAAGAAAAAGTTTAAAGTTAATAGTTAGAAACTGTTGTTATTATTAAAGACAAATTAGAATAACATTAAGGGGTTTGAAAATTATATATTTCATGAAGTTTGTAATATCTGGTGATAAATTTGAGGAAGTTGTAGAGTAATATGTTTTAGAAGGTTGATATTTAAATCTATAACATTTTTCCGGGAACTTTCGTCATAAAACAAAGGAAATTATTTTCACATATCTCGTTTGAAAAACTACATAGAAACTTAAAATCCTAAATTGAATCGGAATAATCATTTGCGAAACAATAATTAAATTATTTCTTTTAATACTGAAAAATTAAAATGCTCTCAATGCGTCAACCATGGCAGCAATATGGCTTCCCAATTCTAATTATTTATTATGAGAGGCAAGCTTCTGATAAGATCCCGTATTTTTCCCTAAATATATTAAACACTTCTACGTGTGTCTAACAATTATGAATATCAAATATGGGTGCTTCAACCCGAGTCATTCGTTTGTCTATAAAAGAGAGAAACACTTCGATGAATATTGACAGAAATGATCCCTTTGATATGCAACATAAGTTGAATGAATGGCATAACAGGATGTACACCTGTTTCTAAAGTAAACAGGACGCTGCTTCCTCGACAGAAGTTCAGCGTAAGTTGCGTGTATTGCATGCTAAACAGCTAGCATGTCCACGCATAATGCGTTGGCAGGAGATTTGATCACAAAGCCGGCAAGGGTGACAGGTAAATTATATTAACTAGGTAAGATTTTGATCCGTCATAACGAAGACGACCGACAGAGAAATTACTGGACATTATGCCGCTCTGGTAGGTGGCCTTGAGCTACACTTCCCTTGGTTAAAAGGTAGAGAAAAGTCTGATCAGTGCCAGACTCACGAAAGTAGAAAAGTGAAAAGAATATAAGAGGATTACATGCCTTAAGATGGCCCTACGAGTCTCGCAAAAGTAAACAAACAAGTAGAAACGAAGATTATTCGGTGCTTTGAGATAACCCTGACGAGACTGGCGAAAGAAGAGAAATATACTGAAACGAAGATGATTTGGTTCTTTCAGATGGCCCAATATACGACTAAGATGTTTCATTGCCTTGAGGTTGCCCTCTACCAGTCTCGCGAAAGTAAAGCGAAGAAGAAGCGTTTCATTGAAGACTCACATCTCACCCTGTGTGTAGATCTCAGCTGTCGTCGATTCTCTCTCTCTCTCTCTCTCTCTCTTTCTCACTCACTCACACACACACACAAACACTAACACACGCACACACACACAATACACACACAATTTCGTACATTTTTGGTGATAAAAGGAATAAAAAAGAAGCAGATTATATTTCCGTATCAGTGGTGTTGTTGTTCTTCCCAGTATACAACAATTTAATAAATGTTATTTTCTAATACTAATGATTGCTAAAGGATAAAACATTTTTCTGATTCAACGAAGACAAAATAAATGACATACAAATAAATATATGTAACGAAACGCCATATCTCTAATGAGCTGATATACTGAGCTATTCAGTGAACTTATGATTAAAATAATTTAATAAGTTTTATGTTTTATATGCTTCTATATATGAGATGGGATCAAGGAATATTGTGACTGAAACTCTGATCACTTATAAATATAAACATATGTGCCTACTATAGCAACACCAATTAAAATGCACCATTGCTAATTCTCGATACTTTTTTCAATCAGCTTTTCTAGATAATTATTCTTTTAGCAGTTCTTGCTGAAAACACAGGATCATGCCAGTGTAGCCCACTTCATAATCATACTTCCTATCTCTCTGTGACTTCCTCTTTTTCACTAAAAAATTACATAAGGAATTAGATTTGAAGGCACGCAGGATATTAAATCAAATACGACGGTGCTACTTCACAGAAGATCAAAAGAGAAACTTCAGAAATATTTTCGCTTATGAAATATTTGCAGGAATAAGTTTGTTGTTAATCTCAAATATTTGCTTAGTCTGGTATACAGGACACACATTTCCAGGGTTCTTTGGTTTGTGGAGTACACATTCATTGCCATTACTTCCAGTTCCACTTTGACCTGGAGTGGTAGTACTTCTTAGGTTTACATCTATGTGGTAAATCGATCCATTTGCAAAATATTTGTATTAGATAGGGATATCTGACATTATAAAACTGAGTACAAAACATTTTTTAAAGTACACAAAATGCAAATATGAATGTACAATAAAGGTGATTCTCTAATATCTGGGCATTAAATAACACTAGGCGGATTGACATGGCGTAAAATTCAATTAATCAACCATTCACACATTGTCTACATTTCTTGGGGTTTGTCTAAGTACAAAGCAGGTTCTTCGCTTCTTAATGCCCGTAACTTTGTGGGAACCAGTAACTTCAGAGTTATTTCCCCTTAAGTTAGAATAAGCGAGCTGATTTTCAAATGGCCATTTAGACGAAAATGTACGTTTATTCATCATTTCTATATGTCTTTTTTAATAGAGCTTTGATCTCGATAACTTTTGAATATACATGAAATGCACCAATCTCATGTTTTAATCATTGTCACATGATGCTGTTCTAAATTCGTACAATTTGGGAGGGTTGCGTATGAATCGAAGATATACTAGCTTGGAGCCATTGTAATTATTATCTTAATATATTAAGATATTGATGAAATTAAAGCTCACAGTCAATCAGCTCTGACATTTTTGCTATTAGCAAAATATCTTCATCAAAATGTAATTATGATCGTTGAGTAGAAAACTTACAAAAATAACCGAAATAGTACTTTGCTAAATATGAAAATACAAAACAAAGGAATCGAAAAAAAATATGTTCGAAAAATAAAACATACATGAGCGTTGATTTCTGATCCTGTGAAATAACCCCTCTATGCGAGATGTGACAAAAATATACTATGGCAGTATATATTTTTTAAATTTTACTCTAAAAAATTAATATAGATTTCTGCAGAACTGACCACTACTTATGATGTAATTCGAATTCTCTCACTATCTCTCCCTCTGTCTCTCTGTCTCTGTCTCTGTCTGTCCCTGTTTCTGTCTCTCTGTCTCTCTCTATCTCTGAATCTCTCTTTGACTCTCAATTTCTAACTCTCTCTCTCTCTCTATCTCTATCTCTCACACGCACACACACACTCTGACTCTCTGTCTCGCTGTCTCTGTCTCTGTCTGTCTGTCTGTCTGTCTCTGACACACACACGGACCATGCATCGAATAACAATAATTATTATTTTTTTTCATAAACACATATACCCCATCCAACTCCATATATATATATATATATATATATATATATATATATATATATATATATATATATAATAAAGTGCTGAAGTCTCCATATATTTTTGATCAGCATCTTTTGCTGGAACACGTGCAACATCACCCATACTCACTAAATATAGATCTGTTTCCCTTTTTCTGTAATTTTTAATTTAAAAATCCACCTCGTAAGTAAGATCAGTAAACGTAGAATATATCAAAAGAAATACAACAGTGCCGCTCCATATCTATATCATATGAAATGAGGAATTCCGTAGCTCAATCGGAATTTCGTAGCTCATTCGACCAAAATATCTAAAAAAATCTTATTCTAAACATAACTCAACTAAGTTAAATGGTTCCAAGTATAGCAATGCATAACTTAAAAATCTTAACATTACATTCATTGTGCATTTTTTTCTTGATAATATTTATAAGTTATATGAATTAAATTTCGTTTTTCCAGTATAAATAGTAAATAAATTTTCTCGGCTCCTTTTCGTATTTTTTTTCTTTCAATATTTCACAATATCATGCAAAAAAGAAAGTGGGAAAACAATAATAGTAGTCAATTGATCTCTTATTATGTATCCTTCATCTTGCAACGCATTATACCATTAAATGCGTCAGTAAAATAATCGAAAATCTATAGTTCGAATGGATATCTTCCTTGCAACTGAAGGTCTCATAGACGACAAAATGTTAAAAAAGCCCAAAACCTGGCACTTTTATCTTAAGATTCCGCAGGCAAAACGCCATAGCCATTTTTGATCATGTGAAATCAAACTTTCCGTTAAGTTTACACTAAAGAAGAAACGTAATTATAAACTTTTTATCTTCGATGTTCTGATTACGCGCATAGAAAAGATATGGCACATGTGTATTGAGAAATCATCCGCAAATGGGTTTGTATCTAACTTTTGCGTTGAAACATATTTTTATATTTAGAAAGCACGACTTCATTGCTTCCAACACCGGGCGGAAATGAGAAGTAGTGATCCAAAGAATCTGGAAAAATAATTAACGGAAATTAATAGCAAGGTCCTATGTATCAACTATCCATTCATGTCTGTTTCTCTGACGACCAATATGAGGAGAACCCTTATAAAATTGTAGCGACAAAAAACATTCCTTATTTAAAAAGGACAGTCGAACGGATCCAATTGCTTCATCAACCTGAATACATGAAACATAAAACAAAAGTACATTTTGCAACATTCTTATTAACGTTGGTTCCTTAAAAGAAAAAAGTCTCACTAAAGGATATTTTTATAAAGCCATATGTAAAGTTATGTAATAAAGGAAACCAGTAATTCTATAAAAATATTAGGTAAGGTTAAATTTTGGTACATCCGACTGTATATCGTGAGCAAAAAGTAGATATTACACTTTCTGGCTTGAGATTCAGATAACTAGCAAGGAACAAAAAAAAGGACATACATCGGCTGATCAACCAACTACCTGAATCAAGCAAGTAACGATTTCAAAACTATACAGTTTCCTTTTTTTAGCAATTTGATTTTAGAGAAAGTCACTAGGAATAATTTGAAATGTATTCTACTTCTTCATGTCCCACAGCCTTTTTAGTTGCTTGGGAAGACCCAAATATTTCTCTATATTTTGCATTTTTCATTTTGATTGTGTTATATTTTGACCCTCGCCCCGGCCTAAAAATGCTATTCCATGGTGATACACCGGAAGGAAGTGACACATTCCAACGGCCAGTAATCGAAAGGGATCGCGTGGGCGGATTAAGGATTATGATATGGGAAAAGGTGAAGGTCCCATTCTGCCATTACAGTCATGCACCGGAAGAGAGAAACCTCTGAACTGCATGACAGTTATTTCCGCTTGATGACGATTAAACATTCGATTTCAAAGATCCAGTAGGCGATCGTGTGGGCGTTGAGTTATTATTTAACTCAGTTGAGTTTGGGTCCCAGAGCAGTTGTCAGTAGAATTCCAGACAGTAGAGACCAGATGTGGTAAGGAAGGCCACACCCGACCGATGGGGTTCTCGAAAACCCCCGATGCAGTTGCCAGCAGACTCCCAGAGGGTTAGAGACGAGATGTGGTTGGGAAGACAACACCAGACCGAGGGGGCCCTCGGAAAGCCCCGATGGAGTAGACCCCAACATCAGGAGAACAATAAAGACACAACGTGACGGTCATAACAGTGGGGTCAAAATATAAAGTTTACGTTCGGTCTCCAGCATCCTCTCACATGCTAACCTTTCGAACCCTTGCAATAAAGTGAGAGGTAAATATGTTGTAAAGAAGCTTCCTGCGTTTTCTTTCACGTGTCTTCCTTCATGCGTCTTCATCATGCGTCCTTCATTCCTGCGTCTGTCTTTGATATTGTGTCGTTGTGATGCTGAATGAACGTGTAAATAACTATATAACAATTGTATTGTCAGCTGAAACGGAAAAAAATCAGCTCATTGACGAGTTTCTGTTTTCTGAATGAAATTTGGTGATAAGGTTATCCGTTCGTATCTCGAAATCGCAGAGAATTTTATGACTCATTTACAAGTACATATTCTGCTTCAATGATGTACCAATTAGCAGATTTATCAAATTTTAATTTCTTGCACAATTCTTTATGAGTCACCTTTCTTACCCAGTCATGTATTGTATTCTTTTTATTCGAGGTTACCATCTTCGTTTATCATATGAAAATGATCTTTTCCGTAATTGGATAGCATTCTCTTATTTGCGTTGTTTTTTTTTTGCGTTTAGACTTGTAGCATATGATCAATTTTTGCTTTGATATGATTAGTCTTTGTGGTATTCAGCTATAAAAGCTAGTCTTTATCGAAGTTTACATGAAAGGAAGTCTGATATTTTCAACGCACCTTTTCTAGTTTTGCTTCCTTTAGATTCTGCTCCACATTCCGATAAGATGTGTTTATATGGGTGATATCCCAACAAGATCATCTGGGTAGCAAATATGTTGATGATACCTAGTATACGGTTAGTAAATATTTCTATTTCTTTCAGTAACCAGGAGCTTCGATGATCACTGGTATTAGATGCATTTTTATATCCTGGTTTCTGATGCTTAATTTGATGCAAGATCAGTTTATATCTTTGTAACAAGTTTCTTAATAACTTTCACGACAATGTTTCTTTCAGATGGCGTGGCTATGTTGATAAAGGAATATTTCTTTTCTGTCTGGTCTTTGATGATTACTTCGGGGTTATTGGTTCTGATTTCCCAGTCAGTTTAGTTGGACATGTCTCAAAAATGGTGACATCCTTTTTTAAGCTATCATATTTGGTTGATCCTATTTCCATTTCTAAATATGATTTTTTTTTATTTTGTCCTTCCTCCAAATATTTCAGTGCAGATATATTGTGGTACAGGGAAAAGACGAGCGCCCTCCCTTACACCTTCGTGAAATAACTAATGAAAAGAGAGCTTTCAGGTCCTCCTCGACTATGGTCGCCAAATCTACACTGTAAAAATGTCGAATCAATGTATGAACTTTGTTTTCGCCAGTTCCAGACAGCCAAGCACAATTTGGCTCAATACTATCTTCATATTATATTGGTCTGTTCCTTCCTTGATTATGGGACATAAACAAGATATGGGTACGAAGGTCTGGCACTTTGATACCATATTCTGCTTTCGGTTCTTAGCCTCCCCACCAATATCTTCGGTCAGTATAAAACTGCTTCTCTCAACTTGTATTTAGCAGATTTCCTCGTCGTATATTATACCCACATGTTTTTCTAGATTCATCTGGTTAAGGGGAATTCTCTTCCGTTTTAGTGGTTTCGTGTTTAAGGTGGTTGAATTTGTCAACAAGGTAGAAATTTAATTCCTTGCCCCATTTCTAGTAGCTCACATTTCTATCCAACCGTGCCTTGTCTTGTACTCATTTTGTGTAAGTTTGTATATCATCAAATAACGTACACTTTTTTTCTGCGTATTATGAATTTTTGCCTTTATATATTTGGGATTTATGATGCTATTTTGTGCTGCTATTAAAAGGGATTCTTAGAAATATCCAGATCATCTAATGATTAATTTATTATCATTATTATTATTATTATTATTATTATTATTATTATTATTATTATTATTATTATTATTTCTGCAAAATTATTTCCTTTTTGCAGTCTTTTACTGTCCTATTACATGCAAACATATGAGGTCAATCAATGAATCCACTCAACAGTAAATAATATATATAATATTCATGTCGTACTGCTAACACAGATTTCCCTGACTCTCTCTCTCGCCATTCGTCTCTATCATCCATCGCTTTCGGCAGGTCTTCTAAACTACATCCTGTGTCTGTACAAAGCTGTTGTTGGTAAGTTGTAGTTGGTCATCCAACACTAGCGTGTCAGTGTTAAGGGTCCCATAGAACGTTGCTTATGAGTTCGTCCTTACTTCTTTAACAGCGCCCCGCATGTCTTGTTCATCTAATTTTTATGGTTTTAGAGCTGGTAGGTAGATGGCCGTACAGTTGCTTTTTTGTGGAATGTTGTGTCCAGGACTTATTTGATATAGCTCGGAGCATTCTTGAGTAAAACCTTCCTGGAATTTTCACTATACGCTTAGTCTGCTTCATTAGTTTAGTGTCATATCCAGGGAACTCGTTGGGGAATTCTTACTCCTCTGCAGAGAAGCAGTCGGTGTATTCTCTAGCCCAAGTCAACAGGGCCCTAGATATTAGATATCTAAAGTTAATGTTGAAACTGAACAGTTAAAATAGCATAATTGACAGCTTCTGAAATAAACTATATACACTACACTTTTATTAATATCGCATGAGTATAAGAATAAATATAATTTTAAAGAGGGATGTACATTGACAACGTATGGCATTTCATCCGCTCCCAAGTATTTCAACAGAGTCTAAAATAGAGTGACGGCGTTCACTTTTTGCGTAGGGCTGATGCCGCATCTAGTAATGAGTTACAAGTTCTGGAGGTTTTTAAAATGTGAAATTACAACTTTGTAGTCATTACTTCTGACGTGGAGTGGTAGTACCTTTTAAGATGTGATTTATGATTGAAAGAGATATCAAATAATATTTTAATATACTAATTCTATGTCTCTTAAAACATTGATATTACAAATATAAATGCATTATACACTTAAAGAAAATGATTGTGGAGATATATTAGGTTTGGTTTGGTTTTATGGAATATCAACAATTGTAGGTTATTTAATGTCAGATCTGGTTTATAGATATATTATATATGAATGATTTGTAAACATAACTCAACTAAGTTAAATAGTTCCAAGTATAGCAATACATCACTAAAAATTCAATTAAACATCAGTCATTTGTGTTCACAGAGTTAAATGATCGAACAGTTCTATTTTAAACACTTTAATTTAGCATAAGTCATTTGTTTGCATTCAGTTTAAATTTCAAACTCTTGTATATGGCTAATTGATAGGAGACTTTTGGGTGTTACCTCTCTTGGCCAGAGTAATGCTTGAAGGTGCACGCGCATTCCCAAAGCTCCAGCATAACTGGAGCTTCTCTTTCAGTTCCTCTGATGTCATATTAACGACACATATTGGTGGGTCTTACTCTTCTGAAAAGATGCAGTCAGTGTTTTCAACAGTCCCAGCCCACAGGGCTGTTATATTACGGTCCTATCAATGGGTAAGGTAGATCTGTTTTAGAAAATGCAGTGTTTGCCTGCTTAAAGTTAAATTAGGATCTCATCAATCGATCAAAGACACATTTTTGAGATAATGCATGTTTACCAATTTAAAAGCGGTTATTAAGTTACATTAGTGATTCGTGTTTTGTTAAACACCATAACTGTCAGAATTACTTCTGCAAAAAGGACCCAACAATGGTTAACTTTTCCTAAAACCAACCTATGATTCAATTTTTCCAACTCTTTAAGTAGCAATGATAGCTATAGCTAAGATAACGACACTAATCCATTTAACTTTGGATGTCTATAAATCGATATCGTATATTTTCCAAAAAAGCTAACCAATTTTTTACGTGATAATAACTGTAGGATATCATGTAATAAATAAGGACCTATATTCATATATACTGTCCTGTATACGTAATTTCCTTCCCAAATCTACTGTCTGTCCACAGGTTCACTCAATTGTATTACCAATCCTGAATTCTTGAATCACTATTAAACGGAGCCTATTAAGCTGACGTTTCCATGCAATATCATTGATTCAACAAGAATACAAAGGTTTAAGAAGTAATCATCATAAAACTCCTAAATACAGACGATGATTCCTCATAGGTGTCGTCTACTAAACACCAACATGTTGCTTCTAATAGGCCTGCAAAAACTTTAAGCTTACAATACGTATGAAGAAACTGTCACCATGACAGTCGCTGATTACCAGTGGGAAAATGATAACACCTCTCCGATAAAGATGTAGAATTTCATTTCTGTTGACCGTGACATCCAATGTATATATTTACCGAACCTCCTCATGCCAAATCCTATGATGTGACTTAAGGTCAAATTTTAAAAAAAGATACCTAGTTTGGATTCAGTATTTTTATTCTCCTAAACTGGTTTGTATAACCAAGTTTAACGAAACAAGTCAGTCTTACAATTCACCCATAGATGAAGGGAGAACGTATAGATTCCTTTAGTTTTCAAGGACGAAATGAAACGCAAACAGCGTCGTTCAAGTTTTGAATGCGAAACGCCAGTTGCATTCCCAATGACAATAACTCTGTCGCTAATCGCTGTGACAACCACCCTCCCTCTAAGTATTGAACCTTCCACCAGACTTTCAAAGATATCATCACTCTCCATCCCAATGCCAAAACTAGTCTGAAGGAATAAAAATCTTACTCAGTTAATTATCTATCATATAACATGACTAAATACTTCCTCAGGTATCTACTGAAAGGATAAAAAGGCCAATGAATAACTGTTTAGAGAAAATCTTCATAAAACAGAACACAAAAAAAATTCATGTGTTTCAGGTTGGCTGGTTTACCAATGAAACATATTCCACATGCTGTAATTTGTGGTGATACGGACTTCTGGATGTGCAGAGAGAACAAAAATGGTGACGTCACTTAGGACAACGTGGGGTCACATGCACAAGGGCTTAAGGAATGTTGGGAAGAAGTCGCAAAAAAGCAACCTCGTATTCTATCACAGCTTAATATCTGTGACTAAGAAAACGTTCCAAGATATTCCATTCAATATTGTGTCTTAAAAAATGAACCCAGTGAACAAAATTATTTAATTATTCGCAGGCTTTCACTGGTTCCTTCACCCCTCGTAAATTTATTTCTCGTGAGCAAAATAAAAGCCCACTAAACTTTTGAAAGTGGCTCCGTGTTTTCTGTTCTTTACCCTCCAAATGACGATCATCAGCGTTATTTTGCTTTACCAGTTTTGAAACACAACATGGATCAATAACACAAACATATATATGATAATAATAATAATGCAACTTCATAGTGAGACGTACCAACAGCCCAATCTTTCTCATCTTATAAATGTGAATACGTTTTATCATATAGTTTTTAAATCATTGTCTTTATATCCCAACAAACATTTATGCTATTCTACAATATCCGATTCATCATTGTAAAGCAGCATTTACGCTGGACGGGATATGACCGACGAATCGATATATTAAAATGAATCTAACAAACTTTTCATAATGAGTTTGCTAGCAGTACGTGAAACAAGGGCTTTTCAAAATGCCGACTAGCGGATCAATTTTAAAAGTTAATGAAAGTTGGAGGATTTGATCTCATATTAAATTGAAATTATTTGTCCTCGAGGAAACACCAGATTTGATGTCACAAAACGCTCTCAAATAAGACAAACAACCACAAGGCATAGAAACAAAGAAAGCACACAAGGTCAGGAGGAGCTTTCATGACCTCCGGATGCAATTCCCTGTTCCAGCTGATCCTGAGAGTATGTTTTCTTTTCTAAACTACATCAAAACCCACAAACCAAAGTGAAGAGGTTCTGACAGAGATATTATCCTTTCTATACTCTACGTTGGAGTTTACTTCGACGACGACAATGTTTTTCGTGTAAATAGATGTGTTTGTGGCAGAATATGTGTCTATGTGTATATGTTGTACAACTTTGTGTGTGTAAGTGTGCGTTTGCTTAGATGATTGGAAAAATCCTCTTCCTTCTAACTTTTTTTTTAGCTCTGACGTAGAGACCCGGACTGGGAATATTTCATTCAGCTTACCTTCTTAATGGAGCCAAGAATATGCCAATTGCATCTTCTGCAGTGCGTAAAACTTCTAAAGATATGTTCTGTTTATGATATAAAGTATGGATAGACTCCAGTTTTGGAGTTCAAGATAAGGTGGAGTGACTCTTTTTTTCATCATTTTCCGGTCCGCAATGATGAGGAATGTTAGTGCTGTTTAAGGTCGCATCTATTGGTCAAATAGATCTATCTGAGGATCATTAGTATTGGAAAGAAATATTGAAAGTATATAACAGTGTATTATCAATTAGTATTAATAAGAATACTTCACACTTTATATATGTGTACAAATTATTTGCATCATGGAGGAATACTTAAATTTGAATTATAGAGAAATACTTTAAACAAGAAATTGTGTATATATGCATATTTTTGTATTTTCGTTGTATTGTGTTTCGTTATGTGTTGCTGGTGTGTGTTAAATTCAACGTGAACTACAAGACATACATGGAATGTCTTCCAGATATATATCGAACTAAATTAAGAAAGAAAAACACATATCTAAGGACCAAATTGCAAGATTCTGGAAAAATGAACAACAGATGTTCTGCTTTTATAAAAAATACATGTATCACTTTTTAACTTTCCAAATGGATATCATTGAATTCGGCATCTGCAATCTTAAATACACCAGCTGCACTGGCAATGACTCCTTTAATATGGAGTTCTAAAACGGTATCATTTGACATTGGTGGTTGTCTCTCGCAGGAAGGAAATGGTTCACACTGTGATATTTCATAGCATCAGATTTCTATATGTGTTACAACACAGTCCTAACACACGGAAGCTGTTCTCTGATACACTTATATAAGGTTAAAGTTAATCTTGAAAACAAGAATATGAGAGGAATTTTCTTTTGACGACAAGTTTGGATTGAGAAAACAGATGACAGTCGTATGTCCACAATTTAATCAAAATATAAAATAGTTTAAGAATTAAAAATCTATTTTGAAGCTTCATACTGAAAAGAATTTTTTTAATAACCTTAATAAAGCTTACTAACTATAGTCAGCAAGTCTACTTCTCTAACTCCATGTAAGATAGCCAAAATCTATTTATTGAGCTTAGCTCATTTTATCCAAATCCTAGCTTTAAAAGGCATTCAGAGATTATTGCTGTGTATAATACCAATGATCAGAAAGTGTGGTCCTCTAACTCCATGTAAAACAGCCAACATTTATTTTCTGAATTTAGATTAGTTTATCCGATTCCCAAAAGTATGAGACACTCATAGATTATTGGGCGCACATACAATGATCAACTAAACTAGCTTGCTAACCATTACAACACATAAAGGCTTCTTTTAAAAACTTGCATGGCTTCAATTTGGAACGTAACTTCAAAATTCAAGGCACGAAGGGGGGATCGTGTTCTGAACTTAGTTGTAAGGTGATGTGTACAACTAACTACCTTACTGCTACACCATTTGCCAACAAGAAATGTTTGTTTTGTTGCTTTCTTTTGCAATAATTCCAACCATGGTGGATTAATTACAACAAAAATCATTTTTGCATGAAATTATATAATTTCATTTGAAAATTATAATGATAATGTGTAAAAATTACAATTTCAAGTAACTCTTCTTTATTCAAATAATTTTCAGTTATATGGTTTCAAGCATTCCTGTATTATAGAAATGATTTGTTCAGAGTAAGAAGGTTTCACGTATATCCATGTAATTGTAAAAATTAATATACATTAATATATTCCCATGCATTTCTATGTAAGATCAATAATTAGTATACAATTACATGAAAAATCTTCCTTTCCAAGAGCAATAGTTAATACGTATTTCCATGATTTCAAGTATACAATATAATATTATTAAATTGTGCACAGTTACATGATTTCAAGTAGTGCTATCCAGTATTAATAGTTAGTATTCAGTTTATATTGTTTCAACTGTTCTTATATAAAAATAATGATTTTCACGTGTATCTTTGTTATCAATATATAAGTCCTTAATAGGTACTACAATAGCGCATCAGATTTGATTAGAGAATGAGGGTAAAGAGTGATTGAGTAATTCTACGCTTCTCAGTGCTCCAGAAATGTAGTTTCTGCATCGGATGCAATTTGATGTGATAACTAGCACACGCTTTTTATGAAGGAGTGGTATCCCTCTGCATCAGATGCAGTTTACTGCAATACCCAGGACACTCTTTTCAAGAGGAGGTCTTATCCATCTGCAGTGGATGCAGTTTAGTGTAATATACGGGACACCCGTTTTATGAGAGGGCCTTATCCCTCTGCAGTGCATACAGTTTAGTGTAATACCCAGGACAAACGTTTTATGAGGGGGTGGTATCCCTATGCATTGGATACAGTTTAGTGTTATACTCATGACACTGGTTTATATGAGGGGGTCTTATCCTTCTGCCGCGGATGCTGTTTCATGTAATACCCAAGACACCCTTTTTATAAAAAATCTTATCCCTCTGCAGTGGATTCCATTAGCGTATATTGGATTTCGTAAACAGAAAGAAGTGTAATAAACATTCCTATAAAATCACTCCAATTTATAATGGGAAATCTGCAAACATGCTTCTATTTCTTTGATAAATTATTCATCAATACAGCCCTGAATTTCATAAGATAGCTCAACCTATTATTAATGTTTTTAATGTTAACGCATTCTTACAGTTTCATACTTCCGTCCTTCTCATGTGCAATGCATGGTTGTAAATACATGAATTCATCATACAACAGTGAGAGCCAAAACTGTCCGAAAAGAAGGTTTTTCAACCATCTTAGCACTAACTTTTATGATCTCCGCCGTTACAATTCACCAATTCTACACAAATTTCGCTCCAAACCTTCACTGCTCAATTGATGATGATTTATTCAACAAAGACAGTCACATAGATTTTTTAAACTTTAATCACCTGATTTTAACCCAGAGTATGTAATCCAATATAATGACATCACTTATCGACCGAGTCAACTGCAATAAATATTACAATTCTCAGTTATCAGTTGCAAATACAATATTATTTTGTACAAGCTAGAAAAAGTCAACAATACTTAAATATTATTTAGTAAATCAAAATATATATATCTAATTTCATTGAAAAAAAGACAGATAGATAGATAGATAGATAGATACTCAAAAATTTAAGTTACGAGTAGTAAAAAAGTCCTTTTTTTTTTTTTTTAGATATTTTCTTACATTTCTGGTAGGTTTAATGGCATATAAAATTTTGATGATTATTTAAAGCCAAATTTTGTTTGTATTTATTTTATACGACTTGGAAGTAAATAGTTTGTAGTAAACACTATTTTTAAACGAGCCAGAGCTCATTAGTTTTCAAACAATTGTTGCAAATAGGTTGATTGGTTATGGTTAGTTGCATATCAACCCTTGTGAGTAATTTGATACCAAATCTTGCTTATATATATATATATATATAGCACATAATTATTGGGTAATATTTTTAAACAAGCCAAGGTTTATTTATTTGTAAACAGCTTAATGGTTTCAACCATTGCTATTCAATCTTCATAACTCAATATTGACCAAATGTTTGCCCATTGTTAAATGGCTTCAAGTATAGAAAATGATTTACCACTTCTATTTAACCCATATATTCGACTTCTAACAGATAATCCCACTCCTGGTCTAAGGTGACCCAGGAGAAATGACAATGAAGTGTTATTTCACATTCCCCAAACCTCCGTCTTACAGTTCTGACTCGTATTTTGAACCATTCGTCTTTCATTTGTTTTGCTCTACATTTTCTCTCATAAAGGCTTTTTTTCTGCTATCCTGACACATTGGTGCTTTTCATAGTCAACCATTGTGTTTTCTGTTTTTGACCAGACCGTTTTTTTTTCTTTCCACTAAAATGTTAAACAAAAGTAAGTAGAAAAAATCTCTTTCTCCATACTCTGTTGCAGATTTCTTTCTCGCATGAGTTATAAGATCGTTTCTATTGTTTCAATTATTTTTTTTACTCATATATTTGCTTCAATTATCAACTGCAAAAAAATGTATTTTAACTGTAAACCGATTTGCATATATAGGCTTCAGTAAGTCTTTATTCAAAGAATGCAAATACAGATGAGCATGTTCATGAAACTGACGCTAGAGCGGAGAAAGTATTTGTAAAAAAATTACGTATTCATTGACATATTTATCGACAATTTTACAGGATATCAAGAAATTAAAACACAAACAAATACACACACACACACACACACACACACACACACACACATATATATATATATATATATATATATATATATATATATATATATATATATATATAACCACTGAACGGATGTATGTAAACAATAGTAATTGTGATTCATAACCGTTTAAGATTTACTTCGCAGCTAATGGCTTCTCGTGGCTGAATGGTAAGAAATTTGGCTTGACGTTTGAGTCAACCGGGTTTCGATCCCAGCTACGGGAAGCTAATGTCTAGCCACACTAAGGAGTTCTGATAGAACAAAACAGATATGTCTGTGGATGACTATATATATATATATATATATATATATATATATATATATGCGCACGATGAGTGTAGGAAACATAAGGGAATAGGAAAAAGAAGATAAATAAATGCCAGTCTCCTTCTATAAACATTATGCGAAGTTTTAAATAATCTGTGTGCACGTGTAAAGTCAAATGTGATTGTGTGTGTGTGAATGATAAAGTTAAGGAAATACCATTTGTGTTAGACGTCTACCAGTAAAATACCTATTTAAATGAAGCATATACACTAATTCAACGATTGTATTGCGTCCTATTGAAATGAAAACAAGAATCTGTTCTGGAATAATATAGAAGTTTTAACGATCATTCATTGAATGGGAATCTAGTTCTTACCGCTTAAATTGTAATTTACTACCACAGCTAAATTGACAAATATAATCACATATAAGTATCAAATTCATCAGTTTATTTCAGACGGCCAGGTAGTTTGAATTGGTTTATATTCATATCAAATTGTGTGCCTAGTTTGAAATCATTAAGGAAATTGTTTCTGTCTCATGAATTGGACGAACTTTGATTTCTGTAGTGGCCACTGTTCTCAGTCTAAAATGATCATCATATCTACTTATATATATATATATATATATATATATATATATATATATATAGCGACTTCTTATTTGCTTGTCTGAGGTGACATCAGAATATATCCATACCGTCAAAATATATCCTTACCAATTTTTTTTAATCTTAAGATATACAAGTGGAGTATCTACAGCTGGACAACTTATGCAATAAATTTATAGTTATCTCTACTGCTGTCGAAACAATTCCTAGACAGTTTTTTTTTAAATAATGAAGATAATCCCAGTAATTTTTTAGATAAATTTTAACGATGAATTGGAGTATTATGCAAGTGCACCATCCTTTATACGAACTACTTCAAGTTCTGGGGGACTTTTTTCTTGCCTTCTGAACTGAAAAGTTTTCTTAACGGTGAGGTATTTGGAGACTAGAAGATTATTTAAGCAAAATTGCACAATTTCATACCACACCAATTCTTTTAGAAGGGCTTCGATCAACACTGAATGGGCCGAAATAAACAACGCAAATACAATCAAAACTACTGACCAAGAAATCTCAAGAATTGTTACTGCTTCGTCTAGAGCAATTCAGGGTCCAAACTCAATCACTTTTCATATGAGCTGTTCCGTTGTACATATTTCTTTATTTAAATATGTAAAGCATTTTTTTCAATAGGAAAAGATTATCAGGCCAGCTGCTATTTCTATAGATAAAATTTATATATATATATATATATATATATATATATATATATATATATATATATATATATATATATATATATATATATAGGCTGTTATTGGTTGAAATAGTGAAAAGTAAATATTTTAAAATTAATAGGTCTGCAAATGATTTCAAATTTGGTATTTTGTTGGGTTTTTCATCCTTATTCCATATACTTCGATTACACGTATGTCATTCAAGTCAGGTGACGTTTAAATTTTGTCTGGATGTTAAGTTTATTTTATTATAAGATTGTTTTGATTGGGTAGTTTGATTTTGCTTGATTTCGGAATTTTGTGTCAGTAATTAAGTTATTGAAGTTAATTATCCGTGTAGATGTTTTCTTTTACAAAAAATGACTTGTTTGTTATTTCCCTTACTTCACTGTTTTATTTTTTGTGCATATATATGTATGTATTCTGTTTGGTGCTTACATGTATATATGTATATACAGTTATGTATACGTACATACGTAAACACATATGTTTTTAAGGGTATTGGGTGGATTTCATGTGTTTTTTTTTTATTTGTACTCATGCATACATGTGTTTTTCAGCAAGTCGCTGTATGTATATATTTGAGTGTGTGTGTGCATGTGTGTGTAGGGGGGGTCGTTAGGCTCAGTTAATGTTGGTTTAAATCTAAGTTTTTCTTTTATTTGGAGTAATGATTTGGATTTGGTCTGGTTTAATGTTTCCTTGCTGCATTCATAAATGTGTTTTGATACATTTTTTTTTCTGGTAATCTTATGTTGTTAATGGTTAAAGAGACTGTGGTTTAGTATTTGTGTCCGTCTTAGTAAGATTTCTTTGCACGTAGTATATTTGATTATATAAACTACATTTTATTGATTACGGCCAAAGTTTCTATTTATTATGAATCTTCTTTTCGGGTTTTCGAAATTATAGGATTTTCCCTCAATGTTTATATCATATATTCCATATTATTTATTTTTGCCTTTTGCGTTTCTCAAATTTAGTTTAGGTTAGCATGTTTTCAGTTTTTTGTTGTCATTTTCTTTTAATGATTTTTGTTGTGTCTTGTAATTCTTTACTTCTATCATTTGATCTGGATTCTTTGATGTTCCTGTAAATAGTTCTAGGTTTCCTTTGTTTTATATTGATATGTGTGCTAATAATATTTCATTGTTACGTTTATAGGGAGTTTGTAGTTTTTCTAATGACATATTTCTGCTAAATCTAATCCCTTAAATATTATTATTGTTGGAAATTGTTTTGAGACCGAAACTTACCTGCATCATGGACCCTTCCAGCACTATATTACTATATGAGATAACACTCACAGGGAGCAGTATCGTAATACTGCACTTATTCAATTGTCGGGTCGCACTTTGTCGGTTGTGTTTACTGCGGCACAGATCCGGCCGGATGCGTCTTGGCAGTTGGATAATTTCCTACGGCCTCAGTGGGGTCTTCCCGCCAGGCTTTTACCTCCTTCGGGAGGGTTGAGTTCATCGCCCGGCGCCTGAGGCGCCCCTAATAAGGGGAATGCCGACGGGGCCTTAGGCATTTTTAGGAAACGCCGGGCTCGTGTTGGCTACGGCCTTGCGTCCGGTCCCAACTAAAAGAGGCCTTGTGCCACACTTGATCGTTAGGTGGGGCGAGTAACAAATACTGCAGTATCGTAATACTGCACCTATTCAATTGTCGGGTTGCACTTAGGTCGGCTGTGTTTACTGCGGCACAGATCCGGCCAGGTGCGTCTTGGCAGTTGGATAATTTCCTTCGGCCTCAGGGGCCTTACCCCCAGGCTTTTACTCCCTTCGGGGAGGTTGGGTTGATCGCCCGGCGCATAAGGCACCCATAATAAGGGGAATGCCGACGGGGCCGTAAGTATTTTGGGGAAATGCCGGGCGCGTGTGAGCTACGGCCCTTCGCTCGGACCCACAAGAAAGGCCTTGTGCCTTGTGTTAGGTGGGGCGAGCAACAAATACCACAGTATCGTAATACTGCACCTCTCCAATTGTCGGGTCGCACTCCAGCTGGCCGTGTTTACTGCGGCACGGATCCGGGCGACTGTGTCTCGGCACCGGAGATTTGCTCCGGCAGCAGTGGGCCGTCCCCCCAGGCTTTACCCCCTTCTGGGGATGGGTTTATTGCTTGGCGCCTGCGTCGCCCCTAATAAGGGGAATACTGACGGCGCCATAGGTATTTTTGGCCATGCCGGTCTTATGTCACAATTGCCTATGCGGTGGGGCAAGCAACAAATACCTCAGTATCGTAATACCTTTGTATTAGCAGGAGTACTAGTAGTACGCAGCCGTGTACCACTACACCACCGGATTGTAAGATCCGCTTACCTTTACACTATTATTTGTAATCTTTTATTAATATGTATTTCTTGCCTCTAATCCATGTTCCGTGTTCTCCTTCAATAGTCCCTACCTCGGGTCCACATCAGTGGTAATAGAAGGATTCGAGAAACGCACTCACGCCGAAAACCCCAATGCCTTACCAGTCCCACATCAATAGCGACAGAAAGATTCAAGAATTTCGTCATCACCACATCAGTATTAACTGAAGTCCCGCTTAATCACAGCAGTGTTGAACGAGAAATTAAGCTGGCATTAATACATCCACAATCTAAACGCAACTCCCAGCGACTACATACAAAATAATATACCGGTTACCAACATCAGTGACGAACTAGCAATTCGATACCTACGGAATATTTAAGATTATTAAAGTCTAGCCAAACAATATAATGGTCAACCAAGTATCGAGAATGATTGCTTATACAAAAAAAAATCAATTTGTTCACAAAACAAACTGACGAACTCAATAGCCGAAATAGTGAATAGTTTTTTCAAAAACTTGAGTCGTTACGTACGACTCAAGCTTTTGAAAAAACTATTCACCAAAAAACTGCGAAGGCAGCAATGTGATTTTTCTAAAAAATATGGAACTGAGTTAAATTTCATCAAATCTCCTGCATAAAACTTTTCTCCCCTCAAACTCACCGAGGCGAGCTCTTTTCTTTTAAAAAAAAAGCAAACAAAAAACAAGCATTTTTTTAAATCCTAAGCATTTTTTTTAACTTCGGTCTGAAGGATAATTTTTTCTCCCCTCCCCTCACATCTAAAGAATGTTGTCTACAATTACAAAAATCCCCCAGCAAAGAACAGAAAAAACCCTGCTTACTCGCAAACACTTATGCAAATGAACCCGTTGGGCGCCCACCAAGAAATAACTTTTCTTTTTTATTCCTTGCAGAATTTCTTTTTCTGGCTAACAAAGAAAAGATAATTATAATAATAAGTGTGGAGAAAATGTAAATGACTACATCAAATTTAACGGAACAACGGTATCAAGAAAAGAGCTAAACCAGTAAGTAGTTCAATTTAATTAATTGTCTGTCCATTCCTTTTTTTTTCAAACAAAAAAAAATCTCTTGCTAGATTTCGCATACCTTCAGATAGAGGTGGATGAAGAAAGTTCCCAATTGCTCTGTATCAACACACCTAGAGGATTGTACAAATACAACAGACTGGCATTTGGGGTCGAGGTCGCGTCTACAATTTTCCACCTGGTCATAGACACCATGCTGGGTGACCTTGACTACGCTACAGCCTACTTGGACGATATACTGGTGACCAGTAAAACTGCGGCAGAACACCAGAACCCTATAATAAACGTATTCAAGAAGTTACAAGAATACAGTTTTATGATTAAGGTGGCAAAGGTTGACTTTTTCTTTCCAGAGATCAAATACTTAGGTTAATTCATAAATAGAGACGGTCATCGGCCGGATCCAGAAAGAGCCAACGTGATCAGAAACATACCGGCTCCAGATAACGTTCAAGCCTCACAAAGCTCCCTCAGCCTTGCTAACTTTTACCAAGGGTTCATTTAGAATATGCAGAATGTGAGAGGGCATTTCAATGAACTCTTGAAAAAGGAAAAACCATGGTTATGGATCCCTGAATGCCAAGAGTCATTCGAAAAGATCAAGAAACCCCTTACTTCGGATCCCTCCCTCACCCACTACGACCCTAGCCTCGACATCATAGTTGCAAGTGATGCAAGCTCATTCGGCATCGGTGCTTGCATTTTCTATAAACTGCCAGATTGTTCGTGAAAAGCTGTGGCACACGCATCTAGAACCCTGCTACCAGCTGAGAAGCAATATTCCCAAATAGAGAAAGAGGCTCTAGGGACAATATTCGCTGTCATAAAGTTCCACAGATACCTACATGAAAGACGGTTTATACTACAAAAAGACCATAAACCCCTAATAACAATTTTTGGGTCCAAGAAAAGTCTACCAGACTATACTGCGAATAGATTTCTTCGTTGGCGAACGATTCTCTTAAACTACAATTTCAAGGTCGGGTCCTAACATCTAAAAATATTTGCCACGTGGACAGCTTATTATTCCCAAAAATACGGAAGGTTTTAAATACTCCATTATTCCTACTGTAAGGACGAATTGCAAAATCAAAAACATAATCGCGAATATAGTTAAAGAGCTCCCAATGACTTTGGCCGACATAAAAAGGGAGTCTCGAGGGGATGAATTCATACAGTCTATGAAAAACAAAATTCACAATAAAGACCTCAATGTACCTGAAGTTTTCTCCCTCCGTGATTATGTCTTACTGCATAATGACCGTGTAGTGATACCAAACATCATACAAAGAAAAATCATCAGGGATTTTCACATGGGACATCCGGGTAAGAACCGTACGAAAAGCCTTATGTTATGTATATTGGCCAAACATGGACAGGGACATAGCAGACATTGCATCAAAATCTCCAACTACGACGTGCACACTATGGCCAAACACAGACTATCCATGGCAGAGAATTAATGCGGATTTTGCAGGGCCCGTAGACAACTTGTACTACCTCATTTTTGTGGATAGCCACTCAAAATGGCCTGAGGTCTTACAATGTAAAAAACCAACAACCGACTGCACGATCGGATTTTTGCACGAGCTATTCGCGCGTTTTGGCGTGGTGACAGACAGCGGCACTCAATTCACATCAAGTGAATTCAGGGACTTCGCAAGACGTACCAAGTGGACCACATTACAACGTCTCAATATCAGCCCAGGTCAAATGATCAGGCTGAGAGATTTGTGGACATCCTAAAAAGGACTTTAAAAAGGCACTAAGTACACTCACGGATAGAGCATTACAAAAGTTTCTGCAGATGTATAGAATAACCCCAAATCCGAACACACCTAATGGACGCTCGTCTACAGAAACATTATTCGCAAGAAAAGTCAAGTCCGTCTTCGATAGACTTCATTCCACGGCAAGCAAACTTCAAATGAATCTGAGGAATCACCACAAAATACCTGCAAAGAGCTGATCGACGTAATATTCGATCACTTCGATTTCGACACACCCCAAGTCTCTCTGGAAGTAAGACGCTCGGGAAGAAAAAGAAAACTAACGCAACCACTTGACGTTAATCCCGCGAGGAAGAAGTATTAATAGTTTTATTTTTTCCTTTTCCAAAAAAAAAAAAGAAAACTTTTGGAAGTAGGGTGAGACCGAAACTTACCTGCATCATGGACTCTTCCAGCACTATATAATTATGTGAGATAACACTATCAGGGAGCAGTATCGTAATACCGTAGTATTAGCAGGAGTACTAGTATTACACAGCCGTGTACGACTACCAATATTGGACACCACCGGATAGTAAGCTCCACTTACCTTTACACAATCCTATGTAAACTTTTGTTAATATATCTTTCTCATCTCAAATGCGTGTTCGTGTTTTCCTTCCGTGGTCCCAACCTTGGGTCTACATCAGAAATTCTCTCTGTTTGAGGGTTACGTGTAATTCTTCTAGACAGACGTGTTAGAGGTTTTTGGTTGAGAGTATGATGCTGATCCTAAGTGCTAGGTAATAAGGAATTAATCTTATGCAGCTTTTGTGATGACAGCATTTAAAATGCAGGTATTATTAGGTGTCTCTGTGTTTGTGGTAAATATTTGTTATCATATGGCTGCTTTGATTTTAATGAGAGGGTCTAAAATGCCTGTTCTTTAAAATTTTGTTCTATGGTGAATGTTATTTTAGGGAGCATGTTTTGAAGTAAGTTATGTAAATCGGTAATGTTGACTCATGAGTATTTCTAAAATATGAAACAGTCATTTAGGTATCTTTTCATAAATATTTGTCTCTGTGTATGCTAAGATTAGGGTGGTGTAATTCGGTGCCATTTTGATTTTTATAATTGTTCGTAAGATTTGAATGAAGTTTTGGTGGCCGAGTTAGAAAGAGTAATTATTTTGGATTAGTTTTATACCATCAATTATAACGCTTTTAAAAATCTTGGTTGTAATATGTCTGGGTGTTTTTCTATCCAAAAGGAGATTTTTTTTCTTAATTTATAGGAAAAATTACTATAAAGGTTAGAAACATCAAATGATACCATGTGTGTACTGAGATCATTTTTTTATTTTTGTATAAAGCTAAACAATCAGTTGTCGCTTCTAATGCAGCTTTTTATCTTGTATTAGGATTCTTGTATTAGAATATATATTTGTATGATGAATTGGTAATACATAGGTGTCTTGCTACTAGAGATCTAAATTTGATGTCACAGGACTTTCTATTTCATCCTCATCATCATCATGTCACGCTGCTTGCACGGATTTCCATGACCCTTTTCTCACCACCCATCTCTATCATCCATCGCCCCCGGGAAATCTTCAAGGTTACATCCTGTATCGGCACAGTGTTGGTGTATATTTGTTCTAGCTGGTCGTCCAACCTTTGTTCGTCCATGTGCAGGGTTCCACAGGAGTATATCACTAATGAGTTATTCCTTACTTCTTAGGCAGGGTCCCACGTGTCTGCTTCGTCTAATTTGGATAATTTTCGTGGTGGGTAGTGGGTGGCTGTACAGCTGCTGTTTTGAAGTGTGTTGCCTCCAGGACATGTTCAGTATGGCTCGCAGGATTCTTATGCAATTTGCATCATGCTTTTTCTGCATAAATTTAGTTAGCATTCATGTGGTGCATTCCTATGGCTGTATCGACTAAACCGATAGGCTGTCGGACATATGGAAGTCAGACCTGGCCGAGAAGATAAAATGTACTTTTTTTTCAAATTTCTATGTAGTAAGGTTCAACAATCATTTTAATTTCTTCAGATTGAGGAATTTTGGTAATCCGTAAAATTGTCAACTATTTGGAAAGTAGTTTGGAAGTTCTTTTTTTCTTAGCTAATATCTTATTGTGAATCGTGTATTTCACACTTAGCATTTGCTGGATTTTTGTTCTGCAATGTTTTATGTCAAATGACTGGTGAAGCTCCGTTGACAGCTTTTATAATTGCATTGTTGCCTTCCTGTATATTTTAATGCTTGTCCATGTTTGTGTGAGAGGTTGTTATATATATATATTTATTTTTTCTTGCAAGTTAATGTTCCTGAGTTTTTGAAAATGTGTTTAACTCTCTGATATTACTTTTCTCCTGGAGAATTTTGATTTATTTTCTTTACAAGGATGTCGTCTGTTTTTTTCTTTGGATTGGAATATTTCTATTAATATAAATTTTCATTCAATCCCTTGAAGTCTCTTTTTAATTATCCTAAACTAATTTTCTGGGTGGGGCAAAATTTTAGACCTTCTTTTAATGAATCAATCTGATTTTGGTCCAATCTATAAGTGAGAGATTGATCATTTTGAGTTTTCCTTTGTTGGTTTTGATCGGTATGTAAGGAAGACTCGCCTTCTTGTTTGACCTGTGTTGCCAAAGAAAATGGTTTTTACTATGTAGTTATTATTTATATGATAATTTGTGTTGCCTAAAAAAGGTTTCTTAGCTTGTTGATGTTATCTCTAGGGTAATCCGTATATTTCTTTTACCATTGTGAGGTGCAATAATTTTTTTTCTACTTATCCTGTATTTGCAGCTACGTATTGTGATTTTGTCGATGTTTTTTGTGTAATGCTATGTATTGGGATTAATTTTATCTTTACTTAAAAAACGGTTTCTTACTGAGTGATGGTTGATTTTAGGGTAGGTGGGCCAATTTTATCTTTTATGGCGTTGTTTGCTTATGTCAGTGTGTGTTTTGATAATTCTATATATGTTATTATATATGTATGCTATGGAGTGTATTTTGTCTTTTTTCTATTGTTTGGTTTTCGTTTTGGGCGATGATAGTGTGTTGTTGGTTTTCTTCTGGAGTGCGCTGGTTTGTTTTGTAATATATATATATATATATATATATATATATATATATATATATATATATATATATATATATATGTTCATTTTAGTGGGTTTTTTTTTTGTTTTCTGTTTCACTGTTGCATCCACTTTCTTGCATTTTTTAAATTTTCTTTTTTTATAGGGGTAAATTTCTCAGACATGTAGTTTTCTCTCCAAGTTTTTAGTGATTCTATTCCACCTTTCTGCATTTTCTTCACTGTTCCGATAAGAAATGTTGTGTTATTGTGGGCCAAATTTTTTGAATCCGGTCCACAGTTCTTAGTCTATTTTAAAATATTTTGTTGCTCTGCCTTTTAGAAGTCGTAATTGGGTTTAAAATTTTGTAAGATTGAGTTTTGCTTTTATTTCTTTCTGCACCTTTGTAGCGCGATTTTTTCAAATTTATTTTTGGGGGCTGAAAATTTCCTCCAATTCTTTGGAAATTTCCGATGATTTGTTGATTTTAATAGCATTGAAAAATACTATCATCCTTTAATATATACATATATATATATATATATATATATATATATATATATAAATGCAAATTATTTGGCAACAGATATCTGTTTGTATGTCTGCAATGTAAATATATGGGTGTTTGTGTGTGTATGTGATTGTGTGTGCATATGCTTGTGTCTATGTGTTATATATGTGTATGCGATATACATGAATGGAATAAAAGTGTGTGTTTGTGTAATATAAATATTTATGGTTGTGTGTCAAATATGTTTAAGCGTGTGTATATTTTTAACAATATATATATATATATATATATATATGGTTTATGATTATCACGAGCTCACTTGGTCATTCAATCTTTGACTAAATTAACGGAGTTCTCAATAACAGTGACAGAGCTATTACACAAACACACACACATACACACACACACACACATGCGCATATATACATATATGTATATATATATATATGTGTGTGTGTGTGTGCGCGCGCGCGTGTGTGCGTGTGTATTACCAGGTTTCATGGTTTACGCATTCATCGTATTGATTCAAAAATTTAAAAAACGATTAATATGTTCAATTTTCTGTATTGGTGGTGTTGGAAGAGAGGTCTTTTTGTGTGCTCAAACTGACATTTCATATATTCACGTCAATCCGTCAGTTATCAACGAGAAAGATCAAGAAAAAAAGGAAATCCTTTTGATTGAAAAAATTAATATATATATATAACAATAAATAAATATATATAAGGTATATATATATATATATATATATATTAGATCCATGGAAAATATTCTGCAACCTTGACACCTTATGTTGCAGAATATTTTCATGGATTAATATATACTTATCTATTATCATTATTATATAAGTGCTCAACCCAAGATATTGAGCACTTTCCATATTATATTGCACTTGTTTCGACACATAACCACAAACTGATTTACTGACGACCAACAGTCTTCTAATATGATATTATATATATATATATATATATATATATATATATGTATGTGTGTGTGTGTGTGTGTAAATATACATGTATATATATATATATATATATACATATATATATATACATATATATATATATATATATATATATAATAAATTTTCCAGATTTTCTTTGTACAGGCATTATAAAATGGCGCAGACTTTTGAAAATTCACTATGTCATTGCTATACATCTTATGAGATTACAAAGCAATCTTTATGATTTCAGGTTCAAATGAACAGCTACAGCATCAATTGCAATACCCAACTAAAGCCTCATTGTCACAGCTGGTGAATTTCAAAACTGCAATCTGGTTGTGAGGACACTTTAGAAGAACGATATGCAATAAAATTATGTTTTAAACTTAGAAAAAATTCCGCAGAAACGTATGGAATGCTGCAGACTGCTTTTTGACCATCTTGCCATGAACTGAGCATCAGTTTTTGAGTGGCATAAGATATTCAAGGAAGACAGGGAGTCTATGAGGGATGATTAGAGGTGTGGGAGGAGTAAGTAAGTCAATAGACCAGAGTTGATTGGCCAAAGGGTTAGGGTTACTATGTTGAGATTTTAAGGGAGTTCAGGAAGAGATTCCGTCGGAAGAGGCCAGTACTCTTGAAATCGGGTCAAAGGCATTTCCACCAGGACAATGCACCAGTCCACAACTCCATCCTTGACACAGACTATTTGACCAAAATGGGCATCAAGACAGTTCCTCAGCCTCCCAATAGTCCAGACGTTGCTCCCAGTGAATTTTGGTTATTCCATAAGCTTAGAGGCTGTCGTTATGAGATATTTGAGGAGATGAAAGTGGCTGTGACGAAGGTCATTGACACGCTCACACAAGCGGACATCCATGGGACCTTCCAGAAGTTGTTAGAACGGTACACCAAGTGCCTTGCAGCCGGAGGAGATTACTTTGGAGGGTACTCGAATTTCATGTGTGTACTATCAATAAAAGTGCCCATACGAAAAAAAGTCTGGAAACGTATTTTATGATCTTCTCATATATATGTATGGGCATAGAAAGAAGAATTGATTTATCATAAAAATAAAAAAAAACATGATGACTCTACATATGACTATAACTTTGTTTCAAATAATAAATTTGAGATTCAGTTTGTTATTGAGCACAGGACTTGCTAATGACCATTTACAACACCTACTTGGCGTCAAGGAAAAGCATATAGGCGCAGACGAGATCTAGTGAAGACGTGAGGGAATAGGACTTTACAATTGTATGTCAGCATCTCAGTTCTGATTCATTGTTGAATTGTCACATGCTTGAAAAGGAAAAAAGTTAGATGAATATTCATTTCTGTGATTTTGAGTTTATTTAATGAATATAATATACCATGAGACTTAAGCCATATCCTAGACCATTTTGGCTTCGGAACTTTCAAGCTTTCCCTAAGTGAGGCATCAAAAAAGAAACTTCATAATGGCTAACCAGAATAATCATGAAAATATCTTAATAAAAGTAAGAAGTAATAAAGATATACATATGAATATGTCAACTTCTTTCGTTATCCAGGAGCAAATGACAACATGGAGGTATTACATCAAATAACTCACTTGACAATGCTCCATATAACCTAAGTAACAAAATAAGCCATATCAGACTCAGTTCCAACTCATCTAAAACAAATTAAGAAAATGTTTACGGCTGGAACTGCTGCATACTTACGGCATATCCATAAGCAAATGAACCATATTTCCTAAGTACTGGTTTATATCGAAGTGTATTGTTGGCGTAAAGGGAATTGATACATTTACGGCACGCATTTATGTTTATTGATTAGTTTTAACAGCATGTCAACCCATCTTTAGTTATTTCATGTTTACAACTTGGTCAAACACCTTCATAGAACTCTTATATTTACACATTTGAGTATTTCTTTCTTAAGAGATTTTTACAGGGTCATATCAAATTCGAATAATTGTTAAACTTATCTATTTGACCAATCGATGAGACCCTAAATGGTACTTTCCAATTAGGTCATAATGAACCTGGAATTAAAGGCAACAAAGGGGTATTCGACACTTCCCAGATTCCAAGGAGGGCAACCTCACGATTAGAGGAAGTTCAGTGTCATTCATACACAGGTTACCCCTTTTTTGTGTTGGTCCTTACCGGGAGAAAAAAATTAAGCTCCACTGTCAGGGTGGGGAAATATACGCTGTTTGCATTTCAGTTCGAGCTTATGCCATTTGCAAAAGGATGGATTTGTCTGTTTTTCGTCAAGCCAGCTCAGTAGTAGGACAGATCTGTTTCTTGATATTGGTTATCCGACCACGAAAGAAAGATAAACTTTTGGATTCAAACCAATATTACTCCATTTACAAATTGAGCTTGAGCCACATCCTGTCTGTGGCAACGTTTTTGGGTAAATACATACATACATACATACATACACAACTACTACTATAACTACTACTACTACAAATAATAATAATAATAATAATAATAATAATAATAATAATGTGGGGCTTGCTTTTATTCTCACTCCGATTAATGAAATGTCTCTCGACAGTTAAATGCTAACTGTTAATTACAGAATACTTCCCCTGATTCATTAATCCATTTTCCGTTAATGAAAATACAAACTCAAGAGAATGTGATATATTATTATTATTATTATTATTATTATTAGAAGAAGAAGAAGAAGAAGAAGAAGAAGAAGAAGAAGAAGAAGAAGAAGAAGAAGAAGAAGAAGAAATGAGACAGGAACTAGATGGATAAAGAATGTGAAGAATGGAAATGCCCATGTCTACTTAGACCCATAATAACCTACAAAGAAAATGCAAATAATGAAAAGAAGTCGATATAATTCCAAGACATTAGAAAATAAAAATGTTGTTACTTTCAGAAGTGTCACCAGACTTTAATGCCTCAGCCAAGCAATAAAATACTGTAAATGCCAAAAAAAAAAAAAATAAATAAATAAAACATTTAAATAATGATGAAAAATCAAACAAATGCAAAAGAATACTTATTAAAACAACAACAACAACAACAACAGCAGTATCTCTCGATCAATATGTCTGTGCCAGTAAATCGAAAATTTGTTCTAAAAGAATTTGCAAAACTTTCCAAATAAAACGATGTAGAAGTGGAAATTTGTAGAATGTGGGAAGTAAAACATATCAGAAGTTGTTGGGACACTGGAACTACTGAAAAAAACGCTAGTGAATTTGCCAACAACCCATCTTAACTCACTTCCACAGCGAGCTTTTTAACACGATTCTTGTCTATATAAACAACAGAAGTATTTCTGTACATTTGTTCATAACAGATACATAGAATTGCTTTAGTTCCATTCGTATATGAATATATTAAATATTGCAGCTGTCATTGCGCTAACCAGGCTCAGGTCAAAACAATTACAATGAGTGGGTTGAAAAGGTGATCTACAGGGAATTCGGCAAGATACTAGTGGTTTTACTATCCTGACTGATTGTATGTGAGATTACCAGAATCTGTCCGAGTGAATGAAACCCTCAAAATTGACTGCGATAATGTAATACAGACAGAACGCAAGACTTCGGCCAGAAGACCAGACCAAATCAACAAAAATAAAAAAAATGCAAGTCATCTGATCGCTGTTACCGTTTCAATGGACAAGAGTGTGAAAGCAAAAGAAAGTGAAAAGCTAGACAAATACCAGGGTATTTCCAGGGAGCTAAAAAGCTGTGAAAAATGAGAATAAATGCGACTTGTTGTTGTAGCCCTTTGAACTAATAATTGTTCATTTTGTTATCCGATGGACTAAAGAGTGAAAATAATAGAAATTTTTGGACCTTGCCGGAGAAATAAAAAGATGCGCAGCATGAGGAAGAAGGTGATAGTAATCGTAGTTGGGATATTTCAAACCGTATCCCAAAGCCAGGAAAAATAACTAGAGCGATCGGAAATAAGAATTGACATAATCTAGATCGTAGCATTTTTAAAGTAAGTTTGATTATTCATAAGATTCCTGGAAATGTGAGGAGACATGCAGTCGCTCATGCTACACCGATAAACAACCAATAAAACCAGTGTGAAAAACCTCCAAAATGTAAAATACTAATAAATCATGTAATGGTAAGTGCAATGATAGAATATTCAAAATATACACTTGAACAAAAATGCTGGTGGTGATGACTTACGATCAATGGTGTGCCTGTTTGGTACTTAGACGCATGACGACTATGTAATAGTAAATATTGCAATCAATCGAATTACTTTAGTAATATTTTAGTCTCTTAACAGCAACACTAACAAGAGGAAATAAAAAGGTAAAACAGCTTTGATTAGAGGCCACCTTGATTTGGAATAGTGATGGGAAAGTCTGTTTTGAGTTTCAGCCATTGGATTTCTTGAGTATAATAAAAACGGATGTTTCTTGTTTGTTTGATTGTTTCATTCTTTCTAAATATAACACAGAAAGTTTCTGTGGAATCCTCAAGAACTAACTCTTTGAATATGATATGTTTTTTTCTTCTCTTTGTGAGCAATGGTTGGACAAATCACTGAAATGGTCAGCCGGAATTAGAAAAACATTAATATCTGTAAATAGGAAAATGTAAATGCCAACATTTCAATTTTTTTGATCAGCGTGGTTAAGTGATCATAGCCTTTTTAAGAGAACAATAACTTTCTACTGCGTACCAGACAAGCTATGTTTAGAAATTAATAAAAGAATGGCGACAATAACTATATTGACACATATGACAATTTGAGGTATTCACTCGTGTTAAAAACTTTTTTTTAGGAAAATGCAATTTTCTTTTTACAACAATTTTATTAAAAACATATACTTAGAAAGACATTGAAAAGTCAATTTCAAAAGTCAGTAGTAATCGAAATTTCATATTGTCAAAACAAAAGGTAAAGAGTCACTGGTGTTTGTCATTGCTTTGACCCAATTTAAAGCATGACACTACTTGCTCACCTGTATGGGTTAAAAGATCAGATCTTTGATTTTTTTTTGTGTTTAAAGTGAAAAGAAATACACCCACACCAGGTGTGGGCTGGGATCCTTAATTAACCAAGTCCCTATATTGTGGTTTGATTGAGTGAGCAATCGAAATCTGATAAGTGGAAGGGATGCTCTGCCCACAGACATAGATCATCCCATTCGATTGGCTGACCAGTCCAAAAGTAGAAAAAGTAAACAAAATGGTCTGTGATAGGTTATCCAATCGGGAATGTTTGTTCCCAAGGGAAATATATGTTTTTAGAGTTAGATAAGAGAAGAGATCAGGTGTCTATACAAAAGAAAGAGAATAAGAAAAGAAATCTCTCCAAGAACTAAAGCCTCTCCAGCAAAAGCCTCACTCTTCAAAAAACTGAATAAGATAGAAAAACAGCACCAGCAAAATACCTCAATAGTCTGTCTCCCAAATAGAACAAAATAGACACCTTCTCTCTATAAGTATATTGCGTATATTATTGTTATTCCATTGTGTTTCAATAGATAATTGTTGATTATTAATGAAAAGTTTTTCTTGTCTTTGAGTTGCCAAAACCCAGGTAACTTATTCCAACAAATCACCCCGACCACCAGAAGAAGTTCTAAATTAATTACGTCATCCCCTATTGTGGATCTTTCAAACACAACGTGGGCAAAAAAGGGATTGATAGACTTACTACCTGGAGACGCATGTGGTATTCACGGAACCAAAGCTACAATCAAGTATAATGACAAGTACAGTTCCACACAGTGCTTAATTAAAAGTCAAAAGAATATGGTCACTTCTCATAATGCCATCATGAGCGAGCAAAGTCATTGTTACCGAGTTTATTTCTCATTAGATACTTTACATTCCTGTACTCGTGCCTAACAAAGTTTAGCTACGTAAATCACAAGAATAACAACAATAACAATAACAAACAAACAGGAACACAAGGAGTGCAAAAAATACAGGATTGACGGGAGAAACAGATCCACTGGAAATTGTACTGGCGATATAAGGTTGAGCATAGCAGTCAATTAATGTTTCCCGGAAATTGAGACAGAAAATTCTCCGACCCATAAGATGAAGACCAGTCGCCTAATAGGAGCCAGAGCATCAGATCTTGGCTGAGTGTACTTCATTATTCCAACAGATCAGATTCAAATTAAAGAAAAGGTAACAACTAGATAAATATGTAGACCTTACCAGTTGTAGCATGCTCATCGTTGTAAATGACATAGTATTAAAATGACATGTGCGGTCTCTTCCTTTTCTACCAGCTGTTTTCAACTCTGAATTTTGAGTATGGATTTTTCTTTCGCTGCTTTCGTCCTCACGTTTTGCTTGACAGTCGAACCGTGATACCCATTTCTTTAAAGGGGATCCAGTACTGGCTCTTCCAGTGACCAAGCAATATAAATACAAGCAGTTTGGTATTGCTATTTATTTCCAGGGCGAAAAAGGAGAAGAATAAGAGACAGAGACAGACAGAGACAGATGGAGATTTTGGCTCTTGGTTCAAACTCGGCAACAACAAAATATTCTCGGCGGAATTCCTTCTGACTCGGCTATTTTTTGACGACTTAGCACGAATGTCGCCTCGCCATCTCTCTCATTCTGACCCTAAAAATAATATAATAGATAATTTTTTTTCATTAGAGTATTTTTCAATTCAACTAGATTTCCCACCTCCAATACAGGCAGATCATAGATTTTCCTTAAAAGACGTTGTATTTATCTATTGGTAACCACTAATTCCGAAACAATTGTAATGTCTTAACCTGAAAAGTAATTACAATCATTTTAACGTCTTAGAGTCACTTAAAAGAAACATTGTAAACAGTTGGTTACATAAACCACCTATATTTGTAAGTTACCTACATTCAAAAATTAAAAAAGAAAAACAATATTTGCCTCCAAATTTTGCATACTGTTTAATCTCTTCGTGGGCAAAAGTTCAAAAATTAATTTAACTTAATTTTAAACCGGATAACCCAAATATTTATGCTGTATATGGAAGGATTTTTATTTTATCTTTTCCATTAAGAAACAGCTCATTTGCTGTAACATGATGAACTGAATGAGTTATGAAACATGGAAATGTCAGTGTTACTAACCATAGCTACAGATCTTGAAACAATTCCAAAGAAACCCGAGCACATCATAAAAACATCAAGGCTGTGTTCGGCTAGTCCTTGAGAGCTGTGAAGACATACTCCAACTTGGGCTCCTGTAAAGGCAACGGGTTTCAACTGGTGTTAGCACGTACATAGAGTTAAATAACAATGGTAATGATAACAATAATAACGGAAGATAAAAAAAAAATATCAACGAAAAGAGCAACAATAATGTCCATGAGAGCTGCCATAATAGAAAATATTTAAATAACATCAATAACATCGAATAATAATAATAATAATAATAATAATAATAATAATAATAATAATAAGAAGAAGAAGAAGAAGAAGAAGAAGAAGAGCATGATCATGATCGTAATGACGTAAATAATAACTACAACAGTAGGATATACTAAGAGAGCAGCAGCAGCAACAACAACAACGACAACAATTATAATAATGATAAAAACAATAATAACAAGAATAATAATAATAATAATAGTAATAATAATAATAATAATAATAATAATAATAATAATGAAGATATTTCTTATTCTTTAGATGGAGTACAGCTTTCGAGACTAATGAAGAGCTTGGGGCGTTGTAAAGCAAGTCTATTGAGCAAAAAATGTTTCCGAGCTGAAGAAGAAAAAAGAAAAAAAACAAAACAGACAATATTAATTTTAAAAGTAAAGACAAAGTAGCCTGAGGCGAGAAAAGAATAGCAGATATACACGAATATATGTGCGTATATATATATGTATGGGAGTGCAAGTACACTCACGCGATTAGGTGTTTAGTATACATAACATTTCCTCTAAGATATATCTGCGTGTGTGTTTGCAATTCGGTTAAAGCTAATCGCAATAAGTAATTCTGTAGATTCCTTAGTTGCTATTCAACCGCTCATAACATAGTGCTGAATGAAAAGGCAGAAAGATTGTAAAGCGTCAAGCAGAAATGACTTCTAAAATGTTTTACTATTCGAGCCCGTGTCATTCTCATTAAATCTATAATTTTTCTTTGATATAAGAAACAACTGCATTCATATAAGTGCGTATCTAAGTGACATTTTTTTTTTGTGTTTACAGTGTTCGATTATGACCATACAGTTTAATAGCCAATAAAAGTCAATTCACGCCAACTGCTTCTACAATTTGGCATAATCATGAAACAAACAAAAGAAAAAATGAAAAAAAATAAGATTCTTATTTAGAATTTTTATTCTCTTTTTAATCAGAATACGAAGTGTGATCGAAAATTACACGGACTTAAGTCTTTTCTTTTGATTTTAAGATTCAAAATTCAAATAAAGGAAAGTGCTCCGCCCGAGAACTTTTGTGATAAAATTATGCTGTCTAGACACTTTCTCAAAAGTAGTTTTGGTGATACACGATTGTGCAAGCGTATAACTCACCATAAACACTTGATCTATTTCCATAAATTGTTTCTTCCTTTCTTAACTGAAAATCGGTTTAGTTTCTTTTTTTAACGTACATCAACCTTCGCAGGATATTTAATGCCAAAGTCATATTTGTAAAGGGACAGGAGTTATCAACTCATAATTCATCAGAGATGTAAGGGCCTGCATGTATTTAGCCAACATCTACACATACGTAGGGTGCAACTTGAGGTCAATTTTCATCAGATTTGAATTCATAGTTTTCCTTCTTCTATTGCAGTTAAGGAGCCCAAAATGCTCTAATCTTTACCAATACCTGTAGAAATAATTGTCCATCCTTTTCCTAGGTTATTTCCCCTATGTGAAATACAAACAGCCTCGTCCAGGTTTTGAACTCGAGTCGCCGTGTTCATTGGAAGAAATGACCAGATTTTAAAGAAATAACACGGCATAGCTATAAACTATATTAAAGAAGAAGTTTAAGATGTGCTGCTTATTATGGAAAACTCCTGGAAATACGTATACTGATTTTTTTTATTTTATCTATGGTTCATTTTGGTTTTCCTGCTGTCTGCTGAGCCATATAAACGGCGACTGCATCCTCTGTATAGAGATAGGATTCCTTAAAAAGGGGACTCCTTTCTATGAAACGAAACTGCATCCGATAGTGTGAGATCCGGTTAGGGAGCTCTGTGGAGTGAGGTGTCACCCCAAGGTCAACCCGGTGTGGAAGTTTTAATTAAGGTCTCATCTATATATCTGTTTAAAACTTCTTGATATTACATAGTTCTTTGAACCCTATATGTTTGTGCAAAAATGTTATGAGAATGGGCTAAATCGTTCATTGGTTTAAAATTTCATGTAAGGAAGTCATATCTGTTGTTGAATACTTTATTAACCAATGAGATCCAAGCAATGTAAGAATAATAAAAGCAGTGTGTGTAACACAAGGAGAAATATGTTGAAAAATAAACCTCTTATGGTTACATTCTATATAAGTATCTTGGTCAGTCTATGAACTTTACTCTTAACATTCATATTCTCATTAAACAATAATAGTTATTTGAGTCTAAATAATTTTCTATAAATTATCTACGTAAAGAATTTGATATGAAGCTATGTTTGTTTACAAATGTCTATCCCTAGTTCCTTGAAACTCACTACGTTGATAAATTACCAAATCAGTCTTGACCAAGCAACTATTTTCAGTTTCAGTCTCGAACTCACCTGGTAACTTTTTACATTTATAACTCTCGGTACGCAATCCGGTAAGATAAATTTAAAATGCTAATAATCTATTTGGTTTTATAATTATTTATTATGAAGACGTTGGTACCAAAGAATGAAATATAAAGATAATCATCAATCCTTCTCCTCTGTTAAACCTCTTTTTTTCCATCGTTAAGCTTTTCAGAGTTATTGTCATCCTTTATGATATCCAACATTCCCAGTAAATTAGCTTGAATATTAATTCAATATGCTTGCCCAATGTACACATTATGATATACTAAAATTTGATGCGTTTGCTTCTAAAGCACCGATGAACGCAGGAACATTGTTTTTATCACAACAAATACATTTATATAAACAAATGTATTGATCAAAATACTGACGTAGTTATTTCCCAGAAGTAATCAACCTAGACAAAACTACTATCTCTGGGTCATAAACGTAAAAGCTCCTCTTAATGTACCGCCAGGATGTGGATGATTTGGAGAGTGTTCTAATAAAATCATTGGGATGTTCTAAATAGGGTAACACTTTATATAAGTATAGACAACAGACTTTAAAATCCACCATTATTTGTATATTCTGTGTCCCTTTGGGAGTATAAAGAAAATATTGGTATCGCTTCGGTAAATAAATATACGCTTGCGAAAGACCATTATCAAAATTATTTACGATCGCATTATTTATTGCTAAAACTAAGCAACTTTTTTCGCAATAAGTTATTCTTCGGGTTTTGTCCCATATTTCCTGACAACAATTTACGCTGCACAGCAATACCTTTTGTCCGGTCCTTACCTGAAATGACACTATTTATAGCTTTATAAAAGCAATAAAAACAAGTTCACGCCTCTAGTATGCTATATTTAGAAATATAGATCTTTTTTTAACATATGTATATATATTTTTTTTTCAGGAAGTAACAAAAAAGTCTCAACCACCACAGATTTATTACAACAGTAGATATAGTAATAGATTTATTACTTACTGCACGTGCGCGCGCGCAAACACACACACACACACACACACACAATCACACACATATATATATATATATATATATATATATATATATATATATATATATATATATATATATATAAACTTTGCTCTTTTTTTATAACGCACTGTTTTATCTGATATTTTCCATGAATCTTAAACGTGTGTTTTTATTCAAAATGAGATTTTTTTGTAGTCTTTCATCCATGGCGGGCAATATCAATAATGACCAACGAAATCTAGCCTATGAAAACTATTTTATCAAGAGAGTAACTGTTTAAAATAGTGAATTTTTATTTTAAATCAAAGTTGATGCAATTGAGTAATATCTCATTCATCTTGAAAATTCTACGATGAACGAGCTTTTATGCAGCAAATTTACTAAAGGAAAGACGCTACTTTCCTTACACTACGCTTATGCTTGTTTTACAGACACCTAACTGAAATGGAACGATTTACAGCTTCATAAAAACTATCAAAAATTAAATCCACTACTTAAGTATTCTATATTTAGGAATATTGATATTTTAGCAAGTCAATATGCTTTCTTTAGAATAAAGAAAATACACACTCAACGCAGATTTATTACTACTGTGCGTACTGTAATAAATTTAATATGTGCTACCCATAAACGTGTGTGTGTGTGTGTGTGTGTGTGTGTGTGTGTGTGTGTGTGTGTGTGTGTGTGTGTTTTATTAAAATGGATGAAATTGATAATTATTCGTTCCTTTAAGAGGGTATATGGATTGTCAATGGGTATGAAATATGTCATACAAAAATGTCCGGGCATGACCAGGTAATAAACGAAATAACTCATACAACAAAAACATAGTTGGTAGGGAATACTTTTAAAGGATTAAGAAATATTTCAAATCAAAGTCACTAAAAAAGTCTAAACAAGCCATCTGTATACCCTGAAATGAGAAATAGTGTTTGTTATGATATTTTCGAATAAAAGCAAACGCATTTCTAAACATCGGAAACGATTCAATATATTTCCAAGAATATAAATAAGTTATAGAATTCAAATCCTATCTTGAACAATAGTAATAAAATACCTAAGTTTTTATGATACTTTTCTAACAAAAAGAGTAAATCCCTACGCAAGCAGGAAAATAAAAGAGAATCCATGTTGATTCAAAATAACATTTGTTTGGTAATTTTGATATTAAAAACACAACTGTTAAAATGATCTTGTAAATGTTTTCTTATAACTTTTTCATGCTGTACATTTCCTGCTCCAATGTTCAACAACAGTATCAGTTGAATTGTGGTTATTGCCTAATGTTAACTTAATCTTTAAACACAACCAACGTTAACTTATTTAAATAGAAACAAAATAAGAAATGTGAAAAAACTATGTTCATTATACTCTTCACATGGCCTCAGTCATAATAAAATTTTATCTTGTTTAAATACTTTAAAAAGAAATTGCCCTTTCTTTAAATAGATAGAGAGTGAAGAGAAACAGCTGGAAACAAGGAATTTTTGGCCGATTCTTCATTCATTGGATCCGGATTTACATTAGCTAATTTCTTCAGAGACATTTCCCTTCCCTTTATGGGAGAGGGTATGGAAACTCACTGGAATTACCAGCTTAAGTTATTTAAACATAAAGGAAACGTGGGTACAAAGATACAAATCCATGTTATCAATTTCATTCAACACGTGCGATCAAGTGATAACTTTAAAGAAACCTGCTATGTAATAATATAATGTGGATGAATTTGTTGTCTTGTTGTAAAATAATCTGCTGATATACAATGGTTTTATTAATCTAAACAATATATAAATCCTGGAATATACCGTTTATTATCATAACACTTCTTGAAAATATATTCGATTAATTAACTTTATTTTTTTGAATAAATAAGAATAAAAATAAATTACATTAACTGCATTAATGCCCCCGTGGGGCCACATCTAAGCTGTCATTTTATCAAAATTAAATAACCGTCCCTTGGCTTGTACTTTCAACAAAATTTACACCAAATAATGAGCCATATTTTTAGAATTTTTATCGGAAAAATAGTCCTCTCTAGGAATATTCCTAAATGTAAATACGAGAAAATTCCAAGCTAAAAATTATAAGATTATGATTTTAGAAATGGACAATTCAGCATGTTTATGTGTTTGAAAAATAAGTATAAGTTGTATTGGCGAGTTGTGAATACTGAAACGTCAGTTGGATTAACTCCTTTTGAATTACTTAATTAAATAAAACAAATAATGACCGTTATTCCAAATTTAGTCTTAATAAGATTTTATCTACAGACAGTTTACATGATGACAGAATCACCAACGTGAAACGTTTGCATAGTAACTAACAAAACCTTCTGACAAATTCATCTTGAATAATTATGTGTAAACATCACCAAAATAGATATACAGTAGGACTAATAAATAAGGTATTCGAATTAGCCAAAAAATACTATAAGAAAAACTGCAAATCCCCCAAAATAGAGCAAAACAAAAAAAATTCCCCATATGTATAAAGATATAGCAAAAATAAAACAAAAGCTATTCACAGAAATATTAAATAATCTAAACCAACTTGAAAATAACGAGAGAATTAAAAAATACACAAGACATAGCAGACATTATCAAAAGTAAACGACGAAGAAAAAACGTAAAACATATGCTATCTTAGTTTAAACTTAGAGAAACACACAACACATGAAGTTTCAAAATGTAAAAGTAAAAGACGTAGATTATGTAATATAATGATAGAATGAAAATCCTATACCATCGAAAACCCGAAAATAACATTTATAATGAATAGAAATTTACGCTGCAATCCAATGCAGTCAACACAATCAAATACACAAACTAAAAATCGATATACATTGAGAGCACTCAAGAACTGACAGAATCTCTTTACATAAAAGTAATATTAAATTGCCAGAAAATATAAAAGTTTGTGATGCTCAGTCAACTGGGGCTGATATGACACATGACAATCTGATGGTGAGGTTTCACTAATGCTGCAGCTTTGGAGAATGCAGAGTACCCCTCCATTGCCATTGCTCCCAGGTCTACTTTGGTCTGGAGTGGTAGCACCTGATAGGGTCGTATCTATGGGTCAAATACGACAAAACAGCCTACTTATGCTAAACTGAATTACTTGAAATAGAACTGTTTTGTCATTTAAACTGCATACTTATGCTAAACTGAATTGCTCAAAATATAATTGTTTTGACATTTAAACTGCGTAGTTATACTAAACTGAATTATCTGAAATAAAGCTGCCTTTATATTTAACTCAGTGTATTGACCAGTCGGCTGTGGCTGTAGAATACACCGACTGCACATTTGCATAGTGTCCTGGATAGGGTGCGAAACAACCTCACGTTGAGGTTCCCGTAATGCTGGAGCTTTGGGAAATGCGGAGTACCCCTTCAATTCCATCATTCTTAGATCCCCTATGGTTCGGAGTAGTAGAACCTGATAGGATCCTGTGACGTGGTATGCCACCGGGAGAGGAAAAGTAAGAAATTCCCCTACCCTTCCATGTTTAAACTAACAGGCCGCAAAGACTAACCGGTAAAAGGGAGATATGAACGAGTCAGTTACTCGCACTCCATGATCTAAAAACCTGTTGAACAAAGTAACGAATCCAGGTCAGAATGAAGGCCAAAGCTGCCTGCACTCCATGACCTATAATCGGTTAGACGGAGAAGGGAATGCAGGTCACTCTAGTAGCATGACCAGGAGAAATAGAAGAAGAAGAAAGAGCCAAATGATTGGTCAAGCCCTTTAGCGCCAAAATGATACCTTTTCGTCAGAGGAAATTTGGAAAAGGTTCTTTAGTTTTGAGGACAGAAGTCAGCGGATAAAGACGTCGTTTTACAGCGAAAAGCTCTGGGAGGTCCCCGTAAAAAGCATAGAACAGAATCTTTGGACAGAAATCAGCAGAAATGCTGATTCATCCGTAAGAGAAAGGAACCTGAAAAGTAAGCCCAATCAAAGATAAGTACAACTTAAACTGTTTTTCCTTCTACCCTTCCCCCCAAAAAAATGGAATTATATGTATTCAGAAAAAGAAAGAGAAAAATTGAAAGGACTCGGTTTCGTCAACCGTAATTTAGTGAGTGGACTTAGATAATTTCTCAAGAAAAAGAAAGAAAAGAAAAAAGAAAGAAAGAAAAAAAAGAGAAAGAAGAAAAGGTCTGTTGAGAGAGACATTTGTATTTGACACTTCCTGCCTGCTTAACATAGCTGATAGTTTAAAAGGAAAGGAGAAAAAAAAAGGAACTGTTTCTTAAATTTCAATATTTTTTGTTTGGTTGTCGCTTATTAGAATATTTACTATTAAAACTTTGTTACATTTGAAATGCTCCCTTTATGTTGAAATCAATTGGTTATGTTATTGATCTATCGAGTCACCTTCTTTTGTACATTTCTCTTTAGGCTTCATATCGCTTTCATCAATTCTCGCTAAATGTCTTATTCACCTTAAAACATTACAAGGGAGTTTTCGAAAATTTGACTACAGTGAATAATATTTTTGTTTTAACCTAGAAGTCCATGCTTTCCGTTATCCGAGGGGGTAGGAAAACAAAGGACTTGGTGGGTATGTTAAAGTGAACTGAAAACCCCCTCGCCACGCTGGAGATCAGTCTAGCCCCTAATTAACCCCCACATTTTTTGCCAGTTACCATATGCCCGAAAAAGGAGCCTTGACTAGGACTTATTTTGCGGAGGGTCAAGTTCAAAAACTGTCCCCCACGTCACATGCGCATAAAATAAACCTTCTTCCAGAGATACTTATTTATGCAACGTCACAATCCTATCAATGGGTCAAATAAAAGTAAACTGCGTTCTTAAGCTAAACTAAATTACTTGAAATAGAAGTGTTTTGAAATTTAAACTGTGTACCTACGCTAAACTAAATTGTTTGAAATGGAACTGTTTTCACATTTAATTGTGTGTGGCGATAATCTATACTTACACTGAACTGAAATGTTTGAATTAGAACTGTTTGACTTAACTGAATAACTTAAAATAGAATTGTTTTTTGACAATCAAACTGTGTACTCACACTAAATTGAATTGTTTGAAATCAAACTAACTATCAGTATAAAAGTGGATTCGGCGCTAAATTATCTACGATGGTTGGTATGCCACAAATCCCAAATAACAAACCAACCAACCCAAAAGTTGCCATTTCATAACTTCTTTGTGAATGCACCAACAGTGACTTTAAAATAATGCCAATAACCAGACTGAAAACAATTCCTTATTCCAAAATCTTTTCTAATTCATGGATAGATTTAAACACAGACACGCACACACACATGTACTCACGCACGCACATGCATGCATGCACAAATATAGAGACAACTTGGCATAAAATACATCAATGTAAGAAGACAAATGCATTCTCACACACATTAAACTCACCCAATGCCCTTAAAAAACATAAGTTTATGTGTACGTAAGTTTATATATACATATACGTATCTGTACCCACACACATATAGATGTATGAAAAATTATAAAAATAAAACACAAACTAGAGTTAAACAGATAGGGAAAAATAAAAATGAGACAAAGGTAGAAAAAAAAAACCGAATATCCTTGAAAATATATATTTCTACAAATGTATGTATACTTAATTATATATATATATATATATATATATATATATATATATATATATATATATAAATATATATATATATATATATATACATGCCTATACATACACAGAATTAATATATATACATGTACACAAAGATATTTACTCAGTTCAGAGTTCTTTACGAACAATTAACTCTAATAGGATATTCACAATTACAAATCTGGAATTAAACAAAAGTTTATCAACCTTCCAAAACAATATTTACTATAAAAAGAAGAGCTAACTTAGCTATTTCAATTTCCTGAAGAATGGTATAGTCCGAAGCATGTGTAGAGCACAAGCGTATGGAAGTTTTAAATCTCATACCAACTAAATTCCCAGAAAATTGTAAGTACGAATGTTGCAATGAAGCGTTTAAAATAATACCGATATACTAAACTAACGACTACACATTGCTTCAAATGAAAAAAATGAAAAAAAAAAAAAAATTAAAAATTTAAGCTTACACTGAATAGAACATAAACTATCCACACACAAAAACAAAACAAAAAAAACCCACACGCACACATACACACAGAGAAAAAAGTATGAAAAACAGTCAAAATTTAAAACTCATCAACAATCAGCAGAACTAAACCACACACACACACGCACACACACTCAGAGAAAAGAACTTCCCATTAACACATACACACAGCATAGAGACCCAGAGTGAAGCAGCGAATAAACATTATGGCAGATCAAATATCAAAGACTAATTAAAGAAAATACACCCACAAAAATTACAAAAACACACTCTAAGAAAAGGAAAAAGAAGAAGAAAAGAAAAAAAAGGGAAAATTATCAAACATTGTTTGAAGATCCCAAGAAAGTATGAATACATATCCGAAAGAACAAAATAAACATTTTAAGAAAAAATCTCAGACGACCTATTCCTTTTAAAACATTCAATTTTTTCACTCTTTGACCAAAAATCAATGAGTAAAAAAATCATATATATATATATATATACTTTTTCAGGGTAACAATTATATATATATATATATATATACAATTGTTACCCTGAAAAAGTAGTTATTTAAGCGGTACTTAGACTGATATATTTTAAATATTCTTTCAGGGAGGTGTGAATTTAAGGCTGATGAACCATTTTTCTTATGCTATCCTTTCGGATTTGTTATTAGTTTTTGTTAATTAACGAACCAACTCCTGATTACTCTTATATTGAATCATTTATTTTTATTGAGTGCAAAAATATAAAAGTTATTCATTCTTTTGCTTATTTCTCCAGTAAGCAGTTCCTTCACAGCAGATTTTAGCATTGAGAAGAAAAGCCGATTTCGTTGAAAAGGCATCTCTTTACTCTTCAAAACATGAGCATTGTGTCATAAAGCCATGGCATAAATCTGGACATATAAATCCTCTGTATTTTAGGCGAGTATTTTAATTGTCTCATAACTGCCAGCAAAACTCCCACCGGGAGCTTTACTGATATCTTTATGGATGCCTTTGAGTAAGGATTATTATTTATCAAATGGAATGCCTTTATTTCTCAGATACATAAATGCTATCATCTTCTTTCAGACACATGAAGAAGGCTGTTTCTATGATTTTAATCAGTTCATCTACAATTTTTATAGCGATATTAATTTTACACTAGAACATTCAGCTATTCGGTTTCATGTATTCATTTCTTAAGTGTACTTGTACGCCACACCATCAATTGCATTTATATCTCCCTCTAAAGAATCCCACTGATTGTTATTGTATCTAAAACGTTAATGGTGCCACCGAATTAATATAAGGAAATATGTTATTTTCAGTCAATGATCAAACATTGATTCTCTATAGAAACACTAAAGTAAAAGTACGATCACCAGATGGAGACACAGAATACTTCGACATTGTAGCAGGAGTACTACAAGGGGACACGCTGGCTCCGTATCTCTTTATCATTTGTCTAGACTACGTACTTAGAACATCGATTGACAAAATCAAAGAGAATGGCTTCGAACTGACGAAGAAAAGAAGCAGAAGATATCCCGCAACAACAATTACCGACGCCGACTACGCCGATGACATAGCGATACTGGCAAATACACCTGACCAAGCCGAAACACTTCTGCATAGCCTGGAACGAGCAGCAGCAAGCATAGGCCTCCATGTTAATGCACACAAAACGGAATATATGTGCTATAACCAAACGGGGAACATCTCCACTCTAGAAGGAACCCCTCTTAAACTAGTAGACAAATTCACGTACCTAGGAAGCAGCGTCGAATCAACCGAAAAGGACATCGAAACGAGGTTAACGAAAGCATGGACAGCTATCAATAGGCTATCGACTATATGGAAATCAGACCTAACCGATAAAATGAAACGCAGTTTCTTCCAGGCAGCGGTCACATCGATACTGCTATATGGATGCACTACATGGACGCTAACAAAACGGCTCGAGAAGAAACTAGATGGCAATTACACAAGAATGCTGCGTGCAATCCTCAACAAGTCCTGGCAGCGGCACCCCACGAGACACCAACTGTACGGCCACCTGCCCCCTATCACGAAATCTATTCAAGTTAGGCGAACCAGACATGCTGGACATTGCTGGAGAAGCAGAGATGAACTCATAAGAGATGTACTCTTATGGATCCCCACACACGGCCGCGCAAAAGCAGGACGACCAGCACGAACGTACATTCAGCAGCTGTGTGAGGATACAGGATGTTGTCCTGAAGACCTACCTAGGGCGATGAACGATAGGGAGGAGTGGCGAGAGAGGGTCAGGGATATCCGTGCTGCCAGCACGATATGATGATGATGATGATTTACAGCCTAATGTATATGGTATAAGAGAGTCGGCTGAAAAGTCTCTCGGCTGACCAAGATACTCTAATTCAATTACCAAGTGACGTTTATTTTTCAACTTAGTCTTCCTTGAGGTTCACAAAATTTTCTCATTGGTGCTTGAAACCGATTGGTCGAAAATTCATCAACAGCAGTTATGACATTGTCATACGAACCAATCAGCCTATCCTCATACATATAGGCTCACTAGCGAATAATTTCTTCAAAGGAATTTATCCTCTGAAAGCAATAAAATTATCTGAAAAGGGAGTTTTTTAACATATATGAAATTTTTGGTTTACAGATTTAAAAAAAAATAATTCGCAAATCTCTACCGTACTTGACTTAAATCACAATATTAAAAATATATCTCAAAATGGTTTTATGGATTTCTGGTCTTTACAAGAAGTCAAACACCAAATTGCAGATTAATACTAACATCCTCCAAACCTTCCAGAGTACTCACACTCATCAAAACACCCTGTCAGTTGGACTTAGGATTGGCTGATTGTATTCCCTGCAATGAGATAAGATATCTATTCTTAAAAGTGGTGTCTTAAACACTAAACTGCATCTGAGGAGCAGCAAGATCTCTTCAAAAATTATTCGTATTCGATTGGATCGTGAGAAAAAAAATTAAAAACAACTACAGAAAATATGAATAGGAACTTACAATGAATGCAATCCCTTTAATTCTGTTTCAATAATAAATAAAAACACAAGTACATATAATTTCTTTAATTCGACTGTAACGAAATCTAGCAATTTATAGCGCTGCGAATCCTTTGGTTTCTTTATTCAGTTCATAATATTATCGTAGAAAATTTGAGACGCGATGTTTCCTCCAAGGAAATAAACACACTGAACACCAAAGTTCAGTGAGCGCTTTTCGGTTTATTTGTGGAAGATTTAAGCATTCTTAATGAATACAGTTTTTATAATTTTATAAAAAAAAAACAACTTTGACTGAACCAGCTTCGTCTTTTGCAAGATACGGTAGATTAGCTATAGACTGCATTTGTTTTTCTTTCCGTGTATCCAGATGTAAGTATTTATGTCGTGTTCCGCACGAGAGTCAAGTTTTATGTATTTATATCGCTTCTGCAAATGCGTGAATTCAAATACATGTACTAAAAAAAACATTTTGCGTCAATGAAAGACATAGTAGTATTCAAAATTATTAAGAATTCTTGCTTATATTGTTCACATATTGTGGTCCAAGTGATCGACAAGTCCAAAATATAAAAATATTGCAATTTTTTTAAAAATTTTGTGAAGAATACGTTAATGGTATAAATTTGTGTGTCATTTATTTTCAACTGAGTATCCTACTTAAATCGAATATGGCTATTTGTGTGTATGTATGTGTGAATGTTTGTGTCCGTTTCCCGGTGGGTGTATGCGTGTGTGGATTTGATATTAGATAATGTATTTCGGTTACTACGCCATAAAACAACTAACAATTTAACTGTGTGCAAATAAATGAGCTCGGGCTTGTTTAAAAATGGCAAACTTTAAACTCTTCGTTCACAAATCATATATTTAATGTATATGTAATAAACAAGATTAGCCATTGAAAAGCAACAAGGGTTAATATGACGAAAAAATACGACCAACAATCCAACCTATTCTGATTTCTCTGTTTTTATGGTAACATTTCATTTGGTTGAGGCCATTTAATTTTTAAAATGATGTGAAACTTTCATGAAATTTAGCAACAAACTAATCTCCCTGAGTAATGGTGCAAGAATATAACTATTAAACGTCCCGATAAATGGATTTACTGATTTGTAAGGTATTTCAACCCGTCTAGGGTTATTTTATTCATAGAGTTTAGGGAATCCCATTCATTGTACATTTTTATTTGCATTTTCAAGCTGTTGTTTCTTACGCGTTTTTCTTTTCTTTTCTTTTTATATTTTTTTGCACACAGTCATTTCACTACGAATTTCCCTCAGATCTGTTAGTTTTTCATAGCAGGTACTCCCACTACGGATCAGAGTGGTCCTACGCGTGATTCCTATGAAGAAGTAATTCACGCTCCTCAGCTCTTCAGGTCTGGATACTCACAATCAGATGCACTTTAGTGTCATATACAGGACAGATAATTTTTTTAAGCGAGGGCATGGTTTTACCATTCTTCAGGTATACAGCAAGCAGGTTTTAAGCAATGTTTTTGCGAGTGTCGATATTATTGAGGATTTGTGAGTTGGTTACCATTGTTATTTCATTCCGTTTTAAAGTTAGTAACTTTGTCCTTCGAGAAAGATGCTGATGACTTGAAAAGCAAAGTCAATAAATGACGTAGAAATTAAAGACAATATCTGATCGGGTGTCATACAAGTTTGAGAACGTTAAGAAGAAATTAGACCGAGCTAAGAGAAACAGAATGTTTTATAGATGAGCCAATGAAAGTTGAATAAATTGCCCGCAGCAAGAAATGCCGTGGATATCAAATATAAGCAACATTATTTGCGTACAGATGAAGATACGGAAATTGGTTCTATCCTGGATAGGAAGATGGAAAGTGTCTTATTTCCGTCACGAAATTCGTTCCCTGTGCCAAGCTGATTCGATTGAATCAACTGATGCATGTTTGTTTCAAAAACCCCTGAAAACGAAACCAATACTTATCGGACAATCGACTTTACTGAAACGTTATGTTGCAAGTGGGATGATTTTTTCTTCTTTTCAATGTAGATAGGTAGATAGATATGAACAGAGATAGATAGATAGATAGATAGATAGATAGATCTAGGCAGCCTTTTCTTTTTTAAAAATGATTGATCAAATAGGATAGACACTTCGTGGTTACCTATTCTATCTTCGATCCGTGGAAGTTTTTGTATGAGTCGTTTGACTTCTGGATAGAATGAATTCTGAAAACCGCTGTGTTTTTGTCATGTACTTTCAGCCCTGACGGAAGCAATCTTCGGGGGAAGAAGATAGATGGATAGATCGATAGATAGATCGATAGATAGATCTATGTGTTTTTATTGATTGAGTTATATATATAAGAAATACTGAGTAGATTCATCTTAATACAGTCATTAAAAATCTAAGAGAGCCGTTTTACCGAATTTGCCGATAAGATTGATTGATTTTATACGAGGTATAATTGATTTAATCTTACGTAATGAGATTGTTTTGTCTGTGATATATATTCCAATTTCTTTATTACTTTAGATGACATTATCTTAAGGGTTAAATAGTTTCAGTTGTTAAAATGATGAACTGAAAATTCTGTATGGTACATTTGTAAACAAATATCTTTAGATAAAAAGTAAGCAACCGGACTGATTGATTCTAATGATATGTCAACTCGTTTAGGGTTTTTTGTGCATAAAAATTAAAGAATCGTGTTTATTGTATATTTATGTCAATATTTTTGTATGATTGTTTCATAGTTGTTTTTTGTTTTTTTTTTGCACTATTATATGACATTAAATATTCCTATATCTAATTTGCAAAGAGTTACATGGTTTCAAGTATACTTACCTAATTCTAATAATTCTGTGTTTTCAAGCAATTATTTCTACTTAATAAAATTGTTTAAAGTAAAAATAAAAATTCTTAGTAAACAATTTTAGCTTCAAGTAACTATTCTTAATACAAATTATTTACAGTTATATGGTATCAGATGAAAAACTTCATCACTGGAAAGAACACTTCTTCAATGATGTCGACCGCGTTTCGCAAGTAGATGCATATATATGTTTTTAATCAACCTAGATTACGTACTAGGAGGGCCAGTAGAAAGAAATTGGGTTCCCAATGATAAAAGGGCAAGAAGTAGTAGATATCCCATTGAAACTATGACAGACAAGAACTACGCTGATTATCTAGTACTTCTCGCATAGACATCTGTCGTAGCCAAATCTGGGCTGCATAGAATGGAGCAATCGTCAAGAGGCATTAGTCTCTACGATAACGCAAATAAAAGTTAATGTGACTCAAAGTGATTTATTTTTCTTGTTTGAAAACAAGAAATTAGTAAACCAGTTCACATAACTCGGAAGTTAATTCTCTTCAGCTGAAATTGACGTCAAAATAATCATAGGAAAAGCGTGAACTGCTATTGACAAGTTGTTTATCAAATGGAAATTCGATGTCTGATAAAATAAAGCGGAGAACAATTATCATTTATAAGAAACTTTACATGATATATATTGCTCTAGTGGGTAGAGTATTCGCCAACGATCCGAAAGGCCTGGATTCAATCCCAGGTCGCGTCATACCAAAGATTCTAAAATGGTACTTGATACCGCCTTGCTTAACACTCAGCAATATAAGGTAAGTATCAAGGGTAACGTGGAGCAATCTCCTACTCCTCGGTGTAGTAGCTATTGAAAAGGGAGGCTTCTGGTCACCCTCGACTAAACGTCACCAACTTTACAACTTTACTTACATATATATATATATATATATATATATATATTTTCGTCCACAGACAGATCTGTTTCGTTCTATCAGAACTCATCAGTGTGGCTAGACAGGCTAAATTCCCGAAGCTGGGATCGAAACCCGGTTAACTCAAACGTCAATCCAAGATTCTACCACCTTGCCATATATATATATATTAAAAAAGGTAGGTCCATGAAGAGATTTGTGTTTTTTTTTTAATTAATTAATTTATTTATTTTATCCTTACATATAGGTATATATATACACCGAAAAAAAGTATTAGAAAAAAGTTACCAGTCAATTTCAAACCACACTGCAACACATACACACACACAAAAAATACACAAGACACGCACTCGCACGCACACGAAGAAAAGATACCTGTGAGTGAAATCCAAAACCACTCAAACACACACACAAACACAAACATACACACGCACACACACACACACACACACACAAACACGAAGACAAAACATCAAATTTCAAAGAGGCGTAAAGCAGACTAAGGTATACACACTCTAAGATAGAAAGAGTATGACCTCTATATAAGCCCATAACCAACAGAAAATCATTCAAACTGCAATCACCAGAGAGTTCAAATCTCAGTGAATACCCCATTAACAAGGCCTTGTGCCATATATGTTCTCTGAAGAAAGCAACAAGCTTAAAAAATAAACGTATTAAAGAACAAAATAAATAAATAAATCAAAAAAATATAAATCTCTCCGTGGACCTACCTATTTTAAAATATTCTTATTCTCTCTTTGGACCTACAGCAAAAATTTATTTATATATACATATATATATATATATATATATATCGTTATTGCCGCTACGGTTTCTTTAGGTATGCCGTACGCTAGAAGGATTTGTTCCATCTTTCCTCTGTGAATGGAGTCGAAAGCCTTGGTAAAGTCGACAAATATTAATGTCGCTTGTAGGTTCTTTGCCCGTACATCTTCAAGGATTCTGCGGTTGGTTAATATTTGTGAGGTCGTGGATCTATTTCTTCGGAAGCCATTTTGGTTTTTTCTAAGTATGTTGTCGATTTCGGGTTCTATTCGGTTTCGTAGTAGGGCATTGTAGATTTTGGCTGCTATGGATGTAAGTGTTATGCCTCGGTAGTTTTTGGCTAATCCGAGGTCCCCCTTTTTAGGGAAGGGGAGTATGCATCCCTTCATCCATCTATCTATCGGATTTTGATTGTATACTGCGTTGCAGTGGCGGAGCAGTATGTCGTCGAATTGTCTGGTCTTCCATACTTCCGGGGGAATTTCGTCCAGCCCTGCAGCTTTCCTATTTTTAATTTTTCTGAGAACCGAGTCGAGTTCTTCTTGTGTGAACGGTCCTAGTTTAATGTCTAATTGTTTGCTAATTATTCTGGTGATTGGTTCAGGCGTTATTTTTGGTGGGTTTCCAAGTAAGTTTTCGAAGTGCTGTTTCCACAGTTTTATTCTTTCTTATTGGTTTGCTGCTTTAAGTTTTGCTTTGGCTGTGTTCTTTCTTCTGCTCACTTCGTTTATTGTTTGCCAGGCTATTCTAGATTGTCTATCTTCCACCGAGTCTCTAATCTTATCTATCTGATTTTGAATGTATTCTGTCTGTTCCTTTATATATATGCCTGCTAATTGATATTGTGCCGTTTTTAGTTTTAAGGCATTTGTGTTTGTGGGGTTTTTTCGATAGTTTTTGGAGGCTGTTTTTACTAGTGCACGTTTTTCTCTCACCGCTTAAGTTTCCCATGGGACTCTATATTTAGTTTTAATTTTTGTTGGAATGTATTTTGCTGCTGCCTCGAGGTGTGCATTGACGAAATTTTCGTATTCGTCGTTTGGTGTACTCTTCACCGGATGGAGACACAGATTACTTTGACATTGTAGCAGGAGTACTACAAGGAGACACGCTGGCCCCGTACCTCTTTATCATTTGTCTATACTACGTACTTAGAACATCGATTGACAAAATCAAAGAGAAAGGCTTCGAACTGACGAAGAAAAGAAGCAGAAGATACCCCGCATCAACAATTACCGATGCCGACTACGCCGATGACATAGCGATACTGGCAAATACACCTGACCAAGCCGAAACACTTCTGCATAGTTTGGAACGAGCAGCAGCAAGCATAGGCCTCTATGTTAATGCACACAAAACGGAATATATGTGCTATAACCAAACGGGGAACATCTCCACTCTAGAAGGAACCCCACTTAAACTAGTAGACAAATTCACGTACCTAGGAAGCAGCGTCGAATCAACCGAAAAGGACATCGAAACGAGGTTAACGAAAGCATGGACAGCTATCAATAGGCTATCGATTATATGGAAATCTGACCTAACCGATAAAATGAAACGCAGTTTCTTCCAGGCAGCGGTCACATCGATACTGCTATATGGCTGCACTACATGGACGCTAAAAAAACGGCTGGAGAAGAAGCTAGACGGCAATTACACAAGAATGCTGCGTGCAATCTTGAACAAGTCCTGGCAGCAACACCCCACAAGACACCAACTGTACGGCCACCTGCCCCCTATCACGAAAACTATTCAAGTTAGACGAACCAGACATGCAGGATACTGCTGGAGAAGCAGAGATGAACTGATAAGAGATGTACTCTTATGGATCCCCACACATGGCCGCGCAAAAGCAGGACGACCAGCTCGAACGTACATTCAGCAGCTATGTGAGGATACAGGATGTTGTCCTGAAGACCTACCTAGGGCGATGAACGATAGGGAGGAGTGGCGAAAGAGGGTCAGGGATATCCGTGCTACCAGTGCGATATGATGATGATGATATATATATATACAGACGGGGAGAGAGAGAGAGAGAGAGAGTTTTGCATGTGAGGGTGTGGGTGTGGGTGTAAGAGAGAGAAAGAGAGAAAGAAAGACAGAGAATGAACGGGAGACAGACAGGTGTACGGCCATATTTAACTATCAACAACCATACGCAGATGAGTGTGAATAGATTTAAAACCTGGAATAAATAAGTTTGTTGGTTGATTAAGAAATGATAAAGATGAGTTAATCGATTGTCAACGTTTATGACTGCTATTTTTAGTTTTTAAACGGTTAGTGCATTATATATGTATATATATATGTGTGTGTGTGTGTGTGTGTGTCAGATAATCGTTTCTGCTTATTTTATCTTTGATCCATTCAAATCTGTGCATCTATTGCTTGACTTCTGGATGCCATGTATTTAAAAATGCACCATATTTCTTTACTAATACTTTCTGCTCCACCTGAAGTTATCTCCGGGGAAAACAATAAAGGCAATACCAGAAAAATGATTAGTTATATTCATTAATATAAAAATTACAAGTGAGAGAGTAATTTAAGAAATAAAGTAATTTTACTTGAAGTATGGCATTTTTCAATATGATTTTACAAGAAGTAAAGGCATTTTCGAATATGATTATGGTGTTTGATTTTGATCTTGTTTTAAAAGACTTGAATAGAACAAAGATAAAATAGGTAAAAAACCAAGTGCATGTCCTATTTAATCAAAGCTCCTTAAAAGAGAAAATGCGACTAATATATATATATATATATATATATATATATATATATATATATATATATATATATATCCGGTAAAAGACCATGGATTGTTCCCTTTTCAAATTCTTTAAGTGAAGACGTTCGAGCCTTCTTGTTATATTTCATATATCTGGAACGTACTCTATACGAGCCCAAGACATAAGAAAAATAGCAATGAAATACGAACGTCTTCACTTGAATAGTTAGAAAAGGAAAGAATATTTTAAAGGTGACATTTAAATGACAATTTGCTGCCCAAGTATACAACATATATATATATATATATATATATATATATATATATATATATATATTTACTAATCTACTATCTACCAGCATTCACGGTTATTAGAAAAAAAGAAAAAAAAACCGCCAGGAGCAAGAGATAAAAATATCTCGAATCACCGCCCGCGGGGAAAAGAAAAAAATATCATAGGACAAAAAGAAAGAAAAGCCCCCCCCCCGTCACACCAGTTGAAAAAAAATCAAGAGATATGTAGTCAGTTGGTCAAAGAAAAATAAAATCCACCGTCAACGCTGCAATGCTACAATTATAAGTCTGTTCAACACGAGTGGAGCCAATTACAGAATTAACTTAAATCGCGAGTCGGAATTCTCCTACTAAAGTTTCACCTTAACGGCTCATCAGGGAGACTCATACCGACCAATGATAAAGGAGAAAACGCCGTTTTCTATATTCACCAAAAACCTACCTAGCTTAAAATTTACATAACAAAAGAAACAAAGAAAATGAACAAAAAACCTTACTTTTATTTAAAAAAAAAATAACCTCAGGTATAAATACTCAGAAACCAATCTCTAATTATAAAGTAACCACCCCCTTTTGTGTTTACCACTATTTAAAACCTCCGACCTTTAGTTTAACATATCCCTACTTTTACAAGACGCTATTGCTAATTTTTCCTCCATACAAAGCTAACAGTCCCTATCTCCCGTCCTATATTTACGGCATTTCTTTTTTACTTCCCATTTCAGTATTGGATATATTCCTTTTTTATCCTTGACCTCCCACACATAACTAGATAACGTGGTACTATGCCTATACTTCTCGTGGGAGAAACTTGTTTTATGGTTATAGTACCCATTCTTAAATTCCCCTTGCGTCGACCCAAAATATACCTTTTTTATTTCTATCATTACCCGGATCACTATATACTTCCACTTTACACACCACATATTCTTGTTTACATTTGCCTTCCAGTAGACATCTAACCTTATCCCTACAATTATATTTTGCAATCACCTTACTTTTCTCTTAACTTAGTTTAGCTATATTACTCTCATTTATTATGCCATTGATGTTGGGCATGCAACTATAACTTAATTCAACACAATTCTTATTAAATATCTTATGTAGCGGGTTCCTACTGGGGAAATTTCTTTTTAACAACTTAAAGAATTCTTTCCCTAAGTTATTGACTACCTCCATGTTTGAGGGGGGATTAAACCATAGGATTTTTCTAGGTCTATTTCTCCTTTTGTGCGTCTTACTTCCCTCCCTCTCCCGATATTCTAATTTGATCCTATATCCGTCATTCTTCAATGCCTCCTCATATTCCTGTTTGTTTCGTTAAAAAATTTCCTTATTAGAGGAGTTATTTGATAATCTATGCTCTATTCCCTTAGGTATGTGTTTAAATACCTGTATTGGGTGGTTGGATCCCCTGTCCACATAACGCAGGTCATGGTTCCTTTTCCTAAACGGAGATACAGTTCCATTGTATAGATTTAAAGTAACATCAAGATAATCGGCAATTTTTAGGTCTGTTTGCATATCTAACCTAAATCCAAATTCGCCAAACAACCTATGAAATCTTTTTCTAATACCATCACATTTTTTTCGGTGTGCTTTTATCCACGATAATCAACCATCATATGGTAAAGTCCGTGGCTACTCGGGTCCACAATCTTATTAATGATATACAATAATACACACCTATATATATATATATATATATAGCAATAATTTCACCTATATATATATATATATATATATATAGCAATAATTTCATTGAGCACTCTACCAGGAAATTTAAATGTTCACTCTTGAATAGTTTTCTTGTCCTGATGGAATTACTCCCAACTCGGGTTTAACTTGACCAAATAATACTTATATATATATATATATATATATATATGAATTCATCAACAGGAACATCACCGCTACCGGGAATCCATAGACAACCATCAGAGTTGATCCATGCATGATAAATCTGGTTATACGATAGGGACACACGCACACAAATATTCACACACACACACACACACACACACACACACACACACACACAGATATATATATATATATATATATATATATATATATATATATATATATTTAAATATACATATCAACTGACGAAGTATTTTCAACGCAGATATTGTCTATTTCAAGAACGTGCGCACACACACACACACACACACACACATATATACATATATATATATATATATATATATATATATATATATATATATATATATATATATATATATATTATTTGGTTCAGTTAAACCGGGGTCGGGAAATGAATTAATAAAATTAATTTAAACTATAGAAAAATTATCATAGATAATGTTTAATATAACAAAACATAGGATTAATTTGAGATTTGAAATGAAAGGAATAAAATAAGATAAAATGAAAAGATGAGAAGATACCATGTGATGTGTACGTACTTTTCAATGGAAGGGTAACTTAATTAATTGGCACAAATATAAATTTTGAATTTAAAATTTTAATTTGATATTTTGAATTTAATTTAAGATAAGTATTACTATATACTTACATAAGGTTATTAAGGAATGTTGTACTTCCCTAAATTATTATTAAATCTGCGGTTTTAAGATGAATTGCATTTTGAATCTAAAAATTAAAAAAAAATAATTTACTATCATTCCAACCGGTAATAAAAACTAAAAACTGGAAGTGGACGAAATGGGGAGGAAACTCTTCACCCCTCATCTACCCCTCCAACCCTTCCTTTTTGTGTCTATTCTGAATTATTTTATCCATTAGATCTGAAGAAGTCCTGTTATTTTTGGTGTTATTGATTCATAATACCATAACATGAAGGAAATAAATTTATATCCTAATGTGACCGGTTTTTGTTTTTTCTTAAAGAAAAAAATATATATATATAAGCTGCATAAAAATTACTCGATACTCGTAGAACGGAATAAATGCAAGGCCTAAAATATTAAATCATGTACTCTTAAAATCCTTTCCGTAAATATTAATGCAAATCCCAAAATCGTTTGACGGAAATATGAGAAAACGTTACTTAATAGTTGTATTTAACGTTTGAATACATTTGACACGTGACACGCACATTTATACAAATAATCTTTGGATTTTAGAAATGTGATCATAAAAAAAAAGATATATATATATATATATTTTTTTTTTAGACAAGTTTTAAATCTTTCTTTGTTCGATTTTGTTTTTCAGCTATTTTTACCCTGGGCTTCATTCTAGAATATTGCATTATCTTATTACCAGAGATTATGTCTATCCCCTCTTCGATACATCATATGTAGTCCCTCAGTTTAAGTTTACTTAGGTTTTCCTTGTTTTGACCTTTGTGTTGAACTCATGATCTCTTGTTAAACTTCATGCGAATTCTCATTTCTCAAGTCTTGCCAGTGCAATCTCAATCCATAGCTTCTCCTTATTTGATTATTGTATTCCAACGGCTATTAATGTCAATGCATTGTTTTCTCGTTCGGCATGATAGTGTTTATTCGTAATTTTATGTTCAGGATTTTATTTTGTCTTTGTTCGAAAGATATTAATTTTTTTAAATCATAAATAAATAAAGGCGAAATTACTCAAAAAATCTTCACTAAGTTTCTTCTGTTTCATTGTTTGAAAGATCTCTTGTAATGTCAATACATTGACCACGATACCTACGAAGAGTGTTAAAAAAATAAAAATACTGAACCTTTAAGAATTCTAATTTTTGATTTAACATTTAAAGTTTAAATAATGGCACGTACACACATTAGGAACTGACACAATAAATTGATGATATCTTAACTTATCTATTGTCTTGACGTCAAAGTGTTATAGATGGCTTTTGATCATTAGCAGCGTTATTTTAATTGGCAGTCTGTATTTTTTTCGTGTTTGTTTGTTTGTTTTGCAAAATACGGGATTGCGTTAAATGTCAATTTTTCAAAATAACATCCTTATTCTTAGTATAAAGAGATTAAAGAAACGTTAATTGTAACTTGTCAGTGCCTTCTGAAAAGAAATATCAATATCATCAAGGATTTATGTAACAATATAACCCTATTCAAGTTATCTTTTTTTTAAAATGTAGATGAATGATATATCATCAAAATGCCTAGCATCTCAAGATAAAAATCACTGACGTATATTTATTTGTTTTCTGTCACACTTTCGTGCATGATGCCGTTTGAAAAATAGAAGTTTATGTTCTGATGTGATAAAAATGCTGAATTTTAAGAATTAAATTTACAACACGTAATAAAATCAAAAAGAAAAAGAAAAGAACCATAAAAGAACTAGTTGCTGTTCGAGTAGTTTTAAAATTTCACTTCGAAATGAACGTTATCTTTTTATGTTTCATTTTCAAAAGATTTTTTTAATGAAAATTTAAATATGTTTAATAATATTTCATAATATTATTTCATTAACTTGGGTAAATTCTGTTTTCATAACAGTACATGGAAAGCTCTTGGAAAGTGTCTATTGTGTTTATACGAAAATAGAATTTAATTATCTACTTTAATTATAAATCAAATAAATGTAAACCTTATCAAGTGCACGGTGTTTTATATGAATAGAATTTTCTGCGAATAACCTTTTCTTTAAATTGAAGCAGAAGCATTTAATTATAAATTCGAAATGTAAAAGTCTTTTTTGAGCAAATTTTTTTTTTTTCAGTTTTATTGATGAGGAAAATTTCTTGAGTTCAGAAAATCGTGATTAGAATCTACATAACCTAACACAGAACAGGAATATTGCTGATACCATTAACATTTGTTTTAAATATCATTGTTTACATCAGAAGAATACAATAATGTGACTATTAGACTCCCTGAAATAATGTAGCAAAGTTCAAATTAAGTAGTATGAGCATTAGTTGGATGAGGGCGCTTGCGATTATCAGTTAATCCGAAAGCAGCTTGGGATTAACTGCAAAACGTTATCAACGTCGTTCATCTGATCATATTTACACGATTACAAGTTGTACGTTGTTCCACATCTATTTCGAAATATTTCTCGTATGAAATAGAAAAAAATTAAATGAAAAATAAAATGTTTTATAATGTCTTACTCTTATAAATTATACAACAATAATCTACAATAAATATCGTACCTTTCGACTCCATCATCTAATCATTTTTTATCATATATTCATCAATTATTTTCTATTTATTTTCCTAGTATCTAATACTGAGAAATTGACCTAGATATTACGCTACCGGCTGTCTGCTTTTCTCTCAATCATTTTGTAATTGTGAAATAAATATAGCACATCATTTCTATGACAACCGTTTACCTAAAAAGTAAAGTGCTTGATATTTCTCCGAACAAGTAAAAAATGTTTTAAAACAATCTAAAAAGTCTTAATTTAGTCGTAGCATTAACGTCTTATGGGACGTTACATGTGTAAATACATTCGCTTCTTCACCACTTCGGATGTCAGCCACGACTCCACGGTCCGCTGCCAAGACAGCCGAGGTGGAGAAAAGTATATGAAATCTAACAGAATGCTACATATTCACACCGTTAGTCTTTCAACACGACGAGCACATATGGTGAGAAATCCAGCGTTCATATTCGGGAGATTGGATGTCGTATCACTTATGTATCTTTCAACTTTCGCGAGACGGCTTTTATGTGCCAGTGACTATCCTTAGATCTTGTTCCTAGCAACATAGTTTCCATTTCAGAAGCTGAGAGAAATTGAGAATTTACACACATTATTTTAATTACAAAGACGAGATATTGAAATAAATAAACAGTATCAAAATTTAAAAACCTGATTCAATTACGCAATTATTTTCAGATCATTTTATTTTGCTTTTAAAACTTAGATTTACATTTAAAAAAAAAAAAAAAAATTATTAAACTATTTAAATTCATCCTTTTTTATTTCAATTTTGTAAATGTATAATTTCAAAAGAAAAAATTCGATTGATTTTATTGTACAAGATCAAAATGAGTTGAAATCTGTGGAAACTGCATCCAGTGTAAAACTTGCAGTCCGACACTGATTCCAAACGTTTTGTAACGGATATGATTACTCTAAATATCAGGAGGGTTCCGGCGTTCTTCTATGGTTTTAAATAAATAAATAAATAGGATACAGGATTGAAGCAAGGCCACTCAATACATTTCGAGATTTTGCAGAACTATACATTAATCTTTCCAACAGTTTGCACAAATTTGGAAAATAAAGAAAAAACAAACTCGACATTCATTATAAAAACGTTTATTCAAGTCACAAATATTTTAGCACCAATTTACTAAATCTTATGGAGAAAGCTAAGTTAGTTTTGCACTAGGTCAGAATTATCGTGTTCTCCATGAGAATCGAACACGCTATCAATAATTTCCTAGCCTGGTCTAAAATAATGGGACATTAGTGCAAAGACACCTGCAGAAACAATGACTGGTAATCATGGTAATGCTTCATTCATTTCAAACGTGGCGATTGAATTACCATATTGAATATCACGTTTAAAGAGAGACAGAGAGAGAGAGGGAGAGTTGGAGATTTACTAAGTATCTAAATCTCATTTAAATCAAGGGGATGTCCTCGTGGTACAATGGTTAAAGCGATGGACAGCGGAATCTTAGTAAGCGAGTTCGTACACCAGTCACGCTATTACGTTCACTTTCGGGCAAATAAGCTTAGGAAAGATATGAACCCCTTAATCCTCCCAGTTATGAATTAAATAGTACCACTACTGTTCTTCTAGGAGAATAGCTTTGACATCAAATAACTTACAAAGGTTGATATGCCACAAAATAAAGAAGCCATACAAATCATTTAAATCAAGACTCAAAAAGAAGCAGTGTAGTTTAGCGTCTTTCCCACCTCCTTGAAGTGAGTTGAAGACATTCACCCTGGAGCTACAGTGAAATTTCTCCTCCTAAAATTATAATGAATTATTTTACCCATGAATAAAAAGGACTGGTTGTCTTATAAACAACACCGATATAAATGTTGGAATCTGCAGCATAAAAAATATGTCATCATGTTGTTAGGGCTTAGAATACACTGATTGCATCTTCTGTGAAGAGCATCCAGTCAAAATTACATTCGGTAGTGAGACTCTTGTTCAGAATCTTTGATAATGTGTGGAATACCCCTTCTCTGCCATTATTCTCACGTCCTCTCGGAATCGGAGTTTACTAATTGTTAGAATCCCACCTAGAATCCCCAATTAATATTATTATTATTATTATCAAATTGGAATAGTTACTAGAAACAATATAATTGTGTTATATAACATATGACATGGATTTTTGGTTCGTTCCTTGTGACCCCGTGTGCATTGATAAGCTGTCAGGTTGTGATTAATAAACAGGGGATGACAGCGCGTCATAGCAGTTAGGTCCAACAGGTGTGTAACCGGAAGGAGACCACGTGATAACCAGGCGGTCAGATTTAGACAGAGGCAGAGAATCGGGAGTCGTGCCAGGGACACTCAGCCGATCAGAGGCGTCTCTGACGATACAGCTTGCAAGCGGGTGCAAGCGTTGGTACCCACTGGCTCCTGGAAGAAGGTATGGGACAAGAAGAAGTCCCCTCTCAGAGTATATGTCTCTCCATCTATCTCTAAAATAACAACAAACTGTGGGCCACTTTCGAGAATAAAATGAGAGATATATTTTTTATAAAGAAGTGTTTCATTCATTCATTGATATTGGGAAATCATGTTTGATTGAGTATACAATAATTGTGCACAATCCTTAATATTTGATTGGAACCCTTTAAACTATATGACTGTGCGAAAGTTATTTGTGTTAGATAAGATTATATTGATGACATATAACTGAGAACAATCAGTTATAATGGAGGAATAAAACATGCAATTAAAAATGGTTGTAAAGGAATGTTGAATATATAAAGAGTTATAATTATGATCCAACTTTTAAAACTTAAACTAATTTCAGCATTATGAACCATAAGGAGTTGATATACTCTTGAATAAACGAAATCAAACCTAAAACGTATTTTGTCCACTTTTTTCCAACACCACTCAAGTTGCATTTTAACATGACCAATAATGTAAGATTAGCTAGCAAATCATTGAATCAAAAGAGAATATTATTAAGTTTCTTTAAATTTTTACATATCAATTCAATATACTTGCGTTTTTTGCTATTTTTTACGGTAAATGACTAAAATGCAAAGAAAATTATGCACACACACACACACACGCGCACGCGCGCGCGCGCACACACACACACACATATATATATATATATATATACTTCTCAGTTAAACGGATGTATATGATTAATACCCTAGAACCAACACGGGTAATAAGTGGGGTAATTATAATTTTCAATCCTAGATTGGACTCTAAAGCCATTGATTGTCATTTCTCTTCGGTAATTAAATAATAGACAAACATGCATTTATAGTTTGCCCCTCCTGTTTACTAATTGATAATTGATAAAATGAAGACAGTCTTTTCAGTGTTTTTCCAACTGTCTTTTCATAGAGCAGAGAAAACTATTCGCATCTTTTTCAGTTTGTGCTGAAACATCTCAAAGATGTTTTTGAAACTTTTAACGCTCAAACTAAATTCAACAGACTCTGTCGCTCTCAAAACATTATCTGACTCCTCTAAAATGTAAATTTTATTTTCCTTCCTTCTGGTCATGGGATTTCTCTCAGTCAATGAACAAACGATCACGAATTTCCCACAGTACGGAAATTTATTTTGTAAGCTCTCATTTGTACTTTCACAAACTTCTGACACACCCGCTATCCAAAGTGCCGACTGTGTTGTGAACCGGAAAAGGCAGACGTGAGTTTTACTTTTCTTTGAGAATGCAACATTAAGTAGAAATTATAATGTTGACTGATCGCGTAATACCTAAGAATGAATTCAACTTACATATTAACTAGAATCTAGACATACTTAATTTTTATATCTGTCTTGATAGAGATCAGTACTTTTTTCTTTTAGGACGTAACACACACACACACACACACACACATATATATATATATATATATATATATATATATATACATATTACTTTTCAACAATCCTATTGGACCACGCTTACGGTAATTTAAAAAAATCCTTTTCTTCTCACCTCCAGGTTTTTTCGATGGACAATGTAGAGAAGAGGAAAATCTCGTATTTTGGTTTGGCGCTCAATTTATTTCAACACTTACTTTCACCCAATCAGGATGACTTATCCTATTCAGCCCGGACCTTCTTTTCCGGCTAGCAAAACGGGTGAGCGGCCAAACCCACTCTCTTTGGCTTGAGACTGCGATCAGTACAGACGTTCCTCTACCCGTCCCTGCTTAACGATGATTTTTAACATAGCAACACCAGCAGCAGCAACATGGACACTCAACGAGGGAACCATCTAATTTATGGATTCTTTACGAGGAATCCCAGTTGAACATTAATTAGAAACATACAACATGCCTCGCACAGGCCCAACTTTGTGTCACCCCAAAAATTGGCTATGTCGATCCGAGCGTAACTCCGCTCTCGACACACTAGCTCCCATTTCACCACTGGTCCACATTAATGGAGATAACGCATACTCTCCCCCAAATACCAGATACAAAACTACACGGTGACTTTAAACACAATCCCTCACACGTCCAGCAACACACGCTGCCATCACATCTCGCTACGCCATTTCACTCCAACACTAAGAAGCCTAAACTCCACGAGTCTTGCACCACCAAAAGCAAACCATATTCAATGCTGCAAATAAGAAATTTTCTTAGTTGTGTAGTTAATGAAAAGTTTCGTCATTCATTTGTGTTGCCTAAAAAATATAGTGTTAGAGAAATTAACAATTTCCCGAAACTCTATAACCCATGTTCACTTCCTCCGATGCAAAATTTGTTGTCACTTTCATTATCTTCAAAAGAGAAATAACGTAAACAAAGGGTCCCCTTTTTTAGATTTTTGAACTATACTAATCGTTTTCAAAATATTTTATTATGCACCCCCTTTTAAAAAAAAAATTACATGTATGTGCGTGCGTTTGTGTATAAGCATTGAATCCCAAAGCAAACATACATGTACGCGCGAGCGTACACACACACACACACACACACACACACACACATACACATATATATATATATATATATATATATCTTATTCGGATCGGCGTCAGATGGAAGCTAGACACAATAATTGGTTTTCATCGAAATCGGAATGAAAATTACTTTTGTTAATTGAATCAAGAAATTGAAGTAGAATTGTCTACTGATCATAAACTTTACCGCAGTTATTTCCATTTTATTAGTCGGTCGGAGCGAGAAGTTTCTCTCCCGCGGGAATTAAATTTATTTTCACTGTTGCCCAGAATCTTATTCATAATATGGATTTATAGGGCGCGTAATGTTCGATATCCATTAGTCATGACATACAAACACACACACACACACACACACACACATATATATATATATAGCGAGTGAGAGAGAGAGAGAAAGAGAAAGTAAGAGAGAAAGGAGGAGGGAGATAAATCGAGAGTGATATGGATTGAAAAAGATACGTAATTTCATTTGTACATCGGCTTTAAGAGGTAGACTGTTACAGAGAGTACATGATTCTAATGTTTTAATATGTTTTAAATTCATGAACACATTTTATATTAGATGAAATAATGATATTATGATAGATGAACAACGGATTTAGATTTCGTAAAGTTTGAAAAGGAAGATATACAATTTTATATTAGATAAAATAAATGAATTATGGCACGCTTTACCGCCATTTATATTAGGCGAGAAAACATCCGTTCAATTCTCATCGATAAATCTTAATCATCCAATGTCTTTTACTAGGTTGATTATTTCAACTTCTCAAACAACCATGGATAGAGTCGTTTCATAACTTAAAGTAGGCATTGCAGAAATCATGTCTTTTCGGAAACGACCGAATCTGATCTTCAGGTCATCAGCCTTTATCTGAGTCATTCAAATTTTACTTTTTACCTATAATTGCGGCATTCAACACATGCACACTATGCCGGCTTACCTATTTAATGTGTATTAAGAAAAATAGAAAAATCTTTTTTTCAAGAACGAATCGTCGACATCTTATATTCAATGCATGAGTTAAAAATATGAAAATGTCATTTTGAAGTCATTTCTTTGTTAGATAAAAACCCAAGTTTCTATCTAAAAAGAAAAATAGTTTCATTTATCTATCATAACGGAAAATGCTCTCTTAAATGATTAGTTTATGTGATTTGTTATTCGTCAATACATTAAATAAGTTTGTTTATACTCGAACCTTTACTTTCAGAACTATGATGATCGCATTGGTTTTTGAATTTTATGTTTGAGAATTATGCCAACTAAATAGCAAATCTTCTGAAATGAATCGGGAATAAAAATGTATATCTGATCCAAGGGGAAATTAAACATCGAAAAAAATTTCCCAAAAATGTACATAGCCATTTTTCACGTAGTCAGAAAGTTATTTTTCGAAAGACTTAAGAAGGCTGTTTTCTCCCCGTTTTGAAATTTTCAGAAAATAAGGCTTCTCTTACGAACACGGGACAATTCTCTCTTTCTTTTTTTTTTTTTTATAAATTTCTCAATCATGTAATAACGTTAGTAATGTGGACCCAATGTCGGTACACAGAAGGAAAACACGGAACATGGTTTAGAGGTGAGAAAGATAATAACAAAAGTTACAAAAACTAGTGTCCAATATTGGTAGTCGTATTCTAGTACTCTGGTACTACTGCAACTACTACTACCACTGCTCTCGTATTAGGATATTACTACGTTAATTATATAGTGCTGGAAGAGTCCGTGATGCAGGTAGTTTCGGTCTCACGCATTTATGTCATTCAAATAAACAATATTATATAAAAATTATATATGTTCTGAACAAGTTGTCCGAATTTTCTAGTACGTAGGCTTTCAGCTGTTTGGTAACTCTATTTATAGTTACTGTAAGTATTACCTCGCCTAAGATGTTACTAATCTCGTAAGTTACAGATTTTGCTGTTTTATCCGTCTTTAGTAAGGTCGTCTTGCTTAATTTGGTCATTTAAATTTCTTCGACACTAACAAATATTTTTTGTTAGGCAGCAAGGTTTTTAGGAAGGAATAAAATTTAAAAAAATCATTTTTAGGAGGGCACCTAACAGGTTCATTTGTATAAGTAAGCAGAGTTTTTTTTCCGTTTTTCACTGTGAATTTTAGTAAGTGTACAGAAACTTTTTTTAAGAATTGTGGAGAGGGGGGAAGAAAAAATTATCCTTCAGACTAAAGTAAAAAAAAATGTTTGAGATTTTTTTCTTTTGTTGTATGAAAACTTGCTTTCTTTTCTTAAAAAGAAAAAAAAACTCGCCTCGCTGAATTTGGTGAATAGTTTTTCAAAAGCTTGAATTTGTCAATTTGTTTTGTGAAAAAACTGGCTTTTTGGCGGGTAAACAATCGTTGTCGATACTTGGTTGACCCTTATATTATTTGGAAAGACTTTAATAATAATAAATATTCCGTAGGTGTCGAATCACTAGTTCCTTACTGATGTTGGTAAGCGGAATATTTTTGTATGTGTCGCTGATGTAGAAATGCCAGATTAATTTTTTTTGTTCAACACTGCTGTGTGATTGAGCGGATCCTCTGACGAAATTCTCGAATCTTTCAGTCACTGTTGAATGTGGGACTGGTAAGGCTTTCGGCGTGAGTGCGTTTCTCGAATACGTACGACGCCACTGATGTGGTACACAGAAGGAAAACACGGAACACTGTTTAGAGGTAAGACAGAAATATTAACAAAAGTTACGAAGGCTAATGTCCAATATTAGTAGTCGTACTTCGAAATATCTTGTACTACTGCTACTACAACCATTGCTCTCGTATGAGGATATTACTACACTAGTAATATAGTGCTGGAAGAGTTCATGATGCAGGTAAGTTCGGTCTCACAACAGTTATGTTATTTAAAAAACAATATTATATAAAAATGATATATGTTTTACTATTTCGTTTAATAAAATAAAAGAATACTTATATTAATAAAGATGATTGTTCCCTCTTATTAACTTTCTTCAAGGAAAGTCCAACCTACTTATGAAACGCTTGGAGAAAAAGGAATTTAGGAACTACGTAAAAATTCTAAGTGATATTTTGAACAAATTCTGGAAGTAAAAAAAGCTCCTGTTCGACCATTTACCTCTCATCTCACAAATCATCCAAGAAAAACGAACAAGACTCACTGAGCACTGATGGAGAAGACGAACATATAACCAATGTTTGTCGACTCGCAAAAATCTTACCGTTGATGACATCTAAAAGAGTTTACTAGACCTAGAGAGAGAGATGACAAATGAAAGTTAATGATGATCACGTAAACGTTGACAAATGAAAAACAAAAATTGCTTCCAAAATTTCAAATGCACATTTTTAAAAAAAGAAATAACGTCACTTTATTTCAGAACCATTTTCTAAAGATCCAACAATAAGCCATTTCTTTCTGTATTTTTGAAAAAATCGGCACTTTACGTAAAAACGAAAGCGTACGTTTCTGTTCATACCTCCTTGTTAGATAGAAGTACTTGATCTGATATACGCAGTGTTTATGAGAGAATAACTGTCATTCTTGTCACATGTTGCTGGTTTTACTGTTTTAACTTAGAAGTGTAAACGTCTAAATGATGCGAACGCCGCATACATATATAGATCAGACGAGTTCAAGATGTTAATTTGCAAATCCATTCGGGTGAGCAGAATTTGTTTTTTAATAGCACAACTGTGAGATCACATTGGATGTTTTTATAGTAATTCTTATCAAAACCTCCATCTTTCTATTTGTTCTACTTTCATGTCTTTGTAGAATTTTACAACTGTTATCTTTTAGGATATCATGAAAGAAGTGTTAGTAAATCATTGGCAAGAATAAAATGGGTGTTGTTCATTGAGACGAATATCTTCTGACCATTCATTTTATTCATCTACTTTCTGGATAGTACCACACCCTTTTTTGTTCTTTGTTTTAGTCTTCTTTTCATTTTCTCTCTTAAGACTTTTGCTATTTCTCTTCGTCCTTTTCTCACAAAGGTTATAGATTAATCGTAACACACACATTAATCACACAGGCATATTAATATTTGAGATCATGTAAAAAATAACTCAACATTTTTTTTTTACTTTTTAAATGAAAAATGTAAATATATATTTTTTGCATACCTGAAAAACTTATATGATAAATTAATTATATCTAAACATCTAGATTGTCATCTAGACGAGTCAATGTAAGTTTTAAATATTGTTTGGCCAGCATATTTCGATGAAACACAGCAGGTCTCTTTATATTCAACAGACCTAGCTTTGTGCAGTTTTTCATCTTTTCTAAAGAAACAATTTATCTCAACAGTAAGATTTGAAAATGACTAAGATATTAAAAAAGTTTTTTTTCTATGACTTCGCAGATTCACAACATATAAAAAGATTAGATTTGATGTTTCATCTAATGGAAAACCCGATGAAATAAGTGATATACTCGCGCGCACACACACACACACACACACACACACACACACACACACACACACACACACACACACAGATAGATAGATAGATGTGTGTGTGTGTGTGTGTGGACGCACCGGAGGCTAAACGGTTATCTTTATTCGGAGTGTTTTCGCTTATGTCCTTTGTAATCGCTTGAATCCACTTCCCAGTTATGGATAAAAGAATAGGAGAAACAAAAATCTCTAAACTTCGTTGGGCAACCCATCTAGAAGAAATAAAAAAAAAGTTAATCTAAAACCCGTTCTTCTGTTAAGGGCTGAAGTAAAATTTTTGTTTGGTAATAAACAGGTCTGCACCAAAAAATATCACCTGAATAGTTCCTTCTACGGTTCAAATCTTTAGGTAAACTCGTTGTCCCTCAACATTTACATGAAAAGGAAAGTCCATTATATATATATATATATATATATATATATATATATATATATATATATATATATAAATTTATATGTGTGTGTATCTAGGCAGAATTTTCTCATTTGAACATGTTTGTTTAACTAAGAGAAACACTTCACTTCTACCTATTTTATAGTTGACCTGTTGAGGTCTTCGTATGAGTCGTTTGACATCTGGTACTTATAAAAAAATTGGTTCTTTTATTATACATTTCATCCATATGTCAAACGACTCATATGAAGGGTTCAATGCATCATGTATAGAATAGTGTTTGCCTTATTTTATCAAACATATACATATATAGATGTTGCAGTGTTTTACTTGTTTAATATAATGTTTTTAGAAGGAAGTTAATTTGCTTTACAGCCACTGTTTTTTAGGATAGTACTGCTTTAGAGGGTGCTGCTTCCACGGTTTCATTAAAACAACACGCAGCATCCTTGAGAAATTCACCTCGAGCTTCCCAGATATGCAATAAAATCGTAGAACTGACAACGCAACAGCTGGAAAAAGAAACGGGAGTTTCATTTTTACAGGGAGAGCAAGGGAAGAGAGCATCGAAATTTAGATTTTAGCCTGTCTTGAAATAGGTCAGTACTTATGATAGCGTAAAGAAAGGAAGGAAGGGAAAGAAATTGAATGGAAAAGGCCACAAAGGAGTCAGCGAATTTAGAATTATGATTTAATTTTTACAATTTATTTTTACTTTTTAAATGGCTTGTGACCATAGATCATTTAACACTGTTTATTTTAACCTCCACTATACGCTAGTTTTATGTGTTGCTAAATATATTAAGTCTGTCCAAAATTGTGACTTAAATTTCCATAATTTCCTTCATCTATTAAACCAAAATTAAAACGCGTGTTCAATTTTAGATTAAATGCAAAACTAACAAAACTTACGCAATGGGTTTTGCATTGTAAAAACAGAGCAACTATAACTTTTTTTTCATTATCATGCTTCACAATCTATGAAAATGGTTTGAATTACAAATTGGTCGAATTTTACTCACCCAATAACATGCCTATAAATGTAAACTAGGACAGTTTACGCAATAAGAACTCGACCAAGTACTTACAAAAATTAAATAGAGTAATGCTGTAGTTCCTGATGAAATACCCATCGAAGTATGGAAGACAAGGCAATTCGTTGACTTATTGCTCCAATAGTGCAACGTCTTATATACCTAAAACGCAACAGACAGATAGACAAAAGGCTGCATGCTTCTTTTTCTCAAGAATGTTGACTACGGAACTACCAAAAACTACCGAGACATAACCCTTACTTCCATAGCTGCTAAGATTTACAATGCTCTGCTACTCAACCACATCGAATCTGAAAGACTCAAAATAGTTTTCGGAGAAATCGATCCACAACATCACAAATTCTGACAATGCGTCGATTTTAGAAGTTCATGCTAAAAACCACTTGGGGACGCTTTTACTTGTTAACTTCTCCAATGCATTTGACTCCATACACAGAGGGAAGATGGAGCAAATACTTCTAGCCAATGGTCTTCGCAAATAAACTGTCGCAGCTAAAATGATGCCTCCTAAAAATACGAAAGTAAAAGTTCGCTTATCGGATGGAGCAACAGCCGTCTTTTACATTGGGGTACGTGTTCTGCAAGGGAATACATTAGCCCCATACCAGTTCATAATCTGCCTAGATAACGTACTTCGAACATCGATAGATTTAATGAAAGAAAATAGCTTTACACTGGAAAAGACAAAAATCAGATTATACCCCGCACAAACTATTACGGAAGCGGACTACGCTGATGACATAGACATTCTAGCAAATTTAAACCTCTAGGCCGAATCCCAGCTCCATAGTCTGAAGAAGGCAGACAGCGGTATAAAACTTCGTGTTAATACAGACCAAAAAGAATACATATAATTTATTAAAAATCAAAGTTAAAAAGTGGTTCTCTGAGACTATGGGACAAATTCACCTACATCTGAAGCAGTGTGTCATCTGGGAAAAATGACATGAATATGCGACAAGCGAAGCCATGGACAGCTATCAACGGGTAATACTAATTGGTCATTTTGAAGTCAAACCTATCCGATGAAATAAAACACAATGTTTCCAAGCAGTAGTCATGGCCATATTTCTGTATGGATGCGCCACTAAGACGCTGATTAAGCGTATAGAAAACAAAAATTTGACGACAATTGCACAAGAATGCTACGAATTATATTGAACTAATCCAAAAAGTAACATCCCAAAAAACAGCAGGTGTTGGGTCTCCTACCAACCATTTCTAAAACCATCCAAATAAGACGAACAAGATTTGCGAGACACGGCTGGAGAAGTAAGGATGGACTCATAAATGACGTTCTCCGAAGAAACCCTTCGGGTGGACCAGCAGCTGTTGGACGAGCAACTAGAACCTATCAACTACATTTATGTCAGTAAAAAGGGAGCAGTTTAGAGGGCCAGGCGAAAGCAATGAACGACAGAGTCAAGTGGTTGGAGAGAGTCCGAGGAATCCGTGCAAGTGGCAAGACATGATGAAGATCATGCGTGTTTCTGATATTTGCTTTAAACAAAAACTGATATAATCATTTTAACGGTATGAGATCCAGGATATATATATATATATATATATATATATATATATATATATACCACGGATAACGTACCTATATATATGTATACTAATAGCAACAAACAACCTAACACAACCACAGAGGATGATCAGCGAAATCGTCGAAAGTGCTTGGGCTAGTATGCGGTACTTTATTCACCATCTTCTCCCAGACATAAGATAATTTACAAGACTCGTATGTCTTCATTTGAAGATTTTGAAAACGAAACAATCTGTGGTCTTTAGCCGGACATGTTTTTGGAGTTTTAATATAAGTCCAGTTATTTTCCTTCTATCGATGGGTAGTTGATTGGTTAGATTAGGTTTTTTAACCTTGATTTGGTAGCCAGTGTAGGATAAGAAAAATTTGAAACAAACTTTTTTAAATTTTGGTCAAAATTTGGCCCTGTGTAGCATTCACTTTACGTGGAAGGGTTTGTTATATATATATATATAAATTTTTGTTGATATGATATTTATTTATTATCTTGTATCTACTTGTGTTTGTTTGTGTATGTGTATTTGTATATACTCGCAAAAACACAGATTTAAACGGGACAATTATTTTGCGGTAAAATTCTCATTGCATATTTGAAATAAAGCTGGCTAAGAATACATAAAAATGAGTATTTATTTTATACTATTGTTTGTAAATAAGATGGCAGTGTCTTAATATGTAAGCATATATATGGATGTATGTGTGTTTGCGTTTGTATATGTGGGTGGTCGGTGTGTATACGTCTGTGTGTGTGTGTGTGTGTGTGTGTGTGTGTGTGTGTGTGTGTACGAGATATTCTACGTTTATTTTTCCAGAAATATTTCATCATTGAAAAAAATCCCTTTTATGCTATCTTATCAATTCTTCTATCTTAATTCTATATATCAGCTTCTTTCCTCATATCAGTGTCATATTATTTCTTTTCTATTCTTTTATAGATTTATTTGAAATTTTCTCATATGTCTTCTCTTTCCACAGTGTCAAATCATTTTTTTGCTTTCTTCTTTTAATAATTTGGTTTCATTTCCGAATTCAGATTAAATTTCATTCATCTTTTTTATCCATTGAAAAAGGAATCACTCGTTTAGCACAATACTATTCTCAATCCGCCGTGCACAGAAAATTCGAGTGCCATCTGCATTATCCTTTCACAGTTATCCATTTGTCTAGGGTGCAAATATACTTTATTTCTTTTATGCAAGCAGTCAGAATCAATCTGTTTATTTATCCTATAACTTTATTTTTAGTATAATATATTTCTCACTATTTGAAGAGAACAACGTTTGTTAAAAACTATATTTGTTGATTTAAAGGAACTAGTTAGCCGTTTTAAAATGGAAATGGTTGCGTGTTAAGTTTTCATCATATAAAATCTAATATATTACAGATATTGGATGCTATCTTCAAAAATGTGTTGGATGAGAATAGTAAAAGATCTATGTCTTCTTTGCAGAATACCATTTTTTTAGTAATTTTAAATTGTAGGTGCTAGGCACTTTGACATGAATCTGAAGAGATAATCACAAAGAAATCGATAAAACGTTGATATGAAAATTCTATAAAATAATATTAAACACAGGCTATCTTTAAAAACATTGTTAAGCTCTTATTTAATATTAGGAATATCTGTTATAAATAACTGGAGTAAGTGTAAAAAATATTACCCAACCACTTCACTATGATCAGAATGAAACATAAGGCTAATTTTTAAACGGAGTAAAACTGGTTTGAATTCCAAGTTTTCTCTCTACTAGACCAGTTCCCTAAGTAATGCTAAATAACTCAGCATGTCTGACTATTTAGTTCCAAGGGGAAGTCTTTTAATGTGACTTATGGTTATAACATGTCACAAATGATAGAAAGGCACAGCGAAACACTCACTTGCATGAAACCTGAGTCAGTAACATTTACTTGTAACTGAAGATTTAATCTCATGTATTTTATGTTCACGATTCTTTCGGGGAATCCAACTCGTCACGCAAAGATAACTGACCCGAGCACAAGTTGATTTTAGTTCGCCAGTATCTTTATTGTTTGTCCATTGAGAGTCGCACAAAATACAACTGACCTAAAAGCGAGTGAGGGAGAGACAGACTTACATTTTTTTCTTGGTGCTCTCTTCTGAACTTAGTTGTGTCTCTTTGACTTGGAAGTCACACGTCTTCTGTCGACTTGACAACCAAACACACTGCCTTTCAACTTTGACGGTCGTATACTCTGTCTACGTCGAGACGTTATCCTATATAGAGCGAGAGAAAGAAAAAAGAAATTAAAAAGTCATAAATAATAGATTACTTCGTAATTATATCCTATTGTTATGTAGTCCGCATTTTTCCTTCCAACTATTCTGTTCCCATTTGACTCTGACCCGTTGATCCAAGAGATATCATTATTTTAAACCTCTATTCTGTACATCACCTCCGTCCGAAAAAACTCTTCGACTAAATTTAAGCAGACTTTTTCTGAGAACTTCAAAGGGTCCTCTTTCAATAATGACTACGATGCAGTCTGGGATTTGTTATTTATTTTATATCTTTGTAGGCTGACTGTTGGTTCATTTATTTTTTAATCAATTTCTTTGTTGACTCTCGCTAAAGATTTCTTTCTATATTTTTGTTGGCTGGGTCATTTATTCATTTATTCTTTTTATTCTTTTCTCTCGCGTGAAGTGTTTTTTGTCGTCTCTTTTTTTTGCATTATTTTACACAAGGTTGAATTCTATTCCATTTTATGATTTCTAACAAAAATAATCGATATCTTTACATTGAGGGCTTTTGAGAAAATCTATTTCAAACAATATTCAACCCCGTAATATACCATCACTCTATTATGTAATTGTTGTGAGACCGAAACTTACCAGCATCATGGACTCAACCAGCACTATATTACTAGTGTAGTAATATCCTAATACCGAGCGTGCAGTAGTAGAAGCAGCAGTAGTACAAGAAGTACGACTTCCAATATTGGACACTAGCCTTCGTAACTTTTGTTAATATATCTTTTTTTTTTACCTCTAAACAGTGTTCCGTGTTTTCCTTCTGTGTACCGACTTTGGGTCAACGTCAGTAGCGGCGTACGGTTTCGAGAAACGCACTCACGCCGAAAGCCTTACCAGTCCCACATTCAATTGCGACAGAAAGATTCGAGAATTTCGCCCTTACCACATCAAAGGACCCGCTCAATCACACGGCAGTGTCAAACGAGAAAAGTTAATCCGGCATTTCTACATCAGCGACACCTATAAAAATATTCCGCCTACCAACATCAGTGACGAACTAGCGATTCGACACCTACGGAATATTTGAGATTATTTAAGTCTGTCCAACTAATAAAACGGTCAACGAAGTATCGAGAACGATTGCTTACACGAAAAAAAAGCCAGTTTGTTCACAAAACCAATTGACAAACTCAAGCTTTTGTAAAAAATATTCACCAAATGCACCGAGGCAAGTTTCTTTTTTCTTCTTTAAAAAGAAAGCAAGTTCTCATACAACAAAAGTAACAATAAAAAATCCAAAGCATTTTTTACTTCGGTCTGAAGGATAGTTTTTCCTTCCCCACTCCCCACACTTCTAAAAAAAGTTTGTCTACAATTACAAAAAATCCTCTAGCGAAGAACCAAAAAAAACCCCAGCTTCCTTGCAACACTTATGCAAATGAACCTGTTGGACGCCCACTAAGAAATAATTTTCTTTATTTTATTCTTTCTATACCTTTTTTGGCTAACAAAGAAATAATATTAAAAAGTGTGTAGGAAATTTAAATGATCAAATTTAACGGAACAACGGTATTTAGAAAGTAGCTAAACTAGTTAGTAGTTCAATTTCTTTCTTCTGCAAAAAAGAACCGTCTAGATTCTAGTGTACCCACCTGGTACATGGATTTTCAAAGCAACAGTAATTGCTGTATTTTTTTTTTTGCCTTGTTTACCTCCGTTAGTCGACATATGTTAAACCTTTACATAAATATGGAAGAATTCCAAAAAAACTATCATTCAATTGCTAAAGAGTAACTTGGATCAGCAACAAAAATTCAAAGAAAGACAGGAAAAATTGATTTTGGAGTTACATAAACAATAATTAGAATTCCAACAACTTACACAACAGAGAACTGCACTACAGCTAAAAAAAATAATTGATGAATTACTCTTAAATTCATTAAATGGCTCAAAGAACTCTGAAAAAGACACGACATTTTCCCAGAGTTCAATCTATAACTGAATTGATACATTCGAATACCTACCAGAAAAAGACAAAACATTCGAGGCCTTTACAGACGCTATGAAGATATTTTCAACGTATACTGTGAATAATGGCATTGTAAAAAAAAAGTACGTCTACTATTGAGAAAACTGGGAACAACCGAGCATAATTGGTTCGTAAACTTCATATTGCCTAAAAAAAACACAGACTTGGATTTTTCAGAGACTATTAAGCTACTTTCAGAACTATTTGGGCCTAACACGACCTTATTCCGCAAAAGTTGGAAATGCCTGAACACAGTCAAGGACAACCAGCAAAATTTTCTGACGTTTGCAGCATCGGTGAACAAGCTCTGTAATGACTTCAAACTAGCCGAGCTGACTGCCGATGATGTAAAGTGCTTAATATTTACACAGGGTCTATTATCAGCCGAAGACGCCGAAGTCAGACGGCAGGACCAAGCTTGAAAACGAACAAGGATTGTCTCTCAAAAAAATTGGCAGAGAACTGTCATTGAGTAATTTCTGTCAAGTGTGACTCAAAAATGATCGAGGAATCAGGTGTGGCTCAGATTAGAAAAATCAGAAGCAACTCAACTGCCTATTCCCGTCAAAAAGGCAAAAGGCAAATCTCATGTCCTAAACCCCGCGATAAACATAACGCAGATAGGTTAAAGAAACCGCCAGGACCATATTACCATTTTGGTAAATGGCATTGAAGGATATTCTGTTCAGCCAAGAAGAAAAATATTGCAAAATTGCAAAAAAAAATGGTCATAACTTAACTCAGTGCTGTTACGCCAACTTAACGAGAAAACTCCAAAGTAAAATTAGGTAAGCTCAATCAGACGACACAGTCAATAGGAATTTAAGGAAATATGTGATTGTTGATATTTTCAATAGCTCCATAAAATTCCAGCTTGATTAGGGTTCTGATATCTTAATCATCAATTGGCGTACTTGGCGAAAATTAAACAAGCCGACCATACTAAAAACGGATAAAACAGCAATATCCGTAACTAGCGAGAATAGTTTAGACGAGGTGATCCTTGCAGTAACACTAAATGGAGTTACCAAAAAGCTGAAAGCCTACGTACTAAAAAATTCGGACAACTTGTTCGGAACAGATTGGATAGAAAATTCCAATTTATGGCATCACCCAATGAGTATATTTTGTCGCAAAATAGAAAGTACTGCGTCTAATTCGGTAAATCTCAAAAAGGATCTCAAACAACGATTTCCCCAGGTTTTTTTCTTGCGGCCTTGGGAAATGTTCTAAATTAAAAGCTAACGTGAAGGACGGTGCATAAGCAGTATTCAAGAAAAAACGGAATTACACTTTCGCTGCTCTAGAGCAGATCAATAAAGAATTGGATAGACTTGAACAAGCAGGTATTCTGTTGAAAACATACTTTAGCGAGTGGGCAGCACCTACGGTCGATGTAAAAAAAATCTCCAAGCTAATACGAATCTACGCCGATTTCTCCACAGGGTTCTCTGCCAAGCCCAGAAGAAATTTTCATTAAACTAAATGGTGGAAAAATCTTCTCCAAAATTGACCGCACAGACGCATACTTTCAGATAGAGGTGGATGAAGAAAGTTTTAAATTGCTCTGTATCAAAACCCATAGAGGTTTGTACAAATATACCAGACTGGCTTCTAGCAAGCTTATCACAAAAACTTGATGTGGCTTCAAAAAAATTAAAAAAAATATCCCAACTATTTTCTAGACAAATAAATCCTAAGACATAAATCCTAAGAGGAGGAAATCCATGCAGAATGTAAGAGGGCTTCTCAATAAACTCTTGAAAAAAGGCAAACCATGGTTATGGACATCTAAATGCCAAGAGTAATTCGAAAATATCAAGTAAACTCTTACTTTGGATCCCTCCGTCACCCACTACGACCCTAGTTTCGACATCATAGTCGCAAGTGATGCAAGCTCATACGGCATCGGTGCTTGCATTCTCCATAAACTGCCAGATGGTTCGCAAAAAGCTGTGGCACACGCTTCTAGATCCCTGCCACCACCTGAGAAGCAATATTCCCAAATAGAGAAAGAGGCTCTAGGGATAATATTTGCCGTCACAAAGTTCCACATATATCTACATGGAAGACGGTTCATACTAAAAACGGACCATAAACCCTAAATAACAATCTTTGGGTCGAAGAAGGTTCTGCCAGTCTATACTGTAAATAGACTACTTCGTTGGGAAACGATTCTCTTAAACTACAACTTCAAGATCAAGTTCCTAACATCTAAAAATATTTTCCACGTGGACAGCTTATCGTGACTCATTCCCAAAAATGCGGAAGTCTTTGAAGACTCCGTTATTGATACTCTAAGGACGAATTTGCGAAATCAGAAACAATGTTCACCAGAAAAATCAAGTCCGTCTTCGATAAACCCATTCCACGGCAAGCAAAGTTCAAGAAAACTGTCTCGCCCAATAAGAAACATTTCTATCCTGGCGATAAATTTATTTTTAAGGCATACAAAAACATGACATTCTGGGAAGTGGACACCATCAAACAAAGGATTGGCGGACTGGTCTATATTGTCCAGGGACCACACCCACAAACGCCATATGAACCAGCTCAGGAAATGCCGTTTGAATGAATCTGAGGAATCACCACAAGATACCTGCGAAGTGCCGATCGACGCAATATTCGATCATTTCGACATCGACACCTCTCGAGTCTCTCCGGTAGTACGACGCTCGGGAAGAAAAATAAAATTTACGCAACCACTCGACATAAATCCTAAGAGGAGGAAATATTAAGAGCTTTATTATTTTTCCAAGAAAAAAAAGACTCTTAAAAGGTGGGTGTTGTGAGACCGAAACTTACCTGCATCATGGACTCTTCGAGCACTATATTACTAGCGTAGTAAAATCCTAATACCGAGCATGCGGTGGCGGTAGTAGCAGTAGTACAAGAAGTACTACTACCAATATTGGACACTAGCCTTCGTAACTTTTGTTAATATATCTTTCTTACTTCTAAACCGTGTTCCGTGTTTTCCTTCTGTCTACTGACTTTGGGTCCACATCAGTAATGTAACACTCCACCCTCCCCATATATCCAGAATTGAGGACTCATTACTAGTTGCACTTTAGTGCCATACCTTAATGGAGGCGTCTCACACCTCTTCAGTAGTCTAAGCCTCGCTGACAAGGTCTTTTGAGTGGTTATTGCATTCAACCCCCGATTCAACAAGCTGCCGTCAATATCGTAAAAATGTTTACAAAAGTTCCTGTAAACAGGCGTAATTTCCTCAAACTTTTAATCACAATTAAAAAATGTGCTTCTAGCAAGCTTATCACAAAAACTTGATGTGGCTTCAAAAAAATTAAAAAAATATCCCAACTATTTTCTAGACAAATAAAAATAAAAACTGCGCCAGTGTATACCATCCAATTAAACTACGAATACATTGTTTAGAGGGGAATACTGAACTATTTTACACAGCTTGTCTTTATAAAATCCGTTCTATTTTCTGATTAAGATAATGGGAGTGAAAGTTCGATGTCTTTTAATCGACTGTGTGAATTCAAATTTGTTGTCAAATACAGTGAATAGTTGGATACTGTTAAAATCATAATATCATAAAAGTATTCACATATAAGTTTTCATATTTCTTTATCCAATAATACGCGCGCGCACACACACACGTATATATATATATATAAAAACACGGCATCACCGCTATTAGAAGTGTAGAGACCGCTTGTTTAAAAATAAACTTAATTTAGTCACATTTCATTTGAGTATCTTGGTCAGCCTATGAAGTAAAAAAAAAAGATTATGGAATCGAAAGAGATGGACAGACACCCGGAAAGACCGGCGTAGATTATGAGGGGGTAAATGACAGAAGTAAGGGCAGACATGTCAGCTGTGATCATATCATATCACATAAATCTTTGGGGTTTATGTACTATGAATCAAGCTGTCTGACACCGAACCCTCTGATTAAAACATTTTACATTCAGAATCATGAACTACGTTCTCATTTGATATGTGGCCTACATTATCGTCTTCCTGTCTGCAATTCCGCGACGAGGTGTCAATAATTGCAGCTCAAAACATTTGGGAAAGATGAGTGTTTTTTTTTTCTGGTTTTCTTTACCCTAGCCTCATGAATAGCATTGATCACGTCGACATGTTTCGACGTGGCCATGATTTAATGAGAAAAGAGTAAAAGACAAAATAGAGATCTGTAGGAATTAAAATGCAATGCTTCGTCACGTGCAGACTGTGATGTGTTGCGTTGATTTTTGATGAAGTTTATTTTATATTACGAGTTGAATTCGTTAAGTTATATTTCTACTTTTCTCTCATACGCTTCAACGTTTTACTTCATTTTAAGAGCTACTAGTTATTACGAGTAGTATTATCACACGAATCAATGTTAGTAACGTTGCCAACAGTGAAATGCTATGTCAGTGTGTCTCTTTGTTTGCTGAGAAGGAAAATACACATCTCCGCTTTTATTCTTTGGACCTTTTGCTTTTATTCTTAAATTTTTTATTGTTTCCACCAACTAGTTTTTCATTCTTCGAGGGACAATGTTAAAATGATAGATTGTGGTTAATCTGACAGTATGATAGAAATATGTGGAAGGTTGAATAAACCAAACACTTAACACAGATTTAGTAGTATCCGCGATACACCTAATCCTGTGTTAAGTGTTTGATTTATCGAACGTTCCACATAATATATTTCTATCATATATATGTACTGGTATTCCCAGAAAACCCCACTTACATTTCTCCCTTGAGTAAGTATCCATCTCTGCACCCCCCTGTCAATATTTGGTGACCTTCTTTTAGCGTAGTAAATCAAGGGTATTATGTTAAAGAAGAGTTTTGAGCTCTGTCAAGTCCCCTTCCTTTCCGCTTCTTTTGATAACACAATACTATTAGAGTAAATAATACATGATGGAAAATGAGTTTATACAATATATGCCTCTAAGAAGAAAAATCTTATTCTAAATAGGGTTTGCCGCCTTTCTAAATCTCTTACTGTCTTTTTTATTTTTATCTATATCGCATTTAAAAAAGAAAATGTTGTATTTTTCTTAATTCTTAATTCCATATTTAAGTGATGCCGTATTAGATATGACTATTATGATTTATTTTGATTTGTATTTTCTCGAAGGATAACATGTTAACTATTATATCATATAAGCCACGTTATGTACGTCGGTAAGTGAGTCGTCATTAAAATCATCTTCGTAGAGTCTAATTTGATGTAATTCTGAGTCGGAATAGCATATAGTATCTCTTGGAATCTTCTTAAAAGGAAGTGGATTATGTCATCTGCTATTACAGGTCTCCATAGAAACAAAGTGAATAAAATTATGACAAAAATGTTGTATTTGGTGTCAAAATAACGAAAAAATGTTCGGCAGGAAAAATATGGAATTCGACTACAGTTGAACATCACAAGATTCTAAGAATACCATAAGAGACACACCGGCTATAGTCAAATGCAACAGTGAAAATGGATTTGCTGTTTTTCTGTATACAGGCTAAATATGTACTAAAAATACAAAATAAACATGAAAAAAAAAGAACGAAATTTTATTTAAGCAAATGAATACACCTCTACAACAAGGATTATTTTACATTTATTGATTTATCTGAAATTCTTAAAAACACACGTAGGGAATAGAATGAAAATTAAACGAAATAAAATAAGTATACTATTTAAAAGATACCCAGGAAACCTGTGCAAGAAATTAAAAACTTTTTATTATGTGGCATTATATCTAATGGTAAAAAAATAATACATGAGTAGTTTTAAAGTAATGACTGTTTACATATACACTAATTAATGTTTAAAGACAATTCGACTGGGTACCAAATTCCACAAGTAGACAATTTTTAAATTATCCAGTTTTCAGGATTTTTCTAATTTTTTAGAAACCGGTTTCGGTTTGAATTTCTGTGTTTAATGGTATATTAACCTACTTGGGTAATTTGATTTTAAAGCCGTCCTTGTAGAAGGTAAGTAGCGATACTAGTTAACTTTTAGTCGTTGTTGGCGGGATAAGTTAGTCCATACCTTTCCCGAAGGTATAAGTCCGAAATGGAATGTAGAATCGACACTTCTAGAATCTGCTCTATATGAAATGGATGATAACGTTTGTCATAAAAATTTATAGCAACAAAGTGAATAAAAACTATGGCAAATATAGACGCAGTTGGTGACAGATAATGGAGAAATGCCTTGTAATATTCCCTCCACAGTAACAAAAATATAGAAGTCGACTGCAGTTGCACATGGAAGCGTTCTCGAAATTCTATTATAGACGGACACAACACAGTTTTAGGAATTCGTCTATAACCAATCGCTGAAGTGAAAATGTTTAATGTGAACTAATTAATAAAAAGTCTATGAAACAAAGGACACCGTTTTTCCATAGTGAAATTGAAGATTTAAACGTTTGCTTTTCAACACCGCTTGTTTTTTTCTATGGAAACACTGTATAATTGTATATGTGTATGCAAACGTAATTCTCTTCAATTAGTCTTTTCTGTCCGTGTTAAGTCAATATGTTACTATATACAAGCTCAAAAACCACCCACCCAGTTATTAATAATTAACTTCCCAATAATCAAGTGCAAATGTCACCACCGATTCCCAACGGTTTACATTATCAGTTGATTAAGTAATGGTACTGTTTTGGTAAAGAATATTATCTAATGAATCTTCTTTAGTTTCCTTGGAAAGTAAAACAACGACTACGGTGTCATCTTCAAATACACTATCTTCATTTGATTAGTTGCAAACATGTTTTTAACCCAAAATGATGACAAGTGAACTGGTTTATGATTTTTGGAAACAGAAAATAGGCTCAGAGAATCATATCAGGGAAACAAAAAGGAGATTGTAATATAAGGATATCCACTTGAGATAAAGTCAACATACTCTTCGAGTGTGTCCAGAAAGTATTAAGATATATATGTTTTAGAGTCTAGAAATTAATGAAATTGCTTAATCTATTTTCAGTTTTGCAAACCTGAGTGAAAACTAACGTATCGATATTGTATTATCAATAATAATCATCACGGTTAAATTTCGATCAGAGGGGTTTAAGATCCTTAATTGTGTCTGGTTCACCTCCGTTTGTAAAGTAAGCGGTTGTCCAGAGAGAAGTACATCTTCCACAGAGTCTTGGACACCAAAATAGATTATGACACTTGAAAATCTGTCCCAAATAAAACGTGATCTCCATTAACGTGCGTTAACTTATCAAATGTTTCTATTTGATTGTAACATCTAGTGTTATATTTCCTTATACACGTAAGCAAGAATACTAGTAATAATATAAGGTTACTCAGCTGAACGTGAATTCTGAAAAGAATTTTAATTTCTCATTGATTAGTTGATTTTCAATTGTAGTTGCCAACCTTAAAAATAAATAAAAAAACAAAAACAGTTTCTTTGCGTTCAAGACAGAACCCTGGTCGTAGTGGTTCTCTGTTTGCAATTGTATTTCAGAACAGACCGTCCAGTGACCTAAAAATGAACTTTCATTTCAACTCAGCGAATAAACGGTTACTTTTATATCTAGCGTTTTAGTCTAGACCAAATTTGCAGAAACATCATTTTTTCAATAAATGAACAATTTCTTATCTGCAATGATATGTCGAACATTCGCTCCAAAACAATCAAAGGTTAGTTTTGATGAAATAAGATTTGGAATAGACAATTACCAGTAAACAATTTTTAACATAAGCCATTATTTTCCTGAATAAAAGAAATGATGTTATCTTGCAAAGCACTTTGCTTTACTCTATAAGTTTCTGTAATGAAAACTATAAAAATAAACTATGATAAATTACTCTGAAAGATTATCAAAAGCTGTTCATCGAGCGTCTCACAATGATCAATCAGATAGGATAGCAGTTTATAATTAGTAAGTTCAATTCTAACTCCGTGACATATACTTCTAAGATAAAGTCACGACTTAGTAAATAACTATTACTATGTATTGAATGATTCTTGATTAGTTAATGTTTGTTTTCATAAAGGCATCATTTTTATTATATATATATATATATATATGTGTGTGTGTGTGTGTGTGTGTGTGTGTGTGTGTGTGTGTGTGTGTGTGTGCGCGCGTGCACGTGTTTTATACATTCAAAACACTCATTATTAGCCACATTATCGTTGCGTTTAGACCGCTATATATTTGCTCTTTTTAATATTTTTGGTTATGGAATTTCTAAAGTATTTATACGTATTCCACGAAGAAAAACTCTTAGTGGTTTGCTTTACACATAAGCAGTACCCTTTCCTCTCAATTACTCTTTTCCTCTCTTCTACTCTCTCTCCCTCTCTCTTTCTCTCTCTGTCTCTCTCTCTCTCTCTATATATATATATATATTATAATTATTAAGTCACACTGTTATTTCGAATTTCCCTGAATCTCTTTCCTCATTCGTCCCTATCATCTATCTATCCCAGCAGGTCTTCCAGATCATCCAGTGTCTGTACACAGATGTAATAGATAAGTTCTTTCCGTTGGCCAACACCGGAACGTCCATGTGAAGGGGTCAAATAGAGAACGTCACTTATGAGTTCGCCCTTGTTTCTCTAGCTGTGTCCCACATCCCTTGTTTATCTTATTTGGTGGGTTTTAGCGATAGGTGATAGGTAGCTATACAAGTCTTATTTCGTGTGATGTTACTTCCAGGATTTCTTCAATATACCTCGTAGTATTTTTGTGCAGTTACAATCTACCTTTTGATCTCTACTTTTTGTTAGTATTCAGGTAGTGAATCCATGCAGTAGAACTGACGCAACCGCCGATGGAAGGAGTTCAGTTTTATTTTATCGGATTGATTAGACTTCCATATGATCAATAGCCTATCGATAGTAGTCCATGCCTTCGCTAGGTGCATACTGATGTCTCTTACGGTAGATGAGTCGCTACTACCGAGGTACGCGAACGTGTCCACTAATTAAAAAGAACTGCCATTTAGAGAGGAGATGGCTTCTTCTCGATTAAAACGCATGTACACAGTTTTGTTTGCATTGACATGAAGGACAATGCCTCCTGCTACTTGCTCCAGACTATGCCACAGGGAATTTGCTTGCGTAGGTGGATTTGCTAGAAGCGTTATATCCTCTGCATAGTCGGCGTCCGTAGTAGTTTCTGCGGTTTTTCTCCTGATTACTGACTTTTTTAGTATAAAGCTCTCTTTTTTTTTATTAGATCTATCTCTGATCGAAGTACGTAGACTAGGAAGATTATGAAAAGATATGGGACAAATGCACACCTTTTCAGTGCTCCAATAACAATGTCAAAAAGTCTTTGACTTTCGTGTTGCTATGGAGCAATATTGTGGTTGTGACAGTAGATGTATTTGCCCCATCTTCCCTCTCTGTATAGAATCAAACGCCTTGGAGAAATCTACGAACAAGAGAATCGCCTTGAGGTTCTTTTGTACGAACCCCAATCCTTCGATGGATTGTCAGAATCTGTGATGTTGTGGATCGATTTCTTCGAAAACCATTTTGATTCTTCCAAAGAATTTTCTCAATTTCTGGTTCCATGTGATGGAAAAGCACTGCGTTATAAAGCGTAGCTGCAATGGAAGTAAAAGTTATGCCTTGGTAGTTCTTGGCGAGATCTCTTTTCTTGAGGAAGGGGAGGATGCAGCCATTTGTCCATCTGAATACTATGTTCTCGTTATATAAGGCGTTGCAGTCATTGACTTTCCTTGTCTTCCATACTTCTGGTGGCATTTCGCCGAGGTCGGTATCACTTCTGTTTTTAATTCTTTTTAGTACTATGTTAAGTTATTCTTGCGTGAACTATCTGAGTTTGATGTCTAGTTGGTTATTAATAATTTTCGAAATAGCTTTATCTGTAACTTTAGGGAAATTTCCCAGCTGATTTTTGAAATGATCTTTCCACATTTTAATTCCTTTTTCTTGGTAAGCATCTTTTAGTTCAGCTACCGAGGTTTTAGCTACTTCATTTACTGTCTACCACTCTATTAGAGATTGTCTTCAGCCGAGTGTTTTTTAAGTTTATTTGATTAGGTTTTATGACATATCAGTCTTCGTAGTTTATTTAATGCCAAATCCATTTCATACAAAAACAGTTCTATATCAAACAACTGAGTTTGACGTAAGTACACAGTGTACTTGTCAAAACCATTTCTTTTTCTAGCTATTCAGTTTAGTCAAACAGATCTAATTCAAACATTTCCATTTCTTGTGAGAATAGATTTTGTTTACTCACAGTTACAAATCATTTTAGCATAAATACTCAGTTTGATTCTATTTAGCCTATTGATAGGATCCTCTCAGGTGCATCCAATCCAGGTAGGAGTGGACCTGAGAGCATTGACAATGAAGGGACACTCCAAATACCCAAAGCTACACCATTACTGGAACCTCATTATCAGATTATTTAGTGTCATATCTAGGATACTCGTTGGAGTAGTCTTACCCCTCTGCAAACATTAAGTCAGTGAATTCTGCTGTCCCAGCCGACTGGGCTATACGTTCTACAGAGTTTCTAATTTTATTGATCTGACCTTGAATGTATTATATTTGTTCTTTTTGTTTCGGTTAATTAGTTCTCTTTGTGCTTTTTAAATTTCTGCGGGTTGGCATTACTTTTTTTTTTACATAATGATGCTGTTTTCACATTATTTCATTTTTTTTCTGCTAGAGACTCCCATGGAACTGTGAGTTTGACTCTTTGGTTTGCATGCATTCTATAGCTGCTTCCATGAAGACATTCACGAAATTTTCGTATTCATCATTCAAAGTAAGTGTTTTGGATATCTACTGAAGACTATCGAATTTGTTTCTTACTGTTATCGTATATTTATTGCTAATATCTCCATTATTATGGATTGGTTTGTTGGGTTTTATGGCATATCAACGTTTGTTGGTTTTTTAACGCCAAATCCATTTTAATGTAAATAATCTGTTCTATTTAAAACAATTCAGTTTAGCATAAGTACAGTTTAATTGTCCAAAACATTTCCATTTAAAACTATTCAGGCAATTATATGTAGTAATTCAGTTAAGTGTAAATAAAGTTTTAATGTCGAAAAACAGTTCTATTTCAAATAATTCAGTTAAGCATAAGCACTCAGTTTAAATGTAAGTATGGTTTAATTGTCAAAAAAATTTCTATTTCAAGCTATTCAGTTTACTCAAACAATTCATTTTAGCATAAGTATGCTGTCAGTTCTATTTAACCCGTAGATAGGGCCCTATCAGGCGCTACCACTCCGGGCCAGAGTAAACCTGGGAGCGATGGCAATGAAGGGTTAACTCCGCATTCTCCAAAGCTCCAGCACTGCTGGAACTCACCATCAGATTGTTTAGTGTCATATCCAGGACACTCGTTAGGGGGGTCTTACCCCTCTGCAGAGGTGCAGTCAGTGTATTCTACAGCTCCAGCTGACTAAGCAATACACAGAGTTTAATGTCAGACAGTTTTATTTTTGACAATTCAGTTCAGCATAAGTACACAGTTTAGACGTCCAAAACAGTTCTATTTCGAGCAATTCAGCTCAGCACTAGTACGCAGTTCCAATATCAAAACAGTTCTATTTTAAGCAATTCAGCATAAATACGCAGTTTAAATACAAAATCAGTACAGTGAAAGAAGCACGATTTAGCTCTATTCAACTCATAGATAGTACCCTTATCAGGTGCACAAGGCCAGAGTGAACCTGGGAGCGATGGCAATGAAGGGGCACTCCGCATTCCCCAAAGCTCCAGCATTGCTGGAACCTCACATTCAGATTTTCTCGTGTCGTATCCAGGACACTCATTGAGGGGGTCTTACCCCTCTGCAGAGAAGTAGTCGGTGTATTCTACAGTCCCAACCGACAGGGCAATCCATTTGTTTAGTGAGGGTCAGTCATAGAGTGTTGTTTTAGCAGTTTGTTTCCTGCGTAGACTCAGACATATCTTTGCTGTGACAACTGTGTGATCGGACTGTACTCCATGAAAAGAGGAATATGCCTCATAGTTCAGAGGGCTACAAATCCATTTTACTTTTAATAGAATAGGCCAGCAACCGGAGCTGGCAGCATATGTGATAGAATATAAAATCGACATAGCATGAATAAAAGTACATAGATACTACCATAGGTAAGTAAAAATAAAATACCATGCCACCGGCCATAAATGGACGTTTATTTGAGCATCCACATGGGAAAATGCAGTCATAGAAGGGGTAGGAATGCTTCTTAGTCCTTGTGCCTTTAAATCACGTAATAGCATCTAAAAAATGCAACCGAAAATGATGGTAGCTACATTCAATGGCAACCCCTGCACAACAATCATATCCTGCTATAGTATTACCAATGCTAGTGATGAAATAATAATCGTTGGAGTCACTCACGATCAAATGGTTAAAGAGGAAAACAACAAATTCTGCTTAAACAACTCGTCAAACAGAAATAGGGAATACATAACAGAATTCTCTCTCGAAAACAGACTAACATGCTTTAATACGAAATTCCAGAAAAAAGAGGGAAAATTACAGACCTACACTTACGTATATATATATATATATATATATATATATATATATATATATATATATATATATACAGAAGACGAACAGCAAAGGTGATAAAAGTGAAAAGCCTAACAATATATATATATATATATATACGTGTGTGTGTGTATGTGTATGTATTACTTTCTTCCATGATCTACATTTTAATGCTTTCCACTTGTGTCTCTATGTTTCCATACAGACGCACAAATTCCTTAATTTCTTTTATTCTATCGTTTATCACTTCCTCAGCGCTCCTATCCATATATATGATTTTCTTGATTTTTATCATTCTCTGTCTTGCTTTGAGCGACAATTATATGTCATCTTTGTTTTCTCATTATAACTGTCTAAATCCTTCTCTCATTTGCTCACTTTTTGCCAATTAGGAATTCTCTCTCATTATCTCTCACAGACACCCACCCTTCTATTTGTCTGAGTCTTCATTCCTGCCCTACTCTCATCGTCCCACCCTCCTTTCTGTTGTTTTCAAGAAATATCATCTATGCTGTTGAGCTTCTCTCAACGGTTTCTTCAGAGCTTCTATCAGCCGTTTTATGCAACTTTACAGTTTTCATTTCGTCAACAATTAAAAGTGTTCTTATCTTTCAAGGTTATAGCAGAATGCTATATATATATATATATATATATATATATATATGTGTGTGTGTGCACGTGTGTGTGTGTGTGTGCACACGTGTGTGTGTGTACGTGTGTGTGTGTGTATGCGTGTGTATGTGTGTGTGAAATACTTTACCCACTGTATTTTATTTCATTAAATTTTCTCACTAATCAGTTCTGTTAATCAGTATTTAAACGAAAAGTGAGTTTACATCTTATCATTGTTGCTTTGTTTATGTAGTTTCGACCAACACTTTCGGTTGAATTTATTTGTATAATCATTCTGTTTAAGATCCACTGATCATAAGTATCTAAACAAATACAAAATATAACTTAATGGCTCCCACCGATCTCAGCACTCTGGATAGTATTTGTGTCCTATATATACGGAGGTATAATTGACAATTCACTAGTTAAAAGTTTTGACTGCCAAAGCATGGAAAATAAAAATCGCATTGACTTCCGTTCATTGGCAGGAGGCAGTCAGTGGGGATTCGAGACATGTTAGATAAGATAGCTGGGATCAAAACGTTAAACGTTGAATTCGAATAGTTTTGATATTAAGTGATATCTCTCATTGTGAAGGTTGACAATGGAGATCTTTTCCTCTGCAGATAAGGAAAATCCAAACAACTTTTGTAAGTCTGATTCAAAGTAGAAAATGAAATAGGGGAAAATAATAATGATTTTTTTGTGACCAACTTGTCTATTGTTTCTTCCTGGACATCAGAATCATATAAGAACAACAACCTTAACACACTTGAGAATATTACCATTTCCTTTTTTGTTTGTTTGTTTTTGTTGCTTTTGTTATCAAAGATTACTAATGTTGTCTTTATCATTTTTTAGCAAAAAAGATACAAATTAAAGTACTAGTTTGAAAACAATAACCTTTTCAACCTTTATTGCTTCAGAAAAACGGATTTCAGAAATAGAATTTTAATCATATTAAAAACTTTTCAAAACATTCAACATCAACAAAAAATGAATAAATAAATACTAAATGCACACTTTGTTATAAGGATTGAATAAGATTGTGTTCTTGGTTAATTTTCCGTTTTTTAATATCAAAGTTAAGCGTTTTGACACGTATTCTTAGTTCAAATAATAAATAGTATTGTGAGTATTTTGTTTTATACTTGAATAAAACAAAACACATTCAAATTTGAATCATTCTTCACAGAAATTTTGTATAAGAAATGAAATTCACGTCTTCATTGTCTGAATTACAAACACTGAAGTCATCATTTTGCTCAACTGACGCTTTATTTCAAGATACCATTCGGTACTGGTCTTATGAAATGGCTGGGAATCTTCATCTTCCAAAGTCAGTGGTCTATTAAATTGTCCTCGTAAAATTAGGATATCAGGAAGTGTAATCTCGTTGTACCCCAAAACAATTGACACGACGCAAGGATGTTCGAGGTGGGTATCCATGCGCTTGTGTTTCTTTATAAAATTTATATTATTATCATATAATTTATTTTGTTTTCACTATTTTTTATTTTGTAGTTTCAGATGTAAAGAAAATCCAAGAAAAACATAAATTGTTCATAACGCCTTAGCTATTTCAAAATTGGAAGGTATAAAAGAGATTCACAGGCAAAACTATTTTAAAAAAAGTTGGATTACGTATTAAAAAACGCAAAACAACATGGATGAAAAAGTGTATCCTGGATATGAAACTAAAATCCATCTGATGATAAATGTCCAGTTCTAGCTATCTGAAGAATGTAGAGTACACATTCATAGCCATTATTCCCCGTAACACTCTTATCTGGAGTTGAATCATCTTTTAGAATCTCATCTATTGGTCAAATAAATTTATTTATTCCTCAACTTGTTTTCAAAAGGATGATGTAAAAAAAAAGGAAACTTGGTTCCCACTTGACAGACAGTCAACAAGGAATACAATGTTGAGATTTTAAGGGAGTTCAGGAAGAGATTCCGTCGGAAGAGGTCTGCACTCTTCAAATTGAGTCAGTGCCATTTCCACCAGGACAATGCACCAGTCCACAACTCCATCCTTGTCACAGACTATTTGACCAAGATGGGCATCAAGGCAGTTTCTCAGCCTCCCTATAGTCAGGACCTTGTTCCCTGTGACTTTTGGTTATTCCCTAAGCTCAAGGAAAAACTTAGAGGCTTTCGTTATGAGACACTTGAGGAGATGAAAGAGGCTGTGACGAAGCTCATTGACACGCTCACACAAGGGGACTTCCATGGGGCCTTCCAGAAGTTGCTGGAACGGTACAAATGCATTACAGCCGGAGGGGATTACTTCGAAGGGGACTAAAGTTTCATATGTGTACTATCAATAAAAGATCCCATACGAAAAGAGTATGGAAACTTATTGTGTGTTACTTGTATATATATGCAAGTAAATAAATATGGATCTAAATCCGACTGCATGAACACAGTAGAAAATACAAAATAATCTAAATTAGATGAAATTTTTATGTAAAGCCAATGTTAATCGTCTTGGTTTTAACAACTTTGATCTGGACTATCATGAGACTATCATGAGAACTGTTCACACGCGATGGATGCTTTTTGAGATAATATTCTTCATATATATATATATATATATATACTATTTTCTTTATGAGTAAATGATACTGGGGAAATCAGTTTTATATTGAAAAATTCGAGCGTGCACTGAGTTTGTTTCAGGTTTTTTTCCTACTTTACAGCAAGCTAGACTCAGTTTGAAAATGTTTGTATTGAAAGCGTCGTCATGATACACTTCACTACTCCAGATATATAGAAAGGCCAAACTGTATTAGTTAGTATTTATACCAAAAGCTCCAACACAAAATGTTTTGTTATCAATCAATCTGACGTCAGTACAGAGTTTGATTAATTCAGAGTTTATTACGAAGATTCAACTGCTAGGAAGCCTCCCTCTGATTTTTCTGATGAAAAATGAACTCTTGAATTTGTTGGTGAGATCAAGGCCATGACTGACAATGATTCCAGCAAATCATTTACTTCCATATCTATAGACCTCGGCATGTTTGTTTTTATTGTCAGGTAAGTAGTGCATGAAGACATTCGTTCTTTCTCATCCAAAATAAGTAAGGGACATTTTTTCTCAGGCCATTAATGACTGGAGGAAAAACTGCACTGCATAGCGTTTGGACAAACTCAACTATCCCCTCCAACCAAACATGATTTGTTTTGTCCTTTTTTCGTTTTTTTGTTTTTTGTTTTTTTTTCTCAGATGAGAAAGCAATCTACCAAGATCAGATTATGAACTCTCATAACAACTGCTTGCTTGTTCTGTCTCGACAAGATACTACGATAGTCATGAAAAATGAGTTCTCAATCCACATCTGGTTGTTTGGGATCGCCCCCCAGCGATGGTGATATTATGCGCCCATTTATCTTACCATAATGCCTCACACTCAACACGTAAGGGCGCGAAATTCCGTAATCATCTGGAGGCTGCAGTTGAAGCCAACAGTGATTTCTTTGTATAAATTTTGTGTATTGGATTTCAGAATATTTTCATGTAATTTGGGGAAATATTTCTGATAATGTAATATGTCAGTATTATTTTAATTAATGCGTAATATAGACGACAATTTAACTATCGCAGCCAGTTCAAATTTGCATATATGTGTACAGATTTATTAACTTTTGGATTCTATGAGGTTACGCAGAATTGGAAGACTCCTATTCCAATGGATCTTAAAACTCCCCTCTGAAAAATCTAAAACATTTTTCATCTAGTGTCATATCGTCATGATGCTGTAAGAGCCGCTGTTCAGGGTTAATTGAATTGTTGAAAGTCTGCAAGTTAATTCATATTCAGCAAAATACATTTCTTAACATTTACATTAAAAGTCGAAACAAAACTAAAGAATGAACTGCTATTTCAAGCATTATGAAAGGTTTTAATGAAATAGGATGAGCCTAGTTTGATGTAAGACCAGAAATATGGAGTTTCCCTTGGAGAGTAAAATAAGTAATCATATCATTTGAAGCTAGTGGTGCAAAAGATGCAAAAAATGAATATGCGTGTAAGTAGGAGTGTATGTCTATGAGCATATGTATGCGTAGAACACACACACACACACACACACATGTATATGCAAATGTACCTGTATATGTGTGTACGTATAGGTTGTATATATGCATGTACAAGTTATCAAATAACGTAAATTTAGCCAAAAATATTGGCAATTGGAACCACTGTTTACGATGGAAACCTTTCAAGGAAATCTACAGTAATTGGTACTTTCATAGAAGACTGTCATCATAACATTCGTTTCTGGCCGCTGCATCCGGAACTTTTTTCTTTACCGGAAGATCAGTGAGTTTTTATAGTATGGACGGCCTTTTTGACTCAGGGTCTTAGTGGCAAACTCCTGTTTTGAACATTTGTTGATATTATTTTAACTTCCATGCTTCTGTGCACATCACTCTTTCTTTAGATTTTACATGATTTGCACTTCTTAACTACCAAAAATTTAATGCCAGAACTTTGTTTATGCCATGATCATTCAGTTTGATCTTTAACCATTTTAAATTGCCTCAAAGCAAACATTTTTGTGATATTCAAATAACTTTTACAAAAAGAAATACAATTCCAAACAATGCAGAGTATATATTTAAGGAAAAGCATTCCGAAAAAAATAAGTATTTTCCTTTTTTTAAAAATCGTCCCCTTATTTATTGAATGACTGTCGTTTATACAAAGATATACTTATATTAGTATCGAGAAGATTGCTGAAAAAACTTGAAGAATACAGTAGATTTAATACATAATAAAACAGAAATTGAAAAATTTATCGATGCAGATGAATGTTTTTTTTTTTTTTTTTGGAATGTCCGTAAGAAACTAAAATTTTCGGCGCTGGTATTGTCCAAGGTCAGTTGACACGGATACAATATTTAAGGTATTCTAATTGTGTAAGGAGATACAAGTCGTGGAAGAGGTTTATTTATTTATTTATCTTTTGTTCTTTGAAAATTTTTTTTTCGGCAATCAGTGCACCATATATTTAAAGAAGCAGTCAGGAGTTAAATTGAGATTTAGAAGTTCGAGTCTCGGGTAGTAGCTGTAATGTGTCGTCATGACCGCTGACGGTTGGCGAGAAAATTAGCAGTCAATTACAAGACATAAGGTGAGGCAATAAATGCCAAAGTCATCGTCTGCCTGCCATATCGCAAGTGTAGGTGTCCACGACGAATAGTGAAAAGTGAGTTTTCCTATAATACCATCCCATAAGGATAAACCAAATTAGTGATTAAAATGACAATACCAGTATTTTGTAGTTCGTTTTATTCATTTTTTCTTTTTGAAAGCTGACTCGTGGCTTATACAGTTTCAATCAAAACATGAAGCGGACTAATTGACCACAAACACAACGTGGATTTGAGATCGTTTGGCAGGCAAAACTGAGCAAGCCGTTAATGTTACGATTATAATTTTTAAAAAATTGTTCGATTATAATTATCAAATATTTCAGGAATGATGAAAACAATTCCTGAGATCTTTTGAAATCATGCATTTGGCGGATTAGGATAATTATCTGAATGTACATATTTATGGGCGATACTGTATTTAATTAAACACGAAAGAGTATATCACAATTTCATATCTAGATTTACGGAAGAGAAATTCATTTAAAAAGGTTTACCATAAAGCATAAATCAATTCCTTATCCAATTTATAACTGAATGATAATTCTGTATGCTCTGCTATTGTACTGAACATTATTCATTTTAATCATCTGTATCCTTGAAATGATAGAAATAACTATGAAATGTTAATTAGCATTGAGAAAAATCCCTGATTTGAAATAATAAAGGAGAAAAACAAAATAAATATAAGTTGACAGAAAATATTAATCAAAATTAATTATGAAAAGCATAACACAATGCTGTATCAAAATTTACAAATAAATAAAAATTTCCTCGAAAAATAGTTTCATAATCACTTTCAGTTAAACGAAAATGCAGTGTATATATAGTTAAATTACGACCAGTCTGCAATTTATCCATACATAAGCCCAATAAAATATTAGCTTTATATGTCGGTTTTGTTTATTTGAGATATTTGATTCCGTTGAGAGAAAGAAAGAAAAAGAGTGGCGGTTTCATAAACTAAATACATGTAAATAATTGGGGAATATCAAACGGAGCATTGTATTGAATTATCCGACGACATGCTAACTACAATCCTATTGTGGTGACCGACTTAATCATCTGTTTTAGTTTGTTTCATTTTATATTGCACTGATCATGAGAAACTAGTTTAATAGCTCCTATTTCATGGCATTTGCCATTAAATTACTTGCTTAGAAACATACTCACAAGATATATTTGTAATTAGTCCAAACGATGTATACACCCACACACACGCGCGTGCGCGCGCACACACACACACACACACACACACACATACACTCTCCCACACACACATGCGGCAATAGTCACAAGGATTGTTCCTTCTGAATTGTTTCGGCTAATCAATTAAACATTATCAAGGAATGTTGCGAGAAATTGTCATATGAAGATGTCACTTGTTGTATTGAAATTTATTTAGATGTGTGAGTAGTGTTTTTGCATAATATATATATATTTTTTCTTTTTTTTCATCGTGCAACGTGTGAAAGCACGTGTGATACCCTAGCCTCATCAGCCGCCAACTAGGGTGATAACACAGTTTCGGTAGCTCAAGGCAGTACTGCCACTCCTGGCGCTACCGAGCAGCTTTTGCCACCGGATAGGGTATTTAATGGAAATATATATCAATGTATACACATAATTAACTAAAAACGGACATTACATTGGACGTTCGTTCATCTTCATTTTGGTGCAGTTTGTGATTTAAAAAAAGCGTTTACTTACGGCCGTTAGATGTCATAGCAACCGTTTCTTGATTTTGCGTAATTACACGAGAAAGGTGGCTCCGCGTGTGTAACATTCGTGTTGAAATCCTTTCTGTAACCGTTATCTATTCGGTTCGTTTTCTTTCATTTATGCGTTACTGCCCAAAAGCACTTGAGACAAACGCCATGTATAATTCCGCTAAAAGATTTTATTTGTTGATCAATAGGTCCTCAATATGGGTGGTGAGTAAAAAGAAAGCTCCTGGTCTAAGTTTGTCCAGGTAGCTATCTGATTACCCTTGGGCCACTAAATTCTTGGCTTGCAAAAAAGTCTCCAGGACGCTGATGGTCAGCAATAGGCTCGTGAATACTGTGGGGGTAAACCTGATTCATAGGCCCATCATTCGATTTACATTCTCCGGCAGGGGAATTACGTTCTTCGCAACAGCGCGCCTTGTGATTTCGTGATCCTCGCAAGCTGTTGAATTTTCTGCCACAATCACACATTGTAGCTAGGTACATAATATATATATATATATGTATATATATATTTGCTGAAATCAAGAACTTGATTCGACCTAGTGATAATAGCAATAAAATGATCTAATTTATTTTATTGATTCGTTCCTTAACCATATATTGGATTATCAAGCTATTTTTTAAAGCCTACATTAAGAATCGTATCTTGGATTTCATGTGGTAAAAGATTTTTAACCATTCTTGCTCTACTAGTTTTCTGCACTTAATCCAGATATAAAAACTACAATTTTAGCACTGTAGACTTGAAGCGTCTAAGGCGTTATAAAATCCCCTAAGACCATAAATTATTATTTCTGAAAATATAAGAAGATGCGCTTCTTAGTGAGATTAACAAATCCAAGTAAAAAACCACTCTTAATATCATTAGTGAGTTTGATTTTCACAGGGTGTTCCAAACATCCAGCCTTGTGTCACAATTTGGATAAGTTTTGTAAATAACTATTTCTGATCTACAACATAGCGTATATATTTGTTGGTTTGACCAATAGCTTGGACAACTACCAATTGATAATATTTACCCTATTATTTCGGTGAAGCATTTATGCTTAGGTATTGACAGGGTCATTGGTCTAATCAGTAGAGTGTTCACCAATGGCCTGGGAGACCAGGATTCAATCCCAGGTCATAGCAAAGACTCAAAAGATTGTACTTGGTGCCGCCTTGCTTAACACTCAGTATTATAAGGTACGGATCAAAGTTAAAGTGGAGCAATTAAAGGGGCAGAAAAGGGCTCTTCCCTACACCTCGGTATAGTAGCTATGGAAAAGGGAGCTTTCAGGTCACTCTCTACTAAGGTCGTCAAATTTACTTTCATCGATGTCAAATTTAGGAAAACGTTGATATCAACCCCCTCAGCTCACTTGACCATTTTGGTTATTAAAAATGTCTTGACGACGCTATTACAGCTTGAATGTTTCCCTTCTTTCTGCTGATCAACCTCTAGCTTAGTTTGTTTCAAACAGAAGATTTTAACATTTGACCAAAAGAGAAGGGTTTCAGTAACACACGTGCTTCATTGTTAGCTTACTGTCTTTGTGCTCATTTCTAATCTATTCCTCTTTGCCTACTTGTATGTGGTTGGCAGGGAAGGGTGCTCAAAGTGAGGGGAGGCAGCCTATTGCTGAAAAGACAAATCTTATGTCATATCCAGGACACATCTTTGTCATGTTCTTAATTGTTAGAAAGTTTTACCCTTTAAAAAGAAGATAACATGTTCAAGTTTAATCGTGCTAAAATTGATATGAATGCTATTCAATTATACACCATGAAAATTTTCAATATGACAAATAAGTATAAAAAAAAACAACTGGAGTAGCTAATCTGTCTTGCCGTCCTATTATAATTTTGGTTTATAATATAAAGTCAGATTTTATGTATTAAAGCAATATTAGAAAATAGGCTTGTTCTTCAAAGCAATATTTCAGTTTGTATTACTTTTGAATTTTTACATTGGAATTTTTTATTAGAGACATTGATTAATCCTCTGTAGAGACATTATGAAAATATCATATTTTCAATTTATTGTTAACATCATTCTTTAATTTCGGGCTAAATGAGAATCTGAATCAAAATCCACTTTAAATTTGGAAAACTTCGGGAAAAAAAGAAACGAAATTTCCTGGATATTTTAGTTTGCCCTTTTCATTTTTATTTCAATATTTTAAAATCCTTTGATCTACCCAAATTGAAAACATTTTTACATCTCCAGTGCCATTTCACGCAACGGAAGAAATCAGCAATTGAAAACATCCTCGATTTGCATCACAGTTGAAAAGTCATTTTACTTCAGTTTTCTTCTATTCCCATCTCTTTTTTTCTAATCTATCCTTCTTGTATTCTTTCTCTCCTTAGTCTTCTCATTCATTTTTCTTTTCTGTCTTCATTTCTCTTTCTTTATGACCACAAAACTTGTTGACCCACTCAGCTGAGGCTTCTGAATACACCGACTGCATCTCTGCTGAAGGTTGAGACTCCACCAACGAGTGACACTGAAAAAATCTGATGATAAGGCTTCGGTAATGCTGGAACTTGGAGGAATGCGAAGTATCCCTTTATTGTCATCGCTCTCAGGTCTACTCTGGCTCAGAGTGGTAGCAACTAATAGGATTCTATCTATGGGTTAAATAGACTTAAACTGTCCTATTACTAAACCGGAATGTTTGAAATTGAACTGTTTATTAATATAAAAATGGATTTGGCATTAAATAACCTATAATGGTTTATATGACATAAATCCAAACGAAACCAAAACAAAACCAAAAACTTGTCACATAATATATATATCTCACTCAATTCTCTCTATCTCTCCCTATCTATCTATCTATCTACTGTTCCGACACTGCAATGCAGTATACAATCAAAATCCGATAGATAGATGGATGAAGGGATGCATACTCCCCTTCCCTAAAAAGGGGGACCTCGGATTAGCCAAAAACTACCGAGGCATAACACTTACATCCATAGCTGCCAAAATCTACAATGCCCTACTACGAAACCGAATAGAACCCAAAATCGACAACATACTTAGAAAAAAACAAAATGGCTTCCGAAGAAATAGATCCACGACCTCACAAATATTAACCATCCGCAGAATCCTCGAAGGTGTACGGGCAAAGAACCTACAATCCTCGAAGGTGTACGGGCAAAGAACCTTTATGTATACATAAGTTCCGAATAAAGAAAGTGAACTGATTTTGTAAGGAGATATCTTGCGTACGTATGTGAATTGGAAGGGGATACTTACCGCAGGTGAAAGTCTGAGTGGGACAAAGAAGTAAACAGAAGTTGAAATTAGTAACAAATTCCAAGAGAACACTTATTTATTAATATCCCAGGGAAAAATGCAGATTTTAACATCCGAATTGACCTCACAGGTTTTTGGGATGTATAAATGGTAAACAGCGCCGAACGTCTTAGTTGTCTACCCGTAAAATCCAAAACAACTCCTAAAATAAGAGTAATGCAAGAGAGAAGGCTACACGAGGTTAAACAAGCTATACACACAGACACACAAACGCACACACACACACACACACATGTATATATATATATGCGTGTGTGTGTATGTGAGCGCGCGCATGCACGTGTGAATGTGGCTTGTGGGAATTTGTCTGTGTGTAGATATGTCTCTGTATATGTCTTTATGTCCTAGTATTTGCATGTCTCTACTAATCTCTCTCTCTCTCTCTCTCTCTCTCCCTCTCTCTCTCTTTATACATATATATATATATATATATATATATATATATATATATATAAGAGAAACCTTTAAAAATGACTCATATTTTTTGTTATATTTGTTTCAGCACACCCTGTATTTTTAGAATGTTAGATCTTCAGAAAAAGAAGTAATGAGAAATTTGAAATGAAGATTCAGAAAAAAACCACAAAATTACGGCCACCCTATCTCCCTAAATCAAATGAAAATTAATGTTTTCTTTTTTTGTTTTTCTATTTAGAAAAGACCAGGCCATTTGCTTTTTCCTGTCTGGTTGAGGAATGGCATTCAATTCCTATATCAAGATGTATCAATTTTTGACTCCTCATTCCTTTCCACTTTTAATTATGTCATCATCATGATCATGTCGTGCCGCACACACGGATATCCCTGACCCTCTCTCGCCACTCCTCCCTATCGTTCATCGCTTTTGGCAGGTCCTCAAGGCTACATCCCGTATCCTCACATAGCTGCTGTATGTAGGTTGGAGCTGGTCGTCTGGCACTTGCTCGGCGATAAGAGGGGGTCGATAGGAGTACATCACTTATTAGCTCGTCTCTGCTTCTCCAGCAGTGTCCTGCATGTCTTGTTCGTCTAACTTTGATAGTTTTCCTGATGGGTGGTAAGTGGCCGTACAGTTGGTGATTTGTGGGGTGTTGCCTCCAGGACTTGTTCAAAATTGCTCGCAACTTTCTTGTGTAGTTGCCGTCAAGCTTTTTCTCTAGCCGTTTAGTTAGCGTCCAAGTAGTTCATCTATATAGCAGTATCAAGACGTCTGCTGCTTGGAAGAAACTCCGTTTCATTTTACCGGTCAGGTCTGACTTCCTTATGACCGATAGTTTATCGATAGCTCCCCATGCCTTCGTTAGCCGCGTTTCGGTTTATGAGACACTGCTTCCTTCGTAGATGAACTTGTTTAATAGTTTCAGAGAACTACCACCTAGTGTGGAAATGTCGCCTGTTTGATTAAAGCACATGTATTCCGTTTTGTGTGCAATGGCAGGAAGGCATATGCTTGCGGCGGCTCATTCCAGAGTATACAGCAGTGTTTAGGCTGGAACGGGTGTATTTGCCAGAATCGTTGTGTCATCAGCGTCGGTAATTGTTTTTGCGGGGTACATTCTACTTCTTTTCTTTGTCAGCTCGAAGCCGTTTTCTTTGATTTTATCAATCGATGTTCTAAGCACGTAGTCTAGACAGATTATAAAGAGGTGTGGGGCTAGTGTGTCCCCTTGCAGTACCCCTGCTACAATGTCGAAGTAGTCTGTGTTTCCGTCCGGTGAACGTACTTTCAGTTTGGTGTTTCTGTAGAGAATCGTTATTGCTATGACGGTCCTTTTTGGTATGTCCTATGCTAGTAGGATATGTTCCATCTTCCCTCTGTGAATGGAGTCAAAGGCCTTGGTAATGTCGACAAATAGTATTCTCGCCTGTAGGTTTTTTGCCCGTTTGCCTTAAAGGATTCTGGGAATAGTCAATATCTGTGAGGTTGTGGATCTATTTCTTCGAAAGCCATTTTGGTTTTTCTTAAGAATGTTGTCAATTTCAGGTTCTATCCAATTTCGTAGTAGGGCATTGTATATTTTGGCTGCTATGGATGTAAGTGTTATACCTCGGTAGTTCTTGGCTAATCCGCGGTCACCCTTTTTAGGGAAAGGGAAGATGCATCCCTTCATCCATATGTCTATTGGATTTTGATTTTTGACTGCGTTACAGTGTCGGAGCAGTATGTCGTCGAATTTTCTGGTCTTCCATACTTCAGGGGGAATTTCATCAAGCCCTGCGGCTTTCCTATTTTAAATTTTTCTAAGTCCTGAGTCGAGTTCTTGAGTAAACGGTCCTAGTCTAATGTCTAATTGCTTACTAATAATTCTGTTGATTGGTTCATGTGTAAGTTTTTGTGGGTTTCCAAGTAGATTCTCGAAATGCTGTTTCCACAGTTTTACTTTTTTCTTGTTGGTTTGTAGCTTTCAATTTATCTTCGGCTGTGCTCTTCCTTCTACTCATACCGTTTATCGTTTGCCACGCTATCCTAGATTGCCTATCTTCAACTGAATCTCTAATCTTATCTATCTGATTTTGTATGTATTCTGACTTTTCTTTTAGATACATGCTTACTAATGCATTTTGTGCCTTTTTTAGTTTCAGGGCATTTGTGTTCTAGGTTTTGTTGGAATACATTTCGCTGTTGCCTCGAGGGGAGCGTTGACGAAATTCTCATATTCGTCATTCGGGGTACGTTTTTCTGTCTTTTCCTGTAGTGCATCGAATTTGTTTCCCAATGCTAACACATATTTATCTCAATTATCCCAGTTGTTAAGAAGGGCCCAGTCATAGTGTTTAGTGGTCACGGTTTGTGTGGCGTTCTTTCGTTGGCTTAGTCGTATTTTCCCTTAATTTCCCCTCCTTCTTTTGAAAGTTTGTATTGAGGTATGTTAATCTATTTTCTATCATGAAATCTGTTAGATGTTGTCCATTCCTGTTAGACGTATGGTGTAGGCGGTATTTGTTGTTTCCTTTTTCCCGATTTGGGCATCCATGTCTCCGCCAATGAGTAGAACCTCGTGTTTCGGAATACTATGCACAAGAGAGGATAGCTCATCGTAGAAGGCAATGAGTTCAGTTTCTTCACTACCATTGGTAGGGCTGTTGCAGGAGGTGATTGTTGCTCTGGTGTTGCCATTAAAAGTAGCTACCATCATCCTAGGTGGTATTCTCTCGATTCTATTAAGTGATTTTAACGCTCTTGGTCCTATAAGTATTCCTACACCTCCTACCGTGACATTGACAGAGTTTTTCCACGCTGATACAGTGGCTAGCGTCAATCAATTGATAGCATCGTGATAATTGATATACTCGTTGTGCGTCTATCAGTGTTCTTTTATGCATATTATGTCTATGTTATGTCATACGGCCGATGCTGTCAGCTCCGGTAATTGACTTATTCTATTTAAGTTTCCAACGTTGAATATCACTTGTTGTTTGAGCTCTGTAGCGGATTTTTCGAACACTGAAGCCAGTTCTCCAACCTCAACAGGACGCGCCCCTTCTTTACCTGAGCGAAGATCGATGCGGTTTATAAATGTGGTTTGAGTGTGGGTCATGGTTATCTTTCGATGGCTGTTTTTTATTCTCATCCGTAGAACCCACCCCTATAAATGATCAGCAGTTGTTCCTCGATCGAACAGACGATCCTGAGAGTTGAGCCGAAAGATTCATACGTCCAGGACCAGGTTAGGCATTACGTTAGGCCGTCAGAGGGTTTATTCGCATACCTTTAACTTCCATCATACTGATTACAATGGGTACTTTAAAAAAAAGGATTTTCTTTTCCAGTAAGTTTTAAATTAGTTTAAGTTAAAACTTACTGGAAATGAAAGGCCCTTTTTTTTCTTCACATATCTATTTTAGTGCCTACCTTCTTTTATTTGTTTGTTTGTTTGTTTGTTTGTTTTCCTGTCTTCTGAATATGGCCCAAACATGTGTTTTACTTCTACTTTTTTTACTAAAATAGAATTTCACAGTCCAACAGTGAATTTCAGTGGGCACATGGATATTCTATCATAGCTTGCTTTGTTGTCTACTGTTTTGTAATTTATGGATTTAAATAGAATTTTGGTACGTATACTACTTGGTATGGGAGGGGTAGAGTCGTCATTTCACAAGTTGTTTAGTTTTTTTGTACATTGGGGACTTTCTTTACTAAGGCTCTATATGGCAAACAAACTTTTAAACTCAAATGAAGGAGATAAGTAATAATAGAATAAAGGAATAGATTGATTTTGGAGAGACAAAAGTATCGACTATAAATAACTTACATGGGAATTAAAAACCTCTTAACAAAATTAAGTCATATTATAAAATATTATATTGAATACAATTTTATCAAAAAACTAAGAAAATTGTCATTTAAATACTATTCCATATAATTGATCACATAAAAAGTAAAACTAGAAATTATGAAATTTACTGTTAAGATATTATCTAAAATTACAAACAAATACAATATAATATTATATATCAAGATTATAATTATATCATACACATTATCATAATATTCATATTATCACTAAACCTCACATCCTTAAATTTATATATCATTTCATAAAAATGAAAACTACCAATAAAATGCTCTGATACTGTAGGGAGAAAGACAAGCTGAGTTATCTTGATAGTTGTGTAAAAGGATTTTCGATCGAAATATCAATTTCTTTGTAAGCAGATTTGCTTGAGTGTTACTAGAAGTCAGGTAAGAGGCATTCCACAAATAATCAGAACATAAGTCGGGGTTCTGTATCATCGATTAGAGATGATCAATTCTAAAGAACCAGTATCATATATATATATATATGTGTGTGTATATTTAGGCAGCATTTCTTTGTTAATGCAAATTTCATTAAACATAATAGACATTTTATGTCTACATATTTTCTTCTAGATCCGTTCGAATTCCTGAATTACTTTTATCGTATTCGGGGGGAATTGATTTATGTATTATCCATAGTTGTATGTATCCCTAGTACTTTCTGCCCGACTTTGGGCCATCATCAGGGGAGGATCTATTACAAAAGTGATGTAACTTTTGTTTTAGCATATTACTACAGTGTAAGGGCGTCTTTGCCATTAAAGATTATGGCGTTTGCTTTTAAATGTAATTCTGTAATTAGTGCCAGTAGCTAAAGACATTTAAGTACATCAGCACTGGTTCGAAAATTAATTCTATTGAGTGTTGGTTGAAGGTTTCTAATATGTAATGCTTCGAGAATCTGAAGTTTTTGTTTATTATTTTGATCCTATTTACCCAACTCCTCCGCTCGGGCAGGATATGACACAAGGTCAATTTTTTAAGCGGAGTTTAACAGGTTTGAATTCAGAGTTTTCCTTCTCTTAGACTAGTTGCCTCACCAAGGCTGAAGAACCTAGTCTGCCCTACTATTTACCCATAGCTGGAGGGAGAATAATTGGATTCATACCTTTCCCAAGGGTATTAGTGCTATGTGAAATGCAATCAGTCTTGTCCAGGAATTGAACTCGGATC
>OY757914.1:52097315-52122315 GCA_963585895.1 Sepioteuthis lessoniana
TGCAAGTATAGGAATCTGAACTTAGGTAGTTATCAACCACTAGATATAGCATTATTTACATAAAATATTGAATGAATAATCTATGTGAATAAATCAAACATCTGTGTGTGATTTTGTATCACTAAAAGACATAACATTGTCACGTCATTTTTAGCGTGAACACTCACAAAAAACCCATTTTTATATGTATGGTGTATATGAGAAATCCTTTAAGGACACCGAAAAAAACTCATTATTTGAATCATTTGAAAGAGATAATATTTATATAAAAATATTGATTCATCTTTTGAATGCTAATAATCTATTGCAAGTTTATTTTGTTTGTTTTTGTTTTGTTTGTTTTGTTTGTTTTGTTTGTTTTGTTTTGTTTGTTTTTGTTTTGTTTGTTTTGTTTGTTTGTTTTTGTTTTGTTTGTTTTGTTTTGTTTTTGTTTTGTTTGTTTTGTTTTGTTTTGTTTTGTTTTGTTTTGTTTGTTTTGTTTTGTTTTTGTTTTGTTTGTTTTGTTTTGTTTTTGTTTTGTTTTGTTTTTGTTTTGTTTGTTTTTGTTTTGTTTGTTTTGTTTGTTTTGTTTGTTTTTGTTTTGTTTGTTTTGTTTGTTTGTTTTTGTTTTTGTTTGTTTTTTTTACTGATTTCAAGAGACATCAGTCGTTAAAGAAGCACAACCATGACGATTAAAAATTCACAAACTGACCTTTTTCTAAGGTCATCTGTGTGTACGCTGTTCAAGAGTTGAATCCCTAAGAACTTATCATAAAGTAGCAACCAGTGGTGGAAGTACTAATGTTGAGTAATCATAAATATTCACGTTAAAAAATCGATCGCCCAACTATGAGACATATATCTGAAAAAATGAAGAGGTTGTGTTTCTATCGATAGAATAAAGAATATTTGGAAATCAATACGATACAGCAGTATTTCAAAGAGTCTTAAGCAAATATTTTTTAATGATGGCATTTAAAGGAATATAATTTGAAAAAAAAAACAAAAGAACATTATAGACATACCACTTTTGACAAAAAAATTGCAGGTAGAAAACTGAAAAAAATGTGAACAGGAAATCAAATAAACAATCAAAATATGAAACCTAATAGGAAGAGTTACAGACGAGAGTTCAGAAATCACCAGCAGTACAATTATTCTGATATTATTTAAAAAGAATTCATGGCTTCGGATTTAGGAAAAAATGCCTCTTTGAATAATTGCATAATAGAATAGAAAATAAACAATTGTGACTATAATCATTATTAGTGTAAAGTTAGCATAGTATGACAAAGGCAAATGAATAATACACACACACACACACACACACATATATATATATATATATATATATATATATATATATATATATATATATATATATATATATACCGGGACAAAAACATAAGCCCACCCTCAAAATGAAGAAAAAGATATTGTTTACAATTCTTTAATTATGAAAATAAGATGTATGAAACCAAAGTTAAAGATACATTTAAATATATAAAATAAGAAGATTAAATTCATTTTTTATGTATATTACCATTTATGTTAAATTTTAAAACTTATTTTTAACAAAAATATAAGACCACCAATAAAAACTAATGAAAAAAGGACTTAATTTAAATGAAAAATGTATTATATATAAACTATGTAATATAAAAGCTATTAAAACATTGATACTTAAAATACTAAAAATATAAATGGCTAAAGGAACTAAATTATCAAATATTGAGAATGGCGAGATTACAGCTCAGAAAAGAGTCAGAAAAGAGAAATTTCGCTAGAAAAACGATTATCTGAAATTACTTGAAAATTCAAATAAGTATGGAACAAGAAAAAATATCACCACAATTCAAGAGAAGAATTGTTCGCGTAGTAAAAAAGAAAAGTTTGACAACATCAAAAATATTTAGATATCTTGTGAACGCTCCTTGCGAACTAGAACAATTAGAAGGCATTTAAACAACGAAATCACCAGAAAAGAATGTATCGTCCAAAGTCAATAATGAAGCACAAAAAGAAACATGGGTGCTAAAAAATGGCGTAACGAAATTCAATTTAGACAGTCCAGACGTCTTTCAGACAGTCTTTTCAGAAAAATTGGCACGCAAATAAAGGAAATTACTCAACAAGGTATAGTGGAGGAGGATCTCTTATCATTTGGTGGGGTGGCTTTTCATCTTCACAAAAACTTAAACTACTGATTGTCAGAGGTTGACAAAAAACAGAAAATTATGTGAAGATGCTAACTGATTTATCTCTTGCAAAATAAGGACGTTGTCTATGTGGAGAAGGATGGATTTTTCAGCAAGATAATGTTGCTATCCCCGATGCATCAATAACAAAGAAATACTTGCTTGAACAAGCTATCTCAAAATATATCTCAGACATAATCAGCTGTGAGAGAAAGAGAAAGAAAAGAGGAAAAAAAATAACCAGATATACATTATATACGTACGTATAAGTACGTTCGCGTTCACGCATTAAACACAAAGACGAAGAAAGAGAAAAGTAAAAGCAACAATAGGATATACATGCATATATACAAATTTATAAATATACGACAGGTTAAAAAGAAAAAAAAAATTAATGAATAAATTTGAATTAAAAAGAATCAGACCCCAGTCAAAACAAATATTCTAATAGTCCCTTGAAAAAGACAACGACGTTCGAAACGTATGTCAGGAAAATATAACTTTAAAAAACCTTACTGGAAATCATTTGCAGACCAATTTGTTTTAGTATATATATATATATATATATATATATATATATATATATATATATATATATATATAATCGTATTAAATTAAAGAAAATACGTCCTTTATTGAAACCACAGGGGTCGCATGTTCTGATTCCGTTTGCCATCGGAAAGCAATAGTACGAGGGGAGATTGAAAAGTCGGGTATGGCAGACTATATATGGAAGGAAAATGGAAATCATCTGCCCTTATGGGGCAAAGATGAAATAATTGATAGGGCTGAACATTGGAGGATTAGACACCTTAACGAATCAGCACATACGTTGGGCTACAATGACTTACTGAGTTGACCAAGTATAGAGTTGAATGCAATATGGGAACCGATAATCAAGAAGGCTAGATTTTTAAAAAAATCTGAATATGAGCACAGGTAAAAAATCATACATAACAGTAGTAATTCTAGCTAAAGTAAGAACATTAAGTTTATAATACCCAAAAATTCACACTGAATTGTCCAGCAGGACACATAGCGTAACGGTTATAAGCGTTGGTTCCCTGAGCTTCTATAAAGGCAATCATCTGCAGGTTGCAGGTTCAATATACAGGTGTAATATACAGGAATGCTTAACACTTTACCCGGTTATGGCAAACGGTATCAGAACAGGCGACCCGCGTGGTTTCAATAAAGGACATAGTTCGAAGTTCTGTGAAGGCTCCCGAGTTCGACAAGCACCTGAAGAAGGCCGGAGGACATATCGGCCGAAAAGTTGTGGAAATAACAATAACGATGGAGACTATAGTCCGAAAAACCTTAATGATAAAAATCAATAATCTTCATCACAGAAATTTAGACAACTAAAGTAAATAGAAAGCCTCATGTTGAATAGTGATCGTGAGGTAATAGTTTTCATAGAATATTGATAATATGTTTCATATATATTTAATAGCAAGGATGCTTATCTGCCACTACTGTTTCATGCAATCTTTACACGGCATGAAACCAGTGATGGCAGACAAGAATACATACTAGTAAATACATGTAAAAACGAGTATGAATTTATTTATTATATATTTCTATCAGAGATATTGAGCACTCTCTTAATTATACTGCATTTGGTCTGCCACAACCCCCACCAAGTGAGATAGTGACCACCGAATACTGGTTAATATATATATATATATATATATATATATATATATATATATATATATATATATATACTATGGTATTCATGTTATTGTCACACAATAAAAGGAGAAGAAACTGGCAAGCTATTTATTTGAGCAATAATATCATTAAAACTCTTTAATGTATAGGATAAAGTAATTTCCAATATAAAGTGCACATTAATACAAAGCACATGGAATTTGAGAAGCACTTACTCACTTTGGTGTTATAGTGTTGAGGGATAACTATTTTTAGTTAAATGATATGCTATAATAAGACAGCTAATTATATATTGATTAAAAATAACCATATTATTTCTTTATTTTTGTATGTTGGCAATTAATCATAAATTCTATAAATATGTTGCGATTTGCAATTGATATGATATAAACGAATATATATATATATATATATATATATATATATATATATATATATATATATATATATATGTGTGTGTGTGTGTGTGTGTGTGTGTGTGTGTGTTTATAACTCTGATGGATTTTTTTTTACTAAGCTAAGCTTAGTTTTGCTTGAGTACTGTCTCCCATTTCGATTTGAACTCATGCATGATGGTATAATACCCTGGTTTACTAACCCTTACACCACGTGACATGCCCATTATATATAAGCATATAATATGTTATATTGTTAAAGTTAGTAGCTGTTAATATCAAGTGCTTGACTAATTGTACCGTTATAAAAATTCGCCAGGCACTTAAGTTTAGTCTTAATTATAATTCTTTCTTTGCATTTTTTTTTTTAGTCAATGTTCCAGAGATTCATGTCGCTGAATTTTATGGTGTTCAGCTAGAACTGAATGGAAAAGACCAATCAGGAGATAATAAGTACCCCATGAGACAAAAAATAGTGATAAAAAGAGAGGGGGAAATAGAAAAGAGAAAGAAAAAAGGAGGAATGCTTGAAGAAAATGAGAAAAAATAAGACAAACGTAAATGTGAAAAAGATAAAAATAAAAATAAAAAATAAAAAACGATAAAAATTGAAAAAATGAAAGCAAAGAAAACTATTAAAATCGACAAAGAGAATGAAAGGAAAAGGGGAGACCTTTTGACTCAAGGGAATATTACAGGTTAAATATCGCCATTCTGTTGATCATTAAACAAACTAGGCTATCGAGGGTAAGAAATGTTTAATATGTATTGTTATACCATCAGAAATATAATTAACTCAATGGAAGCAAATCGATGTCGATTACACATTCTTTAACTAGACCCCTAATATTTATTTTTTTTGAAGTTCATTGAAAGATGGAATGCTGTATGGAATTATAAGAATTTAAAAAGCAAATTGTAATTAGATTTTAGGGGTTGTTATCTACGGTATCTTTGCCAACTGTGTCAATAATTGGATCACCTGATTCGCCTCCCCCTTTTTATTCTCTGACCACCCAAATTTCATTTTATTCAGGTTTAATCTGTAAACACACACACACAAACACACACACACACACACACACACACACACACACACACACACACACACACACACACACACACACACACATATATATATATATGTATATATATATATATATATATATATATATATATATATATATATATATATATATATATACCCAGCAGCAGGATGCGACACAATGTCAGTTTTTAAGGGGAATTTATATAGTGAATTCAGAATTTTCTTCTCCTAGACCTGTTGTCATACCAAGGATAAAGAGCTAGTATACCCTGCTATTTTACAAAAGTTGGAGAAATACAATAGTTCGATTCATACCTTTTCCCAAGAGTATTAGCGGTATATAAAATGTAAACAGCATCGTCACGTAGTTGAACTCCGGGAGCCGTGTCCATTTCTTACAACGCTGACCAGTACACCTCGAACCATATAATTGAACACACTCAGTCATTAGACACACATATTTTCAGCGACGCAATTCATTTGACGTGGGTTCACGTATCCTTAGTTTACTTCTTTTAAAAACACCAAGACATTACTTTCGCTTCTCTAATTACCACAGTTTTCCTCCATTTCACAAAAATACGTACTCAAAATTGACTCATAAGTGCATGACATCATGAAAAAATATTGTTCATCGATGACAAAAAGCATATTTAGTTATTGTGATTCTGTGGAACAATGGTGTTTCGTAGCAGAAAAATTACTGTATCAAATAGAGTTCATTTCTGTTTATGATTATAAAGCTTCTTAAGGATTTTGAATTGAAAGGTCCAAATTTTGAGTTCGGCTTTTAAATCTCTTGATCAATTCTCAACAAGGTAAATCATCTATTTTTTTAGCTATTTAATTAAAAAAAGAAGAAAGGAAAACAAAACTAAAAAAAAAAAAATATCCTTCAAAACCAAAAAACATAACTAAATAATATCAGTATGAACTTACCCAACTCTTTCGTCGCTAATCTGATGTGACACAAGGTCAATTTCAAGCGTAGTAATGCTGGTTTTAATGCAGGGTTTTACTTCTCACTTATAACAAAAGTTAAAGAACCCCATGTTCCATTTTATTTTCCCATAAGTGTGGGAATAAAAGGTGGAATCGTGCTTTTCCAAAGGATTTAACACCTACTGAAAGGCAATCAGCGTCGTCTAGGATATCAACTTAAATTGCTGATTTAATTTCATACGAAGATAACCGTTTCGCTAAGCACCATCTATATGTGTATAGGTATGGTGATTTTAATATCATTCCTTCCTTCTTGCGTAGTGTTCCTCATTTTACTTTTCAACATCAAGGGATTACTGACAAATTGACTGCATTTTTAAATACTTATGACAAGTACAGTATATAAAAGTGAACGTATCAATTATTGTATTGATACTTATAGCGTAAGGTTTGTTGTTCCTTCTCTTTATTCAACATATTGGAACATTTCCACATACCCAAACAGTATTTCCAGATTTATTTTTTCATGAAACTTTTTACATTCACTATTTAGCCACGCCCCACTAAAACTTGGAATATCTGGAAAAAAAAAACTAAAAAAACTACCTCAAATTTCTGTTTTTTCAATACTGGTTTCCTTCAATAAGATAATAAAGTGAGTCGGTCGATTTTATGGTGAAATCAATGAGGCTTATCGACAAACTATATAAAAATATACTTTAGAACCAATACTTGTATCCCGTTGTCATTTTATGGTTCAATTACATTGACTGATGACTGGCGCGCGTCTTTCTCTGTTGGCTATCGACCAGTTAATTCAAATCCAGCTCAACACAGAATTGACTCTCTAATTTGGATGGTTGTGTTTTCGAGTAAAATAAAACTGTAATCTGAACAGGAATGCTTTATTTGTTTCTTGTCGATCAAGTTTTCTTAAGTTTTAATGACTTTTGGACAAAAACAAAATAAAATAAACAAAAATAATAAATAAAAATAAAACAAATAACTCACTTGGTCTTTACAATCACCTGCTTTATTACGCCTACTAGATTAAACTAAATCAAATCAGTTTGATTTATATCTTCATTTTAATTACGGATAACATGCCTGCATTTCTTTTGGCGCCAATTTAAACTGATTTTTCTAACAATTAAACCAATGTCATAACTGGACACTTGAAGGTGGCTAGTGGGTACACCGTTGTATGAGTGACGATAAAGTCATCAACTAGAGGGATGATGTAATTAGCAAACTGAGTCTAAATTCTAATTGTTTCTGTTCAATTCTCGCTAATACCCTTACGAAAAACCTCATTCCGTGTCTTCTTACTAATTATAGTTTAGATAGTTATTCACTATTTTTAGTTTAGTTGTTATGCAAATATAGATTAGGAGGGTGTCCTCGTGGTGTAATGGTTAAAGCACTGGACTGCGGAACCGTAGTAAGCGAGTTCAAACTCCAGTCGCGCTATTACGTTCTCTTTCAGACAAATACCCTTGGGAAAATTATGAGCCCCTTTATCCTCCCAGGTTCTGGGTTAAATAGCATCACTGTTGTTCTTCTCGACGAAAGTTGATATGCCTTTAAACAAAGAAACCAAACCAAAGCTAGATTGATGGGAAATCCAGTGAGAATCGAAGTAATAAAGATCTGAGAATCTAGCCTAATAACCATTACATCACGTGAAGTAAATAAATAGTTTCATAAATATAGCTCTCTAGGCCTTGCTAGAGCAACCTGTATAGGAGATAGACGAGTCTGATATTCAGACATCAATGCATTAGCGTGGCAGAATAAAATAAATTACTTTACATGTCTTACAAAAGAAAAAGTAAATTCTGCAGTAGATGGAGAAAAAAGCGATACTGAGAAAAATATTTTGAATAAATCGGTAAACAATAGCAATCACACTTCTAAAAAAACTGACAGGAATTATTAGATAGTTACGGTAGCAATTCACTAAGGAAAGTAGGAACAACTGACATTGGATTTTAAACTTTCAGTCTATCTTCTGGTAAATAGTCTCACTGTTGCTTAGTGGCTTTGAATTCAATGCCTGGCTCAATGTGTGGAAAAGATATACTCTGGTAAGACCAGAACGAAGAAAAACGGTATCGCGTTTACGGAATGAGATAGTCTTCAAATAATATAAAATATCATAAAATATTTCATCTGAGTCCAAAAAGGCAACTGAGCATCGCGTCTATTTTATGCGTATAATGATTGCCAACACGCACAAACCCACACAGATATGTGCATATGCACACACACACACACACACACACACACACACACACATATATATATATATATATATATATATATATATATATATATATATATATATATATATAATGCAGCATTTAGTTCAGTAAATCCGGAGATGGGAAAAATTCCAAGCAGGACCAATAAAATATTCAAAAATAGAATGTTAAATTAAATAATCCCGGTTAAGAGCTCAATGAGAATAAAATCCACTGAGTACACTATTTTCTCTTAAAAAACAACAATCAGTCACATTAAGATAATATATTTATTTCCGCCCTGTTTAAAAGCATTGATTTAAATCAACACTCTAAAAAATTGCTGGACTTCTTCAGATCAAACAAAAAAATGGATTGAAATAACGTTTTCACATTCGCAACCAGACTTGAAAAAAAAACTTATTTTTCCTATATAAACGTAACCCTTCCAATTCAAGTAACAATAAGTATCAACTTGTAAAAAACATCTGGTTTCATCATACTTCAAATTTAACAGAAATAAAATTTACGGATAAAAAAATACGAATCTAAACATTCAAACATTTTTATTTAAAAAAAATTATTCTGACATACCTAATTTTTGTACATCAATTATTATCATTAAAATTAACAAAAAATCTTAAACTAATGTCATTTACGGCAAAATCCGACTCCAAATTATAATAATAGAGCACAAATAACTTATAAAAATTCAAATGCTCATTCATTTACCAATTTAATAAATCATAGTTATTATTTTTTATTTATTTTTTATTCACTAATTTTTGAAAATAGTATTTATATACAGAGAGATGTGCAGAGAGAATGAATTTATCTAGTTCGGCGCAAAAGCCATTTTCCATTTTAAAAATTTAACAACTTTTGAATAAAAGTATATATTTTTAACTAGTTTTATTTTTACACTTCGTGTATTGTTCTGTGTTTCGTGTAAATCAATAGGCGTTACGTAAGCGTCCCTATTACGTGGCACCGCATGAACTATAAATTAAAGTTGGAATATCATTTCTGTTACTCACGACCGTTTGTAGCCTCACAGGGTTTTAATTGTTCATTTGATTAATTTTTGCACCCTATTTTATGATACAATGATGATGTCTAGAAGTTTAGACTGATTTTTCTTGTTTCCTAAACAGAAAGTTCATCTAAAAAGTTAGATATAAGAAAGTAGATGCAATTAAAATAGGTACAACAGTGCAGCATTACACCATAAGAAAAGAAGAGTTTCATAGACGCCTTGGCAAAAAAGTCCAGCCGAAATAAGTGGGTTAAATACCAGAGAGACTTTTTTGGAGAAAATTAACGTTTGATTGATTATTCATTTCTGCCTTAGTAAATACAGCTTAAATCCCGATACTGTCTGATCACACCTTATATAGAATCAAATTAAACAGTTCAATGTTTTCTATAACTTGTAGAACTGTTCAACACAAATGGCTTAATTTCTATATTTAAACTATTTCTCTACAATCTTATCAATTTAATATCTAATTCGAAAAGGCATAGATAGTTTCTGATACTTAAATCTACGTTATACAAACGTACAATATAATCTGTTTTTGGTTGAACCGTTTTATATCATGTTTGCCCGTTATTTTCTGGCTGATAGTTCTATGCTACTTTTATCAACCCCTCTATGTTCACCTTTAGTCCAGCACTTTTCATGCATCGATTAGATTACATAAATTGCTATATCTATATCAGCATGTCTAATACTTTGGACATATCGTCTATGTTGAGATTTTTATTATCAGGTGTATTTCGATTTCTTTAATCCTTCCATTTTTGATTCTTTCTTTATATTTTTTACTGACTTCATTTCTCTTTCTTTTAGGTCTATTTCTTTCATTGCAAAGTGGAAGAGATTAGCAAATCTATTACTTTCTTTTCTAATTCAATTTTTTTCTTTCTCCTTTCGTGTGTGTTTACTAACTGTAGCATTCAAGTTTTTGTAATGTACCTAAATATTAGCTTTAGTCTCATAGTGGTTGTTTTCTAAGTCAATTTTGTATTAATTTTCTTCGACCATTTTCTCATTTTACGTGTAGGTGTTCTTTATTCGCGCTTGAGTAATGCATTCTCAGGCAGGTAATTACTTTCCTAATTTTAGAATTTTTTTTTTAAATTTCAGCAAACATTCAGTTTATGAAAAGGAAACTGTATATAACTACTGGCATTGTCATAACTTTATTTTTTGCTTTTAATTTTGTCCTAAATATGGTTCTTATTCTCTGATAGAATTCTTATTTTTCTTTATTTATGATTGATATCATTTGCTTCATTAATTTCTAAATATTTATAAATCTTATAGTGTTCTAACTCGGTAGTTTCCGTGTGTACATCTTCAGTGTTTTGGGTTTCTTTGTTTAATGGCATATCAACCTTTGTAGGTTATTTAATGCCAAAGCTATCCTGCTAGAAGGACAATAGTGGTACTATTTCATCCATAGCTAGGCGGATAAGAGGGTTCATACCTTTCCCAAGAGCATTTGTCCGAAAGTAAACGTAATAGCGCAACTGGAGTTCGAATTTCCTTACTACGATTCTGTCGTCTATGACCATTACACCACGAGGACTTCCCGTCATCTAGAGTGATACGTTTTAGACTTTACTAGTGAGCTTTACTTAAATGTGACCTCTGCACATTTATCTAGACAACTTTTATCCCTATGTGGTCATTAATCTTTTGACAGTGGCTAAGAGACCTTCAAAATCCTCATCATTTTTTGCTTATAAATTTAAATCGTCTTAATAGAACGGGTGCTTTGTCGTTTTACAGTACTTTTATCTTTACAGTCTTTGTAAATTTTAGGGAGAAAGGCATCAGCGGTATAAAAAAATAAAAAGGAGCAAGTGTGTCTCTTTTCCATTGTTAATGTTCAGATTATAAATTTTTAATCTGCCTTTTTCACGGATTAATCTAAGGTTTTTGTCGATATTACAAAGATATCCCTTAAAATGCTGAAAACTTTTTACAACTATTCTTTGGGTACGCAATAAAAATCTTTTTTGTAGTCAATCCAAATAATACTGAGATTTTCCTGTTTGGACCGACATTTCCTCAAAATCATCTTATTTACAAGAAGATATTTGCGACCATATGATTATTTTTGCATCCCTTTTGTTTTAAATTGATTAGGTCCTTACATACTATGAATTTTACTATTCTCTTCTTTAGAATCGTTGTTATCATTTTGTATATTTTAAAAAGGCATGTGGTGATCGGTGGATTTTTGCGTTCATTAATTCTTTCGTTTTTGGTTGCATTTATGTTATTGATTTTGTAAGACAGTTGGACATTCTTTCAGGTTCTTTAATGATTTCTGATATAAGATTTGTCATTAGTTGAAATACAGAGGACAAGTGGTAGAGCCAAGTTTGCTATTTATTTATTCAATGTAACTTCTATTCATATGTAACTTTAAGTCTGTTTATAATCACTTCTATTATAATATCTTCGAGCATTTGTGGTTCATTATTTTCAGAAGTTCTTTTTTTTTTAATTTCAAATCCACTTTCTTTCTTATTTTATGATTTATATGGCTTTATATATTTTTCAAAATGAATTCAGTTTTTCAATTTTAGATGTTTCTTTTACATTTATTGTCTTTTTTCCTATTTCTCGATAATTTTTTTTGTGGGGTCGTAGCGAAATATTTTGTTATATGTATAGAATTGTGTCCCTATTTCTTATCCTCAAATACGCCGAGCTCCAAATTTTCTTTAATATCAGGATCGTTCTAATTTTTGCTTTCTTTTATCTTGCTTTCCCTAGTTTTTACCTTGACATCCCGGCTCATATCATCAAGTATGAATGATTCCCCTCAGTATTCCTTATTTGTGTATCCTAAATTTTCATCTGCTTTGTCAAAAGCTATTTTGTTGATGTGTTACAGTTACTTGACTTATTATTGCATCGGTTGCATATATTATTTTATCTAAAAGCGAATGATTTGATTTAAACTTTTGTTGAAGATCTTCTTTGTTATCACTTGCCAACTTCATCAGCATTAGGTTATCTTTGTCATTTTAAGTTTGGGGTGTACTCTGTCTTGCATATAAGTCAAAGAACACATATGATACCTATATTTTACAATTCTCTTTTGACTATATTTGTGTATTTATTTTTTAATGGTTGAAGTAATGATCTTTGTAGATCAGTGCTGGAATTTTTCCGGTTCTAAAAACCTCTGAGGTAAGAAGAGAATTTTGTTTTTATTGTATATTTTTCAAACTTTAAAAAGTTCATCATTGAGAGACGCAGTCCTTTGTTATCATGTGAAGACCACTGCAGAATATATTATAGAGAGTGGTTATCATTATGGTTTCGGTGCATTTTAATCTTATTACTATTTTTAATTTGCAGACTCCGTCAGCAGAAAAATATTCTAACCTCATATATTTGATAACCCATAAAAAGAGAATTTATGCTATGAAATACGTGGTACCTTCAATAGGTTTCCAGACTTTTTTTGTTCAGGCATTTAAATTCGTCGTAGACTCTTGAAAATTCAGTATGCTTTTGCTATATATCGTATGAGATGACTGACTAATTTTTATGATTTCAGTTTCAAATGAACAGCTACAGCAGCAATTTGAATACACCCTACTAAAGCCTGATTGTCACAGCTGCTTAATTTCGAAAATGCAATCTGAACGTGAGGAAGAACGATATGCAATAAATTTCTGTTTTAAATTTGGAGAAATGACAGAGAAACGTATGGAATGATACAGTCTGCTTTTGGATCATTTTGCATGAATAGAGCATCAAATTTTGAATGGAATAAGCGATTCAAGGAAGGTTGGGATTCTGTGAGGGATGTTGAGAGTGGTGTGAGGAGTAAGGAAGTTAATACACCAGACTTGATTGGCCAAAGGGTTAGGGTTAGGGATACTATGTTGAGGTTTTCAGGGAGTTCAGCAAGAGATTCCATCGGAAGAGCCCAGCACTCTTCATATCGGTCAGTGGCATTTCCACCAGGACAATGCACCAGCCTACAACTCCATCCTTGTCACAGACTATTTGACCAAGATGGGCATCAAGACAGTTCTTCAGCCTCCCTATAGTCCAGACCTTGGTCCCTGTAACTTTTGGTTATTTCCTAAGCTCAGAGGCTGTCGTTATGAGACAATTGAGGAGATGAAAGAGGCTGTGACGAAGATCCTTGACACGCTCACACAAGAGGACTTGTATGAAGCCTTCCAGAAGTTGTTGAACGGTACAACAAGTACATTGCAGCCGGAGAAGATTACTTCAAAGGTGGGCTAGTGTTTCATGTGTGTACTCTTAATAAAAGTCCATATGCGAAAAAAGTCTGGAAACTTTTTCAATGATCCTCGTATCTTATAAATGTATGCGTTTTGCACTCAAAGGAGTACGAAATACCTTCTCATTGCTCTGAGAAAAAGGTTTACCAGTCTCAATGGGCACCTACATAACTATATTTAACGCTGGAAATGAAGATAGAACATGTAAAATAGGTTTGACGTAAAAATTAATATAAAATGGCATTTTTTTTTTCTTCTTCTTCTTTGCTCTGCCCAATATTAATTTAGAAAGAAAACAAAAAAGAGAAAAACCAAAGGAAACACTGATATATAAAAAGAATTAATTGATATGTCAATGAAAAATATTTGAAACAATATTAATTGTAAAATTATTATTTTTTTACTGTTTTGAGAGTTTTTCAGAAACGCATTTGCCGAAGGTTTTCCACAGGAGTTTGAGTGACAGCAAGACTCAACAAGTCTATAGGACTCTTTCAGCATTCTGGCTTATCTTAATAAAGTTTTGATTTGGATGATATCTACTCCTCTTCCTATTTCCAAGCTGTACCAATCCTTTGGTGACGGTACCAAGCTCATTAATTACAACTTGTATCACTGTCACTTTCATGTTCCATAGTGTTTCTTTCATTTCTCTTGCAAGGACTTAATACTCATGCCTTTTTTCACTTTCTTTCAGTTTTACCATGTGGTCAGCCGGAACCGCAAAATCTACTATTCGGCAAGTTTTTTTTTTATTTTTGTTGACTCGCACTAGGTTTGATTGTCTAGCCGAGATTATCATTCATTTTTATCTCAAAATCCCCAAATTTGTGCGTCTTATTTTCTAGAACGGCTTTCGGTTTGAGCCATATACAATTTCTTTGTATGGTCAAATTTAAACTTCTTTACTTAATGCCAATAGACCACCTCCTCCGCCTAGTCGTGTCTAGTCGTATACTCATTTTGTGCTAATTTACTGCATTCGCTTATTATGTGATCGATCATTTCATCTCTGTCACCACATAACCCACATTAGATATTTTGTTCAATCTTGTTTATTCTTGCTTTGACATAGTTCTTATAAGTTTCCCTTTCTTAGTCATATGAGATGTCACTTGTTTGTCACTTTAGATATCTATACACGTGTTTTTCTTTCCATTTTTGTTTTCTGGCTATTGGTTCATGCCATGGCCACATTTTTCAAAAACTTGAGGATGCATTGATTTATATGTAGTCGGTCATCTGTTCCTCTTATTCCTTTGCGGTGTTCTTTTTGTTTCTTCCGTAAGATTTTGCGGCATACAAGAGATCAAAATATTACTTCTATCTGTGTGGTTAGAGTTTTTTTCATATTATTGGTAAATACGTTATTGGTCTATATGTGCTGAGTATATTTTCTTTCTGGATCAAGATAGTATTCCCCTTAATGATCCATTCGGAAATGCTAGCTTCTTGCCGCCATTTATTCAGTAGCAGAGACAATCTCTCATGGACGGGTATGCATTTTGTAAACCAGATGTATGCCGTAATGGTCTGGTGTTTTCTAATTTTTCTTTTACTTTCGTGGTTTTAGGTGTACGTTCGCCTCTGTGCCTTCTTTCATATGTTATATCAATTTGGTCTTTCTGATATCTTCTTTATATTCTCATATTTTACACCAAACTCTTTAATTTTCTTTGCATCCTGTTGTTGATTTGTCTTGTGCATTCTCCACCAATTTGTATTAAAATGCCCTAACGTTTTTTTGGAAGGTTCCGTTTGGCTTGAATTGTTTGACCCTTTCCCAGTATCTTTAAGTATCCTCACTTCCGCCAATTTTTAAAAAAAATCTTTCTTCTAGTCCTATTGTTACCTGTTAACTGATTTTTCCGTCTCTTTATTTGCCTGCATCTTTTGGCATTCTTCCTTCCGCGCTATTTTCATTGGTTCTTAAGGTTTTCTTTCTAGTGTCATTTACCATCTCGTATTTATATTTCTGTTCGTGTTCCTAATGAGAATAGCAATTTTGTTACTACCCAGTTTTGCTTCTGTATAAATTAGATCGTTTACTTTAATGATGTTGTCTGCTCGGATAATTTTTAAGCTATGTATCAACCTTTTAATTTATACGTTAATCTTAAATCCTTAGGTAATGTAACCTTCTCTTTCATAATAATTTCATGAACTACACATTGTTTCTTTCATTTTGTGTTAACATTGATTTTGTGATACTAATTTGAGTACTATTTTGTATTTCAATATTCCATGTTTAACTTCGTTTAGCTGACTCTCCTTGAGCATATTATTCATGACCTACTGGCCCACATATTTTAATACCTTGAGGTTAGAAAACATGTTTTTCTTTAAGATCAATATCTCTTTATCAATAGAGCATAGGCAATTTGTTCTAAGTTTAGGGAAATATGAGCTGAAAGTTTTTCACATAAGCGTTTACTAGGGGTTTTTCCTTGGAATCTGAGTAGCAGAAAATCAGCTCAAAATCAAGTTTCAAAAAGTGTAATTTTAAAGATTATTCTAATGAAACGCTAAAATATCAGTAGCAACGATTTTAATCAGACATTTACGAGTTAAAGGAATTTTGGCATCAAATAATCTATAAGGGTTGATAAACCAGATCAAAACCAAAACTTTATTTCATGTCGAGCGCATTATCTTTTTATATAATGATCAATTATTGCTGTGAGAGTGTGACTGACTGCAACATCCACCAATGATAGGTACGCAGTTACAAATAAGCATATCAATAAATAGATATTTTGATACAAGTTTTGAAACATATTTCCTTCTATCAATGCAAATAATGATTGGAATCTGTTTTCATATAAATACTCTCAAGTTATGTAGTCATTACATACCAAGATGTATATTCTATCCTCAGGTTACTTACTATTTTACATCTTGTAAGTATTTCTAACTCTTAGTAACTGGTAATTGTCTTCTTCAAATCCAAATAACTGAAAGTCTCCTCAGCTCTTCCAAATTCTTGTCAATATTCTAACTGATCTCAACATTGCAGTTGTTTGGACAAACACAATTTTTTCTATGGTTTCCAGTTCCCTGGATCTTTTTCGCTCTTTTTGCTTTGTTCTCTAGGCTCTAAGAATGATTGGCATCACAGTTACATTCATGTTCCTTAATTGATTTTACCTTTCTGGCAGATCCAACCTTTCCACATGTGAAAGAAGTTTAACAGGATTGAATTCTCCTAAATAGTTTTCCATCACAAGATTAAAGAGTCCAGTCTGCCCAACAATTTACTCATAGCTGGAGAGATTATAGTTGGATGCATATCTATCTTAAGTGTATTAGCGCTATATGAAAAGCAAACAGCCTCTTATAGGTTTTGAACTCGTGTCGCTGTGTCCATTTCCTAGTATAATAAATATTACACTACCAGCACCTCTAAAGATTATGGTATTTGTCTAACTTTTAGCCATCTTTCATTTTAAAAATGTGACCTGTTTTGAGGAGAATTTCTGGTTTGTGCATACACTATATGTTTTTACGGTCGATATTTTATTGTGTACACATCCTTGAAGATCCCCAGTTATGAATTGATCCGTTTTACTTTCCAGTTATATTCTCCTGCATCTTATCGATGTTAGTTTTTAGCTTAGTTTTTATGGCATAATTTTGTGCTACTGCTAGAGGGTAGAGTGTTTGCAAATAGTCCGGGAGACCGGGTTCCAAAGACTTGAAATAAATGGTACTTGACACTTCCTTGCTTAACACTAAGCATTATAAGGTACGTATTAAGGGTAAAGTGGAGCAATCCAGAGAAAAGAGTAGCGGTCTTCCCTACACCTCGTTGTAGTAGCTATTGAAAATGAAGCCTTCGGATCACCTACGACTACAGTCGCCAACTTTAAGAGAAATGCACTTTCTCGTTTTATGGTTCCTCTTGGTAAGCATGTCTATTTCAACCTCAGTTTTTCAGGATTACTGTATAGATGTTTTTCTCCTCATTTCTGTCTCCTTGGATAAAAAATCGCTTTTCCTTGTTTGTCCCAATTTTTATTTTTGTTGATATTAACTGCTCAAATAAATGGAACAGTAAAGTCTATTAGTTGACAAATCATCCTCCCTTTATTGTCTAAAACTTGGATTGGTCTTCCGACTTGCGTCAAATCTTTTATAAAAATCTAAATTTAGTCGCTTGCACTATGTCCATTGGATCACATTCTCTACCTAATCGGGATTAGATTTATATTAGTTTTGGTTCTCTTCTGCTACATTTTTATCATTCTGTGTTTTCTTGTTATGATATAATGACTTATTGTCTAATTGTATTATATATAGGGTTACAAGTAAAGTTAGGTTAAGGAATGGAGCTAGAATGGAAACCTCAAATAAATCGTTAGTGTTTGTTGTCAATGTTTTTTTCATATGAAATATGCTCATTAAGGTTCCGAACTTCAAATTTTCTGGAAAAGTTAAAAGAAAAAAGGGAAAAATTCGTAAACAGCAAAGAATGTTTAAAAAAAATTGAATTTAATAATGTAGCCCAACCTTCGTAAATCAGGCAAAAAATAAGGGTTTATATTTCTATATCTGTCACGTTGTCAATTGAACGGTCTAAGTTGCTGAAATAAAACAAGCAATATCCCAGGAGATGCAAAGGTGTTATCGATTTAAAATCATCAAACATTGTCTAAAGAAACTTATTGTTCTATGAAAATGAGAACATTACCTTAAGAGAATCTTGACCAAAAATTTGAATGAAATGCAATCTCACACGGATTTTCCACATTAAATATAAAAGACCCGCTGACAGAATCAACTTGATCGTGTTAAAATACACTCAATCTGTATTTCTTGTTCAAAAGCCAATGTAATGAGTTGAAAATCAATTTTACGCATTTCGCTAACAAAAGCAGAAGCAGAGAACAAGACTTTCATTTGATGCAGCATAAAGTTACACGCACTCATTCGTAATACGATATTTTCTGAAATAAATAATGGGTATTATTTATAAGGATAACAGTCAAGGTGCAGTATTAACTCTGCATTTACGAGCAGAATGTAATTTTACGATATTGGTCTCGTCTCAATTCATCCACATTTTACAATATGGCTACTTATGGTGATAATGCTTCTGACGTTCTAGAACATGGCTTTAAATCAATAAGTTTATCGCTATGAGCTGCTCCTGGACTGAAGACTCTGTAGCAATATCGCCTGTGGCAGATGTCGGCGTTTAAACTCAGGTGAAAAAAAAAAAAAATTGAATGCTGATTTTCCAGTCAGACAAATCTTCTCAGAATTTAGATTGCTTCCGTCACGCTTGGAAATTGCTATTTTGTTTGTCAAAGGCCAAATCATCTGGCATTAGGATATGAGTTAAGAAGAGACATTTTTGAAGCAATGCTTAGATGACAAGCATGAATTTAAATGGAGAATGGACTGAGAGAAATGTATCTACATTTCCCCTGTTATCTTCTCACTCTCTCTCGTTCTCTCATCTCTCTCTTTCTCTCTTTCCCCTCAATCTCTTTCTTTTTACTTGTCTGTCTGTCTGTCTGTCTGACTCTCTCTCTCTCTCTTTCTCTCTCTCTCTCTCTCTCTCTCTCTCTGTTTATATATATATATATATATGCTTTCTTGAAAACACTAATCATGTCACGCGATTTTGTAATCTTGGACGCTATGAAATTCATTCAGTTTTGATTTCTATTCAATTTCTAAAATTATTCATTTGATTTTTTCGTTTAAAACATACGATAAGTAAACTAAACCCCCATAAAAAAAACTTCTTTCGAAACAAATTATATTAAGCTACCTAAGAGAGCCATGCACTTTCACATTGATTCATTTGTTTTGATTTATTTCAATTGATTATTTGCATTAAGAATATGTTAAATAAAGCAAACTTTCAGTTTTTAAAAAACCCATTTCATCTTTCGCAACAAATTATTTTGAGAAACTTTTTCTCCATTTACCCCACTTCACCATCAGCATTTTTTATGTCCCGTTCAAATTATATATTTCGCTTTTCTGCAAGGGTAAATCTACTTCTAATATCCCTTCCAACATTTCTTTAACAAACTGACCTCCCATGCCTTCAAAAACTAATCCCGGCTAGACTTCATGGAAAACAGCCGTACAAAAACGTCGATAACTATTGTAAATCAATTCACAATCTTCGGAAATACGCGTGGCCGATCGCATCAGAATGTGTAAGTAACTAGCGATTATAGATGAAGAGTCGTAGGAACATTAGGTCAATTGCATCAGGGATCGTAAGTGACTTGCCATAGTGGCAGATGAAGTCTTGCTGAAAGGCGTGAGACTGAATGAATAGGGCTATGTGAACTACGTGACAATGGAAATGTTCTACTAACCTACATGTGTCAAGTAATGAGAAAAAAAAAAAAACAGAACGTAAAGTTAGAATGTTTCATTAGAATCAATGTGACTCCGCGCATCTAAAGCAACTATGATTCTGATAACATTTTGGTTGAAAAAACGACGCAAATATAGCTTTGAGGACGATTATCCCTTTATTCGCCTAATGAATAGTGTGTTCAACCATGCTCCAGAAGACCAGGATACAATCCCAAGTCGAGTCATACCAAAGACTCAAAAATAGGACTTGTTGCCGCCTTGCTTAACACTCAGCATTATTAGGTAAGGATCAAAGGTAAAGTGAAGCAATCCAGGGAAAGAAGTAGCGCCCTCCCTTACACATCGGTGTTGTAGCTATTGTAGCTACTATTAGTAGTACCTTTACTTAACTTTTTACTTATGTCAAAATCGAGTTCGATAAGTTTAATCGTTTTTATCCTAATTCTCGATGATGTAACATTTCGAGAGTTTGGCAATTGTTTCCCGAGAATAAATATGGATTCTAAAGGTTTTTCAGCGACTTTAGTAAAAACACTCAGCATTATAAGTTAAGGATCAAAGGTAAAGTGGAGCAATCCAGGGAATGGAATTGCACCTTCCCCTACACCTCGTTGTAGTAGCTTTTGAAAAGGAAACCGTCGGGAAACCCTCGTTTAAGGTCTCCAACTTTACTTCACAAAAGAATTGTAAATTGTTACCCTGAATATCAGGTGTACAAAAATGAAATCTTCTTCCAAATTTCAGAACCTTTTCAATAACCAATAAAGTCAAAAACTTCACCAAATTTGAGACGTTATATTTTAGCAACATTAAAATTTATAACTTGTGTTTCATAGTGACTAGCTTTGGGGTAGTGGAAATACGCAGGACTGGATATATGCCTACGTTTAAAAGTTGTGGAGAGTTTTCTTATAGACCAGTTCATTTGATCTCTATTGAAAGAGAAAAACACCAGATTCTTCCAATATATTTTGTTTGTGACGAACAGGAACAAGCGTCAATGTGAAAGTCACGTTGTTTCATATCGTTCTTTTCCTTGGTGATCTTCAAAAATATGCATAGCTTGTCATTACTACCAGCTCAAGATTAAAATGATTTGAAGTACTTGTTGGGGTCTCGCCTATGGTTCAAATAAATATGGTGTAAAGTTATTAACATTAGATTTGAATACTTGAAACCACGATAACTATATGCAAATAAATGATTATTAAATAGAAATACTTGAAATCATATAATTGTTTAAAAATTACTTACTTAAAAATAAAATAATCAAATAAATGTTGACTTGCAGTAAAACCAATCAATCAATCAAAATTGTACGTCTCAACATTTTAGAAATAAAGAGAAAAATGAAAATGCATGAACACTTCAAATGTTTATTTCCAATAATAATTATCAAATAATATCTCTGGTGAATGTTAATTTTCTTAAGAAATTATATTCCTCAGGTAGTTCGTGCATAACAATCAATGTGATCAAGAAATCACATTAGTATTTCAGGCCTGATTTTAATTCAGTTTACTATGTCATTGTTTTATCCTTATCGCGTGGATATAATATTTTAATGATCCATGTGAAACTAAAATGTTTTATCAGTAATTTTATGACCGCATGGATCACAAGCCGCAGAAGAAATATTAATTACGATTAGAAAATGAATAAACCATTTGAAACATGATTATCGTAATATTTCTGACGTCCATGGAATTTTGAATGGTTTGTTAGATTGTTAAATCGTGCTTTCTTCTCTTTTGTTCATTATATTAAAAATCTACTGAAAGCCAGAAAATAGTAATGAAATATTGAAAATAACTGTTATTATTCTTAATCGTTATATTTCTTTGTTCTTTTTCATATGTATATACATATATATATATATATATAGAGAGAGAGAGAGAGAGAGAAACATAGAAACAAAGAAACAAAGAGAGAGAGAGAGAGAGAGAGAGAGAGAGAGAGAGAGAGCGCTGTTGTGTTCGTCGAAACTTTTTCAAGTATAATCGCTTTCAGTCAGGGCTAACCATTTTCGTCTTATTTGCTTCTCTATAATTACTCATAAGTTCAACTTTTGATTCAGAATCATAACATCAAAAGGAACTGATGGAGCTGCAAATGAGTTTTGGCATAGTGTGTGACTTTTTACATTATTTATATACACGACCGCCGAAAATAAAATTTGACATTATTTATACAGGCTTGTGAACCATCTTAAGTTCAATTTTAACTGAGTATTCAATAAATTTGGGACTTAGGCAAATTAAGATAATCGTAATAAAACACGACAAAGAAAATGATGCAATGACCAATTTTGTTTGAATGATGACTTTCTGACTGCTACATTTGAATAAAAGTTATCGAAATTCTCAATATAACACAGATAACTTGGAATTTCCTATTCGAATTATTCAAGTACTTTCTAAATAAAACCAACATTATCATCATGAACTATTGTTACAACGGTTGCGTAATGTATTCATGAATCATGTAAAAGTAAGTCGGTGACATTCGTCGAGGGTGACCCAAAGGCTCCTTTTTCAATAGCTACTGCATTGAGGTGTAGGAAAGGGTGCTATTCCAATCCCTGGATTGCTCCACTTTACCCTTGATACTAACATTATAATGCTGAGTGCTAAGCAAGGTGGCATCAAGTACCATTTTTGAGTCTTTGGTATGGCTCAGCCTTGGACTGAACCCTGCTCTCCCAGAACATTGGGGAAAACTACTCATTAGGTCAATGAGTCATGTAGTCATTTTATAAATTCATTACTTTCTTTAAATGAAGGTACTATTCGGGAATGATAAATCGTAACAACACAAAACGTTTAGAAGACATTTTTCCACGATGTTATGTTGCGGGCTTCGTTAAAAATACGAGGATCATTAAATAAGTTTCCAGACTTTTTTCGTATGGGCACTTTTATTGATAGTACACACATGAAACTCTAATCCCCTTCGAAGTAATCTCCTCCGGCTGTAATGCACAAGTTGTTCCGTTCCAACGGCTTCTGGAAGACCCCATGGAAATCCATCAAAAGTCACAGGGAGCAAGGTCAGGACTATAGGGAGGCTGAGGAACTGTCTTGATGCCCAACTTAGTCAAATAGTCTGAAACAAGGATGGGGGTGTCGACTGGTGCATTGTCCTGGTGAAAATGTCACTGACCCGATTTGAAGAGTGCTGGCCTCTTCCGATGGAATCTTTTCTTGAACTTCTTTAAAACCACAACATAGTTACTCTAACCCTAAACCTTTGGCCAATCAACTCTCGTGTATTGACTTTCTTACTCCTCCCACACCTCTCAACATCCCTCACAGACTCCCTGCTTTCCTTGAATCTCTTATGCCACTCATAAACTGATGTTCAATTCCTGCAAGATGGTCAAAAAGCAGACTGAAGCATTCCATACGTTTCTGTGGCATTTTTTCCTAGTTTAAAACAGAATTTTATTGCATATTGTTCTTCAAAAATATCAGAGTGCTTTTTTGCAATTCACCAGCTATGACAATCAGGCTTTAGTTGGGTGTATTCCAATTGCTGCTGTAGCTGTTCATTTGAAGCTGAATTAGTCAGTCATCTCATAAGATGTATAGCAATAATATACTGAATTTTCAAGAGTCTACGACAATTTTACATGCCTGTACAAAAAAGTCTGTAAACCTATTGAAGGTACCACGTATCAGGGTAGGTTTGAAATAATATATTTAATAAGAATTTTACTTCTTGTCCAACTTAAATCATACCTTCATAAAACTCTCTACGGTATTTGAAAAAATTCATTATAGGGAAATGTGTTCACCATCTCTTTTTCCACTTTTCTTTGTCCTTTGATTTATAATAGAAAATATTGCAATCGCTATCGGGTAGGTGGAACTCGGTAAGTTTTTCCCCTTAAATTTAGTTTCCACACCTTTCTGCCTGGGCTTGTTTACTGTTTTTTTGGAGCGGTTATTTAAGGTGCAGTGTATATTTTTCTACGAATGACTCATGACTTTGGGGATTTGATAGAAGATAGTCAGTCTGATTACAGACTGTATCATGGTGCCAAACAGTGCCTAATATGGAGAGAGTCGGGAATAAAAAGAAAAGGCTGTTTGTTTTGCGCAAGAGAGGTGAATAAAAATACTAAACTTTTATTGATTTCTTTTAAATAAACATATGACTCACAAGAAGTAAAAATGGAGGGAATGAAGAAAAGCCGAGAAATTTATATGAAATCGTGAAAATAAATAAGGACAAAGCAAAGTTGAGGATGAAAAGAAAAAGAAAAATAATTATATTTCATAATTTATGTCCCATAAATCTTCTTTATTATGTATATAAATTCATACGTCAAACGTATTTACAATTATGGACACTTGTAATATAAGTGAAAATGACGAATAAATACAAAATTAAAAAGAATACAAAACAGATAAAGAAAAAGAAAATCGATCGAAATAAAGTGAGAAAATTCCCAAATGTGTTACCCAAAATAACGTGAGTTGAAATAAGTGAAAATATGAATGAAGACTATAAAATTGCCCAATGTAAACAATTAAAAGAACTTTACAGATTTAAAGAAAACATTAACAATTGACATTAAAGTACTTTGGCAAAGGATCATTTCATTTCTTCATTACGTGAAACCATAGACTTTTATGGATTTAAACATAGTGTGGACAACTTCTTATCGAAGAGAAGCGGTTGGCCACACTGAAAGTTTCCTCTCTACATAACTAATTTTCTCATAGAGTATTGGGAGGTTATTACTAGGCTCTGGCATGAATTTCCGAAACGAGCAAGAAGATGATTTTGGACGGCAATATGGACTCTGGTTCCAGTTTTGAATTCAAATGTTATAATTCTCGAAGAGTAGTTGCTCACCAAGGCTTGATACTGTAGTATGCC
>OY757914.1:52127315-52238145 GCA_963585895.1 Sepioteuthis lessoniana
TTTGCACACAGTTAAATGTGTTAATGTATTGCTACCTAATACTGATAGTTCCATTGGACAGAGTTAAATGGTTCCAGTATAGTAAATGATTAGACAGTTCTATTTGACTCATTGTTGGAGCGTTCAGAGGTATTTGCACTTCAATTCAGAGAGCATCTGGTAGTAATGACAATGAATGTGTACTTCACGTTACACAAATCTCTGTCTGGAATCTCACAATCAAATAGTTCAGTGTCATATCCAAAACACTTTGAAGAGATGCAGTCCGTGTATTCAGCAACAACCGTCTGAACTGTTTATAAATATTTAGACATGAATTTTCTTTTGTCTGGAAAGATATAAGAAAATTTTTTGATTCAACTTTGGTTTCTTATTTCAAAAATAGAAAGTTTATGCGTGAAATAATAGAATTGAACGCAAAAAGACTTGATTCACCTTAAGCCATTGCCATGGAAAATATATTAACGGTACTATATGCATCATGATTTTGTCTCTATTGTTGTGTGAATATACTAATATGAATGTGTATATATTCACGTGAGTATCTGAAGTTAACATCGATAAACATTCGGCCTGTAACCTTTGGGAATGAAGAAGCTCACTTAAGTCATCGTTGCTTAGAGGAAAGAAAATACACTATTTATTTGTTTGTACATTAACTACTTTTGTTTCTCCACATGAGAGTTACCAAGTCAAAAGAACTAGTATATTGTCTCCATAGGCAAACAGAAAACCTGTTTCTAAATAATCCCCCCAAAACTCTGAGTTATTTATATATCTTGGGAACATTTTGTAAAATGAAGAAAGATAATGTTTTTTTACAAGAAAAATAGCGGCGCTTTTTCATAGCAGAAAACAGATAAAGTTCAGTTGATAAAGGACTGTAAAAAAGAAACCTTTTGAGCATCTTCTGAAAATTACAACATCCAGTTAGACATGTATGACCAATATATATATATATATATATATATATATATATATATATATATATATATATATATTGTTTGTAACTGCATATCTAACGTATGTATGTATCACACTCTGCCATGAGCTCAGAATTATTATGAATCCTTTCATTAAAAAGAAAATACCAAATGTGAAAGAAAGAAAGAAAGAAAGAAAGAAAGAAAGAAAGAAAGAAAGAAAGAAAGAAAGAAAGAACAAACATCTGTAGAAAGATAAAAATAAAAGAAATAAAATGAAGAGAGATTTAAGGAACGAGAATAATGAAATAGATAAAGAGGAAAGAAGAGTGGAAAAGAAGGAAATAAAGAATGAAATAAAAAAAAGCCACGAAAAGAAGAATAAAAAAAGGATGGGGAGAGGAAAGTATGAAAAGAAGCGAAAAGGAGAGAGAGAGGGAGGGAGAGAGAGAAAGAGAGAGAGAGAGAGAGAGAGAGAGAAAGAAAGAAAGAGAGAAAGAAAAGAATGAAATTACGGAAGCAAACCGTTGAAGGAATGACAGAGAGAGTGAAGCAAAGTAAATGAGCTTAAAAAGAAACCGGGTAGTAAAAGAAACAGAATATTGAAAGAAAATGCACTGTGAAAGAAAAAAAAAAGGAAGGAATTTAAGCACGAGTATCAGTGAGAGACGTGATCACAAACGCGTACGCATTGTGGAATGGATTATTATTTTATAAGTTGAACACGAGAATGGTTTATCTTAAATGTAAGATTCGGTAAAAGAAGTATGAAAAAAAGAAAGTTAGAAAGAAAGAGTGAAGAGCAATTTTTTAAATCGTATTTTTTAATTTAATTCACTCATTTTTTTTTTTTAAGTTTCGTAAAACGCGTCATTTTGCTTTGCAATCCAAATTAATTTTTTCATTTTAATGTACAAGAATTACTTGACTCTCCCACTGATTGAGCTAGTTAATAGATTATTATTGATAGCAAAAATAACTTTATCATTTACTGTCGTAAATTTTCTTTTTTTCATAATTCTTGAAAAATAAACATAATTCTCTTCGTTCAAATGGCAAAGAGTATAATAATACTAAACTTTAAATACTACTACTAATAATAATACTAGTATAATAATACTAGTATAATAATACTTGTATAATACTACTAATAATAATACTAGTATAATAATGCTAAACTTTAAATAATACTAATCTCTTTTTAAAGTTGATATTATGTTTATGTATCTTCCGTCCCACCCCCCACACACACATCCCCAACACAAATACACACACACGCACATTACGATTTTAGCATATCTAACCAATTGATGCGGGGACTATACAACTTAATTTATTCCTGTTGATATAAGTAAGTAAAGTTAGCGACCATAGTCGAGGGTGACCCGAAGGCTCCCTTTTCGATAGCTACTACACCAAGGTGTAGGGGAGGGCGCTACTCCATTCCCAGGATTGCTCCACTTTACCCTTGAACCGTACCTTATAATGCTGAGTGTTAAGCAAGGTGGTATCAAGTACCATTTTTAAAGTCTTTGGTATGACTCGACCTGGGATTGAACCCAGGTCTCCCGGGCCATTGGCGAATCCCAACTCATTTCAACTTGATTAAAATCTGAATAATTAGCTAATTGATGAAATCCGAAAACAGATTTCAAGCGATAGCTTAGGACATCACAATCCATTGGGTTCTTATTCAGATTTCTGACTGTTTTTATTCTCATTTGTAAGTAAAAAAGAAAGAGAAATGCAATGACAGAATAAATAGTTGATCCACGAACCAATGAAGTGTTGAAGCGAAAATGTGTGAGATTTCTGATTCCTGCATAACATTATGTCTTTATCCTTGTTTATAAGCCTTTGCAAAAGTGTTCCTTCCTTAAGATAATCCCCATGCCAACGGAGACCCAGATGCGGTAGTAGTAGCAGTTTGGGGTCTATCAATGGGCCAAATGAAGGGTGTCTCAATATAGATGGGACCCATGTAACTAATAACTCTACTAATAATTATGCTGTGTTCTTTTTGGTTTCAGAATTGAAAATAATATACTATATCAACAATGAATCCTTGATCACAATGCCTTGGACAAGAGAGGAAACATATTTTGCGTCCCTATTTATTTGGAGACAAAATCATTTAAACTGTCTCAAAATGGATACAACTAATTATTATTGAGACAAGAAATTGGAAAAAAAGATTACATGTCCTGGAAGATGATATAATGACAATTAAAAAAAAACATTGATTTGATGTCTCTTGCTGAAATAATTTTACAGGGCGTGTTCTAAATGACCGCCAAACGACTTGTCTCAGTTATAAATCATTAACATATTAATTGGTCCCATCTATTTTGAGATATCCAGTTGATATGTTAAAAAATCATTTAGTTTGATTGGAATTTGTGAAAAAATGTTTAGTGACAATTACAGCAAAATGTAAATAGGGACATATAATGAACGTAATTCCTTAACTTATTGGTATAAAATAACTCTAGACGAGTTTACATGCCGTTAAAATCAATCAACCAGTCAATCAGTTTTTTTATGCATCAGCAACATGAAAACTTTTAAAGAAAGTTTTTGCTTAATATGAATTTAAGTTAGATTTTACCACCCCTTGGTCATTCAGAAAAAATGCACTATTTATCTTAGTGTTACTTAGCATGAAAGTCAACCTTAAAGGTTTACAATTGTGTCATGGTTGTTCCCGTCATCTTCAGCATCTGATGGCATATATATCGAATGTCCATTGCAGTTCCTTGTGTATGACAGAAATTTTGAGGTGTAGTCAGGTTGTATGTTATTCTACGTGAATCTGATTAAGGGAGTGGAATCATTTGTTAAGAGGTTCAAAAATTCAAAAAGTAAGTCAGAATCTCTACTCGGAATAAAATAGTTCCCTAAGTAAGGATTACATTTGGACACCTCAAAAGTGGATTTTAAGCCCTCGGGTACTACTCTGAAATAAATTTGTAAGGAAGTCACCTAAAATCAAGTATGAACAAAAGTCAGTTTTGTAAATCAATACTGTAAGAAAAGTCGGAATGTAATAGTTAAAATACATTAAATTACTTCTATCACCCTAAAGTAAAACGATCTACAATTTTGGCTTCGGTGCAGAACAAGTGACAGCATCTTAATACACCCGACTATACATCATCTTAAAAGATACGTCTCTATCTCAGCAAAGTAATTATTAAGTTAATTTTGTGAATTGTCAATCACAAGCCTTCAAATGAATTAGAGTGTGAGTCATTTGCATACGCATAAACAAACGCAAAAAACTACCTTGTTTCTATGATCAGTGCCATCCAGACGCTCACGATTTTGTATAACGGTTAGTTTCTGCCGCAGGGCTGGAATCCCACAGATCAGGTTTTATTTATTGATTATTTCCAAAGGACAAGATATGATGATATGATATAGTTTAAACTATTGAATTACCTCGGTAATTAGTTATAAGATAATTAATTATAAGATAATCGGTTATAAGATGATAAGATTAATTGTTATAAGAGGGGTGCTAAAAACTATTTGGCAAAATCTTTTCATAAATTTAATGATTTTTTTTTTTTTTTCAGTTTCAATGGAATTTTAGAAAATGTGTATCAAATATGTTTCATTGCAGGATTAACACGTGGAATAATATGTTCGTTCCCTGACTCTAGGTCATTAACTAATGAGTCAGCCCTATAAATTTTCAACGGATGCTCGTCCTTGGTGTGTTTAAAAATATATTGCGTGATGCAACCTTTGCAAAGACAGAAATATTGAATGAAATGTTGATTTTATCCAAACACTCAATTTGGCATGCAACTTTCTTATTCTAACATGTTGCCCTTCGAGTCCCTTGTAATTGTAAAGAATCTCACCGTCATGAAAAGAAAAAATCGCAGCACAAACTAAGTCCGTTGAGTATAGCAAATGCTGTTCAGTGCTGGATTTAGACTTGATGATACACTTAACTATATAAAACTATAAGTCCTTATGAAAAATCATTACAGAATTCATCCTTCATTTGTCAAAATTTTTGAGACCCTACATTGAGACTCCAAAAGTGTAATTCAGTATATTTAACACATTTACAGTATTTTAGCGATGTAAACAACAATGATTCGGGAAGTTTACCGTCAGATGCAGTTTATTGTCATCCCTGAACCCACCTTTTTTGGTGGTGATATAATCTCTCTGGAAGGAACACAATCAGTCTATTCTAAGCCTTGTTGACTGCGCTCTAACTGATTGATCGATGACATAGAATATTTTTGCTTTTTAGTTAAGTGATATAAGTAACCAAGGACATTTTCGATGAACAGATCGTAAGATTTCATCGCATTTCTCAATACAATAGGGTTTTATTTATTGGTGTCCAGCCCCTCTCAAATTAAAAGCAAGGAACGATTTCAATCGCTAAATGTGGATTCACAAGGCTAAACCATTTTCGCTTACTTTCAACTTGCTTAAAGGGGGAGAGTGATAGTGGGTTCCCACCTTTTTATGTATTCGAACGAAATGAACTCCAGTTGTCCCACTCAACGTCAGAATTTAATTGGCCGATTCAATTCTCCCCACAGTTAGCTATTAACCCAACCCTACTCCTTCAAATTACAGGGAGGTTCACAAGCAACTTTTAGCAAATTCTTTCATATATTTCCAAAAGAGAATTCTTCATCGAGTTAATGAACAGACACTTTAAACAAAAACTGAATTAGTATTAGAGAAAGATGTGAAATCTGATAAAATCATTTCAAAGTTGAACGGAAAAAATCTGAAGAGAGAAAAGTGACAGTACCTAACAACAACAACAACAACAACAACAACAACAACAGCAATAATAATAATAATAATAATAATAATAATAATAATAACAACAACAACAACAACAACAACAGTAACGAACTGAAGAACAAGAAAAATCAAATAAAAGAGCTGTTGATAAACGAATAAGATTACGTACACGAGGGAAGGAGAATATTATTTATTTATTTATTCATACATAGTTCGAATTTCAGCTGTTGAAATCGACATAAAAAGTATGTAAAAGATAGAAAAAAAGTTTTACAAAAAAAGGAAATAATAATAAAGAATGATAAAGACTGACACTAGGAAACGCGCAAAACATACCTGACATCGTGAAATGTAAAAATGAAAATAAAATAAAATAAAATAAAAAAATGAACTAAATCGAAAGCCACGGATAAAAAGCTGAATGATTCAACAATTGAATTAGCAAAGCTGCTAATTCAATGACTTCAAATGATTACTCTAATTCGATTGGTGGATAAAGCTCGCACTGCCATCTTATAGTTGCTTCGTATGCAAAATAACAAAACAAGAAAAGGCGTCGCTTTCGTTTGTGAACCCACGTTTATCTCCCCTGAATCTTTTTCTTACACGTTTGGTCGTACACATCTAAAACGTGCGCAGATTCACAGATACAAATACCTGTTAACTAAGCATCTCTCTTACTTAAACACTCCCACTTGCTTTAGCACAAAGACAAAAGAATTCAGGTATGTATGTATATATATATATATATATGTGTGTGTGATTGTGTCGTTAGTAGAATGAACAGGAGTGCTTAGTACAGATAAATCTGTGCTGTGCTGTGCTGTGCTAGATGCTTACACACACACGCATACAAATACACGCACACGCACTCACACCACTCCATTGTTATAAGATTGTGAAGGTGCTTGTGGCATTACAGTTCTCACCTCAGGAAATAGACTAGCTGAGCTAAGTTCTAATCCTAGATGGAGATGTTTGCTTTCCCCTTTTCGGTGAGAAAAGTATTTATCTATTTCTGCCCGACTAAGATATGAGAAAATTGTTGGGCAGGCAGGATTCTTTAGCCTTTCTAAGATGAACAGTCAAGAGAAAGAAACACTCTTTATTCAAACCAGCTGTAATGTTGACCTTGTGCTACATCCTGCGGAGGAGTTAGGTAAATATACATCGTAAAATTGCACCCTTACATTTACACAACAGAGCTACTTTAAATTGCATCATGACTTTTTAAATATATGTGCATATGGAAGTATAATACCTGAAAGGTGTTATGATATGTATATTTCGTAGAGTAGATGTTGACTGGCTAGTAGAATAAATTGATCTTGGGTTACAACTTTTATAGGAGCATCTCACTTATCCCGATACTAAACCTCCATATGCTTGGGAGGTTACATTCACTTGATTTTTGCTTCTTCGGATTATTCTCAAAATCCTACGTTGTTTTTCTTCATGCGTTTCTTGGTTTCTTCTTTTTTTTTGGTGGGAGGGATGATCTAGGTCAAAGTTAATTTTCTTCATCAGTTTCTGCGGTTGATTATCACTTTCTTCTCTACCTTGCTCTGTTTCACTGTCGAAATTATAGATAACTTGCTCTTCATTCCTCATTTTTTCCTCCATTTCTACATCTCCGGGTTCGATTCTGTATTTAAACTGATAGGCAAGGGCCAGTACATGCTGCTCATTTTTCTTTAATATCACTGATCATGTAATTGAGATTTTGCTTTTTCTAGATTTGATTCCTTAAAATGACATGGTCATGAGAGCTCTGATTTTCTCCTATCTATGCAGAACGACTTGTTTTCTTCCAGTAAGTGGACATTTTCCGTAACTTAGGAGCAATTTGGGTAGGTGTCTTTTTATACTTTCATTACATTGGAAAAGAGTTTTGACCCCATTTTCACAATTTGTATCATTCTTTAACCAATCCTTTTAGATTATGCCTGATACGGTGGCGTCTTATATGGGATGCTCCTAATAGGTTTTAGCCATGAACACTGAGTGCCGTCGCAAAATTCTGACGCATTGTCTGTGACTCGCTTTCGATATTTCGTTTCTTTAGGATACAGTTCTCAGCACTTGCTTTACACTTGTGGATTTTTCTCCGTTTTTTATCCCCTTAGGTCATTCTCCAATTGAGTCAATTTAATAAAGAATAAATCTACATCTTTGATGCCTCCATGATCCATAAGGACCTTAATCCAATTTCTTTTTCTTTGGGTCATGAATGAATTTTAGTTTGTTCATTTTTCTTTTTATTCTATTTCAACACTTTCTGGGTATCTTATAATATAGTCTTATACTTCTTACAAATATCCTAACAACCAACCTTGCAACTTCCCTTTGTATTGCTGTTACGCCATAAAGGACAACATTATGTCCACTATTTAATATATCCTTTGTTGGGGCTTGCGGAGGTACTATAATGTTTCCATTTCATAATATGCCCTTTTCTGTGGCAAGTTTGTGTCTCATTTTATTGAAGGGTCTCTTTGCTATTGAACAATTGCTTCAGTATTCATCTTCATTCTCTGTAATTTTTGGGCTTAAATTGGTGTTTACTGTGCTTTTATTGGGTCGATTTAGGAGCAAAACGTCTGTTTCCACCCAGTATAGTATCATGAGTTCTGCCTTTTCGGGATTTTATAATTTCTATTGCAAACTCTAGTCTGGATAAGGTGTCTATACGCACATTATGTCAAAATTGGCCTAAAGGGTAGAGTGTTACGGGAGACCGGGGTTCAATCTCCGGTCGAATCATACCAAAGACTCAAAAATAGTATTTGATGCCGCCTTGCTTAAAACTCAGCATTATAAGGTATGGATCAAGAGTAAAGTGTAGCAATCCATGGAATGGAGTGGCGCCCTCCCCTACACCTCAGTGTGGTAGCTATAGAAAAGGTAGCCCTCGGGTTACCCTCGACTACTCCACTAACTTTACTGAAGTTTTTACTTGTGTTAAAATCGAGTTCCATAAGTTTAATTGTTTCTCTTATAATTCTCGATGATGTAACTTTTGTTAAGTTTGGCAATTGTTTCCTGAGATTGAATATGGATTCTAACAGTTTTTCAACGACTTTAGTAAAAATTACTTCCTAATAAGAATGTTTGCACCCAGTTTGATTTAAATACTCACGTAGTTTATTTATGCTGCTGAAAAATTTTGATTGGTTTATCAGTGGATGAACTTCCTGAGATATGATTGCTGCTTCGGTATGTTCACTCACGACAGTGGTTAATGTTACCTATTTCTTTGGATGAAAGATTCTAATCCCTATTTTTAGTTGTTGTCTTTAGAGCATATTTTTTGATGTTTCAAAGACAGTAGTTATTACAGTGCCAATTTAAACTCGACGTCTTTCTTGCGTAACTTCATGAACGGTTCTCTCAGTTCAATGAGTTTTGATTGATATTAACTATAAAAATGTAATAGTCCTAAAGAGGATTCTAATTCCTTTTTTGTTTCTTGGTGCGTACATTTCTACTTTTCATTAATGTCTCGTGTGGCATTCCATTTGTTGATATTTGATTTCTTAATTATGATAACTTATTGCAGATTAGTTCACATTTGCCCGTGATTATATTCATGCCTGCCTCGTTTAACTTCTTCAAAATGCGTTTCGTTTTGTGTTTCACTTCTTTTTGTGAAATCTTCTACATATACATCGTCCTGATATATTATGATCTTTTTTATCTTCCTAGATCAAATTCTAAAATTACTTTTTGAAAAATGTGTCTGACAGGTTTTATGCCAAACGGATGATGAATCAACTTTAATAAGACTATCAGGGTTTTTATAGTTGTGATTTCCTTGTATGTTGTTTCAATTTCAATCTGGTTATATGCTGACTTGAGATTTATATTTGCAAAATATTTCATTCTTGCTAATTCATTGCTCCCAATTTCAATCTTAGCAACGGAAACGAGTCTAGGCATATTTGGTGATCACTATAACTTTGCAATCTCCACATATTCTTAAATCCCTATCAGGCTTTCTTAAGACTATAATCGGTAAAACCAAATCGTTTATACCCTGTGGACCTTTTTCAAGTATTCCTTGATGAATAATATTTTATATTACCATTGTCATAGGAAGAATGTGAATTGTTAATTTTCTGAACCACACAAAGCTATAGTTTCCTATAAACAAATGTTCGACCATTATCCTTTTTACAATCAGATCTTATTTTCTTCTGCTTTGGCGGTATTAAAATTTAATTAGTCAATTCCTAATTGCCCATGATTTCTATTGGATGTTAATACCGTGACAGGAATCATTTTGAAGAGTTTTTTTTTTCTCTGAATATCCCTTTAAAATGTCCATTACTTTAATTACAGTTCCGTCAAATTGATTACACTGGGGTTTGCTCTTTCTAAATTTCACTTTGCTCATTTTCTTCCAAAAGTTTCTCGGGATTAGTTTGACATCATTCCCCGTATTAACTTGTATGTGAAAAAATATGCAATTCAACTTTAATTTTTCCCTGGTCTTAAAGGGTGTATTCACTGCATATATCTCAGCATTTTTCTTGGAGGGTCTGTGTTTTCTACGCTTTCTGTTCTCCTTTTGCAACTGCATACCACCTGAAAATGACATTTCGTTTTGCAGTTGGAACTTTTTTTCCCAGAGCTAAGCATTTATTCTTATTTCTTTTATCTTTCTTGCCACAATATTTGCATTTAATCACGAACTTGGTAGTCAGAAATTGGTTTGTGATTTCATTTTCTCTTGCTTTTTTCGTGATTATGTCTTAAGTTTTTAAGCCTATACAAAAACCTGAGTCCTGCTTCTATATGCCGGTCCAGCAAGGTTAGGGCTTTTATTGGCGACGCCATTGTTTTGGTGTGCATATCTCGTTGTGTAGATATTGACTCGCTATTAGAATTAGATCGAACCCGTTTGATAGTGCGTTACTAGTTTTATGAGTTCATCTAATTTACATAAGATACTACATCAAGAATTAACGGAATAATTACGAATAGATTGACAATTCTTAGGTTCGGAAAAAATTTAATGATCGGTTGTATTCAAGATGATATCAGTTGGAGGAAGTAAAGAGAAAATTTGTGTTTTCAGTTTTAAAAGACGAGTTTCTGAAGTACTAAAAATTGGACATAGTGGAAAGGGGGCTCCTGCAGAAAAAAATATGTCCAATTTTAACATTACATAAGACAATTTTTAGGAGTGTTCATATTTTCCCAAGACGATTAAGGAAGCGTCGACCCCTTTGTTAATGATGGTTATGAAAATTGTGGACAGAATTGCTCTAAATTATAAGCCCGGAAATAAACGTGGTAACTAATCAATAAATGCTTGTTCCTTTTATTTCTTTCATTACAAACTTTTCGAAATTGCTACTTTTGAAAACTAACCACAAAGTTGCACAAGATTTAGAAGATAGGAAACAAAGTAAAAGAACATTTATAAAGTAAAGACTTTTTTAAAGACAATTAAAGCATGGCATACCTGAAAATCTGATTGTTAACAACGTAAGAATACTGATAACTTTAGAAGATCTAATATTGACGAAAAGAGGGTAACTTTGAATGCAACTGCTAATCACATACAAATTGAAATTAAATGAAATTGATTAAATAAACTAGTTCAAATGGTCTGGTGAAGACATTTTTATTTAATTATTTATTTAGTTTTTAATGTTTTTTTAGCAAAACTAAAATAGAATTTAAGAATATCATTTCAAAAATTTTAATAACATTTTTTGAAATGAAAATCAAATAAAAATTCCGTCTTCCAAAGCTCAAAAGGTTTTTTTTTTTTTTTTATAGGTTCGGATTTTTCATCTGAAGTAATACGGAATGCTGTATAATTTTTTATTTCCAGCTTGGAAAGCAACCTACATTCAATTTAACGGGAATAACATTTTAGTAAAATAAATAATCAATCACTTTTTAATCTCTACCAATTGTATTTATTTTTATTATAAACATAAGTTGTTATAATGATAAATAAATTTACATAAATATATTAACGAATTATTTCATTTTGACGACTCCTGACAGAAATTATGAAATTAGAATGTATTTCTGTTTGTTTTTTAGTTTGAAAAACTAGTAAAATCTGGTAAAACCTTAGCATTTGTTTTATCAATACCATATAAATATTGAATAATATTTCAGGAACAGATTATTTCTCAAAATCAAAATATAAATCGCAGAACCTATTCGAGGGTTTCTGATCGAAATTATCTTTGTCCTTGCGGTTTGTTCTTTTATAAATTCTTTCATATTTCCATCTATTTGTACATCTATTATTTTATTGTTTTTTTCTTATGAACGTTCGTTCTTCTCTTTATTCTTAACTGTATCCTTTAGCTAAACACTTTCATTCATTCATCTATTCATCTGCATTCTGTCTTTTTATGTCTTTCCAATTTCATCAAAGCAAATGTTATTTCTTTACTTTTTCACTTTTTCCACTGATGATAAGCTTTCAAAAGTCGTCAACCACAATTAAATGAGATAAGCGTAATGACAAATTTCCTGCTTTGTCCCCGATATGTTTATCTTCTTAGTTCCGACTTATATCAGTCTTTTGTGAGTTTATACCGGTCTTCTGTTGGCTATTTCTTTGTGATTTTCTCTATCTGCCTCTTGAGGATTGCTGCTAACCCCTTCTTATAATCTCTGGCTTTCGATTTTCACATTTCAGGGTAGTTTATATACTATTTTTTCTGGATTCTTTCCATATACCTCCATATATAAAGTTCAGTGTCTGTCCGTGTGTCCTTTTAGTATGTAAAATCCTGTCATCTTTCATTGGTACGTTGTTGTTTTTAGTATTATGCAGCATCAGCATCAATGACTGCAATTTTGGTGATTAGTGATCATCTGAGGATGGAAGAGAAACAAAATAATGGAACTCGCTACAGATGTAGGACCCTAAGTTGTTTTATAGAAGTTGGTTTTAACAGATAACTTTTTCAATGTGCGAGAAAGATTTTCCGACCTTTTCGTACCTTTCGGCGGTTAAATTGCTTTCCTTTCACATATTTCACTTGTCTCATTCGTATCCCCAATGCACCAAAGAGAGAGAATTAGGAAACCCAGCTAATTTTATCGGTATTCACAGAACATCGAACCCCTTCTTACCTATTGCGTGGACAGAATCACCTGATTAGCTTCAGGAACAACTTCTCTGGCTAATTGAGTTTGACGATTTCGTAAACGTTTGGATAATTACTACTTTCATTTTTGAGTGCGAGATAAAGCATATAAAGGTTGCTAGATAAAGCATATCTTGTTATGTTACACAAAGACTACAGAACGATATTTTGACCTCTCATCCCCCTTAGGCCACCTTAATTTACTTTCGCACCCAACGTCTACTCGCTTTCAAAGTTGCATATTTCCTCAATTATCTTAACTACACTAGCTTGATTCCCGCTCAATGGGAATATCTGTTGGGAGTATTCATTCATTTTCAAAAACAAAATTGAGAGAAATATTTTTTTAAATTGATTTCTTATGAGGGTTTCGATTGAGGTGAATATACGATGTTTTTTTTTCGGCCTCTTTGTTAAATTGAATACCAGCGTTTATTGTTTATTTAATGCCTAAGCTATTCTTGGAGGGAAACAACAGTTATACTATTTAACCCATAGTGGGTGGAAATAAGGGTGTTCATACTTTTCCAAGAATATTGGTCTGAAAATGACTGGTATTCCAACCCGCTTACTACGATATCATAGTCAAGTATGTTAGCTCCAACACCACGGGCACTTCTACAGATTGTTTGGATGATAGCAGTTTTTAGTGATTAAAAAAACAACGATTTTCTCTGAAACTAGTAACAGTCTAAAACTTTAATTTTTGGGGGATATAAGTTTGGGTAATTAATGGCGGTGGGTAAGTTATCTTGAATTAGTATTTCTACATTAAAAATATCCAACCTATCGAAAAAATTATTTTCACAAGTGCAACATGTTACCATTATGTCAATCATGGTTTTAAGATATATCTAAATAATGTCATTTAACAGCATTTCCTTAATTATGATATTGAATTAGATTTATAAAATCTAAATTGATACAATTATCTCAACTGATTCAGATTCAACTTTTCCAAGAAACGTCAAGGAAATACAAATCATCGATTATGTGCTAAAGAAATTGATTTAGTTGTTGTTGCTGTTGTTGATTTACACACGTATCAGACGATAATGCCACTATAATCAACAGCAATTTTCTTAGGGAAGTCTCCTACGTAAATATTTTAAATATTTTTTTCTTAATTTCTATTCCTTCTATCGTGAATTAATACATTTTTTATCTTTTGTTTTCATTTAAGGAATGAAAACCTTTTTTAAAAACGAATGAAATGCCGTTCAAATGTTCATTGTCAATGGAAATAATTAGGTTTGATCGTGTGCATCTGAACATTGTGCTGGAGTTAATGTTTTTCCCCATATTTTCTCCTAGGCAACCTTGTACATTTCTTCTGTTAAGCGCAGGAGAAAAATAAATAATCTGCTTTGCTATTCTATTCATCTACTGGCTGGGTGAATTACAACGAAATCGGACACTCAGTTATAAAATGTTCATTAATTTGTACTAACTTCATGGCGGAAGATTTTTTTTCTCTCAGAGGGGAGCAGTCCACTAGATTTCAGTGTTGATTACAATGAAATTATCGTCTGACGCTCAATCTCTATCATTTAGTTTGTAACTGAATATTTCTTTCAACTACCGTCCCAAAAAATTATGGCAATTCAGATCAACTCAGGGTACAAAGTTATTTCTTGAGAGCTAACCGATTTCCTGTTTTGAAAAATATCCGCTATTTGAAAAGGACATTTGTACTTATCGATGTTTGCAACTTATATCTTATTCCACACTACAGAATTGCGAGGTTTTAAGCGTCTTAGGAATGTTCTCTTGAAATACTTTGCAAACATGTAATCTATATAAGTCGACACATATAAGTGGTCACATGTTACAAGAATTTCCTGCATTCGAGAAGCACTGACTCAATCGCGATCTTGTAAAAAATAAATGTCCTGGGCTTCTCTAATGATTACTTCTCTCTTTGAGATCTGAAATTTTGAATACGTAAGTATGAGGGTAGGTTATTGCCTTGGTCCAGTCCTAAATTTTTATGTCAGTTTTTATCAGGCTATTGTATGTTAAACATTTAAAAAACCATGAATGTTAAGTTTCATTCGAAGTAAAATTCCTTAAGAGATAAAAGCTAAAAAATAAACCACATGTCAGAAATGGAGGTATGGAGTTGGATAGAATGAACTTAAACCTTTAAAATCACTCTTGATAATGTGCGTATTTGTGTTTAGCATATTATAATCGTAAGAAATGGAGTTTGCGATTCGAGTTCAAATCCTGAATGAACCTGTTTACGTTTCCCTTTGCGTTGATACTCTTGGAAAAGACATGGCACTTTCTCTTCTCACGGTCAGCTATGAGTAAATTGTAGGACTGACTGGGTTCTTTAGCGTTGATAAGGCAATCAGTTTAGAAGAAAGAGAATTTGAACCACTACCTAACTGTACTCTCATCTACTCTTTTATCTTCATAAAAATTCATAACTGTTCTCAATTGTAAATTGGTGCATATTTATGGATGGAAGATTTCAATAATATATTCGTACTGTCGGCGAGGCTTAGAATACACAAACTACCTCCTTTTTAAATGATTAGTATCCCTAAATGGAGGCCCTGTGTAAACTCCATCTGGTCATGAGATATCTGAGGAATGCAGAGTACTCCTTCTTTGCCATTATTACTTGTGTTACACAGGCCCGGTATTGCAGTACCCGGGTCAATTAGATCTATTTGCAAATTATTTGTATTAGGAATTGTTATTTGAAGTTGTAATTGACCATTAGGAATTCTTATTTTTGTTTGCCTTCTATTTAATGACATATCAACCTTCTCGGAGTTTTTTTAATGCAAAATCCATCCTTTTTTTCCCAGAAGGACAGTAGTGGTACTATTTAACCCATAGATGAGAGGATAAATGGTTCATACCTTTCCCAATGGAATTTGTCTGAAAGTGAACGTAATTACACGTCTTGAGTTCGAACTCGCATACAACCATTCTGCAGTCCAGCCATTTAACCATTACACCCCTGGAACACTCTCCAATAATTCTCATAAATATCAATTTATAGCCATATGATTATCATTAAATAGAAAAAGCTACGTGAAGGCATATAATTGTGTATAAAATATTAGATGCATATTATTCAAGATAACTGGCATTAGTTTCTTGATATCAAATTGCTGTGTGCAAAAAAGATTAATGACGAAAAAAGCAATTAAACTATTGCAATGGAACATTTAAAATATTGCTATGTTTTGATTTAAACATTCAGAAATTGAACAAATTTCAGCATGAAATGAACAATAACCTAATATATGATTTAGAAAGTAAATAAAACCATTAAATACAACTCTCTTCTTGTGTCAACAGCGAGTTTTAGTCTTCCACGCAGTTGCTGTCTATAAGAAGAGATTGAGAAAATAGATGTTATTGTTTCTGTGCCACTATCATTTGCATCTGATTTTGAGGGAAAACTTAACAAAAACACAGAGGTTATTTCTTCCTGTGGGTCCTTTCTTCAAGCGCAGTATGCGTAATGGTTACCGTTGCGGTAGTGAATTCGGCGACTTGAGTTCAAATCTTTGATAAGTCTTTTTGAGTTTCACTTCACGCTAATGTTATTGTTAAAATCACGAATTCTTACCTTCTCAATGCTGCTATTGATAAAAAGTATGACAGGCTGAGACCTTGAACTTAGTTCTACAACCAGTCAAGAGGGAAAACTAATGTTGTGTAAACTACAAGCACGATATGCAAACTCGAGCCCATTGCTAGCAGAGATTATATCCAATGTGGTGGCTATGTGGGAAACAACGTTTTATAGTTGAAAAATTGTTCAACAAATGTGTTTCTTGAATCTAGGGTAGTTTCCGTAGATTTGACGGTTTTAATTTCGGAGTAAAATTAGATAAAGTGGAGATTGTTTTAGATTTGACGGTAGTTCTGTAAATTTGACGGTTTTTATTTCGGAGTAAAAAATTAGATAAAGTGTAGGTTGTTTTACTCAATTAAAAAATTTATTTGCTTTTAGTCACGTCGGTATTAACAATTTAAGAATGGCAAGAATATTAAGTCTTATTAAAGTAGGTTATTGTTTTTGTTTTTTGTTTGTTTGTTTTTTTTTAGCCATGAAAATGGTAATTAATAAGATCAGAACATAAGAAGGTATGTTGATAACCTGACGCCGTTAATATCATAGATCGAGACGTTTTTGTAAATATACTTTATAATAAACATACAATACTATTTAAAAGTGTTTAATGTCAGTTCTCAATCTGAAAGTGTTGACTAATAGATTTCATTCATCGCAAATACTTCGTCCAAATTACGTATAAAGCTTTGATCACAGAATGAATAGTTAGTATGGGATGTTTGAATGCCATTTTTAGTTCACAGCTGCAGGAAAACAATAAAAGGTGAGAACTGTATGTTCCCACAGAATGAAGCCTGACAAAACATATTTAGGTATACCAACGATGCTAAACTTCATTGTACTCAACTATTGATGAGAAGCCTGAATCTCATTCTTTTTTAGACCATAAGTATAGCCTCCATTTTTAACCATCAGTCTTATGGCTGGTCATTACCGAATGGGAAAAGATGAGAAAATGTCAACATCTACCGGATTCGGAAGATGAACTTTCTGCGTAAACCAGAAACTTTCTTCAAGGATAGAATTAAAAGCGGACGGATTATTTTAAAAGCAATTGTAAATTGGTTAAACCAGCTAAACGACTGTATATTTTGTTGATGTATCATTCTGTTTAATCTTTCAACTATGAGAATCGCATTGTGCATTAATGCTAGTTTTCATAAAAGGACCAGATTGGTTTAAATAAAGAATTAATTCAACCAATCCCTACAACTTAAAATAAACCAGCGGATTTAAAAACTATATATCATAACAATAAAGTAAGTATCAACCGATTTATAAACGAGTATATACGGGGCGTATTCATAACATTTAAATGCACTCCGGTGCCAATGTTAGTTACAATCAAATTTGATATATATATATATATATATATGTATATATATATATATGCATATATATATATATATATATATATATATACATATATATATATATACATATTCTAATACAAATAAGATTTTAGAAGAGACCATAACATTGGCATATCAATGACACAGTATATTGAAACAGATGTTTCAATTTGAATTCTCACCAAAATCGAAATGTTTACAGGCTACGACCAAGGTGAAGAAAACGAAAACTGTTGAGCCGATAACATAATGCATTTTGAAGAATTAAGATTTATTGTCTTTCGAAGTGAAGCATTCAGTCATGATACCTCGCTAAAATTTGAAGGGTTGACACACACATTGTTTGTGTTTGACATTTTGTGCACTTCAAATAGATTCTTTCGCCGATCGGAATAAATCATCTTGATGTCGTTACATGGCATTTTAATGGCGTTATAGTCGCTGGATTGCATAGTGCTAGAAGCTTCATAAGAGCCATATTATCTCCACAGTTACTTTATTGATGGCAATTCAATAAGGTGACAATATCTCTTTGTGTTTCACGTTCGGAATACTAGCCTGATGTTAGAAGTAGCAAACTGAATTGCACTCAGTATAATGAGTCAGCTCTAGACTACTAGACAGGTAATCACAAGTCACCAAAAACAAAACTGGCATTTCTATGAGGGGATGTATTGGTTGAGTTAGTTCTACGTTTATTTACTGCCGAAATCATTAATGAACAAGTCAATCTCTTATATTCCAATATCGTACCATACCCTAATGTTTCAGTTCGCAATTCCATAAAGACAATATGCTCAAAAAGTTATATAGTTTCAAATAACTAATCCAATTTAATAATAATAATAATAATAATAATAATAATAATAATAATAATAATAATAATAAACAAATGGCCCAGAGGACAATAAAACTAATGACAATGCATAGGGCACTGCATCCCAGAGACGACGTTGACATGCTATATGTATCTAGAAAAGAGGGAGGAAGAGGACTTGCCAGCATTGAAGACAGCGTTGACACATCCATATATCGATTCGAAAACTATATACAAAAACACGAAGGAGGACTCATTACAGCTACCAGACACGAAACTGAGAATACGATGAACAACAGAATGACAGTAACTAGGAAACAAAAATGGGAAGGAAAACAACTCTATCTGCGTTTTAAACGACTAATAAACAATGTCTCACACGACAAAACTTGGATATGGCTAAGAAAAGGAAATTTTAAGAGAGAAACAGAATCTCTCCTAATAGCAGCACAGGACAACGCCATAAGAACAAATCATATCAAAGCGAGAATAGATAAGACACAACAAAATAGCAAATGCAGTCTATGTGGCGACAGAGACGAAACCATCAATCATGTAATAAGTGAATGCAGCAAATTAGCACAGCGGGAGTATAAGAAGAGACACGACTGAGTCGGCAAGGTGATTCACTGGGAAATGTGTAAGAAATTTAAATTCGACCATACTAACAAATGGTATATGCACAACCAAGCACCTGTCCTAGAAAATGACTCGAATAAAATCCTATGGGACTTTAATATACAAACGGATCACCTAATCCCGGTTATGAGTCCAGACTTAATAATAATCAACAAAAAAAAAGAGAACTTGCAAAATAGTCGACTTTGCTGTCCCGGCAGACCACAGGATAAAACAGAAAGAATGTGAAAAGAAGGATAAATACCGTGACCTTGCTAGGGAACTAAAAAAAAACTGTGGAACATGCAGATGACAATTACACCAATTGTAATAGGTGCATTTGGAACAGTAACTAAGGGATTACTAAAGGGACTAGAGGACTTGGAGGTTGGCGGACGAGTGGAGACCATCCAAACGACAGCATTGTTGAGAACTGCTAGAATACTAAGAAGAGTCCTGGAGACTTGAGGAGACTTGCTGTCACTCAGACTCCAGTGAAAAACCATCGGCTAACGCTGATGTGAAAAGCTCAAATGAGTGAATGATAATAATAGTAGTAGTAGTAGTAGTAGTAGTAGTAGTAGTAGTAGTAGTAGTAGTAGTAGAATGTGCATGGATAACATCAAGTTATTTCCAAAAAATGTAAAATACTGGAGACCTTGATGCAAGAAATAAGAATATACAGCCAGAATATAGGAATGTAAACTGACAGTGAAAACGTTCCATGCTGATAATGAAAAGTTTTAAACGAGAAAACAATCTAATTCACGAAAACATCTGAACATATGAAGTGAAGGAAAATTATAAATAACATTGGAAGCAAACACCATCAAACAAGCTGAAATATAAGGAAAAAAAAATAAGAAAGGAGTTCTCAAAAGACCACAAAAACTTCTTGAAGGAATGTTCAGCAGGAAGAATTTAATCAAAAGGATAAACTTCGTGGCAGAGCCTCTTGTAATGTAGTCGGAACCATTCTAAAAATACACCAGGGATAAACTTACACAAATGGAACAAATGACTAGACGAGAAAAGAATGATATCAAGTGACGTTAAATCACTGAAATATTTAACATCCCTTCATATAATCCTTTCCTTATCCTGATGATAGTTCGTTAGAACTGAAACGTTATAACGTTGACTTTCATTTACATCAAACTCTTCTTTTTGAATTAATTTGTTTTTCAATTTTTCTCTATATTGTCGGATTCATTTCCATCTTTTTATTTCAAAAGTAAATACAACGAACTTTCAAAACAGGTATACAACACTAGACATGGCAACATGTGAAAGATAATCCACTATAAATTGTGCAAGAAACAAAAATTTGAACATTCTATCTGTTGTTAGATGCATAAATCAGAATCAGTCACTTTTTTTATGAGGGGAGGTTGCAGTCTACTTATTCTAAACTCCAACGACAGGGCGACAATGTAATTGATTATCAACATGATCAATTGATATAGTTATAAATTGCTGAGTTTTCTATGTAATGGGTAATGTTGCTCTGGTCCCGAAACCTTGCTCGACCCTAGAGTCATTATGGAGGCTTTGTTGGCTGTACAACAGCAGTTGTATATATTATGATCTCAATCAATATTATGTATATTTTGTAAGGCCATTTGTTGAATTTAACGATGAAGAAATAAACTCATTCAAAACATTGAAATTTAAACACGAGATGTTATATCTTTTAGCCACTTTAGTGCTTTAGAAAATAGGTATACCAGATCAAGAGAAAACATGAAAGTGTTCTTTAGAACATATTATGCTGAAGAAAAGTGCTCAGATACCTCAAGACAATAAATCTACCCGAAGTAAAAGTGACCAGATTATCCCATGTATCAACGAACTCAAAAAAATAATTCAAAACGAATTAACAATGAAAGCCCCTTCGTTTCTATGAAAATCATTATTTTATTGATTCATGTGTCATCAACCACCAGGTGATCACACAAATTTTTACTTTTTTTTTTTCTTAGACCATCAAGATAATCAGCCTCTTCCCCTAACTGTTGTACCCTTCGCAATGATGTGGATAAAATCCCCAGCCTAGAAGTAACACAATGATTAGTATCAACGTATCATTAAAACAAAATTAAATTGGAATTCAAGTAACTGCAGACTATTTTTGTTTATTACTCGATTGCACTATTTCGGTGTAATAAGTTTAGAAATACAAAATAAGCCACATATTCTTCTTCTTCTTCTTCTTCTTCTTCTTCTTCTTATTATTATTATTATTATTATTATTATTATTATTATTATTATTTACTCCTTTAGAGTTTTTCACATCAGTGTTAGCTAATGGTTCTTCTCTGGAGTTTGAGTGAGAGCAAGGCTCCTCAAGTCTCCAGGACTCGTCTCAGTATTCTGGCCGTCCTCAGCAATGCTCTCTTTTGGATAGTCTCCACCCGTCCGCCAGTTTCCAAGTCCTCCAGGCCCTTTAATAATCCTTTAGTTATTGTGCCTAACGCACCATTCACAATTGGCACAATCGTTACTTTCATGTTCCACAGTTTTTTCAATTCTCTAGCAAGGTCGAGTTACTTATCGTTTTTTTTTTTCACTTTCCTTCAGATTTATTCTGTGGTCCACCGGGACTGCAAAGTCGACAATTTTGCAGATTCCCGTTTTTTTATTGATTATTATGAGGTCTGGTCTTCTGGCCGGGATTAAGGGATCCGTTTGTATATTAAAGTCCCATAGGAGTTTATGCGAGTCATTTTCTAGGACAGGTGCTGGATTGTGCATATACCATTTGTTTGTATGGTCGAATTGAAATTTCCTGCACATTTCCCAGTTGATCACCATGCCGAAGGGGTTGTTGTAGTAGTAGTGTTGCTCAGCTATTTGCTCTACAATTGTATTTGTATCATATGAATATAGGCCTTGCCCTATAGTCTTTCTATGTATACGTGGTCCTTGCCCACATGCTCAGCCATCCAAAAATCCTCACCTTCTGTTTGTTTTTTGCTTCACTTTGTCTTTTTTCCGATCACCCCAACTTATCGTTTCAATTGCTCAGATTCCTCCTTGTTGTTATCTTCGATCTTGTTCTTTCATGAGGAATGATAACGCGACCAGAATTTCATGTCCACATATTACCTACATCTACTGACGTCTTCATTACCTGCTCGGCCAACACAGAGAATCAAAGAAAGGAAGACGAAGCGTTTAACTTATCGCATTATGAGTATCTTACTTAACTCGTTATAACTCCAGAGCTGTTTCAGAAGCCTGACTAAAACCATCCAATAAGAGCTGTTGTCTCAGAATGACTTGGAGTTAAACAATTGTCAATCAAACTGGTTACCTCTTGATGTTTTTCATATTTATTGAATCAAGATTTAATTTAAATCCTATACAACATATTATAAAGAGATCTTGCTGGACTATTATGTAACAGTGGTAATATTAGGCGCTTAAGCTGCAGTTAAGTCAAATGTCAAGTTTCAGCCTATTCACAGAATATCTATGATTATAAATCACAAATAATTAAATGAATGAATATAAAGTACTCTATAATTCAGTTCATAGTTATCTCTCTCTAAAATATGCAATGTGGGTGCCCCATTCATTCGGCCTTGTGCCATATCAAAGCAAAGAGCTTCGTAAATTACTCTAAAATATGCAATGCTCTGAATGAACACTGCAACTGATCTCCACTATTATTCATTATGTTACGCATTGGATTGCAGACTACTTTATTCACAAAATTGAGGTATATTTAAATGCAATTGAGCTTGTAAAATTACGATAGGATATACCATTTTTCTCGATTACGTTAAGATTAAATTAAACAACGGACAATTAGTGTACCGATTATTATTGTTGTTGTTGTTGCTGCTGCTGCTGCTGCTGCTATTCATATCAGAACTAATCAGCAAATTAAAAAAAGTTCATGTCTTTGAATATGTTCAATGCTTCAACAATGTCGTGAATATATTTATTATAGTCACTGAAGCTGATATTGTTTAGACTTTGCTTTTTTCTTATATTGGATACAAAAAATGAACAAGAATGTCTCTCAAAACTCAAGAGATTAAGAAAGAAACTAAATAACACGCACATGCTCACATCGCTTCGACACACAATTTTGATTAAAAATATCCCATTCATAAGAACTATGTCCAAAAATCTAAGAAACTGAAGTTGTATTTGCCAAGATGAATACAATCAATGAATAAAATAATACTTTTCTTAAAAGAAGTCCACTTTGATATTCATTTCACTTATTTCAGTCAGTTTCTATTTGTCAAAGTACCGCTTAATCTTCTCTGTATATATAGTTTGAAGTTTCCTCATCATATTTTGTTTTAGTGTCATCCATATACTCAAATATTACTGCCTAGCAAATATCCAGCTTAGGTCACAATAGCGAGGTTTGTAGCTAATGAGAGGCCTTTACGTAAAGTATACTGTCTTTCACCGAATATTGTTGAAAAATATCGAGGTGTGTTCCATTATCTTTTCTTTTTTCATTTTCAAATAATCTGTAACACGTCAGTCAAGTTGACGTTTTCATTTTAACTCTGAGAAAGGCATGAACCTCTTTTTTCCCCCAGCTATGGGTTAAATATTACCACTTCTCTTCTTCTACAGGGATGATATCAGTAACAGATAACCACCGAAAGTTTAAACATTAGACCATCAGAAAATGTATAATAAAAGAATAATAAAAACTGCTGTAATATTTCAGAATAATATTGATTTCCACTTGATTCCGCCTTCTTTGTCTTTCTTCTACTTAATTTGCCATTTTCGTATTGCATTTAATAACTCTATAATGAAAAACGAAATGTTCTATGTCACTCTATAATAAACAATTTGCCAGTTTATTTATTTGCTTGTTCCTTTTAGTCTATTCGGTACTTCTGTGAGGGTGTAGTTGTTATATCAATACACTAGCCTTCAATTAACCCTAACTTCTACTTCCTACGATCAGACAGCTTTGAAGAGAGTGCCTTTTCAGTTGAAAAATCTGATGAAAAAAATTTTATGATAATTCTAAATAACCATTTTTATATATCCGTGTATGTTTTTGTTATCTACGTATTTTAGTAAGTATTAAATTTTATACAGGTTAATGTTTGTTTCGATTTGGTTGTTCAACGGCATATCTTTATTTTATGTGTTATTTAATGTGAAAATATGATTTATTTGGAAATGTTTTGAGTACAAGACGAGACATCACTGTTGTGAAAATTGTGCAAAATGTTTAACTTTGATCATGCTACCAAATTGTATATGCGTAAATGTGAATCCATCTAGGAAAACGAGATGCCTAAAATTCTCTTTGATATTGAGATAAAAATGGATCAGCTAATCTGGACCAGGAGATTAGACCTAGGGCTAATTAACAAAAAAGAAAGTAAAGAAAGAGAGGAAAAACAAAAGAGAACTTGTCAAGCGGATTTTATCGCTATAGTGGACCACAGAGGAAAAATAAAAGAAAGGGAAAAGATAAACACATACTTGGACCTTACCTGAGAACTAAAAATTCGCAAAGAGAATTGGAACAGTTGGAAATCATAGGAAGAATGGAGACCATCCTCACTACAGCTTTGCTGAGATCGGCTGGAATATTCAGAAGTCCTGGAGACGTGAAGAGACTTGGTGACTCGTAGACTCCTGAGAAAGTCCACCAGCTAATCGTTGGATGAAAAACTCGCAAGTAGTAAAACAATAGATTTTATATATCTAACTGACAGCCAATATATCCACTGAGACCATTTAGCCCAGAAGCGGGACTCTGACCACTACTACTGCACTGACCAGAAGGCTCATCAGAGTAATAGTGAGTAAGGGAACCTCAAATATGTCAGATGCCACGATCAACAAGTAAGTCTACAGCAGGTTGAAAAAAGTGAGCAGTAAATTTTGTAGACAATATGAACGTGTTTGGTACAACCGACACCTGAAAAAGGGTAGAAATATCAGCGTGTATAGAGACATAGACCTTCTCCCCTTACTATATGGCTCAGAATCACTTATTACCACCTACAGCTCTGCGGGTGGTTCCATTTGTGCAATCTCCAGACCATCCACAATATACCATGGAATGACTTCGTTAGCAATACGGAAATGTTTGAACAGACGAAGATCACCAGCACCGAGACTATACAACACGTCCCAGGATAAGGAATAACCTCCAGTCAAGGATCATAGAGTGTAGCGAGCTGCCCATTGCAAGAGAGTAGATGTAAAATGTGGCACAAGGATTCCTAGAAATATCACAAGTTAACTGTCATTTCGAACATCACCGATCCATTTTAGCAGAGAACCTTATCACTTGGTGTCTCAACACTGACCATGGTACCTCCTTTCTTAAGGACGAAAGGTTCAGTCGAAACTACTGCACTCTCTTTTTAAAACTCTAACAATATCTTCCACTGCGGGTGCTGTAACCGTGACTGCGAGTCCTGGATGACCTTATCTCTTACGAAAGCGCCTGCAGCGGACGCGAACCACACACTTCTTGATCTCTGTTCTCGAAGCCAAACCATGATGTTACAAAAAAAATTATAATTTTGTTCTGTTTGTATGTAATAGTGATCACATTTCAACAATAATAGTAAGTCATTGCGGGATATTAGAAAAATACTCTTAAAAATAATTGCAATGTCCAGAGAACCTGAATGGGAATTTTTGGATAGTAAGAGTTTGCACTGAACATAGTCTTTTAATCATTCCAAGCACTGAATACTTTGAAATGCTAATTAGAATGCGTCACTCTATTTGAAATAGAACAGTAAACATCATCAAGGTCCCCTGCCAAAACTCAAGTCACTGATTATATATATATATATATATATATATATATATTCTCATTCCTAAGTACCTCAGTATCAGTCAGAAAAAAAGTTTTTCAACACATGGGTGTGAGAGCAACTGATATATAATATTCATAATATTCATTCAATTTAGAGGACATTTAAATTTAGTCAAGCAAGAAATGCTAACCTACTGCCCCAATTGTATTTCATCTTAGTTGATTCGTTACCAACCGCAAACGAAGATACAAAAAAGAAAAGATATTTGTGTGTGTGAAGATGTTTTCGAAAGCATTAGTGTGTGTGTGTGTGTGTGTGTGTGTGTGTGTGTGAGAGAGGGAGAGAGAGAGAGAGAGGGAGAGAGAGAGAGAGATGAAAAGAGAGTGTAGTTCTGGTTATAATAGAAATACGAACTGGTTAAAGTTTAGTTTATGTTAAGAGACAACTGTGTAAAGTGGTATAGAGGTATAGAATATATTAAATACTCTGAATATGACTACATTCTTATCACTACATACCAAAAGAAAGAAAACCATAGTCAGGGATTACCCTTGGTATAGTGGTTAACGTGTTCGAGATATTTTCAGAAGCAAGTTCGAACTGTAATCGACGTATAGCGTTCACTTTCGGACTAATACCCTTGAAAACGTAGAAAATCTTTCATCTTCCGCTGTTATAGTTAAAATACTATCTCTACAGTTCTTCTACAGTGATGACTTTGGCATTAAATATCCTACTAAGATTGATATGCCATTACAACAAGGAAATCAGACCATTCAAAACGATAGTCAAGCTCATGTTGCCTCCAAGTTGTCGTTCGGAATATCCACTCTGTAAGCTGGACCACGTACCCCAAAACACACTCAAAATGGGGAAAGTTATGTCTTTAGATAAGATTCGTCTGACTATAAGGTAAAACTTATTTTGGGATCTCGGATTAATATTTTTCAAAATTTAAGAATTTCTGTTGAGTTAATCTTCCTAGACTTTACAGAGAGCATTTTGTTGTGTTTCTGGTTAGGTTAACTAAGTGAAAATGACAGAATGTAAATTGCAAATAATTAAATATTGGTGTGAAAATAAGCGTTATATGAAACTCAATTTTACATTCTCCAATATGTTTTCTTTTATTTTCCTCATGTAACTTTACCTCTTTTGGCAAGGATTTACACATCATAAAATGATATTTTGTTAAAGAAATGAAAAAATAATTGGATTTTGACAACTGAGATAATCGGTTTTATCACAAATTCGAAAAAGAAAAAAGCAACTATTGAACATTATGAACATAAAAAATGGCTAGAGTATTAGTAATCAGATATAGAGTAGATGTTCGTATTGCACGATGTGTAGAAATATATTGTTGTATTTTGAGAGTTGGAGAGTTTATTGTAAATAGTATAAATATTTTTTTAGTCACTGTTTACATTTCACATTGCCAAAAGTGTTATTCGGAAAAAACAAATCTTACCGAATAAAATAGCGAGAACATCAAAACAGAAAAGTATAAACTACAGCGATACGACTTAAAGAGAAAAGGGAAGCTCAAAGATTGGAAAAACGGATGGGAAAAGATATTGTTGTACAAATACGAAATACAAACGAATACTCAAAGAAAAAATAGTTTTAAAAGGGTAAATGAGTGGGAGGAACTCAAAGATAACTATGTATGTAGTGCATTTTAGGGGATAATTAGCAAAAAGGATGAAACAGAATCTAAGAAATTGAATGATGAAAGGTTTGGTTGAGATGAATAAGAAAAACACTTTAAAATACGATGTGTATTCAAAAAAGTATCAAGACAGAAAACAGAAATTTACAATAAAGTAACCATTCATTTTCCTTAAGATAGTTGTCTGGATATTTAACACACTGATTCCTGAAATTTTTCCTCAGGTCAAAGATCTTTTGAAATTACCCCTTTGATATGATGTGAAGCAGCATGGTCTTCTTGTACGCTGTGATAAATTCTCAGTTTAATAAAAAAGAAAATTTAGTATAGCGTCGTCAGCATGAAGAGTGTTTCACAATGTTTTCACAAAGTTTCACAATGCTGTGTTTCACCTAAAACTGCTCAGAAAGGATAATTGGTCATTTTTGGCTAATGGTTACAAAATGAAAAATGAGTGGTAAAAATTCAATGAAAGAGTTACAAACAGACAATAAAGTAGATATCCAAACTGTTGCAGGATAAGACATTTATTAACCATAGAATTAGAAATCCAAAGTTGTAACTGGGAGGAAAACTTACCCGTTTAAATGACATTGAGATTGGCTTCATGAATTATTTTTAAATTGTGACTGACTCATCAATAAAGCGCTCTAATTGTCAGTACATCAGCAGTTAATATTGCTAACATGCGAGTACACCTTAAATGGAATTTTAAATTTTAACATTAAAAAATTAAGCATTGAGTCTCCTTAGTTTTATTAGTATAGTATAATATAATATTGCCACAAATATGATTCATGTATAAAATGGATTAAAGTTCCGCAGCCTGTGAATTTTCATAATGTATATTCAGCTAATAAAGAAACTTTAAAAACTTTCAAAATTAACTAGCAAGCTTAAAGTATTTATTAGTTATTTGTTTATTTATTGGTAAATAAAAAAAAAACTGTACATCCTCAAAGTTGCTAAATCCATAACTTTTATCAATGGTAGTATTCCATTGTTAGGTTGGTGGTGCGCTGACCAATATCAGCATTATCTTGAAATTTACTATTGAAATCCACTGAGTAAGGAAGTTGAGGGATGATTTCAAGCCGCACAAGTTTCAGTAAACTGTCAGATTCCATGGGTCAGCATTAACATTTAGGCACCACATTATCTTTCCGTCAAAGTTAAACGCACAAAACAGCGAATGAGGTCGAATTAGTTTGGTTTGAATCAAGAGTTGATTTCTAGACTGATTACATACCAAGGCTAATCTACCTGAAATCTAATATTTTGGTAGGCGAAATATAAAGATGTATTTTTCCAAGGCCATTTGTGAGAATTGAAATTTAAGGGTAAATATTATGAAGCAGAATTGTGGAGGAGAGCATCAAATGTTGAACTCTATTTGAGACTCGAGTTCACTTAACTTAGTAATTCAAAGTCATTTTTTTTCATTTTTCTCAATATATTTTCCAGATCACATAAGTGTAATCTGATTTTGCGATGTTTATGTTTTATTCCAATTTCATGAGCCAATGTATTAGAATGATATAATAACATTAACATCCAACATTGATTTAAATTTCCTTTGCTTTCCTCCTGGTGGCACCAGGGTCATACAATCACAACAGGAGACAGTTTACATGATTGTGACTTTGTTTATCGTAAGACAAGCCCGTTAGTTTGGAAGCAGCCTTGAGTCTAAAATCTGTTATCGATGCAAGTATAGCCTAGTTTGGTTTGCTTGATCCAGCATGCATACTTGTCAGCACATACCCTGGATTTTTTCTTTGAGGATTTTAAAAGCCCATAGTCCTGATTTATTTTAAAAACTAAGGATGTGCTCAGTAAAGGTGTATGCATTCTGGTCGGATAATTTTCACGGTGAGTCAGTTAAGCAATGACATTCCAGGAAGACAGACAGACAGACGAAAGACGGTCGAGCAAAGTCCGTTGGAATGTACAATGTTGTAGAAAAGAACATACTTTCAGAACGAAACGCTTCATCCCTAACACAAGTCTAGGCGAACGCAAATTACATAATTCATAGTGTGACCATAAGCGTTCAATAACTCGTAAATTTCTTTTTCAAGTGTCTATAAAATTGAATACCATAAGGATAAACTACGATAGGCCTTAAGTTTTTATTAGGATTGATGTGTTTTTAACTCAGCTCTCTTTGACCACCAGGAAATTACGCGAATGTTCATTTCGTTTCATGTATTCTCCGAGATTATCATCATATCCGTACACAGGAATTCTCTAGGCGAGAATATGGATGGCAATTACCAATTCTTAGATCATATAATAATGTGAAATGCGTACAGGTCAGTCAATTCGGAAAGATTTTTATCTCGCCAATTAGATCTGAATTTTTTCAAGTCAAATTGAACAAAAATGGAAAATTAAAAATTGATAGCGCATTTTTTTGTAGCATAGTCATCGATAATTAGAAACAACTCTTATCGTATCTTTTGGTGGTTCTTCCTCTCTTAGTTCACGCTACATTTTTTTCTGGCTTGTAAGTCATGTCATAAAAGAAGCCAAATCGTAAAAACAACATTGTTTTATTGGAATCATCGGGATATCGAACTCCAACTGCAAACTACGTAGTTAGCATAGACGGACCAGTGTCTGCTACCACTTTGATGGCCAATGGAATCTCTTGCATTTCGAAACTTTTGGTTGCTAGCTGTTTTTTTTTATTTCGTGGTACAGGTTAAAATATTTTTTAACACCTACACTATTTTGAACGTTATCAAATCATCACTTTTCCGGCTGCTGGCTTGTTTTATAATTTTTTCGCAGCCCATGAAATCTTGCACTTGACTTCAATATTTTATAAATTGACGAAATATAGTGGTGGGATTTTGAACAAGTAATTCTAAAATACTTTTATGAAAGGATCTATCAATTAATAAATACTTAGGAAAATCTAATATTTTTGGCGTCCTGTTGACCATTTCTCATATTATAAATTTAACCTGCCTTGAGATAAGCTCCTTGGGAAAATCTTTAAAATATGATTTTGGGCAAAGAGATTATCTGTTAGCGGTCTTCTTTATATGGCCAGAATAAAACAAACGTTATGTATATCAAAGTGATTGGCACGAATTTAGGTTTAGATTTAGCATAATTTATACGTTGTAAATCAAACTTCTCATTTAAAACATAAAATGATTTTAAAAAGTAATAAGCTATAATCATGCTCTCCAGTCTCATTAGTGCCGACAAAAGAATTATGTGAGGTAAAAGGCGGATAACTCACTTGATGGATTATAAGATATTCGATATTCACATACTCGTAAAATTTGTCAGTACTGATGTAATATATGTCCCTTTACATAAAAAAAAACAGAAGCTCTCTCTCTCTCTCTCTCTCTCTCTCTCTTAAACACACACTCACAAACCAACAAGCACGCACAAATGCTCGCTCACTCACTCTGTATTGTAAGTGTTTGTGCGCCTACGCACTTGAAATGGCAGCTGCCCAACTGGGATTGAAAGAACCTGTCAAAAACGTTGCTTCTTTCCAACTTGTTTCATTTCAAAATGTATGTTGTGACGTAACTTCATTATTTTTTCTTCCTTTTATCTGATGACATCTTGGTTCTTGATGTATTTTACTGCATATTTTAACTCTCCCTGCTTCTTACGCCGTCGTGATGCAATAAAGTTAGGCGTTCTTTGTGTAACGGTTATATTAATGAAGTTGGTAGCCCGAGTTCAAATAATAGACGAATGCAAAAATAGAACAAAAAGTAAATAACAAAAACAAGAAAACAGAAATAGGAAGAAAATTCTGCTCTGTATTGATATTTCAAACGACGAGATTGCACACGCGACATGTTCATGCTAATAAAGAAAATATATCTCTTCTAACAGCAGCACAAAACAATGCCATAAGAACCAATTTTTATTAAATCAATAATTGATAATACACAACAGAATAGCAATTGTAGATTTTGTGGGGAAAGAGATCATATACTAAGCCAGTGATGCAAACTAGCACGAAAGTATTATAAAATTAGGCCCGTTTATGTGGAAAAGATGATCTTCTGGGAAATGTGCAAGATATTAAAATTTGGTGGGAAACCATGCTCTCCTGAGAGAGAAGGTGGGAGACCCGATTGTCATTGTTGGCTGTTCTTTTTACAGGTGCACGAATGACAAGTTAAGGAACTACATCAACCAGAGACGTAAACACAAAACGTGGACTAAGGAAGACAAACAAATAGCACTACACTGCTATTTTAGGATCAACCCTACGCAAGAGGATATAGGAAAAGGATGATAGAGATCTGGCAAGAATGTTCTAGTTTTGAGAAGTCAAAGACTTGCTAAACAATTCATAATAATAATAAAGAAACGTTGGTTTTCGGACCTTGAAATGCTAGAAATACACAAGAAAATAAATAATTAACTAGGTAGAAATACAGTACCTGATACATAAAATATTAGCAAACAAAAACAGACCGACCAAATTGAAACACCAACTTCGGAAAATGGAAACATCACACAACCAAATACGCACAAACAACCCAGACCAAACACCATCACAAGAACAAAAGGTAAATCTAGAAAATTTAAAGAGAATTAAGAACAGTGAAGACTACCTTACTATCATTAAGAAACATAGAATGGCGAAGAGTTAAGACGGAAACGAATAAAATAAATCAAGTACTACCTTATATATCAACGAATAATATAACGGAACTAAATGAACTAATCTATACAGGATCCAAATTAGTTTGTGAGAAAATTGGGATGCCCTCAAAAAGCACGAAGGAAAAATCAAAACCATGATGGGAAATTCGACTAGAACGTAGATAAAAACAAAATCTACGAAAACAGGCCAAAATGATAAAACAAAAGAAGGACGCTGGAATATGTTGGAACAGAAAGGAAAAGGCAACACGAGAAAGAAGTAACAGTACAACTTGGGGAAATAAACCAGAAAGTACTGGCGAAAGAATCAATATTAAAGAGATATCAACTAAGGGCAAAAAATACAGACGAAACAGGACGTTTCAGAAGAACTGGAAGGATATGGCGCGATAAAATACAAAGAACCGGTTGTAACTAAAGGATTATTAAAGTTACAGGAGGACTTGAAATTTTGAGGACGAGTGAAGACCATCCAAACTACTGTATTATTGGGAGCAGCCAAATTACTGAGAAGAGTACTGTAGACTTGAGGAAACTTACTCTCTCTCAAACTCCAGTGAAAAACCATCAGCGAAAATTGATTTGAAAAACTCTAATGAGCAAATAATAATAATAATACTACTAATAATAATAATCTCGAGAATTTGGATGTCGTTGAAGAAGTTTAACTATCTAGACAATGGCTTTGGAGATTAACAAAAGTACTTTGAAAAGATCTGTACTGATAAGGTGGACTGCGAAGGAAACATCCAGTCGCTACTGGTGAGCTGGGAATCGTGAAAGAAATTCAAAAATGATCTTGCTAAAAAATTGTTCACGCATAAACTAGAATCTGTCCTAGAGAATAAGACTCATTAAAATAACCTAATCCTAATCAGAAGAACAGACCTAGTGATAGAAAAAGAGAACTTGCTGTATATAGCACAGAGTGAAAATCAAAGAATATAAAAAAACACACAAGAACTTGGACCTTACCATTGAACAAAGAAAACTCTGGAATATGAGAATGACGGTGATATGAATTGTAATTGGCAGACTTTGAACGGTTCTCGTAGACGTGGAAAAGAGGCTGGAAGAGTTGAAAATGGGAGGATGCTTCGAGACCATCCAAACAACATCATTGTTGGAATCGTCCAGAATAGTCTGAAGAGTCCTGGAAACCTGAGGAAAGTTGGTATCTCTCATACTCTAGTGAGAGAATATCAACTAATATTGACGTGAAAACTCGCAAATAATAATAATAATAATAGGGGTCGAATCATTGGAGAAAGCTAAACGAATCATCATTGTGTGTTTTTCGAGAAGAAAGTGGGGTTAATAAAAGTTGTCTTTAATTCTAAAAAAACAAAATGTATTCCGTTGCTCGTTAAATCTTTTGGTGAATATTTGTAACTTAAATGAAGACATTTTTTCCAGAATTATTTTCAACTGAATTATTTTCAACTAGATTCTGGATGGCTTACGGATGATTTTTCTCGATCAAGGAAAATATATGTACCTGATGTAGTCTGAAAGCGTTAATCCGGAACAATTACCAGCTTCAATAAAACCGGAAAGACATTATGAATATACTTCTTTCTATTAAAGGACCAGCCTTAGTGGAAACAAAGTCTAAAAATAAGGCAGTAAATATATATCTAATAGGGTGAAACAAGAACACCTGGAACTAGCTCAGGTACTTATTTTGAGAGGTAAGGTATAAAAATAGGTGGTTAACGGACTTTAACTAAGTTCAAACTTAAGAATTTTACCATTTGATTGTTTTTGTGATCTATTGTTCCTGAACAGTCACCGTAACTGTTATCAGTCACATCGGTGTCAGCCGTGCAGATAATAAACAACCCCAGGGTCTGGTATAGCCACAATATACAACTCATGAAAAATTATAAATCGAAACCTATACTTACATGGGGCCCAGACGACAAGTTTGTGTGTCATGATCTACGAGTGCTACCTTGATAGCCATAATGAGGGATGCCGTAGGCATCCTGTGAATCTCAAACACTTACCCAAGAGGAAGTAAATGATATAGGTACCATTAGAAGAATCATGTCTGAAAAGAAAATTGCATTGCCTTCTCTCAGGAACCAAATCTATAGGACTTTCCGAAACCAAGAAAGTGAACGACTTATTGATATATATCCCGACAAACAACATCCCGGAGTAAAATGATTTAATATACGCAGAAGTAAAATTAGTCGGTGAAAAAATTGAGGTCTCCTTGAAAACCACAGACACAAAGTCAAAACCTGGGTTGGAACTAAGATTAAAATGGCAGATAAAAAGACTACGACAAAAGCAAACATACTATAACGGAACATTAAGAAATATCCCGACGAAACTGAAAAAACCACGGCCACTAGATCTCACAAAAGCTTGAGGGGACCAACCAAAAACTAATAGCAAAAGAAGAAAGAATAAAAAGATAAAGAGACGAGACCAAACAATACAGACAAAACGGGACGTTCCAAATCAATGAAAAAAGATCTACCAACAGTTAAGGGGAGAATGGGCGAGGACATATCAACAACCGGATGCAGGAAATGTAAGAAGATTTTCGAGCAAAATATGGGAACGGAAAGAACATAAAATAAAAAGTCGAATGGATAAACAACATGGAAACAGAGTTACGAATGTTCGAAGGCGGCCCTCAGGTGAACATACGCACCGATAGGCTCAAGGCAACATTTAAAAAGATAGCAAACTGGAAATCCCCTGACCTTGATGGTATGCATGGGTTTTGGTTTTAACATTCCACCTCAAAACACGAGGGATTGCTACGGAAATGCATAAATGCATATAGAAAACTGAGATGCCCAAATGGATAACCCAAGAGAAGACCACTGTAATCTAAAGAAAAAAAAACAGGCTCAGAGGTACTGCCCCTAACTAATTATAGCCCCATAACCTGTCCACCTATGATGAGGAAAATAATAATGGCACAAATTTGGGGTATTATCTACTACCCAATGATAAGCCGCGGAATCTTTACCAACGGACATAAAGTATGCCGCAAGAGAACCTGAGGCACAGTGGAACTACTATATATAGATCAACACATTTGTGATAGCCATGAAGTCACTCAGTCACATCATTAGGAAATGTACAGCTAGATACAAACTTAGTAGATCCCAGGAAAAGATCAAACACCTAATATTTGTGGATGAAATCAAACTTTTTGCCAGAAACGAAAAAGAATTGGCAACCCTAATACAAACTATGAGGATATAGAGTCATATACAGGGATAGAATCTGGCATAGAAAAATGCTCCACGGTCGTAATGAAAAGTGTCCAACGACACATAACGGAAGGAGTCGAACTACCAAATCAAGTTGTTATCAGAACGCTCGGAGAAAGGGAAACCTATCAATACTCGGGGATATTAGAAGCTGACACAATCAAACAACAGAAAATGAAAGAAAAAGAGTATCTCAAAAGAGCCATAAAATTACTCAATTAATTGCAATCCAGAGATGATGTTGACAGACTATATGTGTCAAGCATTGAAATCAGCGTGGATGCTTCCATACAACGAATCGAAAACTACATAGAAAAGTGCGGATTAAGGCTGATTACAGCCACCAGAAACAATACTAACGACTCAAGGACCAGTGGAACGATGATAACCAGAAAACAAAAAGGAGAACAAAAACAACCCTATGGACGTTTGAAGCGACTAACCAGTGACATCTCACACGATGAAACATGGGCGTGGCTAAGAAAAGGAAACATTAAGAGAGAAACTGAATCTCCTTGAATAGCAGCACAACACAATGCCATAAGGACCAACCATATCCATATTTATCAAACCCTCCGCTCGGTCAAGATATGACACAAGGTCAATTTTTAAGCGGAATGTAACAGGTTTGAATTTAGAGTTTTCCTTCTCGTAGACTAGTCACCTCACCAAGGCTGACGAAACCAGTCTGCCCTACTATTTACCCATAGCTGGAGGGGGAAAATTGGATTCATAAGGACCAACCATATCAATGCGAGAAGAGATAAGACGCAACAAAACAGCAGCTGTGTGTTATGGGGTGAAAGAGACGAAGTGATCACTCACATAATAAACAAATGCAGCAAATTCGCTCAGAAAGAATATAAGACGAGGCGCAACTGGGTGGGCAAGGTGATCCACAGAATAATTCAAGAAGTTGAAGATAGACCGTAGGAACAAATGGTATATGCACAACCCAGAATCTGTCCTCGAGAATGGGACGTATAAAGTCCTCTGGGATTTCGAGATAAAAACGGATGACCTAATATCGGCCGAGGGAGTGTCGTTGTGGTGTAATGGTTAAAGCGATGGACTGCAGAATTGTAGTACGAGAGTTCGTACTCTCGTCGCGCTATTACGTTCACTTTCGGGCAAACCACTTGGGAAAGGTATGGACCCCCTTATCCTCCCAGCTATGGGTTAAATAGTACCACTACTATTTTTCTAGGAGAGTGGCTTTGGCATTAAATAACCTACAAAGGTTGATATGCCATTAAACAATGAAACCAAACCAAATATCGACCAAATGACCAGGTTTTATAACAAAGAAAAAAAGAGGACTTGCAGAATTGTGAACTTTGCTGTCCTGGTAGACCCCTGAGTGAAATTGAAAGAATCTTAAAACAGGGATTAGTACCTCAATCTTGGTAGGGAACTGAAAAAAAAACCGTGGAACATGAAAGTGACGATTATACCAATTGTAATTGGCTCTCTTGGTTCACTCTCCAAAGGATTATTACAAGGACTTGAGGACATGGAAATAATAGGACGAGTGGAGACCATTCAAACTACATCTTTATTGAGATCAGCCAGAATACTGAGAACTGTCCTGGATACCTGAGAAGACTTGTTATCACACAAAGTCCGGTGAGAAACAATCAGCCAACGCATGTGTCAAAACCTCTCAAAAGAGAACGAATAATAATAATAATAATAATAATAATAATAATAATAATAATAATAATAATACAATGATACACAAGGGAAATGCCCATTAGACCTTGTTTGAATTAAGAAGAAAAGAACATAACGTCTATTGGATTAGACCCTTCCAGCAGGCCACAGAATGATAATGAAAGAACGCAAAAAAAACTAGACAAATTGAACATGGCAGTGATAATAATCGCAGTTGAAGCCTTTGGAAGACTCCCTTAAAACATGGAAAAGAGACTGGGTGAACTTGAAATCAGAGGAAGAATAAAAATTATCTATATCATAACACGGATAAAATCGGTTAAGATACTGAGAATTGTCCTGAAAATTTATTTAGACTTATTCCCACTTAAATTTCAACGAGAGCACACTAGTTCGAACTTGTAGGAAAACATGTTATAATAATAATAATAATTATTATTATTATTATTATTAGTAGTAGTAGTAGTAGTAGTAGTAGTAGCATTTTACAAAATCAAGTATATATTTTTGAGGATTCAATTCGTAATAACAGGAGTCCATGAATAGAGTATTCGATCCCTCTAAATATGAAGCGAAGCAGTAAAATAAGTTTGAATACTAACATCAAGGGCGGCTGTTCTTAGCAATAGTTTAAACACGCTTGTTGCTTTATAGATGAGAAATGTTCATGTTGTAAATTATGCTCTTGGCTAAACGTGATTTTAGCTGTGAAGAAAACAGAATTTGAATAATAGAAAAAATCAAAAGTTCTTCAAACTGGAGCTATGCACTATTTTCTTTCGATTTGGTTTTGAAGATTTTTTCAATTTTTCTTTACTTTTTCATTCGTTTCACGGTCATCAGCATGCGTGACATTTTCACTGTCTATGGCATTTAATCCTATTTCATGAAGACATTTTTAATGATGATGATTATAGACTTTATAATCGAAACAATAATTAAGCCATGTTAACAACTATGATGGTAATGGCCTATTATCATAACGACTATTATTATAAGAAAGAAACTATTTCAGTAAATGCATAAATTTTGTACATAGCAAAGATTATGTTAAACTTTATGCACAACTACAAAACCTAACTCTATGACACAGCTACGGGACTTTGCATGCACTGATTATATCCCCTGTAGAAATGTAAAACCCTCGCTAAAAAAGGGGTGTCCTAGATATGATACTAAAGCACATTTGACTCTTGAGGAAGCATGAAATAATTCTTTATTGACATTCTGAGCGGCAATGATTGTACTTGTCATACATGATTTTGACTAGAATACTTAATATTATATAGCCGTGTGTGAAAGGTTCTTCAGAATCTACATAAAAATGTAAATTTAAACGTACGCAATTCCTTAATCTTCTTGTCAAAAAATAACCTTAAACGGGAGGATATGCAATTATAACCAATCCATCAATCAACTAATAAAAAAAATCATTATAAAATATCAGTTTCTATAAGCCATTAGGAATTAAGTAAATTAACAGATACCTTTTTTTAGAATAAGAGGTGTGATCAAAAGTTTCAACGCTGAATCTTTATTTTCTTAATCGTAAATTTTAAAAGGAAATGAAGATGTATGCCCAACTGAGTAACTTATATCGTACAGTGCGTGTAACTTGACGTATAGACAACGCAATGCCAGTTTTCGAGATGTTGTAGTGGCTGTCTAGTTTTTGAACGAAAGATTCAAGGTAAAATACAGAATTCTACAAGAGCAGTAATCTCCATCGGCTCCAGGTCTAACTTCTTTGTTTTGTTTCTAATGCTGAAAATTCACTTAAGTATTACATTGGAAAAAGTAGTCAAAGTAAAAAGAGATATTGGCGCAGCTTCACACCGTATCAAAACACAGTTCCCAATTTTCTTTGAGCTATGAAAAATTCACTGGAATAAACGTGTTGAATGCCAATGAGTATACTATTTTTGAAAAATAGCATTTAACTTTTTGTTCATTTCGATCGAGGTAAATACATCTTCAGTGTCTATATTTTAAAAATTACTTGACGATATCTTCACATCTTCAGATATGCATAGGTTTTAATTTTAATTTGGCATTTTTCTAGTGTTAAAAGACCTCATACATCTTTGGAGGTGAGTTGATTAGGAGCAATGATTAAAATTAGAATGTCTGTATTGGTTTCGTTTCGTTTGACTGTGTTTTATGATATATCAAATTTAAAGGTAATTTAATCCCAAATTATATATATACATATATATATATATATATATACGTCTGATTTGTAAGCAGGATTTTTTATTATATCAACTTTTGCAGGTAATTTTATGTCAAAAAAAGTATATATATATATATATATATATATATATATATATATATATATCCCCGATTTGTTAGCAGCATTATTTTTAAACGAGCCCGGGCTCGTTTGTTTGCCCAGTTATACGCTTTCAGGTATTGTTATCCTACACCAATAATTCTATTAAATATCAAATATCATTTTGTTCACAGCTGAATGGATTCTTTCGTCACGTGGTGTCCCACTGAGACGATAGAAATAAGATTACTACTATCCTCGTGTTCGAATTAACAGTAGCAAGCCGTCAAAGAATGACCGTTAAGAGAGAATGTGGGTCACAGTGGAGACCAACAGATGTTGGTACTCGGTGACCTCCCTCGGGTCGCCTGACACGGGAAGGAAGAAGGTAGTAGCCAAATGATTGGCTGGAACCCTAAAAACGGTAGTGGCACCTTCTTCCCGTCAGCGAAAAAAGAAAAAGAAAAGTTAGTTGTTGGACAGGGTTCGTGGCGGACGGAACTAAAGCAAAGAACTCCGGGTAAAAGAAGAGCCCGTAAAAGAAGAAATATTCTCCACAGGAATCCATCTAAATAAGATAAGTAACTTTGGGACTGTTTCTCCCTATACCCAATTTTATATACCCCCACTCTCTCTCTCAGTTTGAAGAAAGACTAAAAACGAAAGAAAAGAAAAGAAGAAAGACATTTATGTTTGTGTACTATCCATTTATGATATATTTGACACGTTGAAGGTGTATATCTATGTGTAGTAAAAGATTGATATATTTTAATGTTCCCACGTGGTCGAAGTTGTTATTTGTAGTGTCTGCTACGAATTTGTTATTTCATGTTTCTTTTTCAGCTTCTATTCGCCTTATGATATGCTCGCTTAAAATTGTCCTATAAATTCCTTTAAAATATCACACAGTAAACCGGAATTGCCGACTACTATAGTTAATATTATTACGTCTAAACCTAGAGTTCATATCTTCCATTGTTCTAGGGAAGGAAGACTAGCGGCCTTGGTGGGTGTGTGTATAGTGTGAAATTTGGAACCCCTTGCCAGCGGCGGTCAGTCTAGCCATATATTAATCCCCCATATAATATGCCAGTTCCTATATGCCTGAGGATAAACTCTGAACGAGGACTTATTCTACACGTGCGAAAATAAAGTCCCGTTTTGGGATTTTAAAGAATTTGCCGTCACACTTGCATCTCTAAGATAAAATATGGCTTGGTACTTGTTTGTTATAAGAGTGGTCAGTCGAAGAGACGTCAGCCGGGGAGCGGCAGTCCCCGGCTAAGAAACTCTTCCGTATTAAACCTCCCGTCAAAGAAGCAAAGAAGTAAGACTCTGAATATGTCTCCACACGGGGTCAACGATAGCAGTTATCTCTCCGTCTCTCTCTGTCTCTGTCTATCTGTCTCTTTCTCTCTTTCACTTGCTTATATTTTTATATTCACTTGCTTATTTTTACCTTTTAATCACAATAAACAAAAGCGTTATGGTCTCATTATTAAGGATATACAACCAACTGTTGAAAAGTTCAATTGATTTATTAAGCAGTCATGAAAGTATTTTTTTCATATCTACCACCTTGTTCCGGGACTTTACCCTTCTTAAAGAAAATTTCAAAATACAATCTGCACAGGAGATTATAAAATCTTTCCCTTCGAAGAAACTCCACAGTTTAATCCAATCCAAGAAAATATCAAAAGAAATTAATTAAAGAAGCTATCTAATGCTACCCCAAAAATTAAGTCATTAAGTAGCACAATACCAGCCGAAACTTGAATCAATCAAACTTATATATATATATATATATATATATATACGAGGTGCATACGACAAGTTTCCTGACTTTTTTCGTATGGGCACTTTTATTGATAGTACACACATGAAACTCTAGTCCACTTCCAAGTAATCTCCTCCGGCTGCAATGCATTTGTTGTATCGTTCCAACAATTTCTAGAAGGCTCCATAGAAGTCCTCCTGTGTGAGCGTGTCAATGACCTTCGTTAAAGTCTCTTTCATCTCCTCAATTGTCTCATAAAGAGTCTATGAGCTTAGGGAATAACCAAAAATCACAGGGAGCAATGTCTGATCTATAGGAAGGGTAAGGAACTGTCTTGATGCCCATCTTGCACAAATAGTCTGTGACAAGGATGGAGTTATGGACTGGTGCATTGTCCTGGTGGAAATGCCACGGACCCAATTTGAAGAGTGCTGGCCTCTTCCGACGGAATCTTTCCCTGAACTCCCTAAAAACCACAATATAGTAACCTAACTCTAACCATAACACTCTGGCCTATCAACTCTGTTGTTCTGACTTCCTTACTCCTCCCACACCTCTCATCATCCCTCATTGACTCTCTGCCTTCCTTGAATCTCTTATGCCACTCAAAAACTGATGTTCGATTCATGTAAGATGGTCCAAAAGCAATCTGAAGCATCTGAAGCATTCTGTGGCATTTATTCCAAGTTTAAAACAGAATTTTATTGCATATCGTCCTTCTAATGTATCCTCATCTGCAGATTGCATTTTTGAAATTCACCAGCTGTGACAATCAGGTTTTAGTAGGGTGTATTCCAATTCCTAGTGTAGCTGTTCATTTGAACATGAAATCATAAAAATTGGCCAATCATCCAATAAGCAATAACATACAGAATTTTCAAGAGTGTACGACAATTTTAAATGCCCTTACGAAATAAGTTTGGAAACCTATCGGTGCCCATCATATATATATATATATATATATATAAGTTGATGTATCTACTAACTGCACCTCAAAAATGATTAAAAGTGTTATTAAATTCTGTGAATGCACCAGCATAAAGCCGGTAGACATGGAGAGGTGTGTTGGACACATTTCAAGTACTGTAATTCTCCTAAAAAATTAGAGCAAAAAATAATACAGTCTCATTTTATAGTTTCATCATTAAATCCAAAAATATATTGCATTTCGATTAAATTTTTTGCAGTAACTCAAAATTTAAGTTGTAATCACAAAACAGATTTTCAAATCATAAAACCTCAAATTTGAATTAGGAAATCTCTAAAGCAAGTGCCACTCAGCGTCTCTTTTCATGATGATTTATACTAAGAAGTCACGTAATCATTTTTTTAATACAAGTTAAAGTTGTCTTGGCTCAAAAATGTTAATTTTAACGGTTCAATTTAAAATGCTATGCTACATTGCTTGACCACAATGTTTCTGACGGTGTTTACTTCATAAGTTAAACAGGTTTTCTATAATCACAATATCAGCATTCAAAATCTTGAATAGTGTATTATGTCATTGGTTTAGTTTTTCCATTCAAAATTATAACACCTCTTTAAGTTATTTAATTTCTTAAAGTTTACCTTGTTTTCGACAATCCTCGGCACATATCATCTCTCTCTCTCTCTCTCTCTCTCTCTATATATATATATATATATATATATATATAAAGAACTGAATAAAAAACAAAAACTTACCACTAAGGTTTCACCGATAGCATCGTCAGAATAACATTGTAAGGTATTGGGACAAATGGATAAATTCCTTGAAGAACATGGCAAAATTACTACAGACTTAAAAGAAAAAAAAATAATTCATTGACAGTATACGAGTAAGGAACCATTTATGTTTCTGTCTACATCCGTCAAATACCTCTGATCTTTGATTTATCAATTTTCCAATATGGGATCTCTCTCTCTCTCTCTCTTTCTCTCTCCCTCTCTCTCTCTCTCTATCTCTCTCTCTCTCTCTCTCTGTAAATGTTTGAATAAAAAAGAGTTCGGCAAATTAATAAATATAATTTTTTTTTTATTTAAATGAGTGAAAGATTTGTAACAATCGTTACAATGACTTTACTTGTAAGAAAGGTAATTGTTAGTGAGTCATCTGCCCTGATATGACAGAACCAAGCAGTAAGATAATAGCAGTTTTAAATCTAGATAATATAGTTTTCGTATGTAAAATATGTTTGTGTGAAGATATTATTAGGTCGCAGGGAAATATATTAATGTATTGGATGTAAGTGTAGAATAGCAGCAGTAGTAGATATAAAGTTTGTACAAAAATCGCCATTGAGAAAATGTAAACTATGAGATATATTTTCATTCGTGAAAAATAATTAACCAAAGATGAAATTAAATGCATTCATGAAAAAAAAAAAGATTTTAACTCGAGAGAAATAGAGACGAAATTTTGAGTTGAAATGAAAGTGGATTTATATCAACGCCAAGACGATCTATTTCATACAGAATTTAAGCAGGATAAAAAGTAAATAAAAAATGGATTGATTTATCTATGATTTAAATTGGATAAAAAAAACTCTCGGGGAGAAAATATTTCTTAATTTATGTTTTGTTTGATCCTTAGAAATTTGTGAGAGAATTCACATATTATCCTGTCATTATTATTTTACAAGAATACGCGAAATCACACACACACACACACACACACACACACACACACACACACACACATGTATATATATTTTTTTCTCAATTTTTTTTTCTCAATGCGATTGACTGTACAGAAAAAGAGGGACGGGAGAAATATGGGTTTAAAACTAGGAAGTACCCCCCATATTAAAGAGATCGATAAGTTTTAGGCTGAAATGATAGGAATGGTTAAGGAGATAAAGTTTAGGAAAATGCGCAATAATATCCAGCAGAAAATGTATGAGGATATGAGCAGAATTAAGGAGTCCGACGGCATATTTGTAAAGTCGGATAAGTCGGGCAATTTGTACGAAATAGAAAAGGGAAAATATAAACAAATGATGTTTAAGGAGGTGGTTAAACATTATAGGAAAGCACCACCAGATCTCGAAAAGGAGTTGAATAGCGAGGCAAAATGTTGGCGCATAAATTAGGTATAGTAGATAGAAGGGAAAAATACAATACCAAGAATTGTTTCATTACGATCAATGACCACAAAAGGGATTTCAAGACTAATCCTGAATGTAGGCTTATTAACCCGGCCAAAACACAGACAGGCAAGGTTTGTAAAATAATCGTTCAAGACATATGTGCTTCGCTTAGGATTACATTAAATATTAACCGGTGGCGAAGCACAAAAGATTATATTAAGTGGTTTGAGGAATACGATAAAGATGATAGGTAGTCCTTTATCAAATATGATATTAGGGAATTTTACCCATCGATAACCAAAAGGGCATTAGATAGAGCGTTAGATTTGGTGGAGATAATTAAGCATTGTCGTAAAACTTTGCTATACTATGACGATAGTATATGGATAAAAAAAGGAGAAGGTGGGAATTTCGACACACCAATAGGGGCATATGATGGGGCCGAAATTTGTGAGCTCGTTGGGTGTGTATTATTGTATAGCATTAATAAGATTGTGGACCCGAGTAGCCACGGACTTTACCATATGGTGGTTTGATTATCGTGGATAAAAGCACACCGAAAAAATGTGATGGTATTAGAAAAAGATTGCATAGGCTGTTTGGCGAATTTGGATTTAGGTTAGATATGCAAACAGACCTAAAAATTGCCGATTATCTTGATGTTACTTTAAACTTACACAATGGAACTGTATCTCCGTTTAGAAAAAGGAACCTGAACCTTCATTATGTGCACAGGGGATCCAACCACCCAATACAGGTATTTAAACACATACCTAAGGGAATAGAGCATAGGTTATCAAATAACTCCTCTAATAAGGAAATTTTTGAACGAAGCAAGCAGGAATATGAAGAGGTATAGAACAATGACGGATATAGGATCAAATTAGAATATCGGGATAGGGAGTGAAGTAATACGCACAAAAAGAGGAAATGAACTGGAAAAATCCATGGTTTAATCCCCCCTATAACATGGAGGTAGTCAATAACTTAGGAAAGGAATTCTTTAAGTTGTTAAAAAGAAATTTCCCCAGTGGGAACCCGCTACATAAGATATTTAATAAGTATTGTGTTAAATTGAGTTATAGTTGCATGCCCAACATCAATGGCATAAAAGATAAGAGTAATATAGCTAAACTAAGTAAAGAGAAAAGTAAGGTGATTGCTAAATGTAATTGTAGGGATAAGGTTAGATGCCCATTGGAAGGCAAATGTAAACAAGAATGTGTGGTGTATAAAGTGGAAGTATATAGTGATCCGGGTAATGATAGAACTAAAAAGGTATATTTTGGGTCGACGCAAGGGGAATTTAAGACTGGGTACTATAACCATAAAACGAGATTCTCCCACGAGAAGTATAGGCATAGTACCACGTTATCTAGTTATGTGTGGGAGGTCAAAGATAAAAAAAAGGAATAGATCCAATACTGAAATGGTAAGTAGTAAAGAAATGCCGTAAATATAGGTCTGGAGAAAGGTACTGTTTGCTTTGCATGGAGGAAAAACTAGCAATAGCGTCTTGTAAAAGTAGGGATATGTTAAACCAAAGGTCGGAGGTTTTAAATAGTTGTAAACACAAAAGGGGGTGGTTGTTTACAATTAGAAATAGGTTTCTGAGTATTTAAACCTGAGATTTTTTTTGTTTTGTTTTTTAAATTAAAGTAAGGTTTTTTGTTCATCTTATTTGGTTCTTTTGTTATGTAAATTTTAAGCTAGGTGGGTTTTTTGGTGAATATAAAAAACGGCGTTATCTCCTTTATCATTGATCGGTATCAAACTCCCTGATGAGCCGTTAAGGTGAAACTCTAGTAGGAGAATTCCGAATCGCGATTTAAGTTAATTTTATATATATATATATATATATATATATATATATATATATATATACATATATATATATATATATATATATATATATATATAAACCTAATCAGCCCTACCCATTACCCACAGCTGGGTAAGAGGGGGCAAATTCCTTTTTTTTCCGAAATGAATTAGCGTGAAGTAATACTTAACCAGTATCGTCCAGGATCCCCTATATAAAATCTATGCTAAGTGTACCTCCAAAGGTGCAGCATTAAGGGATGTAACTGTTCCTAAAATATCTGCATCATATTTTGGCTTAAGATAATCCATACTGTGTCGTTAGGAAATAAAATAAAATAAAGTACACAGACAAACATCTGTTCATTGCTACTACTACCCCCTCTTAGTGTGTTTCTTTTTCATATATATCGTGTCGTTCATATATATATATATATATATATATATATATGTATGTATATTTATATATATATTAATTATAAACATTCCCACACTTTCCCTAAGCCTATATGTCTTCCTTGCGATCCCTAAGTTGTTAACAATCGATGATTTATTTAAATATTTGAAAAAAAAGGTACGATGGTAGCGTTATAAAGAATCTTAATAAGATTCTAAGAGTGAAGACCAGTTTACGAATAAAAGAATCTAAAATTCTGTTTCACCAAAAATGCATTCAAGATAACGTTTGCCCTTCTCAGCTTACATTTAGCATAAAAAATGCTAAACTTTATCCTAGCTTAAAGACTGTGAAGATTTTTTTGGAAAATTCTATAAATTTTCTTTCCAGGAAAATTCCGCTGTTAGAATGCCATTTAAAGACCTTATGGCATCAGAATTTTATGACCCTTTCATTGTTTAACAGGATTCGTTTTCATCGTCTCATGTCGAGCATTCATTTAAAAAGTACTTGCAGGCTCACTGCCCGTAGGATATCAAAGGTAGCATATTTGATCAAAAAGCGTTTTCGTCACATTAAGGAGCCATCAGTTGATGGTGTCGTTTTCAGTTCTTCTACGTTCAGACCGATTAAATTTGAGTTACTTATTTTAGTACATGGACTTGATTTTTGCGTTCCTTTCCATATGCCATACCGTAAGAAGGTGTTAGTTGATATCGAAGTCCTGTATTTATAGTTGGCTAGATTAAAACCTAGATCTAATTTAGCAAGTAGTGACTTCAAAGCCAAACTTAACAGTCTTGTCCATACTTTTGCGGGTGTCTGTTGCGTCTGAAGAATCAAAATGGGGAGACCAGCATCGTCGGGTTATCAAATTGTTGCGAAATAACAATAATTTAGTTATTTCGAAACCGGATAAAGGTGCTGGTGTTGTATTATAGGATCATGTTGACTACGTCAATAAAATGTTATTGATCCTTAATAACAACACAAAATTCAAAAAGGTGGTGTAATGGTTAGCAAGCTCGACTAGCAAACCTACACGAGTGAGTTCGAGTCTCATTGGGTGCCCCTTTCATATGGCCTTGTGCCACATCTAAGCAAAAAGCTTAGTAAATTTCCATAGAAGTAAAATTTCAAAAACAACTTAATAAGTGGTCTTCTCTCCACTTAAATTTCTGACTCTATTCGACCTTCTGGATCTATTCGTCCCGTCTTTATGGTTTACCTAAGATCCATAAAGATGGTGTTCCTTTGCGACCTATCCTATCTCTGGTTGGCTCTGCCCAACAAAAGGTTGCCAGTTGGCTATCATCAGTGCTTCAACCTGTGTTGGAGCACTTTAGTTGTTTCTGTATTAAAGATTCTTTTTCTTTTTCTAAGATCATCAGAAACTTCAGCCCAACTGATATGTTTATGTGCTCCCTTGACGTTTGTTCCCCTTATACAAACGTTTCTCTTGAAGAAACTATTGAGATTTGTTGTGATGTCTTATTTCGTAGTTCTCTTCCTAAACCTACCTTTCCAGAGAGTGTTTTCAAACATCTTTTAATTTTGCTAGGTTCTCTGTCGAGTTTAGTTTCAATAACATCATGTACCGGCAGATTGATGGTGTAGCGATGGGGTCAAGTCTTGGTCGCACACTGGCAAATATTGTTGTTGGGTTTTGTGAGGCCATTTTATTTAATAAAATAGACTGCCCCCCCCAATGTATTATCGTTATGTTGACGACACTTTCTGTGTATTTAAATGTGAGAAAGATGCAGGCTTATTTCTCGCACAATTAAATTCTATGCATCCCTCTTTAAAGTTCACCGTGGAAAGGGAGTCTAATTATCGACTTCCTTTTCTTGATGTATTTGTGCATAAAACTTCTACAGCTTTTCTCCCCTCTGTATACAGAAATCCCACCTTTTCTGGCCTGTATACTAGACTGGATTCATTTTGCCCACATCAGCGCAAAATTAATTTGATTAAGTCTCTTGTCTACCGTGCCCTTATGATTTCATCCAAGATTGGCCAAGTCCATCATCACGGCTGTTGGTAAATGTTATTTCTCAACTGCTGTGCGAGTCATTTTTCAGACTTGCACAGCATTTGTTTCAATGCAGAAAGACGTATTGCCTCCCCACCTTATTACTTCAGTTATATATAAATATACATGTAGTTGTGGCAGTGACTACGTAGGCAGGACTTCTAATCGATTAGATCTTCACATAAAACAGCATTTATCAGTTTGAATTTTAAATCTTAAGCTTAAAAGAGGTCAGCTTACAAATAGATCCGGGTCCTCTATAGCGGAGCACATGATTAATAGTAGGGAATGTGTTGCAGACTTCAATTTTGACCGATTCAGTATTCTGAGTCGGTCACATTCGCTTTTTCATCTTAAATTATTAGAGACTCTTAACGTTCGATCCCTTCACCCTTCCCTCAGTAAACATAGGGACTGTCTGTTGGGATTGAATGTGATTAGTCTCTAGCGATCTGCTCATTGCTACTACTACCCCCTCTTAGTGTGTCTTTTTTCTTGTTTCTTCCTCCCCTTTCCTCCATTCCTTTATTTTTTTCGACTACATTCACCCTTTTAAATATCTTTCTGGCGTTAACAGCTTGATAAGGGCCAGACGAAACCGGTCGTTCAAATATATATATATATATATATATATTATAATAAACATGCTTACACTTTCCCTAAGCCTATATGTCTTCCTTGCGATCAATAAGTTGTTAAACATCGATAATTTATTTAAACACACATTTGTATATATATATATATATATATATATATACATATATGGCGAGATTATTTCAGAAAATGAATATAATTCCGTAATCCTAAACTTGACCATTTTATTAAAGTGATCTAAATTTTTTGTAGAATGTGTTGAAACACCTCAAAATTTGGTTGTACGCTTTCTTTTTCTTCTCGGCTTTAGAAATGCCATTCACAGTAAGAGAAAAAGCGTCAAACATTAAACATAAAATTCTGATTTATTTCTACACGTGCCGATGAAATTTAAGATCAGATGAATGAGAATTGGTTAAGTTATTAGATTAGGAAATGAAATCAATTTTTCTAGAACAAGCTGGACCTCTGAAGTGATATCAAATTATTCTAACTCTATCCCTCTCACTCTCTTTCCCCCTCTCTCTCTCTCTCTCTCTATATATATATATATATATAGCCTCTGCTGCGTATTGTTTGCTTCTGGGCTTTTTTTTAATGTAAAGCCATTTTCTTTCATTGGTTCTATCGACGTTCTAATCCATAGTCTAGGAAGATTATGAACAGACATGTGGCTAATGATGTATTGACTTGCAGAACAATAGCAACAATGTCAAAGAATTCTGTGCCTTTATCTGGTGCGTGACTTTTACTTTTGCGTTTTCATTGGGCATCATTTTGGCTGTGACAGTTTATTTGGGGATATCATAGTCTAGAAGTATTTGCTCTATCTTCCCACTGTGTATGAAGTCAAATGCCTGGAAGAAATATGCAAATAAGAGTGTTGCCTCGAGGTTTTTTGCACTAACACCTTCTAGGATTCAACGCATTGTCAGTATCTGTGATGTTGTGAATATGATTTCTCCGAAAACAATTTTGATTCTTTCAAAGAATCTTCTCAATTTCTGGTTTGATTTGGTTGTATAGCAGGGCATTATGAATCTTACCTGCAATGGAAGTAAGTGTTATATCTCGGCAGTTTTTGGTATTTCCGAGGTCAACTTTCTTGGAGAAAAGCGGGGTGCAGATTTCTGTCGATCTCTTTGTTGTGTTCTTGTTATGTACGAAGTTGCCTTCTGAGATCAGTAAGTCATCTAATTTTCTTCTCTTCCATACTTCTGGTGGTATTTCATCAAGCTTTCTTGTTTTTAATTTTTGCCTGTACCACGTTGAGTTCTTCTCGAGCAATCAGTCCAAGTTTGATATCTTGCTGATTATTGATAATTTTCTTGTTAGGTTTATCGGTAACTTTAGGGTATTTTCCAAGCAGATTCTTGAAGTATTATTTCCAGATCTACGCGGTGCATACGATAAGTTTACCGACGTTTTTCGTACAGGCACTTTTATTGATGAAACTCTAGTCCCCTTAGAAATAATCTCCTCCGGCTGAAACGCACTTGTTGTACCATTCAACAACCTCTGGAAGGCCCCAAAGAAATCCTCTTGTGTGAGCGTGTCAATGACCTTCGTCACAGCCTCTTTCATCTCCTCAATTGTCTAATAACGACAGCCTATGAGCTTAGGGAATAACCAAAAGTCGCAGGGAGCAAGGTCTAAACTATAGGGAAGGTGAGGAACTGTCTTAATGCCCATCTTGGTCAAATAGTCTGTGACAAGGATGGAATTGTGGACTGGTGAATTGTCCTGATGAAAATGCCACTGACCCGATTTGAAGAGTGCTGGCCTCTTCCGAGGGAATCTCTCCCTTAAAACCTTAGTAATCCTAACCCTAACCCTAACCCTTTGGCCAACCAACTGTCGTGTATTGACTCCCTTACTCCTCTCACACCTCTCATCATCCCTCACAGACTCCCTGCTTTCCTTGAATCTCTTATGCCACTCAAAAATGATTATCAATTCATGCAAGATTTTCGAAAAGCCATCTGAAGCATTCCATACGTTTCTGTGGCATTTATTCCAAGTTTAAAACAGAATTTTATTGCATATCGTTCTTCTTAAGTTTCCTCACGTCCAGATTACATTTTTGAAATTCACCAGCTGTGACAATCAGGCTTTAGTAGGGTGTATTCCAGTTCCTGCTGTAGCAGTTCTTTTGAACCTGAAATCATAAAAACTAGTTAGTCATCTGATAAGATATATATCAATAACATACTGAATTTTCAAGTGTGTACGACTATTTAAATGCTCGTACAAAAAAACTCTTGAAACTTATTAAATGCACCACGTATATTCGTTCAATCTTGGCTAAAGCTTTTAGTTTAGCTCTCCAAATGCTCTTCCTTTTACTCACTTCATTTACTGTCTACCGCGCTATTCGAGATTGTCTATGTTCAAGTGAATTTCTAATTTTATTGATCTTGCGTTGAATGAATTCTATTTTCTTTTTTGGCATCTATTAATTAGTCATCGTTGTGCCTTCTTGGTATTTGTCGTGTTGGAAAAGAGCATCGAATTGTTTCTTATTGTTATCGTATATTTGTTGTTAATAGCTCTAGTGTTAAATGAGTACAAGTTATAGTGCGTGGTTTTGGTTGATTACGTCATATTCCTGCGTCAGCTCCGAAATATTTGCTGTGACAATTCTGTGATCGGGAGACATTCCCCACAGTTCAAAGTGCTGCTAATCAATTTCTTATTTATGAGGATAATCTGCAATTTAGCACTATTAGATGTTCTCCATTTTTTTACGAGTTTGTGTAAGAAGAATTTGTTTTCATCTTTACTTATTTGAACCTTTATGTTTCCACTGATGATTTGAATGTAATGTTTGAGGATGCGACAGACAAGGGAGGATAGCTGGTTTTAGAAAGTGATGAGGCCCCTTTCATCACTAGTATTGGTAGGACTGTAGTAGGAAATCATCATAGTGTTTTCGTTGCTGTTACATATAGCTTCCATCATTCTCAGTTGTATTTCTTCGATGCTGCTAAGTGATTTTAGGGCACGAGGACCGAGAAGCATTCCTCTGCCATGAGAGAAATGACTGAGTTTTTGCGTGCAAGAGGTGAGATAAATGTCTACCCATTGCCAGTACCATAGCATTTTATTTCTACTTCGCCATGATTGTATATGTGTTCTTATATGCATACTATGTCTCTATTATGCTCTGTTGCAGACGTAGTTGGATACGGTGGTTGGCCTTTTCTATTCTATTTAAAGTTCTAAAGTTAAGTGTCGTTATATGTACTGAGCTTTTGCATTTAAGTAATTTTTGTTTGGGTTTGATTTTGAGCTCTGTAGTAATTTTTCAAACACTAGGGCCTGAGCTCCAATCTAAGTTGAACGTTCTCTTTGTTTACCCAACCTAACGACGGTGCAGTCTGGACGTATGGTGTAGGAGAGAGTTATGGCAATCTTTCGATGGCTGTATTGTTACCCCATCAATAGACACCGCCCTTACAGATGAGTAGTGTTCGTTTCCTGACTGAACAATTTGATCCTGAACCTTGTCCTGTGGATTTCTTCCGCCCGGCATCAGAGCAAGAGCGCTATTGACCCGACTTTGTGTACATCCACCTTAATTCACATCCACCATGCTGCTTCTGAGGTTTAACTTGTGGGTCCAAAAATTTCCCCTCAGTATATAATTTAGCTAAAGGCCAACAAGAAGCAGGTGATACCTCGTAGAAACTTTTACAGCCGCAGACAACACGGATAACAGAGCGCTTCTTGAAAATGCACCTACTTAAGCCGAATCCGTGCTGCATAGTCAGGAGCAGGCAGCTGGTGGCATTGGCTTCCATGTGAATGCAGACAAAATGGAGTACATGAGTTTTAATTAAAAAAGAGACATCTCCACGCTATATGGTGGTTCTCTGAAATTAGTGGACAAGTTCACGTACCTCGGAAACAGCGTCTTATCTACTGAAAATGACATTAATATGTGACTTGCGAAGGTATGGATGGCTAAAAAAATGTCATCCATCATAAGGAAGTCAGATCTATCCGATAAAATAAATGTTATTTCTTCCAAGCAGCGGTTGGGTCAATTCTACTCCATGGATGTACAACAGGGAAGCTGACTAAGCGTTTAGAGAAAAAAAGCTTGACGGTAACTACACAGGAATACTACGAGTTATATTGAAAAGACCCTTGCAGCAACATTTCACAAAATAGCAGCTGAACAGCCACCGACTTCAATATCTAAAATCATCTAAATAAGACGAATAAGAAATACAGGACAGAGCTGGAAAAGTAAGGACGAACTCATAAGTGACTTTCTCCTATGGACACCTTCACAGGGACGTAAAAGTCTTCGTCGACCAACAGCTCTGTAAAAACACAGGATGTAGTCTCGAAGATCTGCCCGGAGCGATGGATGATAGAGACGAATGGCATGTCAGGGAAATCCATGCTAGCAGCGTGAGATTATGACGACTTAATCGAGTTTAAGTGTTCATTAAATTGTACTATATATATATATACATATATATATATATATATATATATATATATATATAATTTTTTATACTGAATAATCACTTGATAAATACTCTGAAATTTTAAGTAAGATTTAGTAATACAGTTTGCCTTTCGAAGTTACAGTTATTTCCTAAGATACAAAATATATGAAGCGCAGACTTTTTTGAATACAAGTGCTATGTTTTGTTTTGTTTTGTTTAGTCCTGACTTAAGATCTAATGTTTGAACTTTACCGTGTTTGTTATAATCATATGGTATGTAGGTTTAGTTTGGTCTGCTTTAGGTTCTTTATTTAATGCCATATCAACTTTTGTGGGTTATATAATGGCAAAGTCAACCTCATTGTTAACTTGTTGGACAAATAAGGGAGCTCATGCTTAATCCAAGTGTATTAGAAAATTATAATTACACGAATGGAGTTCGAACCCTGCTTACTAAGATTTTGATGCCGTTAGCCCAATTCCCATGGAGATTGCTCCTCTAGAATATAGTTTATATCTTTACCTGTTTAAGTATATGTGCATATGATCATAATGATATATATATATATATATATATATATATATATATATATATATATATATATATATATGTAAGTGTGAGTGCGTGTGAGTCCGCGTGCACATGCACGTGAGATTTCATAGTTTCTTTTAGAAGACTTGAAGGTCAAAATTGCACACTGCACAGCTGTATCCCATTAGGAATTATGACACGTCTTGCCCCTGCAGACTGAATACTTCCTTTCAATTGCAGTAGGGGTTGTGTCGAGGAACAAGACAGATCTCAAAGGTCGGACGTTCCCAAGAATATTAGAGCCGAGAAAAGCTTTCAGTCATTTCCAGAAATGGGAGGCGGCACTTTTATGATGGAGTGATTGTCTGTTCATCGTTAGGGACACGTGAAAAGAATGACATTACTACATTGATTTGATCAGGAACGCACATGTACACATACACTCGAGAGAATTTACTTAATGATGACGTTAAAGATTGTCTTCATATTTGAACAAATTATCAATGGGTTTCAAGTAATAAGCATACGTTTAGAAAGAAAGAATGTAATATCCATATACAATTCTTTGCTTTCCAAAAGAGAACTATGCAAAAAACGATCTAATTCTCGATGCACTCACAAATGAGAATGCGCAAAAAGGCATTTTCAATTTAATCATCGTATATACTAGTGAGTAAGTTGTTCTCTTACATAAGTCGACTATTGATATTTAATCACGAAATCATTAGTCGACTGAATTAATTTTTGTAGCAAAGGGTTGTTTATAGTTCTTCCATTTAGGTGTAAATTTCAAAGATATTTTTTCTCGTGTTAAAATAAAAATCAGTATGTTGCCTGAAAATTAGATCATTCAACTTTGATTAGACCACGTGATTATACGGGGTATATTGTTTAAAACATTTCTAAAGAGTAAACAAAATGACAAAAACAAATATGTAGCATTATACCACCAAAATATACAAATCAAACGGATAGAATGAGGTATAATTCATTACCAAACTCTACAGAATTAAAATCTTTCCAAAAATAACAATATATAAGTATATTTCACAGATTTATTTAGTTTTGGGTTAATCAATATTTCTCTTTGTGGTTATAGATTACAAAAGCAGTGCATTTTGGTTGTAAATAATTCGTAATGATTTTCGTTTTCATTAGATAATGTTATTTTAGAAATAATGTAATTTTTTATCGTTAGTTTTGAAGACAACAGAATTTTATTTGAAACAAAATCGGCTATTATTCATTTACTTATATTTGATAGAATAAATCTATCTATCTATCTATCTATCTATCTCTCATATTGTGCTATTTATTCGGAACCATTCAACTATTGTAAATTTCTACTAATTGCCAACTTATGAGTGGATGTCTTGCATTGCATTGAATATTGGCCCTTATGGAGTCATTTTCTTACCAAAAATGTGTTTCTGGTAGGGGTTCTGAATGAGTGGGTAAAAGAAACGGTCGTGTAAAAGTTTTCGGATATTCGAAAAGTTCCAGATGATTTTTTTCACAGTTGTGTATATATACATACATACATACATACATAGGCACGTATAAAAATAACACTGACATCTCACTTAAGAAGAAATACTACAAAAATTAAATGAACATGTCTTGAAATACTATTGATGGAATTCATTTAAATACATCACCATTGACTTTAACAACGGCCACAGGACGACTCCCACAAATCTCTCCGATGGTGTCCTTGTTAAACTTGGTAAGTGTTTCCGTTATCATTACCTTCAGTTTGTTTTTGGTGTTGAGTGGAGTTTTGCTGGATTTTCGCCCAACCTTCGCAAAGGGATGGCAGCCTTAGGGGTAAGTAGGCCAGGTTATATGGGAAACTTGTTCACAGGAATTTTCTGACAGCCATGAATAGATTCTCTAAACTGTGTGGCATAGTGTAGAGTCTATTGTCAGATATATTCTTCGAGCAGCCACCCACTCATTTCAGGTCAGGAGTACTTCCTTCAGGAACTTGATATAGGCTTCCGCTTTAAGTAGGAAGCCACGTTAGAAGATTAAAGGAGAAATAAGTTAACCGCCGTAAGTGACATCCTAAAACACAATGATGTTTACCGGATGGTTGGTTTTCAACGATATGGATATGAATCTGTCTTCAGATTGACACCCAAACACTACAATCTTCGTATGGAATCCTTTTTTTTTTAATTCTAAGCTGTATACCATGGCTTTTCCAAATTTTTGGAGAAGCGAATAGCGTCATAGTACTGATTTCTTTACTGACAATACCCAATTAATTCTTGTTTGTTGCACGGTAGACAAAACTTTAAATAAAGCACTTATGCAAAATTGATAATTTAAAATAGAGACAATTTAACTATCACTTTCAGTACTTATTTTTATTTAACTATTTCCCATAAATGTGCTAAACCGCTGCACCTCTATTAAATCTTTATTTTAAGATATCAATTTTCTTCTACACCTAAAATCCTAAAACATGTATTTTTGTTCTAATGCCTGTTTTTGTTCCTCTAGATATCTCATTGCATAATTGTTCTAGAAATTGATGTTTTATTTTTAAGAATTTTTAAGGGTGTACTTATCAATGTTCATTACTTTTTGTGCAAACGAATAAACAAATATTGAAACATTCAAAATGTTACATAAGAAGGTTACATTATCATAGATGATGAATCATTTCGAATCATAAGTCAAAGGGAACATTGAAGGTGAATAAAATAATGCACTAGCAGTAATTTTCAAATTGTCCTGTCGATAGAGAAGAAATAAGGAAAAAATCTCGTTGAAATAGCTTAAAAGCAACATAAAAATCAACATGTGTTGATTAGAGTCCAAGGAATTTCCCAGAAAATTGCATTACATTTCTTTTTTTTCATCTCTTTATAAACGTAACCAAGACATCTCCATAACAATGAAAGCTCCAATATTACTCGAATCCACACCATAAATGTGAATAAACAAAAAGACAAAAACATTAATAGAACAAAAATAGATTAAAATCAAAAGAACTAATATCAAGCTGACGTTTCTCAACTCGTGTGTAAGCAAAGAAAATTGAAACAAAAGAAAACCATTTTTTCAACATTGACGAAAACAAGGCATTACACATTCCAATTCTGCTTTCGGCATTTTTCAGAGATTTTTTGGTTACTAAATCATAACAATTCCAAGCCATAACCAACATAATGCTATGGCTTAGATCTTCCTATTCTATCAAGAGTTTAGTGTAGGTGCGAGGTCTCAAATGAAGATATGCAAGTTAATTTCATGTATCTATGTCTAAAGTGTGTACTTGCCGCTAGATGTTTGTACGCACAAAGTTTTATACTCTCTACACTTCAAATTGTCCGTAAGCAATTTCATTAAGAGATAGATTATAGGTCGGCCATTGTGCCATTAAACGCTAATCGTTGTGTGAAATGTACTAATTTTATTGTCAAAAAGCAATGTTCACCTCAGGCTATATGTAAAACAAGAGAGATGAATCATATGGAAGAAAAACTCCTACTAATTCTTTTTTATTTTGTTCAAATTTAATGATATCAAATTGAATATTAAACAGCTATATATCGAAATGAAGAGAACCGAAGGAGAATTACAGAATCGACGAGATATAATTGTAAGGCGACATTTCGATTCACAGAGAAGCAAAGCAATAATAGAATGATTATCTGAGGAAAAAGTGGATCGACAACATCACTAACTGTTTAATGAACACAGAGCCTGTGTTGTTTACTTCTGGTACGTGATCATCTACGCAGAAGAAACGTTAGAAACTGAACACGATAAAACTCTTGACAAGATCGAAAAGGGTAATTACTTTTGTCTTGAATCTTTTGCTGAGACTGATTTGAATATAAAGATACGGGATTTACTTTCACACCGAGTTGTATACCTTGGAAAAGAGATAAAATATAAGGGGAATATTTACTTGAGTTAGAGCTTCATTTTTTTCTCTATGTCCTCCATCAATCTCTCCTTTCAAGAGTTGAGTTCAAATTTCAAAGAAATTTTTTGACATATATTAAATAAAAATAAGTAGAAAGATTGATAAATCAGACAAGTAAAAAGGGTTTAGCAGTGATTTTTTAATCTTTAATCAAAGAAAGAAATATCACTGCTAAACTCTTTGTGAGGGTCTTCTTTATTTATATTTGTTAGATTAACCCCAACCAATCATATATATATATATATATAGATATATATATATTTGGTTGCTCTTAGTTATATATTTTCCAGTGTAATTAATGATTAGCAGTTTTTTGTAACTCAGAGAAGACCTGTGATTACGGACGTCTACCCCCACCGCAGGGATGCAGTTGGCGTGTTTTCAGCCCATCCCGACAAGACCAGGAAGATGATATTTTACCATAATTCATAAAAAGCCTGTTCTATACCTCATTGTTTCATTACAAATTTCAAAAACCGCTACCTTTATTGTCAGTAAATTTTAGGCGGTTTCTAATGGTTACCCAAACTATGTTTTGAATTTGTTTTCTTTTTCTAAAGTTACATTTGATTTACCACGTAATTATAAAGCTAAACCAACTTTATATTTAATCCAAGTCTCTTAGCTTACCTAAACATAACCTTAATCCTTTTCTTAAAAACGTATTACTTTTGTCTAGGATTATCCATTCGCCCGAAAATGACTTTAAAAATCTCGTTACTTTGTGAATAATTTTTGTATGATTAATGACTCCCAGCCGATATTTACGAAAAAAAAAAACATTGTTTTCAGTTATAGATTTGGTTATTGCAGTATATAAAGTATGACAGTTAAAATTAAGATTTGTGTACATGATTTAAAATCCTGCCTATATTTCAACTTATTATGTAAGAAAAACAATTGTTATAAAAGGAGACTATAATCTAAAGAAAGTTTTCATCTTTGCAACCAACAAAATCTATAAACAATCTACATTTAGTATATACATTAGATTTTTTTTTTTTCGAATTTATTCAGCAAACGGATAACAATTTCTTTAATGAACATTTGATTCAGGAGTCACAAAGATTTATGCGACGATACAGGGATTAAAATTAATTTCCTAGGATTGTTTTAATTCATAAAATCGATCTCCTCGGATATGTATGTTAATAAGTACGAAGGCTCCGTTAGTCTGTCCACAATAGACGACCAAATCCTTTTATATAGACTTGTTCCGAGAGGAGGTTTTTACGTAAAAATTGTTACTCACGAAAAACAAAGATAGCTTATTCTTACAAGACAACTTCATCGGAGGTATGCTGTCAGACACAACTAAACGTACAGAATTTAAATGTCCAAATTAAAAAAAAATAGTTATGCATACTATTTATTTGATAATCATTTACATTTAAGTAAAAATACAAACTAGATACACGAATAGTTCTTCAGAATTGAGGTTGAAAATTACTTTGTAGCATAATTGTTTTGTTAGGACAAACAAATCGAACAGCAAACATATTTAAGTCGTTCAATCTCTGAGTCATCTACTTCAAATAGAATGTCTCTAGAGACCTCCGTGAAAAATTTTCAAAAAAATATTAACTTCATAATAGAAATAGCTATAAATAGATAGATATTATTCTACTAAAAAAAGCAAGAAGATACATAGTGACTTTGATAAAATGATAGCCAGACGGAAATATCGGTAGAACCTGACAGGCAGAGAGGTAGATATGAATATACAGAAAAATATATCTATGTAAGAGTATATATATACTCTTACACAGATATATTTTTCTGTTATATATATATATATATATATATATATATATATATATATATATATATATATATATATATTGTGAGATAGATAGATAGATAGATAGATAGATAGATCTAATCATCATATCTATAACCATTTACCTAACGCGGTCATCAGAAGCTGAAGGCAACATAAATTCAATTTTTTCGTAGCGTTTAGCATATTTGAATGCCGAGTTTTCCTACTCTCTAATCGGTTACCAATGTGAAAGTGTCCAGTCTCCTCTTATGAATTACCGTTAGCTGGAGGTAGAATAGGGAACGCATACCTTCCCCCAAGAGTATTAGAGAAATATGAAATTAAAACTGCCTCATCCAGAATATGAAGTTTGGTCACCGTGTTCATTTCCTATGAAAATAACTGTTACACCAGGAAAGCGCTCCCTATTTACTTGTATGTCAACATCTGAAGACAGATAATTAATCCAATTACCTTTTTTATCTTACAGAAAAACAAACAAAATAAATATATATATAAGTCTGTGTGTGTGTGTGTGTGTGTGTGTGTGTGTGTGTGTGTGTGTGTGTGTGTGTGTGTGGATAGATAGACAGATAGATGCCCATGGAAAAGAAGGCAGGATAAAAAAAATATGTTAAAAGTTTTTTCTATGATCTCGTGAATATGATTTTTTGGAAATGAGTGGTTTCTTAATTTTTTTCCAAAACATTATTTTAAGATATCAGATTAGAATTGTATGTATTAGTAAAAAGTCAATTTTAAATTTTTGTTTCAGCAAAGATTTCGCACGGATAACATAGTTTTCCTATCAATAACTTCTAAGGAGTATTTATTTTATATAAACAGATATACAACTTGCAAATTAACTAGACCAACAAGGAAACCGGGATTTAAATTGTTCATTAAGGGATTTTGATTAATTCACAAAAAATACGCTCGAAAGGAAATTGTTCAGAATGATAATTAAATGATCAAACACACATTGCTAACTTTTCCTTATATTTATTATCAACCAAAATATAATCTTGAAGTTAAAGGCAAAGAGAATTCAAAATTCTCTGACCGTTCTTATTGTCTTCACAGTGAAAAAAAAATAACAAGAAGAAATTCTAACAAGATTTCAGGAAATGAAAAAAATAATTATTCAGTATTTGAACAATGTTTTGTTCTTCTTTCAAATTGTTTTGCTAGCGTCCTATCATGGTTAATTGTATAGTTGCATTGTGTCTGTGATGCTTTGAAGTGTGCAACAGTTAATTATTATCTGGCAACGTAGAAGTAATTATCAGGCTTATTAAATTAAACCAATCATCTTTAGAAATAATTGGTAGGTTATTTAAGTCAGAAAATGCTTTCTTGTTAACTATATTTGAAGGGTGTTGAGCCAACTCTTAAAACGTATTCTTTCTAGCATTGTTCCTGCTATAAATAACGAGAACGTTTTTAAAAGGATCTACACTTCTGCTGGTCTATATGTTCAAGACGACTGCATGTTCCATGTTGGTGAATTAAGAACACTGGAGCAATGGTTTACTGAAATCTTGTAAAATCAATCGAGTGAAGCAAAAGAAAAAAAGAAAGAACACGAAGGAAAGAAAATATTTAAGAAAGGAAGAACATCAAAGGAATCAGAAAGAGGAGAAAGAAGAATTATAGAAAATTTAAAAAAAAGTCCGCGAAAGATAAAGAGCAAGTGAGAGAGGGAAAAAAAGAAAGAGATCGAGTGAGAGAAAGAGCAAAAGGAGTTAAAGAGAGGATCATAGAGAGAGAAAAAGAAGATTTATGAGAAAAGTAAGATTGAGAGAGAGACAGAGAGACAGAGTGAGATACAGGGAGAGAGAAAGAGAGAGAGAGTGAGAGAGAGAAAATGGTAGAAAAAAGAGAATCCTAAGTAGATAACTAAAGATATTGAGAACATTAATTTAATTCGTTATAAGACGGAAAAAAAGATTTTTAATCCTACAAAATCATTTATTTCGGAATCCTTTCTGAAAGTGAATAATAAATATATGTCACGTGCTACTATAACAGGATATCTCAATACTTTAACATGAGATAACCTTGAGTTGTTTTTTTTTCTCTCCGTCTCTCTGTTTCTTTATCTGTTTCTCTCTATCTGTTTCTCTGTCTGTCTGACTGTCTCTCTCTCTCTCTCTCTCTCTCTCTCTCTCTCTCTCTCTCTCTCTCTCTTTATATATATATATATATATATACATATATATATTCTTGTCACAAAAGACAATAAAAATAAAATTCTTTGTGCGGCAGTAGATTCAGATCATTTTGCAGAAGCTCTTATGCCGAATAGATTCGTCAGCAGATTTTATTCGAGTAAAGGATATGAATTACCCAATTGATATCATTTTCTCTTAAGGATGCGAGATAACTTTTTTTTAAAAACTGAGTGTGAATCTATATTTACAAATATAGGAATTTAAAAAAGAATGTATAAAACGTTAATTTTTTTCAAAATAGTACTCATGAAATTCAACAAACTTATTCCAGTGAGTTTTGCTTTAGTCGAAACATCTCTTTACCTTAATTTTTCATATAGCATGATGCAAAAGCATTGTATTTTTTAAATGTCCCGCTTATTCTCAATTCTTAGCTTTTACATGAATGTTTAGGTAATGAAACAAGCAAGTGTATATATATATATATATATATATATATATATATATATAAATATATGTGTGTGTGTGTGTGTGTGTGTGTGTGTGTGTGTGTGTGTGTGTGTGTATATATATATATATATATATATATATATATATATTATGACTGGATTATTTTTTTTACATCGCCACAAGTTTGTCTAGACTCCTTCGCTTTAATTGATAGATTGTTTTGCTGTGCATACTACTTCATTTGAATGTCAACTCTCCCTTTTGATTCTTTATAATCATTCTTCTTCCATTATATATATATATATACATATATATATATATAGAGAGAGAGAGAGAGAGAGAGATACTCTCAGAGCGAATTCAAGAAACCATTTTAAAAATGTTTTCCATAATCAAGAAAAGTACTCAGTAGTGACCGGGAGAGAAGGACACAAGGAACGATGAATTAATATTCCATCGTCCCATATGACAGTTTCAATACAACTGGTTTCATGCAAAAAATGATGATTCCAATTTTTTGTGAAAATTAAATGAATGAGTAATAGTTGTAATATTTATTCGCTTTGGAATTATATGATCCGAACGCCTCTTCCAAAGAACAAACGATTTAGGTGCATTTTAATCTTATAGGTACTCGAGTTAGGAAAAGTTGGATGAGTAGAAGCTTTTATATACAATACGCGATATTTTCTAAGATTTCAGGGAAAGTATTTTGATAAAGTATAAAAGATACAGCCGTTTGTGACCACAGTGCATTTACATATCCATTACTTTATTTGTTTTCCGTCCCACCACCGGACAAGTATGGCACAAGGCCTTTTTTAAAGTGGATTCGGACGCAGGTCCATAGCCCACACGCGTCCAGCAAAATCCTAAATTACCTTTGGCCCCATGGGCAATCCTCCCATGGGGGCACCTCAGACGCCAGGAAATAAAACAGCAAATATAATTTAGATATCCATTACATCGAGACTTTGAGTGCATGAACATTTTTATTGAGTTCATTATTGCGTCATTTTGATTACATCATTCGTGGGAAAAATTTTCGGGATTATTTTAAAAGTAACACATTTGAAAGTCAATTTTAACCTCAAAAGACAGCCGTTAAAAAAAATGGTTTCCATTGTAGAAAAATACAATCATTTGTGATTTCCAAAAATACACCTGGAATTGTTTTTATCTCTTTCCTTTGAGGATAACACTGCTGGTAAAGTTGGGCATTTTTTCAATTACCAAAATTTAAAATAACGAAAACGGTGAAGCTTAACTTGAATTCTGGGGGTATCTCTTGACTCACGGAGATCAATTATCATTGATTAGAGATGGAATTTTGTTGTAGGCGAGTTGAAAATTCTCATAAGGTTGCACATTGGAGAACAGACGAAAAATAGCAAAAAATATGAAAAGTCGTACAAATGCATGAATATCGAAGCATTGCTAAATTTGGGCTGCCTTAAATCAAGAATTTGATTTTGTTGCATATAACTCCAATAACAAAGATTGTGCGGTTTGTTTGTAACGTTTGGTGGTCAGAGAGGATTGAATTTATATACGACGATAGAGAACATGCGTAAATGTTGTAAATTACTGAATATTTATACTGAAGTTCATGAATATATATTGTATTTTTTATGCACTGAATTTTGAGTGAGATATGGATAATTGTGATATGGATACTTGTTTCTTGAATCAAAATTTACGGACCCACTTTTTTCACATGAACGATTGTGCATTCCATGTTGAATATTTGTTGTGAGTGTTGTCTTAAGTGTATATGGATGTACAGGTTCGTTAGAGTGCAGTAATTACATGCAAATCGATCAGATGAGTGCAGTAAGTGCAGTAAAGGTTCAAGTACGGGGATTGTACTGGGGGCGAAAGAAATGCCAGAGTAGTTTAAGGGATCATTTCACGTCACATAGGAATGATGCTGTTTTGGTTAGAATTTTCAATCAATAGCAGCCTCGGTTATCTCTCCGGAATGCGTCATTCCAACGTAACATTAAAAGTAAAGTTGGCGACCTTTGTCGAGGGCGACCAGAAGGCTCCCTTTTCAATACCTTCTACACCGAGGTGTTGAGGAGGGCGCTACTCCTTTCCCTCGGTTGCTCCACTTTACCCGTGCTACTTACCTTATATTGCTGAGTGTTAAGCAAGGAAGGATCAAATACCATTTTTACAGTCTTTGGTATGACGCGACCTGGGATTGAACCCAGATCTTCCTGACCATTGGCAAACACTCTACGCATTACGCTAATGAGCCGGTGGCCTTATTTAACATTAAATGAGCCGAAAATACTGAGTAGCAATCACAAATTAGCGAGCCTTAAAAAACAATGTCAACAGCAAACACAGGGCATACATAAGTCCAAACTATCATCATAACTGATCGTATCCGAAAAAAATGCTTAAACATTATCTGAATGCGATTACCATGACTATTCAACCAATTTCACTTGCATACAGGTGAAATTTTAAAATGCACTAGTTATTTCTGTCGCATACTTTATTACTACAATTACAAATCTACAGTCACTCTACTAGTAGTCGTACAATAATGGATTAGTGAGTGTTGGAGTTAAGGGATTTTATGAGTGCAGTAAGTGTGTAAGAGCAGAGAATATCAAAATACAGTGATTGTACGACAACGTAAAGTGAGCAAGTGTTGTGAATTGACGTGTGCGATAGTTGTGAAAATGAAGTAAATGGCGATGGATGGGTAACGAGCTTTTGAGTAGTCGTTCGAGCACAGTAACTGTGTTAGGGATCTATGAGAGAAAATTCAGTTAATGTACAAATGCCTTGATAATAGTTGTGCAAAAGCAATGATTTTACATATGCAGTGACTTAACGTGACCAGTAGTGTACATATAGCCTATATGTGCGAGTACAATGTGGTACAAGATAGATAGATAGATAGATAGATAGATAGATAGATAGATAGTTTTATTACTTCCAGAATAGACTTATTGTAAAAGGTAAGCTCTATTTTCTATTTCCTTTTGCGTTTAAGTATTTAGGGATAACATTAAATGCTTATTTTAGATTTGTTTCTTGTTTTCATTCGTATAATTGTAATGCGTAAAGGATGACCCCATGGATCACGGGGTCATTATCTTTCGTCATTGCAGTTATGTAGTAAAACTGGTTTAAATATCTTGAGGGTTAAATCTAAAATGAGACGACAGAAACAATGCAGTTAAAATGTTTGAATGCGGAGAATTTAGTTAAAATAGTAATTTAATGTTAGTCCGAACAATACGCGCACGCATCCATTTCTTTCTCTCTATCTTTTCGAATTTCAATATATATATATATATATATATATATATATAGGTAAAATACTTGAGAGACCCCTTTTATATCTTAAAAAAATCATCTTCAATGAGATTTTTTTAAAATTTTATAAAGTAGATGGAATGTCGGTAATTGCAATATATTTGCTTTTATTTTGACAAAAATAACCACTGAAAAATAAAACATTATCATGCTACAGTATATAATTCGATATTCGTTAGTAAAACAACCACCTGCCTTAATTATTTCTTTACAAATTATTGACATTCTTTCCAATAGTTTTTGAAAACCTTCTTTTTGGAAGATCTTCGCAAACATTCTTCAAACACTGAAAAAGCCCACTCTCACTTTTTGGGTATTCTTTTATTGAACTCTTCAAATTTACCTCATAGTAATTTAATGGAAAAGGGATCCGAACTATGACGTTACCAAGTCCTAATTTTAAAAATGTTCATCTTTTGTTTTACTTAAGGTATTTTGTCATATTTTTAAAGATCATTGTCTTGTTGAGAGATTATTTTTCACATTTATCCGTAAAACAAATGAAACAGAATGTCTTTGGAAAATCGAATGGCATTGTTCTTTTGTCCCGATTCTCTTGGCATGAATCAGTTCTCCTGTTCTCTTCTTTCCTTCAAAACACCGCCCCACCATAACAGACTCACCATCATTATTATCTATCAAATTACACTTTGATCATTCAGTCTACAATTAGGCTTTCTTCTTACAAACACTATCTGTTTTCTACCAAAACTTTCAGACTCATCTTCCTACAATACATTTACCACTATTTCAAGGTCCAGTTCTCATGCTTTTTGCGCTCACCAGTCTTATCTTCTTGTCTCTGGGGATTCTTGATGTCTTCGTAACCTCTGTGAACTGCTTATTTTGCAACTGAAATCGACATTAGTTGCTGTGGACAGGAATTTTGTTGAGCTTTCATCTCTGGAGCAATTTCCATTCTAGGCATTTGGCCGTTAATTTTCAGCAACATTTGTCAATTTTGGTGCTTGAGTTCTCTTTCTATCAATATTTGCGCCAGTTTTCAAATTGACTTTGTAAGGAACATAGATCCCCATGTCTAAAAATCTTCAGTTTTTTAGTGTGCTATTGTATATTTGTTAAGTGGCCTATCAAACTTAGCAGGTTATTTAATGCCATAGCCATCACCATAGAAAAACAGATGCGATTCTATTCAACTCATGGTGTGGGGAGTAAGGGGTTGAATACCTTTTCCAATAATATTAGTGTTCATTCTTTGAATAAAATTTCAATATGTCGTCTAACTTCAGTGCTTAATTGCTTTGATTTTTCCATTTTGTCCAAATTACTTTAATTTTTTTTTTCTTTTTTAAATACTGTTGTTGTGGGAAAATCTTTTTCTTTTCAAATAGAGTCAAAGGGAGGTTCTGTGGTGTTATGGCTGCAGTGAAGTTTTGAAATAAACAAGTTTGAACTCAAGTCGAACAAATATTCTTAGGAATAAGTATGACCCTCTTACCCCCAGCTATGGGTTTAATATTATCACTATGTTTATACGAAATTGCTTTTGGTATAAACCAAACCACGGAAGATGATATGCCATTTAACAAAGAGAGCAAACCAAAGAGAGAATGTCTATGTTTTGCCCAATATGAGAGTGCTCAACATAAGTAAAAGGTTAAGTTGTATATAAATTTATTAATGAGTCTTTAATAAAAAGGTAAATGTTGCTTGTCAGCAACAATTAATTAGTTTGTTTTGTTTTTTTTTCCAATTCATAAATGCCTGAATCTATTATGTATCGATCAAACATTGGAGAACACACACACACACACACACACACACACACACACATATATATATATATATATATATATATATATATATATATATATATATATATATATAAGGGTCATTTAATAATTAGAAGAATTTGTTTTTAAAATAAGACAGAAGTATTTTTTCAGAAATGTTTACATAAATGGAAACTCCGTATTATTTGAGTCTGGTTTTTAGTAAATATTATTACCTCACAAAGATATTTGATTTAGGCAATTCAAAATGTTACCATATCTAAGTCTTAAAGATTTGAATAAAGCTCTCTCACCAAATCTTTGGTAGTTGAGAAATTCAAACTGCGTGAAATTTACAAAAGAATGTGAGATGTGTACGGAGAAGCATGGTTTATTCAAAATATGCTTACTATGGGATTAAACATCGGTTTGTAAAACACTAATTTGAGTAGAAACACTGACTTTCCAGCAGAAAGGTTTCTGGCCCCAGAAATCAGTAAAGACGGTCTTGTTTGAAGTCTTCTATGTCTTGAAGGGACCCCTTTTATCGGCTACATTTTTTAAAGTTTAATAGTAAGCAGTCGTCCCTATTGTCGACATTATTGGCAAAATGTACCTCATTTATCGAAAGAGTCACGAATCTATCTATCTATCTATCTATCTGTATGTAATGAAGTCTCGTCATACTTGACGTCAGTTAATGATTAAAGATGGGAAGCGTTGACCTAACTACATAAGTGATTTATTAAAAGGGATTAGGTTTTGTTTAAAACAAACCAAGCTTTTCGGATTAGCTGATGATAGAAGAATGGTGCATTAATTTGCCACATATTCTCCCGATCACCCCTTCTTGCATCCAAAGTTTTTCCTTCCCCCTTACATCTTTCCCTTCCAAAGCTAAAGAGCCCAGCTTGCCGTACTATTTTACTCAGATTTGGAGGTATTCATGTATTTTTCGAGGGCATTAGAGCAAGGGAAACGGAAACAACCTCGTCCAGAATCTGAACTCAGCTCTTCAAATCTATTTCTAGTATGACGATAACAATTGGGACATATATATATATATATATATATATATATATATAGTGAGTAAATATGAGAGAGAGAAAAAAAGGGAGAAAGAGCTAAATAGAGAGAGAGAGGCAAATCATTGATGAAGGTCGATGCTCACCATAATGAATAGAGAAAGATTTGCAGTTTTATCAGAGATTTTCAACAAGCTTCTCACCTATAAGGAAACAAAATAGGGAGAAATTGAAGGTCTTCAACGCATTAGATATTGGAGCCGTGTTTGACCAAATCAAATTCCTTGCAATTGAGCACATGAAGGGTTTGTGTTAAAAGGTTTTAAATTGCAGGACAAGAATGTTGCATAAAGCCTTATGATTGCTGGTATGACAAGAACCACGCAACTACTATTTGCTGTTTGACTTGAGAACGTTGTGAAACTCTAAAATCGAATCCAATGCCATTGTTTTCATCTACCCACCTTGCCATTGGCTTCTTTCGTCACAAATGGATACGAGGTTGTCGAATAACAGACATTTTACATATTCATGTAGACATACATTCAAGTTGGGTTTAAGCAAAACATTCCAATATTCATCATTTAAATCCTAATAATGCCCCTTTAAGGATACATCTAATATTACTGCCTTAAATATTTTGCGTTTTTGTTTTATTTTGTTCGTGTAAGACGGCTTCTAGAAGACATACTTTTTTGGGTTTTTTGTGGAGGGTATGGTATATCAACCTTTGCAGGTTATTTAATGCCAAATTAATTTTTATACAAATAAACAGTTCTATTTCAAAAACTTCAGATTGATCAGTTCTTATTCAAATATTTTAGTTTAGTACAAGAATATTTTTTTTTGTTTACGAACAATTCAGTCAAGCGTAATACAGTTTCAATGTAAAAACCAGTTCTATTTCAACAATTCAGTCTAGCCTAAGTACGCAGTTTACATGTCGAAAGAGTTCTATTTCGAGCACTTTAGTTTAGCATAAATACGCAGTTTAAATGCAAAAACAGTAAACTCGAAACCAAGTACTATTTGGCCCATAGATAGGACACTATCGGGGGCTACCACTCCAGGCTAGAGTGGACGTGGGATCAATGGCAATGAAGGAGTACTCCGCATTCCCCAAATCTCCAGCAATACTGGAATCTCACCATCAGATTTTTAGTGTCATATCCAGGACACTCGCTGAAGAGATGCAACCGGTTTATTCTACTGTTCCAGCCGACTGGAAGACGTGCTTACATAAGTATATAAATAGGTTGATAGATATATGAGATATCAGGTAAAATGGCAAGAATAGTTGAAGGGATTTGTTTTATTTCCTATGTAACGTTCTGCCTTTTCTTTAAAAGAATAATTTCAAATAATTTCAAACATAAGTGGGGAATTTGGACACACTTGAAAAGAAATTCTGCTAACGTTATTCTATTGACCAGATTTGAAAGTGTTGTGACGGTATGTGCATATTATGATTTTAAAAGAAATCTTTTGTAATTGAAAGTTCTCTGTCTGAGAACATCTTAACTTGCGTTATTATAAAGTCTCCTTGATGGTATTTTTCTATTTATCATGTTCTGCGCACGTAACGATGTTGATTAAGTTATAGAATCTTTAAGATATATTTTGAAATAGAAAAGTATTCAACTGAAAAAAATGTGTAACTGAAACATTTGTTGCTCAAAAATATATTTGTATATAACGATATATTTAAATGCTTTATACTATTACATTATCTGACATAAATCTAGTGCAACATTTGTTTTAGTACTAATGTAGCAGATAAGGCGAATTATTATAGATACATAGATTTTTTTTTATCGTAATTAAATGAGGAAATTCAATTATTTTCTTTCATTTACGATATTTCTTGAGTATGATTTGAGCTCTTTTAAAGCTCATTCCTACATTTTTTTTATTTCTTCCTTTTAGCCTCATATATGTTTTCACCTATTTTCATAATATTCTTGGCAAATAACTACTTTTGAAAATTATTTTATTCATGATAAAACATTTAATAAAAACTTATTATCATCTGTTTTAAAATATCTTTTGTTGCTGCTGATTTATTTTTATTCAAACTTCTTCTCTTCCTTATCATAGGAGCGTGTATGCGTACATTTATCTTCACGAGTCATATTTCACTAACACGTTTACTAGAGGGAGTGCCTAAAGGCTAAAAAAGGATTTTCTGCTTTTATTGCTGTACTTTTCTGAACACTATCAACAGAAATTGCTAATGAAGCAATTTAGTCTCCTTATCATTTGTTTCAACTTTTCGTAGCAACAAAACATAAAAGGATTATTTTTTTACAAAAGTGCGCTCAGTTTCCATTTTTCTATTAAGAAAACATTATTTGTAGAATCGGCCATGTATAAGGAAATTAAACTTAAAACATTAAAAATATTTATTAATCTGAATAAATAAATTTACACAAAAGTACTGATAAGAAAGTATTGAGTCAACTGTTTTTTTACTGTTTTAATGTGCACAGCAAAACAACTTATACTATTAACGGATGATACCAGATGTCAATCTAAACAAGTCAGTTCCAATAAAAAGAATATAAAGATTGCCTTGATAATCTATTACCAAAATATTCGTCAAAACACAAAGGTTTTGTAAGTGCAGCACCCACCATACAAACCACATTTAGATCTGTGTGAAGTTGGTGGGTTTCCTCGTTGTGTAATGGTTAAAACGTTAGACTGTGGAATAGTATTAAGCGAGTTTGAACTCTAGTCGCGCTATTACGTTCACCTTTTGACAAATACCCTTCGGAAAGGTATGAACATATATGGGTTAAATAGTACCACTACTGTACTTCTAAAAAGGATTGATTTGGCATTAGATAATCCAAGAAGGTTGACATGCCATTAAAACAACAAAATCCAAAACCTTTGTGAAGTTTTCTGGTTTATTCCAAAGAACATCTGTTTCTGTAAGCATTTGCATTAACAGACATACAGCAGTGCAGTTTCAAACAATATTAAATGATATTTTTTTTAGTTGCGCTTGAACTAGTGAAAAACTGGTAGAATAAGTGTACAAGATGTACAAGAGGGGGCCATTTCGAATAAAATTACCGTTTCACATATTATTCGTTTCAGTCTTGGTAAAAACGTCTTCACCCTTGGTATTTTTAATACACACCATGCTGCTGGATTATTGTAAATTATCACAAATATTAATCAACACGGGCTTCAGTTCCAAAATAAAATATTTATCAACAGTAACCATATTTCATATTAATGTCCTCTATATCTTACATTGGTGCTTCTATTGTCCGTAGATATTTTTTCAAAATTGTTTTTGATACTATATTTATATATAGAGAGAGAGAAAGCGAGAGCGAGAGAGAAAGAGAAAGAGAGAGAGAGAGAGATACCGACAGACAGACAGACAGAGACATAGTGGGAGAAAGAGAAAGAGTGAGAGACGTATGTATGTATGTATGTATGTATGTATGTATAATTAACCGGCACAAAACCCCACAAAATGTTTGTCAGATTGATTTGTATAGATTTAAAGAAGCAATATGTAAGTGATTCAAATGTACACAGACTGTAAGTGATATTACGACACCGTATATGATAATATGAGGTATTTATAAGTGCTAAAAACAAATGGAGAGCAAAATGTACTTTATATGAGAAAAAATGTATTTTTTTATATAGTATAAAACAGACTTGTTGACTTTGAAAGGAATTCTAAAGTCGGTTCAAAAGTTCTGTAAAAGACATGTACTAAGTGAACTTTCAAGCTGTCAAAACAAAAAGTAAACCAGCGAAGACCTTGTAGTTTGTTGGTACATTACCCATTTAAAATCATGACATCCCGAAGTAAATCTTGTGCACCTGTCAAATCTGGTGTTAGAATAGATTAACCAGATCTTTGATTTTCGTTTCGGTTGATGTTAAAAGGGATATTCCCCAACATTTATGGACTGGGACCCTTACTTATCCACGCCCTAATGTTGTGGTTTGACTAGATTCCCCTTTAAAATCTGATATGTTGAAAGGATACTCTTCCCAAAGACGTACATCAGCGCATTTGATTCGCTGGCCAGTCAAAAAGTAGCAGAATAATATAAAATGCACTGTGATTATTTAGCTGATCGGGAATGTTTGTTTTCAGGTGAATCCTCTGTAAAATACATCATTTTCAGGTTAGAGAAGATATTCGATGTCAATAGCAAGCACAGAAGAATAAGAAAAAAATCTCTCCGAGCACTAAAGCATCTCTAGCAAAAGCATCACCCTTCGAAAAATTGAGTAGCATAGAAAAAACACACCAAACAGATACTTCATTTGTCTGCCTTTCAAATAAAACCAAAAGCGACATAATTTTAAAATATACGAGGGGCATACGATAGGTTTCCAGACTTTTTTCGTATGGGCATTTAAAAAGGGTGTAGACTCTTAAAAATTCAGTATGTTATTGTTACACATCATATGAAATGACAGACAAATTTTTATGATTTCAGGTTCAAATAAACAGCTACTGCAAGAATTGGAAGACACCCTGCTTAAGCCTGATTGTCACAAATGGTGAACTTCAAAAATGCAATCTGGACAAAAGGACACTTTCGAAGAACGATATGCAATAATCATCATCATGTCGCGCTGGTAGACGGATATCCCTGACCCTTTCTCGCCACTCCTCCCTATCGTTCATCGCCCTAGGCAGGTCTTCAGGACAACATCCCGTATCCTCACATAGCTGCTGAATGTATGTGCGTGCTGGTCGTCCTGCTTTTGCACGGCCATGTGTGGGAGTCCATAAGAATACATCTCTTATGAGTTCGTCCGTGCTTCTCTAGCAGTGTCCTGCATGTCTGGTTCGTCTAACTTGAATAGTTTTCGTGATAGGAGGCAGGTGGCCGTACAGTTGGTGTCTTCTGGGGTGTTGCCGCCAGGACTTGTTCAAGATTGCACGCAGCATTCTTGTGTAATTGCCGTCTAGCTTCTTCTCCAGCCGTTTTGTTAGCGTCCATGTAGTGCACCCATATAGCAGTATCGATGTGACCGCTGCCTGGAAGAAACTGTGTTTCATTTTATCGGTTAGGTCTGATTTCCATATAATCGATAGCCTATTGATAAATATGCAATAAAATGTTGTTTTAAACTTGGAATAAATACCACAGAAACGTATGGAATGCTTCAGACTGCTTTTGCAGCATCATCATGAATCGAGCATCAGTTTTTGAGTGGCATAAGAGATTCAAGGAAGGTAGGGAGTCTGTGAGGGATGATGAGAAGCGTGGGAGGAGTAAGGAAGTCAATACACCAGAGTTGATTGGCCAAAAGGTTAGGGTTAGGTTTACTATGTTGAGGTTTTAAGGGAGATCAGGATGAGATTCCGTCGGAAGAGGCCAGCACTCTTCAAATCAGGTCAGTGGCATTTCCAGCAAGACAATGCACCAGTCCACGACTCCTTCCTTGTCACAGACTATTTGACCAAGATGGGAATTAAGACAATTCCTCACCCCCACCTATAATCTAGACCTTGCTCCCTGTGATTTTTGCGTCTTCCCTAAGCTCAGAGCCTGTCATTATGCGACAATTGAGGAGATGAAAGAGACTGTGACGAAGGTCATTGACACGCTCACACAAGACGACTTCCATGGGGACTTCCAGAAGTTGTTGGAACGGTACAACAAGTGTATTGCAACCGGAGGAGATTACTTCGAAGAGACTTAAGTTTCATGTGTGTACTATCCATAAAAGTGCCCATACGAAAAAAGTCTGGAAACTTATCGTATGCCACTCGTATGTATGAAGAAAATAGAAAACCAATTTTATCCAAAAGTGATGAATTTGTTATAATGGAAAGCCAACGTTAAAACGTTACGGTTTTAGTAAACCTCCATCAGGATTTTAAGATGGTGACAAACGTATTGACAGTATAACAGGGGATGTTTTAATGATTCATAGTTGTTCTAGAAACATTTTTTACCATCTTGAAGTCTGAAGTTACTGAGGCGAAACGTTTTAATGTAGTATTTCTATTATAACAAATTCATCACTTTTCGATTACTTTGTTTTCTTTTATTTTCATCATACTGTCGAATTAATTTCTATTATTTCCTTCCATATATATATATTTATATATATATATATAATTATTATTGTTACACCATTGTGTTTCAATAAATATTTTTTACTTGTTAACAAAAGCTTCTCTTCTCTTTGAGTTGCTAACACCCAGGGAATTCATCCCAAAAAGCCATCTACTTTTGGTGGATCCTTCAAACACAATATGGGCACTTTGGGAATTCATCAACCTATTAGAAGGAAACGCATGTGGTAGGCACGGAACTAAGGCCACAATCAAGTACTTTGTCAAACATAGGACCAAATCTGAGCAAGAGGACAGGCTGAAAATTTCATGAGATGATATATCTCCTGTTGATTACTTTTTTCTGTGGTTTCCAAGCACTTCAACTCCAATGGAAAAAGCCTGTAGAACGCAGAAGTGACTAAGTTGAAAAGTAAAACTCACTTAGTTACATTACATGAACAGTCAGTAACGATCGGTCAAGTAACGATTAAACCAATGGTTCACGCTAGATTCTTATCCCGTTCATTTCTTAGATGAGTGACCACTTTCGATTAGAAGATCCTGTAAGTAGCTACCATAATCAAAGCTTTTTAAAATATATAAACGTAAATAAAACTGTGACACCCTCAAACTCGATGAAAATTTGACCTGGATGTAGGAGTTCATGCGAGCAGAGAGATTTCTGTAAATTATTCAAATCTAAGAGTATCTTACGATATAAGAGCAATGCCAAGACATTCACTGCGTATGAATACCGGATTGTAGGACTATATTCCTACCAAAGAATATACAGCAGTAAAATGTCCTGAACAATAATATGGAGTAACGTACTAAGACAGATATTACGCTGCAAGAAGAATTAAAGATGATTAACAGTAATTCAAGATTAATTGAAATTCATCACATTAACTTGAAATGTCAAGTGAATATTTTCGAATATTTAACCTCCGAGTATAACATTCATTATAAAGTTTAATCAACTCGAAAAAAGTACACCTCGAAAAAAATTTTATCTTCGATTTGTATTGTTAAATTACTTCAGTTTATGCCATCATTCAAGAACTATTTTTAGTCTGACTATTTCAAATCTGAGCAGTTAATTTCTTCGAATGAGTTGCTTGATTCCTGCCTTGAAGGCGACGAATTTTTCCCCAAGTACTTTTGGCCCCAAATGGAGTCATTTTTGGGTGAATGAATAATGAATCTACAAACACAATAAGTCATATCTATATAACAAACAGAAAGAAGACGTAGGATGGAAATTTACAGGAAAATATCTTTACTACGGGAAAGGGAAAGAATTGGCGGGAAATGTGCTGTCGACATTTTAGAATATAGCTGTGGTAATCGAACTTGATCTTGTTTAAGCAAAGTATATTTATCTTTACATAGACAACTTTAAGAATTTGGAGTTTCCTTTGAGTTTTTCTTTGTATACTATGGTTTTCAGGCTGAATTTTTCTGTATTTGAAGGATGGGGACGGATGTATTTTGAAGTGTTTAGAGATGAAATTAGTACCGGGTTGGTGAAGTTTTAAAGGTCTCGACAGATTTTTAGTAGTTAGGCTTATGTAGGTATTCACTTTATTGGGGAAGCATTCTGCTAGTGGACAATTAAACTGATGTACTGCATTGGACGTACTGAGGTAGCTAAACAAAGGAGATAAGTTTTCTTTTTATAGATGACGAATATTGATTTAGGGATACTATATAATGGGTTTTAGTTTTTGTTAGAGTCAGTAAGGGGAAAATTATTACCTGTTAGATTTTTAGTGATTTTCATCAAGTTTGTAATGATTGTGGGACTGGTAGCGAAAAATAATGTGTTGGTTTGTTTGATGTTATATTAAAGTTGATATTTTTAATGGGGCGTTTTATTTATTCGTTAACAAAGGGGTTTGAGGTATGATTGTTCATGAAGGTTTCTTTAATGTTTTTAAGTTCAGAGTAGAAGATGGTTTTGGAGAAGGATATGAATTGACTCGATATATTGGAAATTATTTATTGCTATTATCAATTCACGCGACATTCGCTTTTAAAACTGAGAGTGGAGAATTAGTGATAATAGTTTTCTTTTAGGAAAAAGTGATGAAAGTGTTGTCGTTTGTACTAAAAAATGAATGCTTATTATTTATATTGAGTTTGCTAGCAAATCTGAGTACAGAATTCTTTTTGAAAGTCAGTCATACGTAATATATTTAATTTGTTAGACAGAGGAAAAGAAGAATATCATCAACAAAACGTATATATACACACACACACACACACACATACACACACACACACATATATATATATGTATATATATATATATATATATATATATATATATATATATATATATATATATAAAACCACAATCGGCGACATCAGGATATATATATATATATATATATCCTAATGTGGCTGATTGTGGTTTTATATATATATATATATATATATATATATATATATATATATATATATATATATCTGTGTGTGTGTGTGTGTTTGTGTGAGAGTGTATATATATATATATATATATAAATTGACACTTCATGTCTGTCAAATTTAACCATATATAATTAAAAGTTCCGCCTAAATATATATATATAAATATATGTATATATATATAAACACAGAGAGAGAGAGAGAGGGGGGAGAGGGGGAGAGAGAGGGAGAATTAACGAACTCATCTGCGACAAAACAAGGTTAATTTTTATCGAAGTTTAACAGGTTTGAAATTAGAGTTTCCGTACTCATAGACCGGTCGTCCCAATAAGGTTCAAGAGCCCAGACTGCCCAAATAATTATCCTAAGCTAAAAGTAGGGTTATTGGATTTATACGTTTTCCAAGCTTCTCATCTAGTATTTGAACTGGGGTAGCCGTGGTAATTTCGTGCAACGGTGATCTTTCTTCAACGAGTGTCTCTTTCTATCTCTCTATCTCTATCGCTATATATATATATATATATATATATATATAGATAGATAATTTCAAGTATTTCTCTTTAATACACACTAACACGCACCATAGAAACATATTTCTGTGTGTGTGTGTGTGTGTGTGTGTGTGTGTGTGTGTGTGTGTGTGTGTGTGTGTGTGTGTGTGTGTGTGTGTGTGTGTGCTTGTGTCTGTGTGTGTGTATTAGGTAGGAAATGTTGAAATATATATATATATATATATATATATATATATATATATATATATATAAGTATTCCTAACACACACAGAAACCTGTAGGGATATACATCCCTGCTGGTTTCCGTGTGTGTTAGGAATACTGGAAAACATATAGGTCATCGTTATTGAATTTGAATAGTTGAATTTGAATAGTTACTGATATGAAACCATATAATTATGTGGAAATTATTTACATTAGTTAATAATAATTAAACTTTATGATTTAGTGCAAGGGTATTTCATCAAATTCTGTCAATAAATAACCCTTTTAAGTGATAATATGTCATTCAATAAATAAAAAATAAAGCAAACCATAAAATCTTTTTGACATGTTTCAGTCGTTTTCAAAGCTGCACATATTCACCTCGCAAAATAGCTGATACACTGACAGATTTGATAAGTTCAAATAAATAAAATCAACGTATCAACACAGCAGTAGACTTAAACCAGTAAGATGAATAAGAGCAAATGTATTTATTTCTTCTTATTAGCATTCCTATTTTATTGCATAATAAATACAGCTGTTATATATAAGCAAAAACAAACAGACACACACACACACACACATACACACACACACACGCACATATATATATATATATATATATATATATAACCACATTACCATGGGTCACCTGCGTAATTAATGACCTAAATCTTGGACTTATATTGTAGATCGATTGAAAGAAACCCGTGTCAAGTTTTCATCACAAGTTTTTATCACACAACACTCGATTGATGCACGTATCAACCCATGTTACCAGTTTGAACTTGAACTCCCAAGAGGAATGTAATGATTTTTGTCAGTTCGTCAGTAATTTTAAATCTAACATCATTGAATTAATGAGCATTACTAGGACCTTACGCACTGACGCTGGACGTGAATTGCAAGTTGAATCCCACGTTGGGCTACTTTGCGTCGCCGTTAGTTAATACAAATTCTTATTGAATTAATTCTTCACTGCTGAGTTCCATTACATTGACTGGAGCGTAGGGGAAAAGACATAAAATTGCAGCATTAGGCATAATCTTCACTTGCATCGTTACACTTAAAAATAAACGACTGGTGATACCGTCAAGTACTAGGTTACTCTGTGGTTATTTATCATTAATGAATAACCCCAGAGTTACCTTTACATGAACGCTTTATTGGCCCACCATCACTTTTTGAGTAGCATCTCTGTCACTAAAAATAGAATTACATAAATAAATATAAAATATGTACTAACTTTTGGAGTATTTCATATTTATGCCTCTGTTTGTAGAGTGTCACAGCAGTAAAATATGGTAATAAATGATACGAAATGTTATCCCTTTTGATTATATAATGTTCCTGAAGAAATTTTTAAAATTGTGATCTCCTTAATTTAGAAGATTTTTTTTCTGTAAAAATATCTTTTTAGGGGTTTATAAATTCATAGGTGACTCTGCAAGCATACTTATATATATAGAGAGAGACAGGCAGACAGACATGCAAATATATATCTATATGTGATATTTTGTGATTGCAGTATTGGATGACAACAGAAAGGAACTTAAAATTGTAAACACAAATTTGAAAAAGAAAAAAGAAAAAGGGAAATAAAGAAACGAACCGAAGAATTAATAAAATAAATATTGATGGCAAAAAAGACGAAAGTATTAGAAAATGTTTGTGAGAAGAATAAACAAAATGAAGAAATAAAGTGGAAAAATTAAAATACTAAAAGTGCTAGAGGGAGAAAAACGAAGAAAAAAATGTGCGCATAGTGGGAGTGAAGCATCTTGACTACATTGAACAATGATTGCTATAAACGAGCAACAGGGGGCGCTGCACGCAGCAATGGCTTCCAGATGATATAAATTGAAATCGACCCATCTTACCGGATGCTTTTAACGAAGCCTGGGCACACTCAAAAATAGCGGCCGATGTGGATAATGGTTTTGTTAGGGGAAAAATAAGAGGAAGAAGGAAAATGAAATGTGGGTTAAGGGGTAGAGACAAGAGGTAAAGGATCATGTTGGCTTAGAAAAGAAGGCATTTCAGTAAATTGTTGGGTGGCGTTTGAGAGGAAGAAAGTATTATATAAAGGAAAAGCAAAAGAGAAAATGTAAAGGTTAATAGAAAGAGTGAGTTGAATTTGAATAACCATTAAAAATATCATTCCTTTGGATATGTTGTAAAGGGAAAATATTAGATTTGTAGGGAGTGTTGAAAATACAGTAAAAAGATACGTGATGAAATAACCTGAAAAAGGGACGAAGAAGAAATCTGAAATAAAGATAGTGAAACGCAAAAAATAAAAGAAAAATAAACTTAATTTAACATTGAAAAATTGCATAACAAATACAATGAAATCTCACTCAGAAATACGTGGACCTCTAAAAAACACTTAAAAGTTAATTTTCTTCGAAATCAAAAATATCAGGATTTTATTTTTTTCTCGTGAAAAATAATTCTGTATAAACCAATGTTATCAGGTATTATTCATTGAACTACCGGAACAAAATTATGAACACGCATCATTTCAAAAGGAAGGATACGCTTTATATGAGTGAAAAATCTTATTTATATTACAGAGTTTGAATATTGTAGAATAAGGCAATAATACCTAATAACATCTAGTAAATTTGTTGAAATAGAGAAAATGAACATTTTGGTTTAGAATAAAATTAAAACCCCACAAGAAACACCTAAGGGGTGCACTTATAGATATCATATTTCAACCTACCAGATATCGTCCTTGGAATTTAACGTATGTCACGCTAAGTGAGGAAAGAGTTGGGTTATTCTAAGTAAAGTGTAACTTCCCAATAGCCATGCACGTATCAGGTGTATTGCACAAAAATCAACTTGTATTTTCCAAGACAGAATAAAACAATGAAAGAATCATGAATTATCTTCAATATAGTAAACTTTGCATTTAATGCGCTTAATCCAGTAATTTTGTTGCCCAGTCGGCTATGCCTGTAGAATAGACTGATTTGCACCTCTGCAGAGGGGTAAGAGCCCCCCCAATGAGTGTCATGGATATGACACTAAACAATTTGAGTTGAGGTTCCAGTGATGCTATCTATGGTTTAAACAGAACTAATGGCATACTTATGGTAAAGTGAATTATTTGACAAAACTGAATAGCTTGAAATAAAAATGTTTTTTGACAATTAAACCGTACTTACATTTAAAATGCGTGCTTATACTAAACTAAATTGTTTGAAATTAAACTTTTTTTGACATTGAAACTATACTTACACTAAACTGAATTGCTATATATAGAACTGTTTTTGACATTTTACTATATAAACAAAATATGTACTGACGCTAAAATGAATTAGCTGAATAAGAACTGTTCAAATAAACTCAATAGTTTGAAATATAAATGTTTTTGACAATTAAACTGTGTACTCATGCATAACTGAATCATTTGAAATAGAACAGATTATTTACATAAAAATGGATTTGACGTTAAATAACCTACAATTCTATCCAAACAACCAAACCAAACCAAACCAGTATGTTTTTCATTCGTCGAAACACCTCTTAAACTCATTTTCATGCAGATAAAATGTACCACTGCATTTCTTAACGTCTTTCCCGTCCGGAAATCTTATTGTTGAGATTGATTTTTTGTGTATGAAACGAGTTGTGCTCTGATATATCTAGTGGATATGCATTTGTTAAAAGAAAAGTTGTTAAAACAAAACTGAGACTTACTTCAAAATTATTTTGAATAACACTAATCCATTTGCATAAGTTTAAACCTCAATATAGCAATCTATATAACAACTTTATTAAAAGAGTTGCTTAGCTGGGTACATACCTTCACTTGATTTGTAATTTGTATATCCTTAAATGAAAAAAAAAATCGATCAGGCTTCGTAATATTTTTCTACACTTGTCAGAAGGCAAACAGGGTTATTAAATTAATTCTGAGCGTATCCATGCGAAAACCTCACCGCGACAACGATCCCAGCAAAACGTTCTCCAGTATCCCCATCTCGCTAAAACGTGACAGCAATATCAAAACAGTAACTAAGAATCTCTTCAAATTTTTAAATTTCATAATATATGTTTATATATAAAAATCCTGTGTGTGTATTAAATTTCCACGACCAGATGTTACATGAGGCTGATACAGATATAAGGTTTCTCAATGTACATAGGACCTATGCAATTGCTAATAATTTTACTAATAATAATATTGTGTTCTTTTTGATTTCAAATTTGAAAATAGTTTGCTATAACAACTATAAAGCCTCGATCATAATGCCTTGTTTGCGTCACTACTTATTTGGAGACAAAATCATTCAAAGCTGTCTCAAAATAGATACAATCTATTAATATGATAATTATTTTTTACTGAGACAAGAAACTCAAAACAGATTGCATTCCTGGAAGCTGATATAATAACCCTTAAATAAACATTGATTGGATGTCTGTAGCTCAAAGGATGCATTTTTTACAGGATGTGTTCTATATGACCGCTACTGAGCTTGTATCAGAAATAAATCATTATCATATCAATGGGTTGCATCTATTTTGAGACAACCTGGTATTTGAATGCAGTACCCGAACTGTTTGAATATATATATATATATATATATATATATTCGATGTTCAGTGAAAAGGTTCTTAGTATCACCCAGAAAGAAGACATATGGCTGAACATTTCTCTTGTAGCTACGCTCTACCACTTCTTGTAAACTTCAGTCTAGTTTTCTGCGTAGGTGAGGTCTATAAGGCGTCATAGTTGAACAACGGATTAAATCGTCTCACTGTTCTTCTTCGGTAAGAACTCAGGAAGGTTAATATACCATTAAACCTTTTTGCACAATCTTTCAGTCGTATAATTTCTGGGTTTATTCTCACGTATTTGTTGTTGAATATGGACAGACGGTGTCAACAATCTATTGAGACTTGCAAAGAATTCCATCAGGGCTTAGCAATGTATTATTCATAATGGAATAGCCGTGTCTTTTTCGTTATATATTAGTCATATCCACATATCATATGCCAATATTACAGAATAATAACTACTACCCCTCATATTATAGGGAAGATCCGAGTCCTTCAATGGAGGAAAAAAATTATGGTATAGAATAGGAGACATTGAACTTTGTTCCAAACAAATTCCTGATTTTAATTTCAAAATGGAAACAGTATTATACCTTATAAAATACTGTGAGTAATAGCAAGTATAAGAATAATTAAATACATCGGCTAATTCTTGAATGAATTTCATGAGACTTTTTGTTTCACTCGGATTCGTGTTGGACGGATATCTTTAATCTATTTATTTACAGCATTTCCTAAGAGATTATTCTTGCCCTTTGCGTTTCGTCTTCTGCAACAAAAGATATCGCTATTAAGGTACTAATGGGACAAGTGTACCAGTCTCTATGGTGTAACTATATGCATAGTTATTAATTGCATAATAGCAAACATGTCAGATTTGTAAATGGCAATATCTTATTATACCTTAGAATCTAAAATGTTAGGTAACGATTATCGTCATAGAAAATGAACTAAGGAAGACGAATACAAATCTTTAACGAGGCTGCTTGCATTTCTCTTCGAGCAAATGCTCTTGTGAAAAGCAGTAATCGATCTCTTCTAACATTTATGATAAGAAAGACTCGGTACTTTAGCTTTATTAAGTCAACTTGTTTTGGAGAAAGAGAAATTTTATCCTGTTGTGCTTTTCTTTAAAATTGATCTTCCTTTACATCCTACCTGGGACAGAAGTGTTTAATAAATACATGAATACTGTTAAATTTCCAGAGGTTTTTATGCATCGATTCGTGTGATCTTATTTGTTTCTTTGAAATGTAGATCATCTTTTAGATATGAATATATATAGTAGAGGGTTCTTCAATAAATATGTTTGATTTATTAAAGGAGTTTTCAGTAGGAAGCGCAGTTTACAGTTGAAAATTTTCAAGGAAATCAACAGTGATGGGTCCTTTCAGCATGGCCTTCTTTACTGGCAGCTGCATCCAAAACTTTTCTTTGCCAGAGAGTAAGTGTGTTTCCACTCTCTAACTTGTCTTTTCGAAATAGGCTCGTTGCGCCAAACTGACGTTTACCCTATGTGTGAATATGTTTGATTAAAACAATACGTATTTTTATACATTTTAAATGGTTTGAATTTCACAGCCATCAAAGTCTTGATTACAAACTTCAGCTCAATCTTAAGCACTCTTTTTGATTTGATGATATTTTTAATTGGCTCAAAAATATTTTAGTGGTATTTAAAAACTTTGCTAAAAGCTATATCCAAGCAATGCAAAATTTATAATTATCGAAAATCGATATAGATTCCTTTCAAAAAGTAATTCCCATATTTATTGTATTACCCTCGTGGATGAATAGATACATTTCCCTTTTTCATGTAATGAACTTTGTATTTTGCCCGCGTTTCCTCATAAAACACAAGAAAGTCTTTAGCTGTGGTTACTAAAGTGATTTTGAATAATTTTTAGCATTCTATTTTTTCACAAATATTAGAAAACATTTTCAGATTGTATTTATTTACTTATTCATGACCGGAATTATTTCCAGTTTACTTGTAAGACTAAACTTCACCTTCACTTTTCCTCTATTAGGTTTGCAGAACAAAATCTTTATCATATTTGACTAACAGTATAACGTTGATCTTTGAGTTGAAAATTTCTAATTTTAACCAGATTCGAAAGCAATGACCTTTTAATTACCTTTTTTTTTTCAGTCACCAAAAAGACAAGACTTGAAAAATGCTGTATTTACATTTGTCATGCGAGAAATGACGAAAAACTGGCCATAAACATTAAGATCTCTACGCAGCTTTTTGAAATTATATTCCATATTTCTAATAAAACCCAGAAAAAAAAACTTAGATTTCAAATGATCAATGCGACTGAAATATTTGTACCTTTGTCCACTAAACATTTAAATTGTGATCTAAGACTTCATGTTTGTGTTTATTCTCAAATAATTTGAAAATGATATTTCTCCTGACGTGCATTTAACGAGATACTGCGAGATAAAAATCTTTAATAAAATCCAGGTTTCGTTTATGGTTAAAGTTCAAAAGGGAAATGTCATCTCTGAGAAGGTGAGAGTAGTAGACATAGCTAGATTTAAGGAAGGAGATGAGATGTAATTGCAAGTATGTATCTGTGCGTGAGTGCTTGTTCGTATGTGTATGTGCATGTGCGCATGACTAGCTAATTTCATAGTCATTGTGTTCGTTGACAGCAAAGGTATTCCACATTGTATTCAATGTTTAAACGGATATGAAGTAAAATTAACGGATAATGAGACTAAATGGCGAACGAGTATTTTGCTCTAAGTAATGTCGAGGAGAAAGAATAACGAAGTTTTTAAAAAAATAAAAATAAAAACATTAGAAAAATGAAATGCAAATGAGGAGGAAATTAGAAAAAAATAAAATAGGAAAAAAAGACAAATAGAGATAAAAACATTGAAAAGTGATTTAATGAATTTACAAGATTGCTCCAAGCTAATTTGATAAAAAAAGAGCAAAATAAATTTATGTATGTAGTTCAATGGGAAATGCAAGGGGCTAAATGTTATGAGGATTCATACTCAATCTTTCGTATGGTTTACCCTCGGAAATGGGGAGCCATGAGTGTATGTACAAGGATGAAGATGCTGGCGTACAAGAAGTCATATAGAGAAACACACACACACACACACACACACACACATATATATATATATATATATATATATATATATATATCAGTGCAACCTGTAGAACATCAAATTATTTTGGCAAAATTTTTAACATCACCTACTATATATATATATATATATATATATATATATATATATATATATATATATATATATCGCACACATAACTCGCAAACACACACACACACTCACACACAAGCACGCACGCACACACACACACACACTAACACACACTAACACACACACACACACAAACACACACACACACACACACACACACACATATATATATATATATATATAAAGAATTCTATCTTTCAACTAATTTTTTTCGGAATGCAATCTATAATGATTCTGTGTCTAAGCATGTTTGCACAGTTGATATCTAACAACCAGTCATTAGACAAAGACTAAAACTATATCTTTACGTGTTGTAGATTTCAAAACAACTGTCTTTGACTGAGGTTAAAAACCCACTGAAATCTTTGATGTTCGCCGCTCAATGTCTCGTTCAGATCAGAACAGTTCCACGACTCAGACAAAACAATACTCTCAGCGTACACAGAATACAGTTGAGGCTAAAATCTTTTAGTGTGGATACCGTGCTATTGAATTTCCGGCATATAATATCATAATTAACAGAAAAGAATATCTACTGTCAAATCATAGTTCTTGAATTTGAACAAAAACATATTCTTTGAAAAACGGCGAGAAAAACACATTTCAGATTTTTAAAGGTTATTTTATTATTTTAACCAGAAAACTGAACGTCTGAGCTCATTTGCTGCATTGGCTTTTTATGTGAATGATCGTTTCGTCTCTGTCACCGCATAGCCAACATTTACTGTTTTGTTGCATCTTATCTATTCTCGCTTTGATATGATTGGTTCTTATGACGTTGTCCTGTGCTGCTATCAGGGGAGATTCTGTTTCTCTCATAAAGTTTCCTTTTTTTTGCCTGGGCCAGGTTTTCTGGTGGGAGATGTTATTTATTACTCGTTTAAAGCACCCATAGAGTTGTTTTCCCCCTATTAATGATTCCTAGTTGTTGACATTCTATCGTCTATCGTGTTGTCAATATCGTTTCTGATGTCTGTAACCAGTTCTCGTTTGCGTTTTTCTATGTAGTCTTGGAGTCGTTGTATCGATGCGTGAACGGTGTCGTCGATGCTGGCAAGTCCTCTCTCTCCAACTTTTCTCGATACATGTTGTCTGTCAACGACGTATCTGGGATGTAATGCCTTATGTATGGTCATTAGTTTTCTTGTTCTTTGGTCCATTCGTTTAAGTTTATCTCTGGCCCACTTGAGAAAGGGTCCCGAATATCTAACTAGGAATACTGCCCAAGTATTTATTCCTTTCATGGGGTTTCTGCTGAAGAGTTTTGTCTCGAGTAGTTTTCTAATTCTCCTGATATATTCTTTTCGAATTTTGTCTTTTATTTGCACTTGTTTGATGGTGTCAGCCTCCAAGTTACCCAAGTATTTGTAGGTTTCATTTTCTCCGAGTGTTCTAATTTTGTCGCGATTTGGTAGTTCCCTTCCGTCAGTCTTATGTCGTTTGCCACTTTGCATGACGAGCATTGCACATTTTTCTATGCCAAATTCCATTCCTATGTCCTGACTGTATATTCTAACAGCGTGTATGAGAGTTCCCAGTTCTTTTTCATTTTTTGCAAATAATTTAATTTAATCCATGTATATTAGGTGATTGATCTTCTCATGCGATCTGCTAAGTTTGTATCCGGCTGTGCATTTTCTGAGTATTTGGTTAAGTGGCATCATGGCTATTATGAATATTAAGAGTGTTAGTGCATTATTATTATTATTATTATTATTATTATTATTTACTTCTTGAACGTTTACCATATCAGTATTAGCTAATGGTTTTTCACCGGAGTTTGAGTGATAGCAAGTATTCTCAAGTCTTCGGGACTCTTCTCAGTATTCTGGCCGTTCTCAATAATGCTGTAGTTTGAATGGTCTCCGCTCGTCCTCTAACTTCCATGTCCTCAAGTATCTTAATAATCCTTTAGTTACCGTACCAAAAGCACCAATCGCAATCGGCATAATGGTTACCTTCATATCACATAGTTTTTTGCAATTTGGTCACCTTCATGTCTCATATATTTTTGCAATTCCCTAGTAATGTTGAGGAACTTATCCTACTTTCTCTTTCATTCAGTTTTATTGAGTGGTCAGTCGGGACAGGAACGTCTGTACTGTTGCATATTCTCTTTTTTTTTTTTTTTGGTTGATTATTATAAAGTCTGGTCTTCTGGCTGAGATTAGGTGATCTGTTTGCATGTCAAAGTTCCATAGGAGTTTATGCGTGTCAATTTCTTGGACAAATGCTGGGTTGTGCATATACCAGTTGTTCGTATGATTAAATTTACATTTCTTGCACATCCCCTCGTGGATCACCTTGTCCACCCACTCGTGTCTATTCTTATACTCCTTCAGTGCTAATTTGCTGCGTTCACTTATTATGTGATAAATCGTTTCGTGTCTATCGCCACATAGCCTATACTTGCTATTTTGTTGCGTCTTATCTATTCTCGCTTTGATATGATTGGTTCTTGTGGCGTTGTTTTGTGTTGCTATTAAAAGAGATTCGGTTTCTCTCTTGAAGTTTCCTTTTCTTAGCTACGTCCGGGTTTTCCCAAGTGAGATATTGTCTATTAATCGTTTTAAATTCCCATAGAGTTGTTTTTCTTCTCAGTTTTTTCCTAGTTATTGTCGTTCTGTTGTTCATCGTGTTGTCAATATCGTATCTGATGGCTGAATTCAGTCTTCCTTCATGTTTATCTATGTAGTCTTCGAGTCATTGTATCGATGCTTCAACGCTGTCTTCAATGTGGGCAAGCCCTCTTTCTCCCTCCTTTCTTGATACCGTCAGTCACCGTCGTCTCTGGGATGTAATGCCTTGTGCATGGTCATTAGTTTTCTTGTTCTCTGGTCCATTTTTTATAAGTTCTTCCCTGGTCCACTTTGAAAAGTATCCCGAATATCTAATGAGGGTATAGCGCAGGTATTTATTCCTTTGGTAAGGTTTCTGCTAGATAATTTTGTGTCGAGTAGCTTTCTACATCACTTGAGATATTCTTTCCTAATGTTTTCTCTCATATCTACTTGTTGGATGGTGTCAGCCTTCAAGATGCCAACGTATTAGTACATTTCATTTTCTCCGAGCGTTCTAACCTTGTCTTAATTTGGTAAGTTCTTTTCCGTCTATCAGGTGTCGTTTGCTGCTTTCCATTACGAGCATGGCACCTTTTTCTATATAAAATTCTGTTCCCACGTTCTGATTGTATATTCTAACTGCGTGTATTAGAATTTCCATTTTTTTTTCATTTTTTGCAAATAGACTGATGTCATCCCTGTACATAAGGTAATTGATCTTTTCCTGAGATCTACTAAGATTGTATCCTGCTGTGCATTTTCTGAGTATGGGGTTAAGTGGCATCGTGACAATTATGAATTGTAACGGTGATAGTGCATCTCCTTGGAAAATACCTCTTTGGATCTTTGCTTCAGCTAAACTCTTCCTCCTGTTGTCACTCCCATTCACTAGGTTTTTATGGTTTTGTCGATAAAGTTTATGACTTCATCTGATATTTTGTACATTTTGAGGCAGTTTATTACTAGCTTTGTGGAACGATGTCATATCCCATTTTGATATCAATCCAGGCCATATTTAGATTTTTCCATCTGGTCTTGCTCTCGTTTATGATGGGATGATTATAAGTATTATTATTCGCTATACACGTACTTTTGGGGATATTTATCTATACACTTGTTGACTCATAGATACGTGTATTTGCGATTTGCGCTTCTTGTTATACCCCTCCATATTTGATAATACCGAAGGATGCAATGAAGTTCGATACATGAACTGGTCGTCAACGATGTTTGAGTCAACATTAACCAACTAAATAGTTTCATTTCACTATGGAGCTTTTTCAAACATTTCTTTTTGAAATGCGTTTTGTTTTCAGGAGCTGGAACACGATTTAATACAACTAAATTATATCGATTTATGATGAGATACAGAACATCTATTGCCCGAGCAATACGAAACTGGTTTCAGAAGATTCTTTCCCCAGGTATAACAATTCAGGTTGTGTTTCTTGTAGGGCACAAATATTTCATCCTCTTCAACCACGTACAAAACTTTGGCGAGTAATCGTAGAAAAAAATCAGATTCTTTCAAGAAACCTTTTTTTTACTTCTTGATTTTTCTCATCATGTTATGCTATAGGAAATGAGGAAAAAGTAAGGAAAATTGTTTTTAGGTGAATTGAAAGGAAAGTAAAATAAATATGTTTCTAAGTGGGCTCGCCAATATAATGATAATTTCTTGAATTTATCATGAATCAATGGTGCCTTTGCAATTATAAAAAAATATTTCGAATGCATTTCTTTTTTGATTAAGCTTTAATACTTGCTTTAAATTCCACTATCAAATCCAAAATTTAGCGTAGTACAACATTAGGCAGAGGGATACATTGATTTATACACCTGCATGTATCCTAGCATACATACTTGGGTTGCAATATAACGGTTATCGTCGTAAGAAATAGACTCAGTTAAAAAGTGCAAATCCTCGACGAGGTCGTTTCCGTTTCATTCAGATTGAATGAATAGAAGAACAGAGAGGGCTAAAAAGATTTTATAATAAAACCAGTCTTGGAAAAATAAAAATTCCGAATTCAAACCACCTGTATACTAGTTAAAATTGACCTTGTCTTGTACCTTGACCTTGGTGGAGGTTTTCGGTAAATACACAATTCAAATGTAAGAAATCATTCAATTTTTTTAAATTGAAAACATCAACCGTGGTTTCTTACATCTGCTATTTTTTATCGATTCCGGTGTATTTTAGTGACAGAGCGCCGGTAGATAGGGTATATTCAATTTCTTTTGCTATTTTAACAAATAATCAATGATTTTTCAAATATATGTCATGATAATAACAATAATTATATATATATATATATATATATATATATATATATATATATATATATATATATATATGCAGTAACCTCGAAATGAACGGGTCTTTTTTCGGTCATTTTTTGAAAACAATACTTTAAAGTAATTAAGAGAACTGAAGATTTATATTTACTTATTTATTTATATATCTATTTCTTCTCTGAATCATATTATTTATTCATCTAAATTGTGTATTAATTGTATGTATCTTTATTATGTGTAAATTTGTTTAGCATTTGTTTTTTTACAGTATTTGATTAGCTTTATTTGAAATATGTAACTTAGATAATCTTGTAAAATTAAAATTATGTCTATTACACATAACTTATTTATACGTTTTGTGCAAGTGACCAACCTTTATAGATTCTTAATCTATTTATATTGTCATATCATAGAAAGAGAGGTTCTTACGAGGATCATTAAATAAGTTTCCAGACTTTCTTCGTATTGGCACTTTTATTGATAGTACGCACTTGAAGTCCCCTTCGAAGTAATCTCCTCCGGCTGCAAGGCACTTGTTGTACCGTTCCAACAACTTCTGCAAGGCCCCATGGAAGTCCTCTCGTGTGAGCGTGTCAATGACCTTCGTCACAGCCTCTTTCATCTCCTCAATCGTCTCATAACGGCAGCCTCTGAGCTTAGGGAATACTAAAAGTCACAGGGGCAAGGACTGGACTATAGGGAGGGTGAGCAACTGTCTTGATGCCCATCTTGGTCAAATAGTCTGTGACAAGGATGGAGTTGTGAACTGGTGTATTGTCTTGCTGGAAATGCCACTGACCCGATTTGAAGACTGCAGGCCTCTTCCGACGGAATCTCTTCCTGAACTCTCTTAAAGCCTCAACAAAGTAACCCTAACCATAACCCTTTGGCCAATCAACTCTGGTGTATTGACTTTCTTACTCCTCCCACACCTCTCATCATCCCTCACAGACTCCCTGCCTTACTTTAATCTCTTATGCCTCTCAAAAATTGATGCTCGATTCATTCAAGATGGTCGAGTACCAGTCTGAAGCATTCCATACGTTTCTGTGGCATTTTTTCCAAGTTCAAAACAGAATTTTATTGCATATCGTTCTTATATAGTGCCCTCACGTCCATATCGTATTTTTGAAATTCACCAGCTGTGACAATTAGGCTTTAGTAGGGTGTATTCCAATTCAGGCTGTAGCTGTACATTTAAACCTGAAATCAGAAAAATTGGTCCGTCATCGCATAAGATGTATAGCAATAACATACTGAATTTTCAAGAGTCTTCATCAATTTGAAAAGCCTGTACAAAAAAGTCTGTAAACTTATTGAATGCACCACCTATATGTTGTACGGCAGTATCTGCTTTTTTCTTTTGATCTTTTTGATGCGTACAGAATTTAGTTAACAACTCATACTGCACATGTCTTTATAGTACAATAAAATGAATGTAAGTGATGTAATTGATGCTATATACAAATATATATATATATATATATATATATATATATATATATATATATATATAAAAGTTATCATCGACATTTCTGAAACGAAAAGTGTCTCGAATTCTAACGTTAATTTTTACCATATTTTTCGACATTTTTGTCACTGTGTTTGCTTGGTTCCTGTTAATAGTTTAGTGGTGGTGGAGGTAGTGTTAAAACTATTACCTTTTAAGACTTAAGTGTGAAAATATAAAAATAAACAATAACTAAATTAAATATTAATTATTAAAGTATAGAATAAAATCAATCCACAAAGCTTAAATAAAATAAAGAGGGTTTGTTGGACTTACTCTCACTCTTAAAGCTTCAAATCCTAATTCGTATTACGATATTCCTTTACAACATAACTCCGGAATTTGGTCCTGCGAAGCAGGGGAACAACTGAAAATCCAATACATCCCCTCCTCCTGCAAAAGAAAATTGAATTTACTTATATAACCATATATCAACTGAAACCATGAAAACCAGCATGGTGGTGGTGAATTAAGGTGGATGAATCCAAAGATGGATCAACCAAGTATTTCACTAGATGCTTGTTTGCAGAATCTCACAAATCAACGGCCAGTATCAAATAATTCAGACAGGCAACTACAGCTACTAATCTATAAGGGTGTCGTCTATTGATAAGAAAAAAAAACAGCCGCTGAAAGATAACTATGATTCTCATTCAAACAAGATGTCCAAAACGCATCGTGGGTAAAAAAGAGGTGAGATCTGCAGAAGTAAGAGCTCTGGCTACAGTGTTCGAAAAATAAATTACAGAACCCAAACCCAAGTCAAAATTGATTAGATCTAAAAACATTGTGAACATAGCAAAACTTACCGTTTGGACTTTAAGCAGAAAAAAAGAAAAAACAATTACCGGAGCTAACAGCGTCTGCAGTCGAGCACAATAGTAACATCGTATACATACATGAACATATATACTACCATAGCGATCTAGAAATAAATATAACAATACTGGTAATGGAGGAACATTCGTATCGATACCTGTATAGGAAAAAAAACTGTCAATATGGCCATAAAAATGTGTATGAATGCTTCCCAGTTCTCTTGCTTCAAATCACAAAATAGCATCGAGAGAATTCAACCGAGAATGATGTGTGCTTCAGTTAATAACAAACTTTACTAAACAATCGTCTCTTGCTACAGTCCTACCAGTGCCAGTCATAAAAGGAACATCATCATAAAGATCTATCTTGCTTTGTATGACTCATTCATAAACACAACGTTCTAATCATCAGAATGGTCATAGAGGCAATGGCTAAAATAGTAAATTCTGTTTATGCAACTCGCCAAATAGAAATGGGGAATATCTAGCAGATTTTCCACTCCTAAAGACTAAATTCTGAAAATGGAAGGGGAAAAAAGGACCTACACCTATCCAAATTACTGTTAAAAATAAATGGATTATATATCCATAGAAATAGATCATAAATAACGCTGCGAACAATGAGGCTTAGGCCACTTTTGAAGGAGTATCTTCCAATCATAGAATCGTATCGACAAAGGGTCGCCTAAGCTTTCGCAAATATAAGACACAATCAGTTAAGACTTCACAATATGACTGGTCTTAATTAATCAATAGTGATATTTGAAATCAATAACCAGTAACAAGTTTGATGCTCTTCAGGAGATATCTGAAAGACATTTTCCAATTGACGAATATGAAAACTAATTGTTTGAGAAATCTTTTTTTTTAATGATTTTCACACTGAAGATTATTTTGATCAACTTGTCATTATTTTAAATTCCAGGATTCGTGTCTTTGAATGCTCTGATGGAGACAATTGTCCGTGAAAACCTTTGGCCTCAGCAGATCTTTTTTTCTTAATATATTTACAAGAGTGTACTGAGTGTGCGTGCGTGCGTGCGTGTGTTCACATATATTTTTAGTTTTTATTCGTTCTCTCTCTTTTCCTTCCTGAGTTGAATGTAAGAAAGTTTGTATAAGTGTATATGTTTGCGTGTGTGCGCTTGTCCTAGAAGTTTGGTTCTGTTTATATGCGCGTGTGTGTTTATGTGTGTGAAGTGAGGCTCAGTTCAAAGCAGGTTTGAATTTATCAATGATTTTTTCCCTTTATTTGGAGTAATGAGAAGTCGGCAGTTTTGTATATTGGAATCATTTTAAAGATCCCTTTAATGTAGAGTACAGTGATATGACATTGGCCCAGCGGTTAGAGTGTTCGCCAATGGCCCGGGAGACCTGGGTTCAATCCCAGGTCGAGTCATACCAAAGACTTTAAAAATGGAACTTGATACCACCTTGCTTAACACTCAGCATTATAAGGTACGGTTCAAGGGTAAAGTGGAGCAATCCTGGGAATGGAGTAGCGCCCTCCCCTACACCTTGGTGTAGTAGCTATCGAAAAGGGAGCCTTCGGGTCACCCTCGACTATGGTCGCTAACTTTACTTTACTTACAGTGATATGAAATACAACCGGAAGTATCACAATCAAATTCAATTGCGAGCATATTTATTTTAGAATATTTAATTTTCTCTTGCTGGATCAGTAAATCTTTAAAAAATTATATATATATATATATATATATATATATATTTAAAGAATAATCAATTTAAGTGGGTAGATAAAAATTACAACATCCTTAAGTCAGCTCTTTCTCTAATCCATGTAAAAACTAAGATCAACGACTTCTAGGTGCATTTTGGAATAGAATGACCACTTGATCCCTTGAAAACTTTTAAAAATCCTCTCAAAAATCGCAATTTATTCGTAATGTAGGCCATTAAATTTCAATTTCCAGTCAAAAGTTCCAGCTGCATAACAAGGCTTGCTGTTTATGCCTCTTGTGTGTTTATCTGACTTTGTATGTTCGGTTTTTTACATTGTAAAAATATGCAGCATTTTTATTTAAACGAAAATTTAACTCCTGTACATTAATCACTAAATTCCACAGAAATTAGAAGGTATTGTGCTTTGAAGAAACCTAATAAATCTACTATTATGAATGATGGGCGTGTTTGGGTTTAAGCGAAATCAAGGATTGCACAAAATTATGAAAGCAACTGTTTGAGCGTCTTAACATGCATTTTCCTAGGAGGATATATTTTTAAAACTTTGCTCTTTATAAACAAATATATTCACCCACACATATACGCCTTTGTTTATCGTGAAATTCTCCCCTAAAAGGAGTAAGTATTTTACTTCTTTTATATTCCTATATTTCAATACATGTTGAAAGTTCTCAGATAAGATAAACGTATATTTAATCAAATATGTGCGATAGTTTTCCGGGAGTACAAAACCACAATAGTAAAAGACACCATAGGCAAACTGACTGTGCTTTTTAATCTATTTACCTAGTACATCATCGAATGACGCAAGGCGAAATGGGAAATCACACAAAGTGGTTCATCTCGTTTATTTACAAATAGGGGGACCGGACAATTTGGTACCAGCAGTTATAAATGCTTTCTCGCTACGTTATTTGCTTCTGCTTACACAAGTGTTGGCTCAGAACAAGAGCACACACTGCATCTACCAACGCGTACGAACGTTGAGAAAGCAGCAATTTTTTTAAATGATTGATTGATTTTCAATGCATGACAACTGCTCAAGGATTATTCTATGCTTAAATGTTAGGGATTCACGTTCATATTCGCATTTTTTGTAGTTGTTTAAGATGTTTTTGTTTTATTTTATTTCGTTTTTAGTTTTTTTTACAAACATTTCTATTGAATACGATCTTTTAAAGGAATATATTAGACTAGTCCGTAGAACTATAAAAGTGGTTACTGGGAGTAATGGCAATGTAAGGGTACTCCACATTTCCCAAATCTCCAAAAGTGCGCCGAATAAACAAATGCAGTTTTATCATACCCATGACACCTCTACTGGGGGAGCTTACTCCCATCTGCAAGCGATGCAGCTAAGTCAATCTAAGCCCTGCTAATAGGGTGATATTTTTCCCGGAACATGTGTTCATTATAATCTACTGAGCCTTTTGTCCACTTAATTTATAGATTGGGTTTATTGGCATTCGGTTGTTTTCCTGATGGTTTTGATGTGCGTGTGTCGTAACAGTCATGTATATGGAAAAGGAAATACTCTGACCATTTTAAAATCTCACCAAGGCTGTTTATCTTCACTTGGCACTAATAACCAATGAAAAATCATGAATCCATCAATTTTCCCTCGAGAGGAGTTTCTCAAGCCTTAGTGGGGCAACTGGTTTAGGAGATCGAAACCCTGAATTCAAACAGATGTCTAACTGTTTAAAGATTCGTATGTCAGACTAAGGTCAATGATATTTGGAATAGTCCGAATCAGGATAATGCCATAATCAGCGATTATGATGCGGAAGGTGCTGTGATTCGACTGAACTGAATAAGATGAATATAGTTCATCACCTTAATTTTAGGTTGGCATCAAAAAGCATTAGTTGGCATACTTAAAAAGACTAAATATTTTACTGGGCAAAATAATTCTTGATAAACTGATTATCATGGACTATTCTTATTAATTTTCACATAAAAAGCATTTAAAGCATTTTAAGACATTTTCTTGTCGGCAATTCACTGAGACATAATGGAAGAAGTACATTATTCAATGACTTTCCATGCTTAGGGGATATCACCTATCACTTTATTCTTCCGAATTAATTCATCATTTTGATGTATCTTGTCTGACTGTTTCATTGAATATATTTTGGGTTAAAAAGTATTGAGGTTTGAAGCTGTATTTGTAAAATCGAGATAAACAATGAAAAAAGTTTAATTTCTTCTGAGTTATCCTCTTGATATTCAAAATACTTATTCAGACGATTTTTACATGAGTCAAAGCAACCCTGAAACACCTCAATTTATATGACATGAATAAGCACTGTTGTATTTCTTTGAATGTTATCCATTTCTTGAAATCTTGATACTTAAATACATTTTCAAGAAAAAGAGGTCAACAAATGATAGACTTTAAAGGTACAAGATCTCATCTAACAATCCGTCTGAGCAAGACTTTTTTATAAAGTTTAAAACTTATGCACATAACTATCAATTCCTGAAAGCTTGATTGAAATCAAGTCTTAGTTATATAAACAAATGGCCATCTTCTGAATTATAAATAAATTCTAATCATGTTTATGAATTTATGCAAGGGTCATTCAATAGATAAGGGACATTTTAAAAAAAAACAAAATATTTTTTTGTATAAATGTAATATCTGCAGTATTTAGATATTTTTTCTAGAAAATATTTTTTCCGTCAAGGAAAATATTTTTTTTGAGGCTCTTAAAATTGCTGAAAAATCAACCAGAATGCTCCCGATTTAAAAAAAAAAAAAAAAAAGGCTTTAATCAAAGTTTTAACGGTCGAAAAATGCATGCCATGTGAAATTTACTGAGGAATGTGTGTTGTGTAAAATCTTTGCGTGACAATTCAGAGCAATATCACAATATACGTATTTTAAGAATAAATTAAGGTAGAAATAATAAAACAGGATAAACTTCATGAATCACTGTTTCGCGTTGACGATCCTCAAGAAAGGCGTGTTGAATTCTAGTTCACCGTAATCGACAATGTAAAACTGTATGATTTGAATGTTAATTCTGTTTCAGTATCTTATTTCATACTTGAATCATATATGTATCAACAACTTAAACAACACATAATGCCGATGAACATCGGATTTATTCATCCAAATTCTAATTATCATAGAAATACTACTAAATGCAAATTCGAATTTCAAATTCTGTTCTCAATAGAAGATCCAGTGCCGTCACCGACTCCTATTTCATAAAGAATAATGGATTCACGGGTCGTTTACTAAAGTTGACTCAATTTGGGGCAAGGTCAGAAGTATGGTACGCCCTGTAAGTATGAAACTTACTTACTATAGCTTACAAGCCTGGCTCGATAATGATAGCCTGAGATGAAGTGCTCTCCTCACTTTTAGTTAGATTTAAAACTAGTTTAAAAAACAAATGTTTCTGGAAATATGATATAACCTCTTATAATTAGCTCTTATCGAAATCCTTATCAATACGCCATTAAATTGTCTTAGTTTCTCCTACAAAGGTTGATATGCCATTAAAAACAAAGAAACCAAACTAAACTTCAGTTTGTCCTATCCATGAGTTTTTATTTATGCCATTTTTTTGTTCAAATTTTTCACGTATTCGTGTGTCGGTGGATATTCAGTGAAAATCTACGTCTACTTTTAATTTGACAGTTTCTATAATCGTTTTTGCTTGTTTTGTCTGTTTCTGTTAGTGTTTTTGTTCAAGGATTTTCTACGTGTTATAAAATAAACAACCCCCTTTCATTTTAAAATGCTTTTGTTTTATCTATTTATTTTTTCTGTTTAAAAAATCCTAACGATTTTAAATTATTCCCATACGCAACGGAGTGCACAGCACCCACACAAATCCTACCGGATATCAATAAAATATATAACTTTTTGTTTTAAAGCATTTTCAAACCATCCAACCTCATTACGATTCCGCCTCCTATTGTTTACAGACAGGAAAATTATCTTTCGGCAATCTTTTCAATCTGAAACGTATTTTTCCAGACCTAAGCAACTGTTTCCACCATATCCGTCTGCATCCATTTAGTACTAAAATCTACATTTGGCATTTTAACCATTTCTTTTTAGTTTTTAAGGTTTTTTGTGCTTTTAATAGCTATCTTCCCTCAGGAAATGAATTGAGTATGAATGAAAAAAATGGCAAAATAAACAAATAAAAAATAATGATAGATAGATGAGAATTAATCCCCCCAAAAAAAGATTTTTATGTGATCAATATTTGATAAACAAATAAAAATTTTGATTTTAATTTGTATTAAACTCACAACACACCGGAAGTGATGCGTGTGTTGTCATTGTTTTTGTCATTGTTTTGTTTATTTTTTCTTTGTTTTTTGTTTTAGTTTTTTGCAAATCAAAGAAAATATATATAAAATGAATCCAATTAGCATTTTTTGCTTGCAAACTAAACTTGTTTCACGAAGTTTCTGTCTTTGTAATGTTAATAGCTGAAAAGAATGGAATGTTTGAAAAGTTTTAATGACACAATCCAATCCAAAAATTAAAAAAAATAATAATCAAATTCTTTATAATAAGGCAAGATAACATAGAAATGGCTGGATTGTATCTCTCTTAGCAATTTTGCACCTCTTAAGGAGCGTTGGTTAGCAAACAGGATTAGCTGATCATCTTTTGTGACTTCAGTACTATACTGGATGATTCATATATCTAGAGTGGTGCGACAGTTAAACTTTATAAATACCTATATTGTTAAGTCTGCATAGAATAAGAATGTAGTATCTGTTCTTGTGGCTTCTAACTCCCAGTAATCGACTTCGCTTGCCCGTGAGAAATTAGATAAATACGGATTTGAACATAAATTATCTTTTTTTCCTCAAAATATAGGTAATATTTTAATGATACATAGAAAGCAAAACATTATATATTTTTAAAAAAATAATGAATTTATGGGTATAGTTATTTAAAAAAATATTTTTCAACTACATGTTGACAATATGTGGATCAAAGTTTAATAATAAAGCGAAAAAGAAAAATAAGTTAATATTGAAATTAGATTTGTCTGATTATTGTATAAAACATTGAGCTAGGTCATTTGGTTTGGTTTCTTTGTTTAATGGCATATCAACATTTGTAGGTTATTTAATGCCAAAGCCATTCTCCTTGAAGAACAGTTTTGGTACTATTTAACCCATTTCTGAGAGGGTAAGGGGTTTCATACATTTCCCAAGGGTATTTGCCCGAAAGTGAACGTAATAGTGCGACTGGAGTCCATCGCTTTAACCATTACACCACGAGGACACCCCCTAGGTCACTCGGTTCTTTGGTCTATTTCGGTGGTTATTTGAATGAATGGCATGTTTTTTGTTTGTTTTTTTTATTGCAGTGGGTGTCATCACAGCATGTATATGGGAACTAAAACTGAAATAAACGTTCAATTAAAATACCACTTTTTACTTTTTAACTGGAACACGTCGACAAAAAAGAAATAGAAAATGAGTTTGAATTCATTTCAAGATTTGATGGTTGAAATATAAACGACCACAAATATATTTGAGATGTTTCGGACCTTTGCATTTTCTTAGCCTGTTTAGGTTACCCTACAAAACATGGTTAGCAACCCCCCCCATATGATGGAATGAAAACAGAAACACCACCAAGATAGGCTTGTTTGAATTATGAAGAAACCTCTGAAGAAGTAATAATGATATAAATATGAATCGGCGCACTTGCGTTTTATGTATATGCTACACGTTTTAATCATGTTGACAAAAACAAGGAATAGAGAACATATATTTTAAGATTAATGGAATGAGGCATGAATGCATGTGTTCCATGTTATGCTCTCAGAAAACCATAGACAATCCCGTTTTGTTGTAGACTGGGAAAGGGAAGAAAATTCATACAGAGTTGAGTAGCAGTATGGTAGTAACTAAACTATTAGATTTTGACATCTTAGTGAGTTCAAGAAACGGAGGAGAGGAAGAAAGCGATAGTTCAATCAAATATATGGTCATCTTATGCTTCATTTGTAAAGAAAGAAGGGTAGAAGAAAGGAAGGAAGAAATGAAGGAGGATGCAGTAGAAAAAGCAAAAATGGAAAATAATGGACAAAGGAAAGAGAAGGAGAAAGGGGGCGGGTGGGAGAAAGGAATGAGATTGAGAGATAGACAGTAAGCTATAATGGAAGTGCCCGTGGTGTACTGGTTATCGTCGTAGGAACTGAACACGATGACACGAGTTCAAATCCTGGACGAGACTGATTGCATTTCACATAGCACTAATACCCTTGGGAAAGGTATGAATCCAATTATTCTCCCTCCAGCTATGGGTAAATAGTAGGACAGACTAGGTCCTTCAGCCTTGGTGAGGCTACTTGTCTAGGAGAAGGAAAACTCTGAATTCAAACCTGTTAAACTCTGCTTAAAAAAAAAAAAAGATTGACCTTGTGTCATATCCTGCCCGAGCGGAGGGGTTGGGTAAATATGGTAAGCTATAACGCTATCAATCTGACACTTGCCGTCTGCTTCACCAGAAAGGAGTGAAAAAGAAAAAGAAGTAAAAACAGAAATAGATCGTCAACATGAACCAGTGAGGGTCTCAAATAGAAGGTTGTAATGTTACTGCACCAAATAGGACGTGGTATCGTTACACACTAATCGTACGGTTGAAAAGGTGACGATCACACAAAACCAGTGTCTTGGTTCAAAAACACAAAACTTTACTCACCAATACTTTTAAGGTACTCGGTGAGTTGAGAGGAATATTGTATGAAAACTGAGTCGATTGTATCAAAATTAACATGTTACAGGAAAGAGAGAGAGAGGAGAGACACAGACCTTGAACTATCTTTTCAGCTTCCTGTTGCAGCTCTAACTCGCTTGTTTGATAGTTTCATCGTCACAGCTGTGCGTCTGGCGAGAGACCTTTTTCGGAGCTCAATCCAAAATCAAGGTTGAAATTTTCGTCTGTCTTTACATCATCTCTGGCAAGTGTTCAACTTTTATTTTTAACGCGTCACGTCTCTTAGACAACTGATTTTCAAACTTGAGTCGCCTCCTAACTTTCCTTTGTGGTGTCGGTAGGAAGAACATGTCCATATCCAGTGGTTCCATACTTACGTTGATGATTTGGAACCTCCGTTTTTTTTTCTAGTCATTTTTAATTACCGTAGTGGCTAACCTGCGAGTGCTTTGGCCTGACTCACACCGGAGTAAAATTTTTTTAGTGCTAATAAATCGAGTAATAAATACAGACAGAAAATTATTGTTTATTACTACTTTTTAATTAGGTGGCTTTCAAAAGTGATCGTTTTTTTTTTTATTAAGAGGAGAATTCTCACGAGTACAACTATTAGCGAGTAGTTTGTTAGCCTATCACCTTAAACATACTCAGATCTTGGGATTAAAAATATTTATATTAAGTACCAAAATGCCTGGATGGTTAGAGGTAGAGACCCAAAAAGCCTCCAGTGAAAGTTTACATGGCAACTTTGGAAGATGATTTATGTGCGTGTACAAACTGACAATGCAAGGCCTCTCATTGGTACAAAAATCAAACCCGTAATCAAGGAATAGCTGGACAACCTCGCATAGCCACTCTTCCTATATTTGCTGCAACGCTCATATTTTCATTCATATATTGATAGCAAGATTAAGAATTCTAAGTTGTTTGAGTTCATTTTCGATTGTTTTGTTTGCTTTGACTATTCGACTGAAATTAAACAATACGCTTTCCTTTTTGACTGGCTTCCATATATATATATATATATATACGTATTCATGTATTTAGTGAGAAATATTATAACAGTGATTATCGATGTCTATATAATCAATAAAGCGAGTAGGATACATTTTCTAATTTTCAGCCGCACTTACTGAGTTGACATTTGGTCGTCGTTTTCATGATCGAACGGATTAGAATGCACTGGTGCATTGGATTAACCAAGCAGCCATTACAGAAATGAAAACATCTTTGTGGAACGTTAAGCATGGCATCGTAATCGTAGGGCATCAACATTTGAGCTTTCAGTGTCCAACCCCAAACAAATACTGATTGTTCTATCCTCGCCTTATTTCTGAATATTTTGCTTGATCAGTGAATGTGAAAGACTTAATCCAGATTGGCTACAACAAATGTCATGATTCAAGAAATGAAAATGAAAGACGATGAAAGAATTACAAGAAATCCCCAAACATACACATACAGACGCAGACACACACACACACACACACACACACACACACATATATATATATATATATATATATATATATATATATATAATATATATATATATATATATATATATATATACGCACGGATGTGTGTGTGTATGTGTACGAGCAAATTTGTAAGTATATCGTGAGTTTATAATGAAAACAAGAGGAGTTTAAATAAATATGAATAAAAAAGAGAAAATATAACCCCATTTGTGATTGGTTTAAATATAGCAAACCGTTCTGTTTGTTATTAGACAAGACCATATTTGATAAAGTACGAAAGAACATAAAATTACCTGGTCAATATGGGGTCATGTCAGTTGTTGTCAGTATTCTCATGCTTATACTACACTGTTGAATATATAGAGGTGGTGCATTCAATAAGTTTCCAGACTTTTTTGGTACAGGCATTTCAAATTGTAGTAGACTTGAAAATTCAGTATGTTATTGCTATACATATTATGAGAAGACTGACCAATTTTTATGATTTCAAGTTCAAATGAACAGCTACAGCTGTAATTGGAATACACCCTACTAAAAACTCATAGTCACGGGTGGTAAATTTCAAAAATGCAATCTAGACGTGAGGACAATTAAGAAGAACGATATGCAATAAAATTCTGTTTTAAACTTGGAAAAATGCCACAGAAACGTATGGAATACTTCAGACAGCTTTGAATCGATCATCAGTTTTTGAGAGGTATAAGAGATTCAAAGAAGGCAGGGAGTCTGTGAGGGATGAAAGAAACCAGCTTCTTAAGATAACCTTCACACAATGGAAAGAAAACATTTTAATATTTAAATATTTTCAATGGACTCTCACTCGTTCAGAAAAAAGAGAAAAAAACACAAGGGCAAGAAATTAGTGTCAATACCATATTTAATGTCATTGTCTGGTGTCATTTGTTCTTATGTAGTGAACTTTTTAAAAAAAGTAATTTAACCCTCAGCAGCTAAAATCTTTTCAAAAAATTACGCAATTTCATTTTAAGAAAAAAGTCTCTTTTTATTTATATATTTAGAAAAAGGTGGCGATAAACACAACTACTAAAATCAGATTTTTCTTGTTGAGTAAAAAAAAATTTCGATATAGGATTTATTTGATTTCTATTCTAAATTATAATGTAGTCTTTATTTAATTTCTAAATATTTCTATATTTTTATTCCGAATACTGTCATTCTAAATGCCGTTAAAATTATCAACATTTTGATAATTTTTAATCATTAATTATAATCTTATTAATTACTGAAATTAACAATCATTACAATTATTTCTCATTCATAATAATAATAATAATAATTATTATCATTATTATTTTACTCCTTTGAGAGTTTTTTCACACCAAGTGACAGCAACTCTACTGAAGTCTCTAGGACCCTTTATTCTGGTTGATCTCAACAATGCTTCATTTTTTTAGGCTTCCACTTGTCCTCTTATTTCAAAATCCTCCAGTCTCTGTACCAATCCTTTAGGGACTATCCCTAGCTCACCAATTGCAATTGTCATCACTGTCATCTTAATGTCCCATAGTTTTCCAGTTATTATTATTATTATTATTATTATTATTATTATTATTATTATTTATTCATCAGTTTTTCACATCAGCGTTAGCTAATGGTCTTTCACTGGAGTTTGATATATATCAAGTCTCCTCAAGTCTCTAGGGCTCTTCTCAGTATTCTGGCCGTTCTCAATTATGCTTACGTTCGGATGATTTCCACTCGTTCTATTATTATTATTATTATTATTCATTGGGAATTTTTTACATCACCGTTAGTTAATTGTCTTTCACTGGACTTCGACTCGTCCTCTTATTTAATTTCTTAATATTTCTACATTTTTATTCCGAATACTGCCATTATAAATGCCGTTAAAATCATCCCGAATAATATTCGGGTACTTATCCTTTTTTTCGCTTTCTTTCAATTTTAATGTGAGGTCGATTGGGAAAGCAAAGTATACAATTCTGCAAAGTAACTTTTTTTCTTGCTTATTATAAGGTCTGGTCGTCTGGTTGAGAATAGGTGATCTTTTTATATCACAAAATTCCATCGGAGTTACTGCATCTCATTCTCCAGGCCAGATTCTGGGTTTTGTATATACTATTTGTACGCATGGTCAAATTTCAATTTCTTACTCAGTTCTCTGTCGATCACCTTGCCCATCCAGTCATATCTAGTTTTATACACTTTCTATGCTAATTTACTATATTCGCTTATAATGATATTGATAGTTTCGTCTCTATCACCACATAATCTACATCTGCTGTTTTGTTGCGTCTTATCAATTCTTGCTTTGATATTGTCGGTCCTTATGGCGTTATTTTGCTTTATTCAATTTCCTTCTAAAGGTTTCCCTTTCTTAGCCATTTCCACGTTTTCTCGTGTAAGATGTGGCTTGTTAATCGCTTAAAACGTCCATTGAGTTGTTTTTCTTCCTATTTTTGTTTTCTGGTTATTTCCCCACAGCTGATCCTCGTCTCGTCAGTATTATTTTTTCGTGACTTGGATCAATATTCCTCTGCGCTTTTCTATGTAGTCTTCGAGTCTTTGTATCGATGCGTTAACGTTGTTGTCAATCCAGGTAAGTTCTATTCCGCTCTCTTTTCTTGATACATATAGTCTGTCAACATGATCTCTGGGATCCAATGCCTTGCGCATAGTCATTAGTTTTCTTGATTGCCCTTTGTCTATGGTCTTCTCTGGTCAACTTCGAGAATGGTCCCGAGTATCTTACGAGGGGCCAGCCCAGGTATCGATCTCTTTTATATGGTTCCTGCTATATAGTTTTGTCTCGGGTAGCCTTTGCGTTCTCCTGAGATACTCTTTTTTCACTTTTTCTTTCATCTCTACTTGTTTGATGGTGTCAGCTACCAATATTTCCAAGTATTCGTAAATTTCCTTTACTCTAAGTGTTCTGATTTTTTTCTTGATTGTCTCGTTTGATTCGTTCTGCTATGTGTGTTTCCCGCTTTTCATTACTAACATGGCACGTTATTATTATTATTACTAATATTATTATTTGAAGTAGTAGAAGTAGTAGTGGTAATAGTAATTGTATTTCATTACCAATGATATTAAAAGTAATACTGATACCAATAAATTTATCGTACTATTGTTATCACTTTCATTTTTTCTGTTATTAACCTCTTTAGATCTATTTTTATGCTAGCCTTTAAATATGAGTTTATATATATATATATATATATATATATATATATATATATATATATATATATATATTTTCTTTAAGAAAAAAACCAAAGACCGGTTAATTCAGGATTATAAATTTATTTCCATCCTGTATTTTCAGTTTCTGGTGTGAACCAAAAACATGAAGAAAAAAATTTATACAGGACTTCTTCAGATCCAATGGATAATTAACTAAAAACAGAATAAACACGTGGGGTAGAGGGGGACGTAATTAAATGCTCAGCTCTTGAATGATTTTCTTGTCCTGAGGGAATTACTCCAAACACTGGTTTAACCTGACCGAATATTACCCTTATATATATATATATATATATATATATATATATATATATATATATATATATATATATATATATATATATAGTGCATCATAATATAATGTCCAATAGAGGGAATTCACTCGGACAGTTTTTATATACAGGTTCATATTCAATAGAAAATGCGGCGTCACAACATTGACTTATTTCCCAAATTTCTAGAAAGATTCAGCTATACAAATGTATAGCCCTTTGAATAAGAATATCCCGTTGATGTGGAAGTGGTTCTTATTTTCACATGTATTTATTATTTCGTAAAAGATAAAATTAACGTCAAATATACATAATCGATCAAACAATGAGTACTTCAGTAATATTTTGTAATAAAACTTGTTTTACTTTTAAACAAAAAATACTAGAATTTTTATTGTTTGCAGATATTTTACAGCCAAAATGAATATCATTATTAATCATTTAATTGCAAATTATACAACATCTAAAACTATGACGATGTAGCAACACAGAAATAATTACATCCTTTTTATAAAATTTTATTTTCGAATACAGAAAAGATTGATAATACGTTATACCAAGTGATATCTGTTTTGATTCCACTATATTTAAGTAGATATTAAAATCTGTTTGTTTTAGAATCCATTACCGTTTCATTTAAAAAAATATTATTCGGGTTTACTTTTTCTCGGTATAGTGGAATCAATCTCCTCTTGAAATTCATTCTTACGTCAAGAAAGTAACAATACTGAACTGGTTTATCAGATAATAAATTAATACTGGTTTTAGAATTTCCCCAATTGAATAAATGTTATCACATTATAATACCAATAAAAAATCTAATCAATATTATCATATGATTTACATTTTCAGCACTAATTATATTTATTGCTTACTTTCTGACACAAAACTCATAAAATGAATAATACATACTATGAAAATATGACTGGTTTCTTTTTAGCTCTCAGATAATGTTTATAGTTGATGATCATAAGTTTTTATAAAACTTATATTCGATTTGTAGAAGTACTTTTTCCATAATTTCAAACTTATTTTCAAATACTGTTCTTTAGAGGCGGGCATAGTTATCCTTTTTTGTTATACGGACCTACGATGTTTTCAAGGTCGAATATATAACTGATTTTAAGGCAGTTTTTTTTACGTTTAAACCAAACATTATACTCCATTTTTCTATTCAGATAATTTTTTAGATACAGCCTCATACACGAAATGTATAGAAAATATTGTAACTCAATTTATTTCCTCGTTGAATTCAACAAATAATGCTAAATTTAGGGCTGATATATTCGTAGAAAGTTCACATTGTGCCATGGTCAATTGAAAAACACTCAAAAGAAGCTATTCATGAATGAAAAATCTTTTCGGGGACTTCCTCCTGTGCTCAGTGGCCACTGCATCTCGTTTCAAGCACCAACGGTAGTCAGCCAGAAAGTTTACATCCCAACGGCCTTGCGAATGTCTTCGTAAAAGCACTTTGCCAGCTTTTCACTCAAATCTTCACAGTTCTTTGGTTGGTTGGGGTTTATGGCATATGAACCTTTGTTCATAGTTTAATTGTCAAAAACATTTCTATTTCAAACAATTCAAGTAGTTATATATATAACAATCAGTTTAGTCTAAGTAAAATTTCAATGTCAAAAACAGTTCAATTTCAAATAATTCAATTTAGCATAAGCACGCAGTTTAAATGTAAGTACAGTTTAATTATGAAAAACATTTCTATTTCGAGCTATTCAGTTTATTCAAGCAGTTCTAATTCAGCTAATTCAGTTTAGTATAAGTACAGATTTTGTTTACACACACTTACATGTCAAAACATTTCTATGTTAAACAATTCAGTTTAGTGTAAATACAGTTTCAATGTCAAAAACAGTTCTTTTTTAAATAATTCAGTTTATTATAAGCACTCAGTTTAAATGTAAGCACGGTTTAATTGCAAAAAACATTTCGATTTCAAGCTATTCAGTTTAATCAAAGAATTCAGTTTATCATAAGTATGTCGTTAGTTCTATTTAACCCATAGATAGGGCCCTATCAGGTGCTACCATGCCGTACCAGAGTGAACCTGGGAGGAATGGCAATGAAGTGATGCTACGTATTCCCTAAGACCCCAGCATTACTGGGACCTTACCATCAGAGTGTTTAGTGTCATATCTTGGACACTCGTTGGGGGTCTTACCCGACTGTGCAAACAGTTATTTGGAAAATAGACCAAGTGTGACTGCAGAAACTGCATTTTGATGAACATTCGTGCACCGAGTTGACGGAAACTCTTTTGTAGCTCATCCATTCCCTTCTCGTTTTCTGCAGACTTCAGTGCCTGCCAGGCGGGCAGTTCAGCTTTGCTCCTTGCTGAGTGAAACATTAGGTCCTATACGAGTTTTCTTATTTAAGAGCCGTTGAATATACCAGTCTTGAGTTTTTTCATGCTTATCCGTTGGAACTTCTCTGGGAAGAAAGCAAACCCATTGAAAATAATGCCTGTAAAATATATCTAACTCTGTGTAAAGGATTCAGCTGATAGAATTATCTTCGGTTGAAACACGTTGAGATAATTAAAGATTTGTAGAATAATTTTACATACATCACTGTGCCGATTTTTAACACACACACACACACACACACACACATATATATATATATATATATATATAAATTAGAATGAAACTTAGTGGATTTGGCTTAGCACAAATATCCTTTACAAATTTATGAACCCTTTTTGTTTTCCTCTCAACTATGGGTAAATTATTGGTTTAGACTGGTTTCTCTAGACTTAGTAAGGAAACTGAAGGAAACTATCTGTACTAACCTAAAATATTGGCCCTCTGTCCTGTCCTGACTGTGAGGAAAGGCTTTGGTTCATACATATATACATGCATACATATACACATACATACTGACTATACATAAGTACAGTTTTTCAATATCTATGGAATTGCAACCCTTTTACCAATGAATAATTTTCTTTTTTCCTCACACGGACAAACGTGCTAGCACACGCACACACACACACACACACACACACACACACACACACACACACACACACACACACACACATCTAAATTTTTTTTTGAAAACATGACAAAAATATATTTTCCTTAAATCGAAAATTTGTTAATGCCCATGTCGAAAAAATAGAGAAGTGACTTATGACCACAAAGTCCACTTCATAAAAATAGATGGGAGACTCTTGGCGTAAAAAGAGATTAGTTAAAACAAAAGCGATTATTCACTATTAATACAATTCAAATCTCAATTTCAATATTCTCTTCTTTGTACTAATAAAAGATATCAATAGGAAAAAATGCTCTCAGCTCATTTCTTTGTAGCTCCATTGCTAAATGAAAATGCGCCCCACAGCGGTGTTACATTTAACTGCAGCCTACTGTTCTAGATGACTTAATTAGATGCTAATACCTGAGGAAGAGAAACGCTTCCTGGTTTCTCTCTGCACAATGTTGTCGGCAAAACAAAAAGCGAAACTTACAAAAACAGGAAGTTGCTTGTTTGCCAAGATTCTTGAGTTTACTTTTTTTCTTTTCGCAAACATCTGTCGGTCTAATTACTGACTGCCTCATTGCTTCTAGGCAATCGGCAGTTTACAGTTACTGTAGAAAGTGCACTTGCATGTACACGTAAATACTGCATATCTATATGGAAGTGAGTCGAAGTGTGTGTTGAAATGATTATACATATACATATCTGTGTTAAGATAATAGCATGCAAAGGTATAAGAATATAGGATTATTTTACATTCATTCAGTCATTCTTATTTATATATATATATATATATATATATATATATATATATATATATATATATATATATAGTATCCACACAGACCTCATTAGTTTGGTAAATGCCGCTGTTTTCTCGGTCTCACACACTCGGACAAACATTCTTACGCAGTGAGACTACCTTGAAATTAATATATGAGTATTCGAGTCGATTTTAATTGAGGAAAAACTATTCTGAATGGAGAATAGTTTAATATGTCTATATACAATTATTTATTTGTGTATAGACATGTATATATTTGCATTTACACCGGTACAGATATTTGTACATACACAGGTACACATACAAACTGATATATATATATATATATATATATATATATATATATATATATATATGAGCGTGATCACTTGTATTCTCAAAATACCCTCTACACATAGATAGATAGATAGATAGATAGATAGATAGATAGATTGGTAATTCTGCGCATATTGTACATGTCGGTTTCGTCTACATCCGATATTCCGTTTTCTCTCATATATGCGTAACTATATGATTGCTTTTGGCGATGGTTTTTATGAGTATACTTGTATTTGTTCGTGTGTGTGTGGATGTGTTTGCACGTTTGTATGTGGTAAGTAAATAAGTTTTAATATGATTGGATATACCATTAAAAAACTATGGAATATTAAAATTTTTTTTCTTATTAAGTCTATTTTACAAAGATTTTCTTCGCAATTTCTAGACAGATAGATAGATAGATATGTTTGCTTGTGTATTGGACTATGTATACGTAACTACACACTCTCATTAAACGCCATGTGCAAGATGTAATTTTTCCGTGATGTATTTTTGGC
>OY757914.1:52238345-52255845 GCA_963585895.1 Sepioteuthis lessoniana
CTCAAATAGAAGGTTGTAATGTTACTGCACCAAATAGGACGTGGTATCGTTACACACTAATCGTACGGTTGAAAAGGTGACGATCACACAAAACCAGTGTCTTGGTTCAAAAACACAAAACTTTACTCACCAATACTTTTAAGGTACTCGGTGAGTTGAGAGGAATATTGTATGAAAACTGAGTCGATTGTATCAAAATTAACATGTTACAGGAAAGAAAGAGAGAGGAGAGACACAGACCTTGAACTATCTTTTCAGCTTCCTGTTGCAGCTCTAACTCGCTTGTTTGATAGTTTCATCGTCACAGCTGTGCGTCTGGCGAGAGACCTTTTTCGGAGCTCAATCCAAAATCAAGGTTGAAAAAATCGTCTGTCTTTACATCATCTCTGGCAAGTGTTCAACTTTTATTTTTAACGCGTCACGTCTCTTAGACAACTGATTTTCAAACTTGAGTCGCCTCCTAACTTTCCTTTGTGGTGTCGGTAGGAAGAACATGTCCATATCCAGTGGTTCCATACTTACGTTGATGATTTGGAACCTCCGTTTTTTTTTCTAGTCATTTTTAATTACCGTAGTGGCTAACCTGCGAGTGCTTTGGCCTGACTCACACCGGAGTAAACTTTTTTTAGTGCTAATAAATCGAGTAATAAATACAGACAGAAAATTATTGTTTATTACTACTTTTTAATTAGGTGGCTTTCAAAAGTGATCGTTTTTTTTTTTATTAAGAGGAGAATTCTCACGAGTACAACTATAAGCGAGTAGTTTGTTAGCCTATCACCTTAAACATACTCAGATCTTGGGATTAAAAATATTTATATTAAGTACCAAAATGCCTGGATGGTTAGAGGTAGAGACCCAAAAAGCCTCCAGTGAAAGTTTACATGGCAACTTTGGAAGATGATTTATGTGCGTGTACAAACTGACAATGCAAGGCCTCTCATTGGTACAAAAATCAAACCCGTAATCAAGGAATAGCTGGACAACCTCGCATAGCCACTCTTCCTATATTTGCTTGCAACGCTCATATTTTCATTCATATATTGATAGCAAGATTAAGAATTCTAAGTTGTTTGAGTTCATTTTCCGATTGTTTTGTTTGCTTTGACTATTCGACTGAAATTAAACAATACGCTTTCCTTTTTGACTGGCTTCCATATATATATATATATATATACGTATTCATGTATTTAGTGAGAAATATTATAACAGTGATTATCGATGTCTATATAATCAATAAAGCGAGTAGGATACATTTCTAATTTTCAGCCGCACTTACTGAGTTGACATTTGGTCGTCGTTTTCATGATCGAACGGATTAGAATGCACTGGTGCATTGGATTAACCAAGCAGCCATTACAGAAATGAAAACATCTTTGTGGAACGTTAAGCATGGCATCGTAATCGTAGGGCATCAACATTTGAGCTTTCAGTGTCCAACCCCAAACAAATACTGAATTGTTCTATCCTCGCCTTATTTCTGAATATTTTGCTTGATCAGTGAATGTGAAAGACTTAATCCAGATTGGCTACAACAAATGTCATGATTCAAGAGATGAAAATTAAAGACGATGAAAGAATTACAAGAAATCCCCAAACATACACATACAGACGCAGACACACACACACACACACACACACACACACATATATATATATATATATATATATATATATATATATATAAATATATATATATATATATATTATATATATATATATATATATATATATATATATATATATATACGCACGGATGTGTGTGTGTATGTGTACGAGCAAATTTGTAAGTATATCGTGAGTTTATAATGAAAACAAGAGGAGTTTAAATAAATATGAATAAAAAAGAGAAAATATAACCCCATTTGTGATTGGTTTAAATATAGCAAACCGTTTCTGTTTGTTATTAGACAAGACCATATTTGATAAAGTACGAAAGAACATAAAATTACCTGGTCAATATGGGGGTCATGTCAGTTGTTGTCAGTATTCTCATGCTTATACTACACTGTTGAATATATAGAGGTGGTGCATTCAATAAGTTTCCAGACTTTTTTTGGTACAGGCATTTCAAATTGTAGTAGACTTGAAAATTCAGTATGTTATTGCTATACATATTATGAGAAGACTGACCAATTTTTATGATTTCAAGTTCAAATGAACAGCTACAGCTGTAATTGGAATACACCCTACTAAAAACTCATAGTCACGGTGTGGTAAATTTCAAAAATGCAATCTAGACGTGAGGACAATTAAGAAGAACGATATGCAATAAAATTCTGTTTTAAACTTGGAAAAATGCCACAGAAACGTATGGAATACTTCAGACAGCTTTGAATCGATCATCAGTTTTTGAGAGGTATAAGAGATTCAAAGAAGGCAGGGAGTCTGTGAGGGATGAAAGAAACCAGCTTCTTAAGATAACCTTCACACAATGGAAAGAAAACATTTTAATATTTAAATATTTTCAATGGACTCTCACTCGTTCAGAAAAAAGAGAAAAAAACACAAGGGCAAGAAATTAGTGTCAATACCATATTTAATGTCATTGTCTGGTGTCATTTGTTCTTATGTAGTGAACTTTTTAAAAAAAGTAATTTAACCCTCAGCAGCTAAAATCTTTTCAAAAAATTACGCAATTTCATTTTAAGAAAAAAGTCTCTTTTTATTTATATATATTAGAAAAAGGTGGCGATAAACACAACTACTAAAATCAGATTTTTCTTGTTGAGTAAAAAAAAATTTCGATATAGGATTTATTTGATTTCTATTCTAAATTATAATGTAGTCTTTATTTAATTTCTAAATATTTCTATATTTCTATATTCCGAATACTGTCATTCTAAATGCCGTTAAAATTATCAACATTTTGATAATTTTTAATCATTAATTATAATCTTATTAATTACTGAAATTAACAATCATTACAATTATTTCTCATTCATAATAATAATAATAATAATTATTATCATTATTATTTTACTCCTTTGAGAGTTTTTTCACACCAAGTGACAGCAACTCTACTGAAGTCTCTAGGACCCTTTATTCTGGTTGATCTCAACAATGCTTCATTTTTTTAGGCTTCCACTTGTCCTCTTATTTCAAAATCCTCCAGTCTCTGTACCAATCCTTTAGGGACTATCCCTAGCTCACCAATTGCAATTGTCATCACTGTCATCTTAATGTCCCATAGTTTTCCAGTTATTATTATTATTATTATTATTATTATTATTATTATTATTATTATTTATTCATCAGTTTTTTCACATCAGCGTTAGCTAATGGTCTTTCACTGGAGTTTGATATATATCAAGTCTCCTCAAGTCTCTAGGGCTCTTCTCAGTATTCTGGCCGTTCTCAATTATGCTTACGTTCGGATGATTTCCACTCGTTCTATTATTATTATTATTATTATTCATTGGGAATTTTTTACATCACCGTTAGTTAATTGTCTTTCACTGGACTTCGACTCGTCCTCTTATTTAATTTCTTAATATTTCTACCATTTTTATTCCGAATACTGCCATTATAAATGCCGTTAAAATCATCCCGAATAATATTCGGGTACTTATCCTTTTTTTCGCTTTCTTTCAATTTTAATGTGAGGTCGATTGGGAAAGCAAAGTATACAATTCTGCAAAGTAACTTTTTTTCTTGCTTATTATAAGGTCTGGTCGTCTGGTTGAGAATAGGTGATCTTTTTATATCACAAAATTCCATCGGAGTTACTGCATCTCATTCTCCAGGCCAGATTCTGGGTTTTGTATATACTATTTGTACGCATGGTCAAATTTCAATTTCTTACTCAGTTCTCTGTCGATCACCTTGCCCATCCAGTCATATCTAGTTTTATACACTTTCTATGCTAATTTACTATATTCGCTTATAATGATATTGATAGTTTCGTCTCTATCACCACATAATCTACATCTGCTGTTTTGTTGCGTCTTATCAATTCTTGCTTTGATATTGTCGGTCCTTATGGCGTTATTTTGCTTTATTCAATTTCCTTCTAAAGGTTTCCCTTTCTTAGCCATTTCCACGTTTTCTCGTGTAAGATGTGGCTTGTTAATCGCTTAAAACGTCCATTGAGTTGTTTTTCTTCCTATTTTTGTTTTCTGGTTATTTCCCCACAGCTGATCCTCGTCTCGTCAGTATTATTTTTTTCGTGGCTTGGATCAATATTCCTCTGCGCTTTTCTATGTAGTCTTCGAGTCTTTGTATCGATGCGTTTACGTTGTTGTCAATCCAGGTAAGTTCTATTCCGCTCTCTTTTCTTGATACATATAGTCTGTCAACATGATCTCTGGGATCCAATGCCTTGCGCATAGTCATTAGTTTTCTTGATTGCCCTTTGTCTATGGTCTTCTCTGGTCAACTTCGAGAATGGTCCCGAGTATCTTACGAGGGGCCAGCCCAGGTATCGATCTCTTTTATATGGTTCCTGCTATATAGTTTTGTCTCGGGTAGCCTTTGCGTTCTCCTGAGATACTCTTTTTTCACTTTTTCTTTCATCTCTACTTGTTTGATGGTGTCAGCTACCAATATTTCCAAGTATTCGTAAATTTCCTTTACTCTAAGTGTTCTGATTTTTTTCTTGATTGTCTCGTTTGATTCGTTCTGCTATGTGTGTTTCCCGCTTTTCATTACTAACATGGCACGTTATTATTATTATTACTAATATTATTATTTGAAGTAGTAGAAGTAGTAGTGGTAATAGTAATTGTATTTCATTACCAATGATATTAAAAGTAATACTGATACCAATAAATTTATCGTACTATTGTTATCACTTTCATTTTTTCTGTTATTAACCTCTTTAGATCTATTTTTATGCTAGCCTTTAAATATGAGTTTATATATATATATATATATATATATATATATATATATATATATATATATATATATATATATTTTCTTTAAGAAAAAAACCAAAGACCGGTTAATTCAGGATTATAAATTTATTTCCATCCTGTATTTTCAGTTTCTGGTGTGAACCAAAAACATGAAGAAAAAAATTTATACAGGACTTCTTCAGATCCAATGGATAATTAACTAAAAACAGAATAAACACGTGGGGTAGAGGGGGACGTAATTAAATGCTCAGCTCTTGAATGATTTTCTTGTCCTGAGGGAATTACTCCAAACACTGGTTTAACCTGACCGAATATTACCCTTATATATATATATATATATATATATATATATATATATATAGTGCATCATAATATAATGTCCAATAGAGGGAATTCACTCGGACAGTTTTTATATACAGGTTCATATTCAATAGAAAATGCGGCGTCACAACATTGACTTATTTCCCAAATTTCTAGAAAGATTCAGCTATACAAATGTATAGCCCTTTGAATAAGAATATCCCGTTGATGTGGAAGTGGTTCTTATTTTCACATGTATTTATTATTTCGTAAAAGATAAAATTAACGTCAAATATACATAATCGATCAAACAATGAGTACTTCAGTAATATTTTGTAATAAAACTTGTTTTACTTTTAAACAAAAAATACTAGAATTTTTATTGTTTGCAGATATTTTACAGCCAAAATGAATATCATTATTAATCATTTAATTGCAAATTATACAACATCTAAAACTATGACGATGTAGCAACACAGAAATAATTACATCCTTTTTATAAAATTTTATTTTCGAATACAGAAAAGATTGATAATACGTTATACCAAGTGATATCTGTTTTGATTCCACTATATTTAAGTAGATATTAAAATCTGTTTGTTTTAGAATCCATTACCGTTTCATTTAAAAAAATATTATTCGGGTTTACTTTTTCTCGGTATAGTGGAATCAATCTCCTCTTGAAATTCATTCTTACGTCAAGAAAGTAACAATACTGAACTGGTTTATCAGATAATAAATTAATACTGGTTTTAGAATTTCCCCAATTGAATAAATGTTATCACATTATAATACCAATAAAAAATCTAATCAATATTATCATATGATTTACATTTTCAGCACTAATTATATTTATTGCTTACTTTCTGACACAAAACTCATAAAATGAATAATACATACTATGAAAATATGACTGGTTTCTTTTTAGCTCTCAGATAATGTTTATAGTTGATGATCATAAGTTTTTATAAAACTTATATTCGATTTGTAGAAGTACTTTTTCCATAATTTCAAACTTATTTTCAAATACTGTTCTTTAGAGGCGGGCATAGTTATCCTTTTTTGTTATACGGACCTACGATGTTTTCAAGGTCGAATATATAACTGATTTTAAGGCAGTTTTTTTTACGTTTAAACCAAACATTATACTCCATTTTTCTATTCAGATAATTTTTTAGATACAGCCTCATACACGAAATGTATAGAAAATATTGTAACTCAATTTATTTCCTCGTTGAATTCAACAAATAATGCTAAATTTAGGGCTGATATATTCGTAGAAAGTTCACATTGTGCCATGGTCAATTGAAAAACACTCAAAAGAAGCTATTCATGAATGAAAAATCTTTTCGGGGACTTCCTCCTGTGCTCAGTGGCCACTGCATCTCGTTTCAAGCACCAACGGTAGTCAGCCAGAAAGTTTACATCCCAACGGCCTTGCGAATGTCTTCGTAAAAGCACTTTGCCAGCTTTTCACTCAAATCTTCACAGTTCTTTGGTTGGTTGGGGTTTATGGCATATGAACCTTTGTTCATAGTTTAATTGTCAAAAACATTTCTATTTCAAACAATTCAAGTAGTTATATATATAACAATCAGTTTAGTCTAAGTAAAATTTCAATGTCAAAAACAGTTCAATTTCAAATAATTCAATTTAGCATAAGCACGCAGTTTAAATGTAAGTACAGTTTAATTATGAAAAACATTTCTATTTCGAGCTATTCAGTTTATTCAAGCAGTTCTAATTCAGCTAATTCAGTTTAGTATAAGTACAGATTTTGTTTACACACACTTACATGTCAAAACATTTCTATGTTAAACAATTCAGTTTAGTGTAAATACAGTTTCAATGTCAAAAACAGTTCTTTTTTAAATAATTCAGTTTATTATAAGCACTCAGTTTAAATGTAAGCACGGTTTAATTGCAAAAAAACATTTCGATTTCAAGCTATTCAGTTTAATCAAAGAATTCAGTTTATCATAAGTATGTCGTTAGTTCTATTTAACCCATAGATAGGGCCCTATCAGGTGCTACCATGCCGTACCAGAGTGAACCTGGGAGGAATGGCAATGAAGTGATGCTACGTATTCCCTAAGACCCCAGCATTACTGGGACCTTACCATCAGAGTGTTTAGTGTCATATCTTGGACACTCGTTGGGGGTCTTACCCGACTGTGCAAACAGTTATTTGGAAAATAGACCAAGTGTGACTGCAGAAACTGCATTTTGATGAACATTCGTGCACCGAGTTGACGGAAACTCTTTTGTAGCTCATCCATTCCCTTCTCGTTTTCTGCAGACTTCAGTGCCTGCCAGGCGGGCAGTTCAGCTTTGCTCCTTGCTGAGTGAAACATTAGGTCCTATACGAGCTTTTCTTGGATTTAAGCAGACCGATTGAATATACCAGTCTTGAGTAAAATATATCTAACTCTGTGTAAAGGATTCAGCTGATAGAATTATCTTCGGTTGAAACACGTTGAGATAATTAAAGATTTGTAGAATAATTTTACATACATCACTGTGCCGATTTTTAACACACACACACACACACACACACACACACACATATATATATATATATATATATAAATTAGAATGAAACTTAGTGGATTTGGCTTAGCACAAATATCCTTTACAAATTTATGAACCCTTTTTGTTTTCCTCTCAACTATGGGTAAATTATTGGTTTAGACTGGTTTCTCTAGACTTAGTAAGGAAACTGAAGGAAACTATCTGTACTAACCTAAAATATTGGCCCTCTGTCCTGTCCTGACTGTGAGGAAAGGCTTTGGTTCATACATATATACATGCATACATATACACATACATACTGACTATACATAAGTACAGTTTTTCAATATCTATGGAATTGCAACCCTTTTACCAATGAATAATTTTCTTTTTTCCTCACACGGACAAACGTGCTAGCACACGCACACACACACACACACACACACACACACACACACACACACACACACACACACACACACACACATCTAAATTTTTTTTTGAAAACATGACAAAAATATATTTTCCTTAAATCGAAAATTTGTTAATGCCCATGTCGAAAAAATAGAGAAGTGACTTATGACCACAAAGTCCACTTCATAAAAATAGATGGGAGACTCTTGGCGTAAAAAGAGATTAGTTAAAACAAAAGCGATTATTCACTATTAATACAATTCAAATCTCAATTTCAATATTCTCTTCTTTGTACTAATAAAAGATATCAATAGGAAAAAATGCTCTCAGCTCATTTCTTTGTAGCTCCATTGCTAAATGAAAATGCGCCCCACAGCGGTGTTACATTTAACTGCAGCCTACTGTTCTAGATGACTTAATTAGATGCTAATACCTGAGGAAGAGAAACGCTTCCTGGTTTCTCTCTGCACAATGTTGTCGGCAAAACAAAAAGCGAAACTTACAAAAACAGGAAGTTGCTTGTTTGCCAAGATTCTTGAGTTTACTTTTTTTCTTTTCGCAAACATCTGTCGGTCTAATTACTGACTGCCTCATTGCTTCTAGGCAATCGGCAGTTTACAGTTACTGTAGAAAGTGCACTTGCATGTACACGTAAATACTGCATATCTATATGGAAGTGAGTCGAAGTGTGTGTTGAAATGATTATACATATACATATCTGTGTTAAGATAATAGCATGCAAAGGTATAAGAATGTAGGATTATTTTACATTCATTCAGTCATTCTTATTTATATATATATATATATATATATATATATATATATATATATATATATATATATAGTATCCACACAGACCTCATTAGTTTGGTAAATGCCGCTGTTTTCTCGGTCTCACACACTCGGACAAACATTCTTACGCAGTGAGACTACCTTGAAATTAATATATGAGTATTCGAGTCGATTTTAATTGAGGAAAAACTATTCTGAATGGAGAATAGTTTAATATGTCTATATACAATTATTTATTTGTGTATAGACATGTATATATTTGCATTTACACCGGTACAGATATTTGTACATACACAGGTACACATACAAACTGATATATATATATATATATATATATATATATATATATATAATATATATATATATATATATATATGAGCGTGATCACTTGTATTCTCAAAATACCCTCTACACATAGATAGATAGATAGATAGATAGATAGATAGATAGATTGGTAATTCTGCGCATATTGTACATGTCGGTTTCGTCTACATCCGATATTCCGTTTTCTCTCATATATGCGTAACTATATGATTGCTTTTGGCGATGGTTTTTATGAGTATACTTGTATTTGTTCGTGTGTGTGTGGATGTGTTTGCACGTTTGTATGTGGTAAGTAAATAAGTTTTAATATGATTGGATATACCATTAAAAAACTATGGAATATTAAAATTTTTTTTCTTATTAAGTCTATTTTACAAAGATTTTCTTCGCAATTTCTAGACAGATAGATAGATAGATATGTTTGCTTGTGTATTGGACTATGTATACGTAACTACACACTCTCATTAAACGCCATGTGCAAGATGTAATTTTTCCGTGATGTATTTTTGGCGTGTGAATTTGTGTAAATGATTAATGTCAGGATATTGATTGACACAGGCTTATGCGATTGTTTTTATGGAAGTGAAATTGTACAAAATCTTATTCTATTTTCTACCAGATATCTAAGGCTGAATCAATATGTACAGGTCCATACATTTAAGGAAAGCTTGACATGTTTCTTTTTTTGCTGACTTGAATATTTAGTTGAAATGAGCTGATTGACAGGGGATTATACGAATAATTTATTGCAATTCCGCTTCTCCTTCCTTCCTCCTCCTACTCTTACTCTCTCTCTCTCTCTCTCTCTCTCTATATATATATATATATATATATATATATATATATAATTGAAACAATTCAACAAGCTATCGCATTGTGAGATGGCTATCCGAAGAATTTGGTTTCTTTTATTGAGTGGCCACTGAAATAAATTTATAATGCCCAAATGACAGTTTTTTTGAGATTTTTCAATCATTTGAATATTTGCTCATTCAGAAATGTATTCAATATTTATCATACAGTGAGCAGTCTTTGAGATTTATGAGAATCCTCTTAAATATTGTCAAATAGAATCATTCCTAACTCATCATCTTTGGATTATATATATGAGTAAAGGGAAAGTTAGTGACCTTAGTCGATGAGGACCCGAAGGCTCTCTTTTCAATAGCTACTATACCAAGATATAGGAGGACGATACTCCTTTCCCTGGATTGCACCACTTTACTCTTGATCCGTACCTGATTACACTGGGTGTTAAACAAGCAGACATCAAGTATCATATTTGAGTCTTTGAGCCCTGGTCTCCTGGGACATTCGTGAACATTCTACCCATTAACCTCATTGGCCAAATGGTTCGAGTGTTCGCTAATGACCCGGGAGTCCCGTATATATATATATATATATATATATATATATATATATATATATATATATATATTGCTCTAGTTTTTAAGTATTTGGAAACTTTAGTTTTTACTTTCGATCTTAATGTTATTATGATGTAAGTTTTCACAATAACAGTAGGTGATCGTCTTCCACTAGAGTCTGAGTTACAACAAGTCTCCTATAGTCTCTAGGACTCTTCAAAGTATTATGGTCGATATTTATAATCCTGTAGTCTAGATGATCTCCACTTGTCCTCTGGTTTCTAAATTTCCATTCCCTTGACTAAGACTTTTGGATTCTTTCCGAGCGTTCCATGACATTTCTAGGTTTCTGTTTATGACTAAGTATTTATCTCTCTTTTCACTTTCTTTAATTTACATTCTGTGGACTGCCCAGTATGGCAAAATTCACTCGTCAGCAAGTTCACTTTCTGACGTGGTATGCTAGAGAGGGAGAGAAGGGAAGGTCGATTCTCCTACCCTTCTGTGTCTGAATCAACAACCACTAAAACTAAACGTTAAAAGGAGATATGAATGAAAGTCAATTCTCGCACTCTATGACATGCACCCTGTTGAACAAAGAAAGGAATCCAGGTAACTTGGGTATCATGACCGGAGTCAATAGTGGGAGAAGGAAAATGTCAAATGATTGGCCCATAGACACTTAGCGCCAAAATGCCATTTTTTCGTAAGAGAAATTTGGATAAAAATTTTCAATTCAGGACAGAAGCCGGCAAGAGAAACACGCTGATTCAGCCAAACTCTGTGATGTTGCTCGCCCGTAAAAAGACAGAAAGGAACCTGAACATTAAGCCCAGTCAAAGATAAGTATAACTTAAATATTTTGCCTCTTACCATTCCTAAATATTGGGGAATTATATGTATTCTAAAAAAGAAAGAGAGAAACTGAACGGATTCTGTTTCATCATTAGCAGATTTGTGAATGAACTTTGTAACATGCTTCAGTCCGGTGACTTAGATACTTTCTCAAGTAAAAGAAAAAAAAAGAAAGAAAAAAAAGGAGAAAGAAGAAAAGAACTGGTGAGAGATATTTTTGTTTGATGCTTCCTGCTAGCTTAATATTGCCGGTATGTTAAAAAGAAAAGAGAAAAGGAAAAAGAACTGTTTCTTATATATTATAATCATTTGTTTGGTCGTCGCCTATTAAAATTTTGTTATATTTTAAATGCTCGCTTGTGTTAAAATCTGCTGGTTGTGTCGTTTCTTCTATCGAGTCCTCTTCTTTTGCATATATCAGTTTCAGCCTCGTATCGCAGTCTGTAATCCTTGCTAAACGTCTGATTCACCTTAAAACATTACCAGGGAATTTTGGAAATTTGACTACAGTTAATATTTTCTAACCTTGAAGTCCGTTTTTTATCGTTATCTGAGGGGGTAGTAAAACGAAGGACTTGGTGGGGTATATGAAAGTGAGTTGAAAACCCCCTTACCAGCGTTGGAGATCAGTCTAGCCCCAAATTAACCCATATATTATTTGCCAGTTTACCATATGCCAGAAATAGGAGTCTTGACTAGGACTTATTTTGTGGAGGGCCAAGTGCCAGACTGCCCTCGACGTCACATGCGCATAAAATGAACTCTCGTCCTGAGCTAATTCTTTATGCAGCGTCACAATTTTTTTTCTGTTGACTATCACTAGGTCTGGTTTTTGACCAGGATTAGGAGATCTATTTATATCTCCAAATCCCTGACATCATTATGCGTCTAATTTTCAAGGAGTGATTCTGGATTGTGTATATACCATTTGGCAGTAGTGTGTGTGTGTGTGTGTGTGTGTGTGTGAGTGTGTGTGTGTGTGTGTGTGTGTGTGTGTGTGTGTGTGTGTGTGTGTGTGCTCGCATATGTAATTTGGGATAGATGTACACAGGTGTAAGCTATCAAAACATTTATTAACTCCCTCAGCGGTATTGTGAATTCTTTATTTTAAATGTAGCAAACTATATTATTATTGTTAACATTGCTATATATACGAGGCGCATACGATAATTAGCCAGACTTTTTTCGTATAGGCACATTTATTGATAATGCACACATAAAACTCTAGTTCCCTTCAAAGTTATCTCTTCCGACTGCAATACACTTGTTGTACCGTTCCAACAACTTCTGGAAGGCCTCATGGACGTCTTCTTGTGTGAGTGTGTCAATGACCTTCGTCACAGCCTCTTTCATCACGTCAATTGTCTCATAACGATCGCCTCTGACCTAGGGAATAACCAAAAGTCACTGGGAGCAAGTTCTGGACTATAGGGAGAGTGAGGAACTGTCTTGATGCCCATCTTGCTCAAATACTTTGTGACAAGGATGTAGTTGTGGACTGATGCATTGTCCTGGTGGAAATGACAGTGACCCGAGTTAAAGAGTACTGGCCTCTTCCGACGGAATCTCTTGCTGAACACCCTTAAAACCTCAAAGTAGTGACCTTAACCCTTTGGGCAATCAACCCCGGTGAATTGACTTTCTTACACCTCCCTCACGTCTGATCATTCCTCACAGACTCCCTGCCTTCCTTTAATCTTTTATGCCACTCAAAAACTGATGCTCGATTCATGCAAGATGGTCGAAAAGCAGTCTGAAGCTTTTTAAATGTTTCTGTCGCATTTTTTCCAAGTCTAAAACAGAATGTTATTGCATATCGTTCTTCTAAAGTGTCAGATTGTATTTTCGAAATTCACCAGCTGTGACAATTAGGTTTTAGTAGGGTGTATTCCAACTCTTCATGTAGCTGTTCCTTAGAATCTGAAATCATAAAAATTGGTCAGTCCTCTCAAAAGATGTATAGCAATAACAAACTGAATTTTCAAGATTCTACGCCAATTTCAAATGCCCATACAAAAAAAATCTGGAAACTTATCGCATGCACCTCATATATATATATATATATATATATATATATATATATATATATATATATATATATATATATATATATATATACAGGCATTTATTCATATACATATATATATATATACATATATATAGAGAGAGAGAGATAGAAGGAGAGAGACAGACAGACGGGCAGGCAGTGACAGAGACAGACGGACAGAGAGACAGAGACTGACGGACAGAGAGAGACAGAGGGAGAGACAGACGGACAGAGAGAGAGACAGAGAGACAGAGAGAGAGACAGTAGAGAAGATGCGGATATATCCTTATATACCAAGAAAGAGTTGCTTCATGGATGAAATGTTTAACTGCAGCCTTGAAATAAAAAAGTTTGAAATTCCCTCGCGGTAAAATGTTCCTTCTCGGATTAATACATTTTGAAAATGTATAAGACCCCTTATACTCCCAATTATGGTTGAAATTGTATCAATATTTTTCTTTTAGAAGGATGACTTTAGGATTAAATAACCAAAGAAAGTTGATATCTCCCTTAACAAAGAAAGAAACCTATGAAGTATATATATATATATATATATATATATATATATATATAAATAATTGCCTGATCTGATGTTCACTAATTCCAATATATATATATATATATATATATATATATATATATATATATATATATATATATATATATATTGGAATTAGTGAATATCGGATCAGGCAGTAATATATTAAAGAACTGCATGTATCAACTGAGAATCGTTAAAGAAAACTAAGGAATATAAAACCGAATCGGATTTACATCGCAGATCAGAGAAGCCTGTTGTGCAATAGATTTAACATACATAACTTCCAAATAATTTCAGTCTTATTTATTATATTCTGGAAACCTGAAAATTTCTCAGCATATATATATATATATATATATATATATATATATATATATATATATATATATATATATATATATCATACCATTCATCGAACGATCCAAGTAGTGACTTCGATTGTTACTGATACCCTATCTCAGGATGTGTGCAAAACAAAGATTAGTTTAATAAATTACATTAGGTTTTATAGAAACCGGTGTTCAATATTTTGTGTACCGTTTCTTTAACTTTGTTTTCCTCCATCCTATCCCCACCTTGACTGGCATTTGACAAGATCTAATGCTAATTAACTCACACAGACCCACACACACAACCACACGCATTTCTAATTACAACTTTTCCAATCGTAATCTATTACATTGATATATTATTTTACCCCCCAAAATGTATAAATCAAGAACACCTTGTTATCCAATCTAGAACAAACTATTATGAAATATTTAGAAGCATGAATGATAAGAAGACAAACAAGAATCACATCAAAGCTGAGACTGGTGTATATATGGTCCTGTGAAGAAGGTGTGAGAAAAGCTATATTGGTGAAACTTGAAGATTGATCAAAACCGTATCTTTGAATACATTGGGGATTTCTGACTAAGTGACGATAGAAAGGCATTCCTGAAACATAATGTAGACACTTAACTGAGTTTTGATTTTAAAGATTCCAAGTTTTCATGTCAATAGTTACAATAACCCTTATTAAAATTCGATTTTATTAATTATTCATGCATAATTATTTTTTTATTGTTTCGATTTTTAAATCAAAATATTTTCTAAGCTTAATTTTTATTATGAACAACAATGAACACATGATTTTATTTAAAACAAAAGTTAGATTTAAAGTATTGTTTTCATTCTTTTCATTTTTCTAGAGTACACATATTGGCTCTTTTTTATAAATGTTTAGAATGTCTTATTTCTGATTTGTGATAAAGATTTTCAATATACAAAAAAATAATTAATCAATTAAATAAATAAATATAATAAAATAAAATAAAAATAAAAATATCGAATACTTATTTCGTAAGCCACATACATTGTGAAAGAGAACTTCATTAACTATGAGAGAATTCGAAGAATTTTCTTAATTTCCCTTTCATCTTTTTCATTTATAAATAATTTTTCGATGTAGATATATTTTTACATACTGACATCACTGAGGAAATAGTTAAAACAAACAAAGCATTATAGTTTTCCACATGATACGTATATAGTTATACACCCTCTGAATATCCTGTTATCTATCTATCTATCTATCTATCGATGTGTGTGCTCGTATGCGCAGTGATAGAGGAATTCTCACAGTACAAATTATCAATTTTGCGGGAACGCTTTGTGTTTTCAGATTTTGTCTACTGTGCAGCAAACATGAGTCAGTCGAGTACTGTCTATGAGTAAACCAGAATCATGGCGCAATTTACTCCACCAGAAATTTTAAAACGTCATCCGGTATTGCTTGTCATTCACACCGGAAGCAACAGTTCGAAGATTTCTGGGTGTTTTTGTGTCAATCTGTGGAGAATGCTGAGGATTATAAAAAACATTTGAACGAATTTAATTATGATTACGTAGGTTCAGCAGCTCGGAAGTCTCACTCCGATCGATCATTCAGTATTTCTCATACAAGTTCACAGGCCAGGTAGGACAAGCGGAAAGACCACGCTGCAGAGTTCTTAAACTCTAATATCACTTCATTCATCGTCCAATATTGCTTAAGACTCAACACAGAGGCTAACATCAACTGTGTGGAGGAGGTAGTATTGCCATGAATCCTGAGGGCGGTTGCTTGACCACACTTAGTCTGGCACCGGAATTCTATCTGAAAATTTATTCGAATACATTACACTAAACATTTGGCCGCCCAACTCCACAGATTGAAACTACGTTGATTATTTTGCGTCGGGCATGCTTGACCGAGAGCATTAAAAAAATCTCCAAAGATTATTTGAAGGCAAATATAACGGCAGCACTAACAAAATTAAATCGTGATATCGTTGGAAGGGCGGGCAAGAAATTCCGAAGTTGTCTGAAGGCCGTGATAGAAAACAATTTGTTTAAATGAATTTAATCTATAAAATTTCAAGATATTTTCATGTAATTAAGGAAAATGTATATGATAAAATGAGATGTCAGTGTTATTCTCATTTTTGCTCAATTTACACGACATTTAACACATCATACCTTGTATACACACACACACACACACACGCATATATATATATATATATATATGGGAACTCGAAGCTATCAGTGTTAATTTGGCTCATTTTTCAGCATAATTTGCTCTCTGTATAAGATATATTTGAAAAATCTTAATTTCCGATATCATTTTTTTCTGAATGCAATTCATTATTCTGCGCTTATGTAGGTTTGCACAGCTGATATTTCACAATTAATCATTGCATAAAAAACAAAAACAAAATATCTATTGTATCATATACATGTATATATATATATGTGTGTGTGTGTGTGTGTGTGTGTGTGTGTGTGTGTGTGTGTGTGTGTGTGTGAAGGGGGCTCATGCAATATCCTTACTTGACAAATGTTTTATAGAAAAAAGGGACTGGAATTTCTGTCAAAACTTCTGCAACTCTCCACGAATATATATCGAGAATTTGAACAAAAACTCATCGATTATTTATCCTGCATATATATCAAACTTAAAATAAGACTCTTTTTTCTCATATATATATATATATATATATATATATATATATATATATATATATATATATATGAATGTATGTTTGTATGTTTACATGTATCCGTGCACATGTATTTATATGTATATGCATGCGTTTGATTGGAACTATTACAAGAATACTGATCATATGCATTTCTACCCGTATATTTCAGAAAGCTTGCCCAACAAAGGACTAGAATTAACTCGGGAATATATTGATGGTGGAGATGAAAAACAGAAATTAGTCAGCACTACAAAAAGAGAATTTTTTATTAGGACTTTGAAAAGGGGTAAACAATACATTCACGTTACTATGGCAGTTTTGTGGCGCCAATCTCTGCAAACTTATAGGCATATATGTGCTTTGGAGAATGACATATATATTCACTAAAGAAAACTTTGGATTTTCCCGAAATCATGGATTGGTGTTGATGGGATGATTGAAAACAGAAATATTGCAATAGGAAAAAAATAATAAGACTGTTT
>OY757914.1:52260845-52485845 GCA_963585895.1 Sepioteuthis lessoniana
GCTAAGAGCTGATTGATACGTAAGTAACCGAGTGGTAGAAGAATTTTTATGCTTATAAAATGTTTGTTTTCAATTAAAAGCAGATATAACTATATATACATTTCCAACATTTTTACTTTCCTTGGGGAAAATTTTAGCTTCGTATCCTACATCTTCAGAATTACATTTTCCACCCATAGGGCATTCCTCTTTAATCCTACAATTAAAAAGTGATCAATGTGCCCGCTTATCATTCAAATGTGATGTATCTATTATTTTCGTTTTATATTTACTTATAATTTCGTAAATATTGTTAGTGTAGAAGTAACTCATTTTTACGGTATTTCTAGTGAAAATTTTGCTTAACGAATTTTTCATATGGAAATGATTATTAATTAAATTTAAGGAAATATTTTCTCATATATATATATATATATATATATATATATATATATAAGCATATGTATTTATATATTTCTACTTCCCTCTCTCGCTCTCTCCTCTCTATCTCTCTCTCTCTCTATATATATATATGTCACTTAAAACAAAAATTATCAAATGAATACTACAAATATTTTGTAGAGACACTATAGAGAAAGACAAATGAAAATCATCCAACTCGTAACTGTATGTTTCACAATCTCTTGAATACCAGTTAAATAGTGTTCATTATTAAACAAAAGTATGGTAAAAACGATATATAAACCAACACAATAATTAAACACAAAGAAACAAATACATTGTCAATTGAGGCCAGATGAAACATTTGATCACGTGATATATTGTTGTAATTAGCTACATTTGGTAAGTGGAGAGGATAATAAAAATCATGTTATTGCCATATGCGTGTTTTGTCGAGAAATGATCAAGAAATTGTGAAACTTAAAGTTCTGATCTGGGAGATTTTCCTTTTTAATTTTCTTTTTAATAACGCGTACAAGTGCGCACACATAAACATATAATTATTTTATTTTTCTTTTGAATACCATTGCTTAGAAGCTAAACAGAGGTAATTCTAAATACATAGTTGGCGTTCTAAGTGTAGCGAATAATATAGTGCTCAATGCAAAAAGAGAGGCAATATTATAAAAATAATTAATCTAAAAAAACGAATAAAATTATCCAATACTCAATTTCGAGTTTTATAATTTCAAGATAACCCTGTAGGCGTTGCTGATAATCACTTAATCATTTAATTTGTTTAGACGGTTTTATTTTATTAGTCTAATTATATATTTACTTCTTATATGTTATTCAATGAAATTAATTTATACCCAGTTATCTTTCTGTGATATCAAAAATCCACTCATAATAATAAAGTTTCCGGGAAATCAAATGTTAATAGCCATTGGCTTTCGCACGGATACGAGGTAACTTCAATAATTTTCCAGCCGTTTTTTCGTATGGGCACTTTTATTGATAGTACACATATGAAACTCTTGTCCCCTTCGAAGTTATCTTTTCCCGCTGCAATATACTTGTTGTACTATTCCAACAACTTCTGGTTGGCCCTATGGAAGTCCTCTATTGTGAGCGTGTCAATGACCTTCGTCACAGCCACTTTCATCTCCTCAATTGTCTCATAACGACAGCCTCTGAAGTTAGGGGATACGAAAAATCACAGGGAGCAAGGTCTGGACTATAGGAAGGGTGAGCAACTGTCTTGATCCCCATCTTGCTCAAAAAGTCTGTGACAAGGATGGAGTTGTGGACCGGAGCATTGTTCTGGTGGAAATGCCACTGATCCGATTTGAAGAGAGCTGGCCTCTTCTGGCGGAATCTCTTCCAGAACTCCTTTAAAACCTCAACATAAAACTCCTTGTTGACTGTATGTCCATTAAGAACCCAGATTATGTATATCATGCCAGTGCTGTCAAAAAAAGGGATCATGAAAAGTTTGTGGGTGGATTTGCTCTGTCTTGCCTTCTCGGGTTCTGGGAGAGCCAGCATGCTTCCACAGGGAACTCTGTCTCTTGGTCTCTGGGTCATAATAATAGATCCAGCTTTCATCGCAGATCACTAGGGCATCAAGAACTGCTGAATCTGAATTGCTCAGCTCGTCCATCTCCCTGCTGTCATGAAAACGTCTTTCTTTCTGGTCTTCTCTGAGCACCCTTGGGATAAACTTCGCGCAAATTTTCCGCATCTTCAGTTTTTCGCGAATAATCGTGTGAACAGTTCCCACACTGACAACAAACTTTGCACTGATTATCTCTATAGACACACAACGGTCCTTATCCATGAAATTCTTTATTTTGCCTAACAACTCTGGTGTTCTGACTTCCTTACTCCTCCCACACCTCTCATCATCCCTCACAGACTCCCTGTCTTCCTTGAATCACTTATGCCATTCAAAAACTGATGCTCGATTCATGCAAGTTGCGCCAAAAGCAGTCTGAAGCATTTTATACGTTTCTGTGGCATTTTTCCAAGTGTAAAACAGAATTATATTGCATATCGTTCTTGTAGTAATTTACGAAGGTCTTTACTTCGATTTAGCACAAGGCCAAATGAATGGGGCACCCAATGAGACTCGAACTCACTCGTGTAGGTTTGCTAGTCTAACTTGCTAACCATTACACCACCAGAGGTGCCCTACATATCGTTCTTGTAAACTGTCGTCGCGTCCAGATTGCACTTTTGAAATTCACCAGCTGTCACAATGAGGCTTTAGTAGGGTGTATTCCAATTCCTGCTGTAGCTGTTCCTTTGACTCTGAAATCATAAGAACTGGTCAGTCATCACATAACATGTATAGCAATAATATACTGAATTTTCAAGTGTCTACGACAATTTGAAATGCCTGTACATAAATTCTTGAAAATTTTTGAATGCATCACGTACATATATATATATATATATCTATATATATATATATATCCATATATATATATATATATATATATATATATATATATATATATATACATATATGTGTGTGTGTGTGTGTGTGTGTGTGTGTGTGTGTGTGTATCCGACAATTTTAAATGCATTTACAAAAAAGTTTGGAAACTTATTCAAGGAACCTCTTAGAATGGCATGTATTCCTGTCAATACAAATAATTTTTGCGCATTTATTTGGTTTCGAGTATTTCAAGAAATTATTTAGTTTTCAGTAATTAATAACAATCATGTGTAAACTGGTATACTTTCAAGTCACCATTGTTAATACAAATAATCATCCAACAGTCATATACTCAACAAATCCGATCTAATACAAATTATTTTCAGAGTGGACCCGTGGTTGATGGCAAGGAAGGAGTACTCTAAGCTCCCTAGGACTCAGGAACTGAAGTTGCATGAATATACCTAAGACCCCTTTTTGTTGGTTGAGGTCTTATCCTAGTACAAGTATATATATATATATATATATGGAAAATTAATTCATTAAAAAAAAAGCAAAATGATTATTTTTATTTTTTCCATAAATGTAAATTGTGTGATTTGGGGAAAGTTTTTGGGACCAAAATTATTTAATATCGCAAAAATATTTGTTTATACACTATATAAATGGCATCAAATTAAACAAAGTACTCCCAGCATATTTTGGGTGGTTGAGATGGAGAAACCATGAGAAATTTTCAGATGTATGGAGAAGCATGTTTTAGTCAAAAAACAGGTCTATGGGTTTGCCACCACGTGTCTGAGTCGAAAAGACGGTACATGGAGTGGAAACATTCTTACTCTCCGGTAAATGCTGAAAGTCTTTTGAGACAGTAAAAACTAATAACAATTGATTTCTTTGAAAAACGTTCAACCGCAAAATGTGAATCCTATTGCGATCTTTTTAAGATAAATTCACTTTATTTATTAAATGACCTTCGTATGTATTTGAATATTTATATATATAATTATTTTCCCGCATTGTTGTCGGGTCTTAAAATAAAAGGTATTGTGAGTTTCTCTGAACTGTTTCCGGTTTTATGGTTCCAATTTTAGGGCAAAATTACTCCCAGCTATTTTCTGATTCTGAACCTTTTAGGGCCCCGTGTATGTGTCAAATAGAAATAAAGAAAGAAAGAAAGAAAGAAAGAAAGAAAAGTTCAGAGGTGGAAATATCCGAGAAGGTTTCCATTAATATACAAGAAAAACTGTTTGTAATGATAAAAGCAAAGATGTGAATAGAGCTTAACGGGCCGTTGACCGCTTTTGGTTGTTATCCTCAGAATGGTTATAGAAACTTGGGAGATAAGATTGCGTGTCTCAGCCAAGATATGACTTGGCACCGGTCAACTTACGTGGTTTGGCTCTGTTATTCAGCACTGTATTCGATTCTTCTCACTTGTTGAATCACCTATAGTGGCAAGCTCAGTACGTACTATTGGCAAATTGAATTGTTGGCATACTCAAAGAAGGCAGAACGAAGAATAATTATCTGTAAAAGCATGTAAGATTGATTAATAAGAGAAATGGGAGTCAATGTTCTTCGGTAATCAGGGCAAATGAAGTTAGTCTTTCGCAGTATTTAGTTAAATACTTTCTTAAAATAAACATATGGATATGAATATTCTTATAGAAAAGAAAGCAAATTAAGAATTGGCGTGGATTGTTTTTATATTGTATTTGAAATAGTTCGTAGGGAATAAGACATTTGTTCATTCTATGTGACTTGAACTCTGTCAAATCTCTCTCTCTCTCTCTCTCTCTCTCTAACTCTGTCTTCGTCTCTCTCTCTCTCTCTCTCTGTCTCTCTCTCTCTCTCTCTCTCTCTCTCTCTCAGAGTGTATGCATGTGTGTCTCCGTAATGAAATTTCTGGATAGAGTCAAATTCAAATGTCATTAGTGAGAGCAGATGTGTATGGTGAGGTCAGTCTAGCAAGAGTATGGATCTACACCTGGATCACGGCACATGATTGGTAAAGTTTTTATGGATCACTGGGTGTTGTCTAAGCTGCAGTTATCCTCTTCACTACAATAACGTTGTCCAAAGGAAGGAAAAGCTTGACATTTGTGTCCCTGTAGGACTTGACAGAGTGTGGGTTAACACAAAATTTGGACTGCCTGGTTTGTTTCCTTCCTTGGGAAAAGTTACACTGCCACGCAGGTGAGTGTTTCAGATTCAGAGTTTTTCTTCCCCTTAACCGCTTGTTCAGAACAAGCTCTATCATTTGTATTGTTTAACAGTAGCTCTTGAGCAAAAGAGACATCTCGATGTCTTAACCTTGGGTATTAACGTGCCGTGAAAAAAAAACAGTACCTAATATTATGTGTTCGACATAATCTTTTTATTAAAATATCCACATTACGCATGCCTCCATTTTCAGATACTGGTCCAAAAAGTAAATAATTTGGATACAATTGTACGAAATGTGTTATTTACCTGATAAAGTGTAACATAGCTCTCATGATGCCTGGTAAAGACAGAATATTGAAAATGTACACCTGTTTTTAAAAATGTTCCAAATGACATACTGCTGTGTTGAAAAATCATATACGGTATTATAATTTTTTTTTTTTTTAATTTTCCAGATTAACGAATTTTAACACAAACTGATGATAGGGTGACCTTCTAATATTTAAAGTCCACTAAATTAATACGTGTTGTTATTACTATTGCTAATCATCTTCTAAAAGATGGTCTTAACAATGCCAATCATTCTGATATTTATTGTCTGGTTATAATTGTTTTGACATGACAGGATCAGATTCATCGAAAAGATTTAATTACTCTCTAATAATCCTGAATGAAAGCGATTTTTGTTTATCTTGACCTTTTGGAGGTGCAAATGAAAAGCTATAAAAGTAACCATAAAAACTATGCCATCAACGCACAAGGATTCTTGACCAGATTATGCCTCGAGTCTATATGAAAACAAACAAGTCGATACCCAGTGCCTAAGAATTCAATCAGATGCCTTAGACCATATTTTACTCTTGTGATACGGTCTTAGTTCTCGTCAGAAAATTGTTTAAATGAAAGTCTAACCTTAAGTAAAAGTTTTGGTTGTAATATTTTATCGTTGGATAATGTAGGAATAATGTCAAGAGTTTCAGACTCAAGAACTTAAAAGGGCTTTTACGTCCTGAGGTTAAGCAAAGTGGATGCAAATTATTGGATCTGTAATATGAACTTATTTTCTATGTCCTCAGTCACACTTCGTATTTGAAACAAACTCGTAACGTTCTTATGGAGAATCTTTTATAAATTTACATTACAATTGATTATGTCTAGTTTGATTCTGAAGGGAAATTGACTGAAACATTATATATTCTGCCTTTCTCTTGGAAGAAAAATGATCAGGTGCGAAAGACAAACGATCAAGTTTTAAGAAAATACAAGTCACCAAAAACATTTTGCCGTGTACCATAGAAAGGTAGTTTGGTAATCTCATTTACAATTTTTTGTTGGCTTTCGGTACTGCATTTTTCAGTTTAGAAACATTAGTTTCAGAAATAATACTTTTGAAATATATAAAGTACCATTAATCATCATCATCATGTCATGCAGCCAGCACGGATATCCCTGACCCTCTCTCATCATTCCTCCCTATCGTTCATCGCTTCTGGTTCGTCCTCAGGGCTAAATCCCGTATCCTCACAGAGCTGCTGGGTGCAGGTTCTAGCTGGTCGCCCTGATTTTGCTCGGCCATGTAAAAGGGTCCATAGGACAACGTCACTTATGAGTTCGTACCTGCTTCTCCAGCAGTGTCCTGCATTTCTGGTTCATCTAACTTTCAGAGTTTTCGTGATGGAAGGTAAGTGGCCGTACAGCTGGTGCTTTGTGGGGTGATGCCTCCAGGACTTGTCCAAAATTACTTGAAGAAATTGTTAGTCGCGTGTCGATGTCTTTTTCAGTTGATGAGAGACTGATTCCTAAGTAAGTGAACTTGTCAACTAGTTTCAGAGAGCTACCACCTAATGTGGAAATGTTACCTGTTTGATTAAAGCGCATGTATTCCGTTCTGTGTGCATTGATATGAAGGCCAATGCCTGCGGCGGCTCGTTCCAGACTCTGAAGCAGTGTTTTGGCCGGGGCGGGTGTATTTGCCAGCATCGCCCACTCATCGGCGTAGTCGGCGTCGGTAATTGTTTTTGCGGGGTACCTTCTGCTTCTTTTCTTTGTCTGCGCAAAGCTGTTTTCTTTTATATTATCAATAAATGTTCTCAGCACGTAGTCTAGGTAGATGATAAACAGGTATGGGGCAAGTGGGCCCTCTTGCAGTACTCCTGCTACAATGTCGAAGTAGTCTGTGTCTCCATCTGGAGAACGTACTTTCACTTTGGTGTTTCTATAGAGAATCATTATTACTGCGACGGTCTCTTTTGGTATGCCGTATGCTAGTAGAATTTAATCCATCTTCCCTCTGTGAGTGGAATCAAAGGCCTTGGTAAATTCGACAAATAATATTCTCACCTGTAGGTTTTTTGCCCGTACGTCTTCAAGGATTCTACGTATGGTCAATATTACGAGGATCTATTTCTTTGGAGGCCATTTTGGTTCTTCCAAAGAATGTTGTCAGTTTTGGGCTCTCTGCGGTTTCGTAGTAGGGCATTGTATATTTCGGCTGCTATTGATGAAAGTGTTATACCTCGGTAGTTCTTGGCTAATCCGAGGTCATACTTTTTAGGGAAAGGCAGGATACATCCCTTCATCACTCTGTCAATCGGATTTAGATTATAGACTGCGTTGCAGTGTCGGAGCAGTATGTCGTCGAATTGTCTGGTCTTCCATACTTCTGGGGGAATCACGTCAAGCCCTGCGGCTTTCTTATCTTTCATTTTTTCTTAGTACTGAGTCGAGTACTTCTAGAGTAAAGAGTCCTAGTTTCATGTCTAATTGCTTACTGATAATTCTGGTGATTGGTCCATGTGTAACTTTTGGTGGGTTTCTTAATAGATTCTCGGAATGATGTTTCCACAGTTTTATTCTTTCTTGTTTGTATCTTTCAGTTTAGCTTTGGCTGCGCTCTTCCTTCTGCTCACTTCGTTTATCGTTTGCCACGCTATCCTAGATTGCCACTGAGTCTCTAATCTTATCTATCTGATTCTGTATGTATTCTGTCTTTTCTTTTAGATATATGCTCGCTAATTTATTTTGTGCCTTTTTTTAGTTTCAAGGTATTTGTGTCCGTTGGGTGCTTCCTAATGCATTTGAAGGAAGTTTTCTCGTCTGCACGTTTTTCTCTAACCGCTAATGTCTTCCATAGGACTTTAGACTTAGTTCTAAGTTTTGTTGGTATGCATTTTGCTGTTACCTATTGGTGTGAGTTGACGAAATTCTCATATTCGTCATTCGAGGTACGTATTTCTGTCTTCTGTTGTGCATCAAATTTTTTTCTCAACGCTAACACATATTTATTTCTAATATCCCTGTTATTAAGAAGTGCCCAGACATAGTGTTTGGTGATAGCTGTTAAGGTGGCGTTGCTTCGTAGGCTCAGTTTTATTTTTGCCGCGAAAATTCGGTGGTCGGAGGACATACCCTCGAAAGAGGAGTATTGCTCGCAATTTATGGCGCTATATTTCCATTTCTTGTTTACTCTCTCACTGCTTTAGTGTAGTTTGCGTATGTGTAGGTCTATAATTTTCCCTCCCTTTTTTTAAAGTTTGTATTGAGACATGCTAATCTATTTTCTATCGTGAAATCTGTTAGACAATATTTCCATGCTAATACAGTGTCTAGAATCCATCCATTGCCAGTATCGTGGTATTTAACATCTTCGCTATGTGTGTATCTATGTTCTTGAATGCATATTATGTCTATGTTATGTTCTACGGCCGATGCAGTCAGCTCCGGTAGTTGTCTTATTCTATTTAAGGCCCCAACGTTGAATGTAGCTATTTGTATTGTTTTTGTCATTTTAGTAATTATCGTTGTTTGAGCTCTGTAGCTGATTTTTCGAACACTGAGGTCAGGGCTCCAACCTCAGCAGGACGCGCTCCTTTTTTACCCTTGCGAAGAGCGATGCGGTTTATACATGTGGTTTGAGTGTGGGTCATGGTTATGTTTCGATGGCTTTTTTTATTCTCATCCGTGGAAGCTAAACTTATAGATGAGCAGCAGTAGTTTCCCGATCGAACTAACTATCCTAAACGTTGAAACTTGAGATTCATACGTCCAGGACCAGGCTAGGCATTGCGATAGGCCGTCATAGGGTTTATCCACTTGCCTTTACGTCCACCATGCTGCTTCCCATGGCGTTCGTAAAAAAAAGAAAAAAAATATCCTTTCTCCTTTTCCGTGAAGTTTTAACTTAGTTAAAGTCCAAGACTAATGAATAAAAAAACAAAAAAAAACAAAAAAACAAAAACGAGTTTTGCTCTTCACGTTCTGTTTTACTTCCTACCTTACCTTTCTATCTTCCTTTTGCCCCCAGTCTTCTGAAATTAGCACTATCACGAGTTATAATTCTAACTTTTTACTAAAAATAGAATTTCACGGACCAAAAGTTAATCTTTTTTGTCGAATTGCATATTTTAATTCGGGCTAACAGTACATTGTTCTTCCATTTAAGACACATAACAGTATAAACCACTGACTTTAACAAAGACAAAATTGAATAAAAATCATACATGCATTTTTTAAATGATAGTTTAGTAACCATTTTAGAAAAAATAAACTTTTTGATTCTTTCAGACATTTTTCTTAATAATGAAATTGTTCTTGAAAAGTTCAAATTCACACATAACAATGCTGGTATTTATAACAATAACATTTATATAAGTACAGGTTGTTTACAGAATGAGAATGTGCATTGAATAACTGCTTACTGAATTAATATTTGTTCGGTTTGGTTTGGTTTCTTCATTTGATGACATATCAAGCTTCGAGAGTTATTCAATGAGGTAACAGTTCTTCGTTGCCATTAATCTCAGGGGAACTCTTGCCCAGTCTGATAATACTTACTCAAGTCTCATCTCTAGATTAGATAAATGTTTGTGATCGTATTTTCAATAATTTTAAACTATATTGGCTCTTAAAACCTTGATATGGCAATAACGTATAAAGTATTTACCTATTTAAATGACCGTGAACTCACTCATATATCTTGGTATATATATATCTTTTTAACTAATTGGGCAATATAATTATTAAACTGGCATCTGTATTTTATTATCCAACAATAGCCTTAGTATCTTAAACTAATTAAACTAAAACGAAATCAAAATATTAAATTCATTTTATATTTTGAAATTGTAATAATCGGATTTCATGATTACATTTTTGTTCTTTTGAAAGAAAACATTGATGTTATGAATTTTTTCGCCAATCAACTGCTATTCTATGTAATTTATAGAATATCTATATCATTTATATACTAATAAATATTTACTATTAATATGTCTAACTCTAATAGAAATAATACAACTGTAAACAATTGTTTGAACTTGTTTTAATCTAATCAAGTTTGTGCATTATTGTTGTTTGTTTACTTCGTTACGTAAAGAAGTACACTAAACGCTTATAAATGTTATTACTATAAAAAGTAAAAACACATCACAGAAAATATACGAATTATTACTTTTTTTTAATCTAATGAGGTATATACTGTTCTATGTAAAACTTTATGGACTTTTGAGGAAATATATTCATTCCACTTTAACTGAGTCACACTTAGGAGATTAATTGATCTACTAATGATTGTTTCTTTTCTAGATTATTTAAACCAAGCAAGTAGAAATTTACAATAAAAAAATTGCCTATTTACTCGAGTAGTCCATTGAACCTGAAAGTAACTACTGCTGCTTCATCTAATTTTCACTACAATATGTTTTTTTTATTGTACATTATTGATTTGATTTGAACTGATTTAATTTTTTGTCGGACTATTAAAACAGGAATCGAGATGCATTGTATAATATAATAATGAATGATAAGCATTTGTAGTCTGATGGATCTTTGAATACATAAGTCGTTGAGCAGTGAAAACTATTCTTGAATTAATTTTAGTTCATCCCATTTAAGTTATTTTTACAGTTGTTTTTCATTGTCTTTACTTGGTCGATCCATGCAATCTTAACTAATAAGATTTTATGTTCAACACTACGTCGGTGAATTTTGTTTTTTCTTTCACACATAATATGCTTTATTTTTCTTATTTCAGACTGTTTTCTAACGGTATAAATAACTGGAAACAGTCTCTCAGCCTGTAGGCTATAGACGGCTAGTCTATCAGATATGTAGCTACCAAATTTGGTATGTGTAGTTATTATTATTTTCTAAGCTTTGCATAGCTTGCAACTGGAGTCTTAGATTGTTTACAATAACATATCTTAGTAAATACCATGCATTATTAGAGGAATGTTTTAAGTTTTATTTTCATGTTTGAGAAAGTAAAACGTAGTTCTAATCAAAATTGGCGTTTCTAACAGTAAATATGTATTTACGGAAAAGGATATCTTATTCATGTTATATATTCTTTTGACAGCAGAAGTTAATGGCAATGAATTAAGAAAATTCTGAAAGATTTAACTTCCGAGGTAAAATTTGTTTTCTATATGAGTTAGAAATTGCTTGGGTTACAGTGTAACCATACAATAAAGCATTTTGAAAATACATCTGGAAGCCTTATATAATGTACATTGATGGAAATAATTGCAACAAATGGAAGAAGATACAAAGATTAACCAGCTAAAACATGTGCATACTAATGGCTTGCATATATCCTAATTTTTTTCAATTTTCCGTCATGGAATATCGAAGGATGGTGTTTATAATTTTGAAACTACAATGTGCAGTAATCTGTTTAAATCCAAGGAGGATATACAGCATATCAATTTGGAGTTACAGTATCATTTTTAGTACCATTGATAGGACTGTTAATAGACACTTTATTTTAGAAAGTGAAGTTCGTTGTGTAATGGATACAGGGGTAAGAAACGGACACGGCGACCCGACGTAACATTGCATTTCATATAGCGCTAAAACCATTGAGAAAGTTAGGAATCCAATTATTTTCCCTTCCGTTATGGATAAATAGTAGGGCAGACTATGATTCTACTTTGGTATGGCATCTCGTCTTAGAAGAATGAAAACTCAAATCATTTAAACTCCCCTTAAAATGGCCTTGTGTCGCATCCTGCTTATGTGAAGGGGTAGGTAAATAGATAAATTTATTTTTCAACATGCACAAGTAGAGATAGGCATATGTTATCATTTACTATAATCCTACTATATTTCTTTGGATTCAATGTCCCATTACTTCCCCTGTGGCAAGATATGACACAATGTAAGTTCAAAGCGCCACGCCCTAGAGAAAGTGACGCTCTTAGTGAATGTCATCACAAACAGTCAACACCCTCATCTTAATAAAGCACCACCGGCGTTTGGCAGTAAACAACCCTTACTATATTATTCTTCCATTTAATATAGAATAAATTGAAAAAGACATTCAGACTGTTACAATTTTTTTTTCTATCATCATATTTGGGTTAAAACAATCCTAAAAGTTTTATGAAAAATATATTGTTTAAAAACGCCATCAGAGTGTAATCACACAATGATTTCTCAGAAAATAAACTGTAGGACGTTGTAGAACAATAAGCGCCAAAATTTTCGCATATCATCAATATGAAGTGAGAGCTTTAGGCCCACACAATACTTAAATAGTTAAGTGTATGAGCAATCTTAGGTCTCTGTCGCAGACTAAGCAAAATTTACTTACTAACTATACTAATTGGATCATTTTGAGATGAGGCTTCTTAATCTGAGAATTAATTTTTATTTATTGCGGACTTTTTGTCCTCATCTTGTTATTTTTTTTTTTTGTGTTGTTTCTTCTTTCACTACGTTTCAGCCAAATTTCACCTCTGGCTTTCTTCAAGACTCATCATTCCTATCCGACCTCGGATAGGAATGATGAGTCTTGTAACCGTATTCCCAGTAATTACTGCCTTCCATAGTTGTTGTCTATCGCATACATTGGTTCACCGTCAGTAAATATTAAGTGAACATTTTGCTTTCTATATAAAATAGTCTCACTCTGGTTTCTACCAATTACTCAATGTTACGAGTACTTTAGCTTGCTTATTTATCTCCTTGAACATTTTTATGCAAAGTGATCAACCATACATTTTAACACATGCATTTTTGCGAACACACACACACACACACACACACACACACACACACACACACACGCACACACACACACACACACGTGCGCGCTCGCGCACGCGCGTATCTATATCTATATCTATATATACTGATATTGATTTCTTGTCCATAAATGGCTTGCTTATTGAACTGAACAATGTTTTCTTTTTTTAAACTGCCAAAAAATCTGATCCAAAATAAATTGTTTTGTAATAGATAAACAGATCAACAAAAAATACACTCTCAGTAATTAGAGTTCTATTTTCAAGATTCAATATTTTAAGAATGTATTTGAAATAAGATTCAGCGGCCGTACACAGACTCGAGTACAAATCTGATCTGAAAGGGCAAATACAAAAATAATTACGGAACCATTTTGCCTCCAGAATGAATGCCAAATAATCCATACTGAGTTCAAGTAGCAAAAAAAACAAAAAAACAACAACAACAACAAACAAACAAATAAACCAAAAAAATCGAAAATAAAAAAACAAACAAAAAGAAACATACACATACAATCAACAAAATAAAATCAATTTTGGACGGGAAAGCATAGCAATAAAAATACTATATTTTTTCTAAATTACAAAAAATAAAGAATAAATGTAAGAAGCAATGATATTAATAATATATTCTTATACTTTATAGATAACAGTGTGTATAGACATAAAAAAGAATCAATTACGAATGCACCTCACTCGCTCCATCTATGTCTTATCTGTCAGTCTGTTCCTTTCTCTCTCTCTTATATATATATATATATATATATATATATATATATATATATATATATACTAGTTGGGACTGTATGGTCTGAATGGAGGTAATAACCTAATATATAACAGTAAAACGAAGACGATTGTTTCGCTTTTTTGTCGGTTTTGTAGATTATACCATTTCTTTCCCTTTTTTTAATTACTTTTACTTAATTTTACTTAAAACTGGATTTTGGTATTTTGAAATAATTTCCTGTCGTTGCTAAATCAATAAAATATAAATGAAAGACATACATATTTTCCAAAGGGAAATGGGCTTTTTCTTTTTTCCCGGCCATTAAAAAATTAAATGAATTGACATGAAAAAACTTTTAGAATATTTCTAAAAAATTTTCTTCTTTTTAATAAAATCGAAAACATCTTGATAATTAAAAATGTCGAACTCACGAAGAAAAGAAGCAAAAGGTGCCCCGCAACAACAATTACCGACGCCGACTACGCCGATGACATAGCGATACTGGCAAATACACCTGACCAAGCCGAAACACTTCTGCATAGTTTGGAACGAGCAGCAGCAAGCATAGGCCTCTATGTTAATACACACAAAACAGAATATATGTGCTATAACCAAACGGGGGACATCTCCACTCTAGAAGGAACCCCTCTTAAACTAGTAGACAAATTCACTTACCTAGGAAGCAGCGTCGAATCAACCGAAAAGGACATCGAAACGAGGTTAACGAAAGCATGGACAGCTATCAATAGGCTATCGATTATATGGAAATCAGACTTAACCGATAAAATGAAACAGGTTTCTTCCAGGCAGCGGTCACATCGATACTGCTATATGGCTGCACTACATGGACGCTAACAAAACGGCTGGAGAAGAAGCTAGATGGCAATTACACAAGAATGCTGCGTGCAATCCAGAACAAGTCCTGGCAGCAACACCCCACAAGACACCAACTTTACGGCCACCTGCCCCCTATCACGAAAACTATTCAAGTTAGACGAACCAGACATGCAGGACACTGCTGGAGAAGCAGAGATGAACTCATAAGAGATGTACTCTTATGGATCCCCACACATGGCCGCGCAAAAGCAGGACGACCAGCACGAACGTACATTCAGCAGCTATGTGAGGATACGGGATGTTGTCCTGAAGACCTACCTAGGGCGATGAACGATACGGAGGAGTGGCGAGAGAGGGTCAGGGATATCCGTGCTACCAGCGCGATATGATGATGATGATGAAGTTCTTATTCATTTTTTATTTTACAGTTAAGTTCATTCTTAAGTGTCAGTATATTTTCAAAATCATTTTGACGATATCTGTACTCTAAGGGATTATTTTGTAAGAAATATTAGTATTTTCCAATGCAAAAATGTTTCGATTTCGAATGTGAAAAACAATGGATATAATTGTTTTGCTGTTTGTAAGAACTAAAATTTTCCTACTTAGGATCCTCAAAACGTATCCAAATATCAGCTCCCAGATGCCAAATTGAATCGAAATCAAATTCATTAAGATTGCCGGGCAAATTTAGCGGCAACTTATAACTGGAAACCCAATCCTAAAATTCCGATTTTTCCAATAATCCAGTTACAAACAAAATGAGAGACCCCTATGGCGTAATGGCTGACTTACTGGACTCTAGTCGTGCTATTACGTTCACTCTCGAACTGGCACCCGAGAAAAAGATATAAACACGCTTGTCCACCCCACGAGCTATGTATTTAACTGTCCCGCAAGAATGCTTCAATATCTTTGGCATTAAATAACCTGCAAATGATATTAAACAAAGAAACCAAAACATTTTTTTTAAATTACCTAACTATTTTTCCACAGTCATCAGGATTGGTATTGCAAGAGTGAACAAGAACCAGCATTGTGCAAACTTTGGGACCTGGTCCCTTAAAATGAAAAAAGAAGATCAACACTAATGTATAATTTGGTTCCCACATTTATGCATGTTTAAATGAATCCGGTGAGACATTTCAGTAGGTTTTTGCAGCGTCTTCCATTGGGAGGAGTAAACTTTTCTACTGTTTCAATTGAAGCCTTTTTGTGTGTTCTGTAATTTTGCGGAGCTGCAATTGATTAAACTGAAAATACAGTCTTTCTTAATTTTTTTTTTTTTTTGATCGGATTGAACTTTGACCTGTTTTCTGTCTGTCACATCCCCGCGCTTGCACTGGGATGTTAATGGCTGGCACTCTTACATAACAGACGCCCCGAAAGTTATGTCTTGTGTTTTATTATGTTTTTCTGATCATCAAGGGTGGATACTGGTGTAATCTAGTAAATGCTAAATATTTCTGCGAGTAACCCATAATTGTTTTTTCTTTGTTATAAATAGCAGCTAAGTGGCTGTTAAGAAAACTGTTGTTTTACATGAAAATAGAATTGAGTCCATTAAATAATTCTATACGAAAAACCATCACCAAGTGGCATTCATCAATGTTTGCTGAATGTTAATGAATTAAAAGGTAGATGTGTGATCAGAGGTTTGGTAATATGTTTGAACAGTGGTGGGGCGTGATATGAATAACAAGCGACTTCACGAACGGCGGCTCCCCTCACGTGATAGTTAACTTCGTATGAAATGAAATCGACACCCTCATTTCAAATCCGAGACAAAGTTGCTTGCGCTAATGCATTTGAGGATGGCATGAATCTATCTGTCCCCCAGCTATGGGTAAATAGTATGCGATTTTGGGTTATTTCATTATGATTAGGTAAACTTTCAAGGAAAAAGAAAAAAACAACTTTACACCGTTAAAAATTTAGTCTTTATCCCATACTGCCCATGGTGGCGGGGTTGTGTAGATATATATTTCATCGACTGTTAACACACGAGATGAAGAGTCCTTCAATCTATTTATCCGCTCGAATTGGCCCGATGAAAGATGGACAATGAGGACAATATTTTCTTGACCATGATATCCTTATTTGTGCTTTATATAATTAGTCTCATCAACTAGTACATATTTGTACGAGAGCAAAATGTTGACTCTGGGGGCATCGCTGGAAAAAGGCATAGTTATCACTGGGGTCAATTTCAACATTTTAGAGTTTTACTGCCGAATTTTTTCTCTATACAATGGTATCATTGTCTTCCCAGTAACTGTTTTGTTTCCATGGAAATAAATCGAAGTCATTACTTTCGGATCAGCCCGCGTATTGGTTTAGATGAAAGAAAAAGAAACAGTAATACCCAGCAACCAAAAAAATAATAAATAAAAAGGAAGCATAGTAAATCCTCGGGGGAAAAAGAAAGAAAAAGAATGCAGTTAAAGAAAAAATTGGAAAACAGAGAAGAAAAGCCATAAAGATGGCGGTCAGCGCCAAAATGAATAAAAAGAGCCAACCAAGCGGCTAAGTAATCAGCTAAGACGGACACTAAATTTTGTTGGAGAAGAAAATGAGAGAAATAAAAGTTTGGCTTAATCCTTTTCTGCTGGTCGTTGGATTACATTACGGAGACTGAGACGTGTGCCTTTGCAGATATCGCACGTCACTACGTTGAACTTGCATTTATCATTACATTTCGCAGAGCCGGCTGTGTACAAATTGGAAACACGCCCCTTCAGCGTCGGATTTGTAAAGTGATTGCCGTGTAGGAGCCGAAGCTCTTTGTCCGTTTGCATAAACCATCTGAATATGGCCGTTCCAAAGTCTAGTAATCACCCCCGTGACAAGTTTCGAAATCAATTTGCCAAATTCACCTCAATTTTATATCCAACACAAAGAAACTATTTTCCTAAAGAATGCTGATCAATTTCATGAGGATTTTTAGTACAAGTCATTCCCTTAAAGATCTTCAGAAACTGATCTTGTATTTACGAGTGGTTTAAGAAATGCCAAGCTAACAGTAAAACCGACCGGAAAAGATGCAAATAATGAGGGCACTAAATCAAAAATAGTTTAACACACAATATCAAAAAGAAGTGTTAAGCCATTCTTTAATACTTTGGAACTGGATTAATATCAATCTGACATAAAGGCTGAGAAGATTAGATTTTTCCCAACAAGTGTACGTGTCATTTAGCATTGAAAATATGCAATATCATTTACTTCAATGGTAGGTGCAAATCATATTTTATCTTGAGCCCATAAAGCTTTGATAGAATTGAAATGACCAACAAAATATTCAAATGTAGTTACTAAATATCATTCGATGTACAAAAGTTTAGTTAGGCCTGTATTTTCTCGCCTTGTGTATTTCATGATTAATACACTAAGCAGTGGCATAGGGCTTAAAGAAACTTATTAATTAAAATATTTGCTCTTCTCCTAGACTAGTTGTCCACGAAATTCTTGAGATTCCTTTCTGGCCAATTATTCTATGCCTTGCTGAAAGGTGAAAATGTGGAAATATGTCTTTACGTTCACGCAAATACTGAATACTAGTGACTAAGATCTAGAGATATTCAGTAATTTGTTCATGTGTTGGTTGACTTTCTCAGCCCCAAAGATTCACTAGAACAAGTCAAGATTTATCTGCTTAGGGGATCAGTGCAACATTTTAATTAGTTTCCAATTTTTGTAATTGTCGATTTTAATAGGTTGAATTGACATATAAAATAATTTTTTAAATTGATATCTGACGTCAAGAAATATTATTTTAGATCAGCTTTCAAAACGTTACATATATTGAATGAGTCTAATCTCATCATTGTAATTCTGTGATAGGCTAGTCTAATTTGTTAGATATCAATACAAGGAATTTTTAATTAGATTAAATAATAAAGTTCAAATAATTAGGTTAACCAAGCTTCACTCTGCAGCTTCTAACCTCTAATCTAGGCCCTCTTAGTGGGCAATTCGCTCACACAAAGTAACGACCAAAATGATAAAGTTCTTAGAAATAGCAGACATTAACTAAACTTAAAACAATAACACTACTAGAAATTACAATGCATTTATTATTTATTGTTATGTCGTATTCTTTCTGATAAAATTAATATATTCACTTGTACTGGTAAATGTTCTGATGCTATCATACCCAGGAATTTAATCTGAAGCTTCGAAGGAGTCATATGAAATTTACGAAGGATTAACATACACGGGTTCTGAAATTCGTTATGAACAATGCTGAGCGTGACATGTATACAAATGAAAAATGAAAAAGACATGACCTAGTAAATCAAATAAACTTTTGTGTTCATCATTCCTTCAAGGTTACAGAATGCAAACAACAACTAAAGAATGTTGAAGAATGCAGAGAACGAAATTATGTATGAAAAATGATTAAAACGAAAAACTGACCGTACGATATCAATGTAGTGGTAGCAATAATAATAATGATAACAACAACAAGAAAGGGAGGGGGAGGATGAAAAATTGATAAAACGCAGAAGAATAACAAGTTTAATAAGCAAATGCTGCAAACTGATACAAAACGAATTCAAGAAAAAGAATGGCTGGGTAGGAAAAGAGATCCAGCATGAATTATGCAAGTGATTAAAATTCGACCATTCTGAGAAAATGAATATGCAAATTATATACACAAACTGGAAATTTTAGATAAAAATTGATCACCCAATCTTGGCCAGAAGACGAAATCACAGCCTCTCTGAAGTTATAATTCAAATAAAATAAACCTTAATAACTCACGAGGAGTGGGTCAAATTTTTAGTAAAATTGAACTGTTTCATTTTTAACCTAAGTAGAATATCTATCAAAATTTTCTGTCATTTTTATTGGTTGGTTTTTTAGGTATTTGAAATTTACGAAAATGGAATGACTGAAGTTTGTAAATATATTAAAGTAATATTAAAGACCTATGGAATTAATAAAACTATATCTTTCCTTTCTTTCCTATATAAGTTGAAACATCGGTTAAGGGAAGGACCTAACACTTTCCGAAAAACAGAAAATTACGAAGTTATTACGTGAGGAATGTCTTTTATGAAGCTTTCAAGATAAAGGATGATATTGAAAATATAACCAAGCTCGAATTACAGATGAACGTAATTTAAAGCGAGATGAACGTAATTTAAAGCGAGATGAACGTAATTTAAAGCGAGTTAGGGTTAGTGTTTGAGTAACGCTAAGATTGTTGAAAAGATTAGTACTGTGGAAGCTTTTTGAAAATGTCTAGGCAATATTCTCTCGCGAAAACAAATATTTTAGGCGTCAAAATTGGACAAAGAAATACATGAACATTGACTCTTCTAAATTTTTTCGAGCGAATCTCAAGTGACGTTTAATGAATCTGATGGTTGGGCCCTATAATGGATTGTAGCCAATTCACATGTGCCTGTGACAGTAAGAAGGCAACAAGGAGGCAGTAGTGTTTTTATAAGGGCTGGAATTGTCGATCAAATATATCACCAGCAAATTGGTAGCTTGCTGTGTTTGGCAGAGAGAAGTTCAAACGGTACAGCCATGTGAGTGGACGTGGAATAGAAAATAGGAAAAACGAGAGCTAGGACGACACGCAACTATAGGGGGGACGGCCGAAAATTGCGGCACCCATTTTGGTTGAGCTCCACAGAAGTTTTCCACACTCGCTGTGAAGCCGTGAAGATTGAATTAGCGTGAAACATGTGTGAGATCTGCGACAGAAAATAAAGAAGAAAATAACAAAGTCTATGTGCTCTCTCTTACTCTCTCTCTCTCTCTCTCTCTCTCTCTCTCTCTCTCTCTCTATCTATCTATCTATCTATCTATCTCTGAGTAACTAAAGCAGTATACTCATTTTTTATAGTCTGTTTCCCTGTTCTCGACGACCATTAGGATGTATATTTGCGAATAAACGTTTGTATTAATGAGCTCAGACAGTGTTTTGTTGGTTCATCACTTTTTCTCACGGTGAGGTTACAACGGATGTCCGACCGACACTTGAGGCTCTGTTTTACACTCATATACCCGTTAGAACCATCATGGTACAAATGTCTATGTAGAGCCGTATGGTTTGCAGAGAAGCATGGTGGTGCAAGAATCTATTTGGTGTCGTATCATTACAAATGTCTACTTGAGAACCGCGACGTTACAGTTGGAATTAAGCTGAACAGTGATAACTACTGTGAATTTATGGGCAAGACTTTCTTAGCATGTTACAAGTTTCGCAGTTTTGAAATGAAGTGTATCATTACAATTGATAATGCTCCTTCTTATGTGTCTAAGCTTACCCGTGAAGTTTATGATCTGGAAAGATTTACAGAAGAAAAGATAATGCAATGGCTGTCAACATGTCCTGTTCTGAAAAAGATCGAAAATCTACGGTTACTTGCGAAGATTAGTTTATATGAAGGTGGCAAAGAATTTGAAAACAAAATACACCTATGGGAAGTAATTTAAACTAGCTTGTTGGAAACAGAAACTTCTGAAGTAAAATGTTAACACAATCAATGCAGAATAAATTAATGGCTGTAAGTGAGAAGATACACTTTATCAATTATAAAGGATTAAAAGACGATTCATTTGTTCTACTAAAGGTATTGATGGATTTTTAATGATTTTATTAGCTTTCTGATAAAGTAAAATGAGATTAGTTGGTTTTGCTTATAAATTTAGACAGCAGTATTTTTAGAATGTATCAAATAATGTGAATTGAATTAAGATGACAAGAAAATACGGCGAACACTTACGCCCGATATATGGAAACACTAGACAGCTGTTTCGACCTTATTAGGTCTCATCAGCAGTGTATACTGTAATCTCCACCACTGGATATCGAACCAGCGACCACAGATTGCCGAGCCGCAACTCTACAACTGAGCCAGCAGTCCATATCACACGCCAGTGACGACAAATTAACTAGTCATGGAAATCGCGTGACAATAAACTTGAATGTCTTGCAAGTAACATCCGTTTTCTTAACAGAGGAAACTGTCACCTCTAGGGCCACGTTTTATCCGCGTGTCCGTATTTTCTGGTCATAGTAATTCAATTCACAATATAATTCCCCTACTTAAAAAATAAAACGTAGATATATGTCCTTGACCTTGATGTTATAATACTTACGTGGATGTGTATTTCTAATCCCCTTGGGAAGACGTGGCTCTGGAGGTGACCTTGTCCTCTGTAAAGAGTACGGATGTTTCTTGCAAGACATTAAGATTAATTGGCCGCACAATTACCAATTTGACGTCACTTGCGTACTGTATGGGCAGGTGGCTCAGTTGTAGAGTTTCGGCTCTGTTGTCACTGGTTTGATCTCCAATGGTGGAAATCACGATACACACTGCTGATGAGACCTAATATGTTTTTCTATAAGTTTTTCCGTATGTCGTGCGTAAGTGTTTGCCGGATTTTCTGGACATGGTAATTCAATTCCTCTACTTAAAAAAGAAAATGTAGATCTACATCAAATAACTTCATTCAAACTAAATTCCTGATGATTTGAATTTTACCTTCGAAAGGTCTTATTCAAATGCCAAGAATTCGTATCTTCCGAGTCCCGTGTAACAACGTTCTAGCCAATAAACAAACACCTACTCTTTCTCGACATTTCGTCAGCATTTACAACCTTTGTATGTTATTCTTCCTTAGATGGTTGATATACCCGCTATCAAAGAGTCATAGGTATTGGATGTCATTACATCATCATATTTAACATATGGATAAAATTAATTTAAGTAATTATAAAATGATATGTTTCTTAAAATAGTAACGGGTTATACTAATTATAAATGAAAAATAACCAATAAATCAGTAATGTTTATAATATATAATTCATATTTACATTTCATTCATAATATAGAATATTCTATTTTATTAGGTTAACTGAATATCAACGAGAGATGCCAGAATTAGGATTAGACTATGTACACATAAAGTAATTTCTGTATATTACTCGTGCCTAATCTACGCACATGGATTGCTGTTATGGTACTTACCAACATGGTAAAGAAATATTCCTCCTCAATATATACCCACTCTACTTGACAGTCGGGGAGATCACCTCCGAGCAGAGTGGAGCGTATGCACTACTCTTTGGGGGGCGCTGGGCTGGGACACACATTGATCGGCTTCGTTTTATTGGTGTGCAGATCTTGTCAGGTGTGTATTGGTTCCAGTGGCTGTCAGTCGAGGTTCGCCATGACCAACATCCTCGAGCCTCAGGCTCTAACCCTCCTTGGAGGGGCTAGGTTTATTGCCTGGCGCCTGAGGCGCCTCTTTTTAGTGTAATGCCGACGGGGCAAGAGGCATTTTGGGGATGCTGGGCGTGTCTGGGCTACGGCCCTGCGCTCGGACCCACCTAAAAAGGCCTTATGCCACACTCGTCCTGTTGGTGGGACGGAAGACAAATACCGATAAACCCCAAGCTGCCTGAATGTACCAGAATTTGATTCCTAATTGTTTTATAAGACCTGTATTCTGTATGTTTGTTCCTTTATTGCAATATATTTATTTCAACCTACTTCTCTCAGTTGTATAGCCATGATACAACTATACGTATACATATACATGCGGAAACATAACAATAATGATGAAAGAACACACTTCTTTAGAAAAATATACCTCTCACACTTTATTCTCGAAAGGGTTGCGAAAGGTTTGATATTGATTATGTGTGAGAGGTGAGTTGGAGACGGAACAGACTGTAACATATTGACCCCAAGTTACTCTGATTATAGCAGTACTTCTTTCTCATTCTGCTGGGCTGCTCAACAGAGGGTCACTGAGGGCCGCAAGCCTTCTGTCTGGAGCTGGTTCTCACTACCTCGACCTACAACTCGAACACCAACTAACTGACTCCAAATAACTCAAGCCGTCTGTGGCACCTGGTTCTATAATTGTTTGACATCCACCTGCTTCATGTGGGCGTCGCAATTGCACCAAATTATACCCGTTCACAGGTCAAGGCGATACCCCGATATCTTCGACCGGATACACCTATTTCTTGATTGACGGCTGAGTCGAGGGCTAATAAGTTACATCTCGTTTGCATGTCTTTATTTTGACACCTAAACACCACAACAATTGCTTAATATCAAGCAAACAAGGTGGCTTAGATAAAATCCTGTTTCCAAGCTGAAAACTAAAATCAAGCAACGATTATCCTGCTTTGAACTTACGCTGGTGACCACTTGATATCAGTACAACTCTATGCTAACGAATGCTGTATATAATGCCTAGTAAATAAGAATCATAGCACTAAAAGATTAATTGAACCCTTCGAACAATAAAGCCGAAACGAGTGATATTCTGAGCAGAATGATAATGAAAACTCATATAAAAATAGAATTAATGAATGATTACCGCATATAAAGAAACCCACGTCATCTATTTTCTTAATAAAAAAAATGATCTTCGTCTACAATAAGATGCCAGATGTTTATTATTTCTGGTGGAAAATAATACGACCAGCATATATATTTTGAGGTATTATTTCTTGAGAGATTCAACAAAATTGAAACACTGTAAAAAATGTACAATTGCAATACTTCTGTAACCAAAATGATATTACATAAATATATGTAAGTGGTATTCTCACTTTTAGATTGTTACATATTCTTTACTCAGTTAAAGAACAAGCAGTTTTAACGGACACCATTTTTGATTTTCCTCATAAGGTTTTAAATATGCAGTGTTTAAAATGTTTTCCCTCATATTACCTTTCACCTTTTCGTATCCCTCGACTTTAAACCCTCTAGATTCCTAAATCTTACAATTGCTGAGAATTTTATTTCCTATTTTAAAACTAACGTTACTTCACAAATGAGTTTTTGTCTATATCTTTGGATATCAGCCAAAATGTTGTGAATATAACAATAAAGATGAAAATAATATTCCGAAAACCCTGAATGTACTAAATATATTTCTTATTTTTTTCTCGTAATAAGCGTAAGGAAGCAAATGTGCTCATTGTTATTATTTTTTTTTATTCACAAAGCTGAAAGCATTTAGTGATCAAATGTATCTTTGTAGTTCCTGGCCTCTAACCAGGTGGGAAATTCACTTCCTTCTCACTTAAAGTTACAACCATGACAAGAAAATCCATTGAAAAAGAATCACGAACTAAATCTAAGCCAATAACACCACATGCAATAACATTGTATTGATTCGTTATGTTCCGAATAAAGTTGATCGATCGTTCAACTGAACTGGTGTATATTTTGATGCTACATCACCCAGGAGTTTAACGTAAGACATCTACATTTTAGGATTAAAGTATATGAGACATGAAATTTCCTTAAGAACAAGAAGATAAGCTTGTGTGGGCGAAAAAATACGCTGTCGTACTTTCTTTTAATGTTGTCGCCTGAGCCAGACACCTGGTGACGACGGCAATATTAAAAGAAGTCTGAAGATTTCATCAAGAAAAAATAGATCTGATTAGTAAAAATCAATGAATAACAGTAAAAATACATTGTTTAAGAAATAAACACCGATAAAGATTAAAACAGTATATAATTGTTCTGTAATATTGAACTTTCTCATGGTTTAAGTGAATTTCAATTTGTGAATGAATGTAGAGGATGATTTAGAAGTTACAGTGAGGTCAGTAGATTATATTGTAACGATGTACATTCAAAAATTAAATCAACTTCCTTGATATTAATGAATAAAAATTGCAACGATTCTAATATTCTTTTATGAAATTTCTTTTACATATAGAATTTCGATAAAATATATCATACAAATGAGCGGCCCGCAAAAATTTTCCAATGTATACCAATGTGTTCTCACACTCTCATATATATATATATATATATATATATATATACATATATCTTTGAGAGCGCTCGAGCATGTGTGTGTGTGTGTGTGTGCCTGTGTGTTTGTAAGCAAACTTTAAATTTATGACTATAAAACACTGTCAATTCCAACTATCAATATCATTTTTGGGAAAGAGATTTTTTCTAAATCTATGACATGTCTCAATATTGTCTGTTTTATAAAATGCTTTCGATGTAAAATAAATTCAGTTTGTTGCTACGACGATACACTGCGGAGTTCGCAATATCTACCTTAGCCAAAGTGTTAATTGAAACAAATAAATAGAAATAAAATTTTGTTTTGTACTGGAAATTATAATGAACTACAATTTTAGCTCGATATTTAATCGGTATGCATAAAAGAAATAAGACAGAGAGATTAATTTTAGAAAATGTTTTAAAGCTTCAATAGGATTTTTTTTTCTATTTGTGCGTATTAATTTTGCATATATACCAAAGCAAGAGAATATAGTAATATTCTCCTTCGAAATAAATTTATTATGACGACTTAACCGAGTTGGAGTCTCCATCAAATTGGACTAAAAAGCTCTGAATGTGAATTTTGTTATACTCCAGCGAGTAAATAGGGAACTGACAATAGCCATACATAGAGCACTCTCATAGATTTATATGATTTTCCTCATATATTCTATGTAAAGAATAATCCACACCTACTGTCCTTGGACACTGACTGGATATTTTAAAAAATAATTATATATATATATATATATATATATATATATGACATTTAATAGGATCGTATCGGAACAACGAACTTATAAAAATAACTGGTCTGCCCGATGAACCAAACGCTTTGGATGAAAGTATATTTATAAAACACTCGAGTTTAATGCAAGTTTAATTCAAACTGCTAATTAAAAATATATTACGGACAATCCTCTTGCAAGATAGAATATCTTTAATATATGTTGTTATTTTATCATACAAAATACATTTTCGTTTAAGAAAATCTGTTTTCAACTATTATTTTATCCAAGGCAACAGCGAGCACTTCTGCTTGAATACACACACTTATCTGCATAAACTCTCTCTTTCTCTCTCTCTCTCTCTCTCTCACACACACACACACACACACACACACACACACACACACACACACACACATATATATATATACATATATATGTATAGATATGACAATAGGTTTTTTGCCGAATATATTGGTCTATGTGTATGAATATATTGTCACACGTACACACGTGACCTCATATGTGCATATACGAAACACGCACGCACACACACACACACACACACACACACACACACACACACACACAAACAGACAAACAAACAGACAAGCATGCACACACAAACATACACATAAACACACACACACATACACACGCATATATATATTGTAGCTTAACAAATATTGACTCATGGTAATCGATACATTGCAATCGATTATCACTAAGCTCTATTCCAACCAGTGATATGCACGTACAGGTGTTGGAAATGATAAGGTTTCTTTCTTGTGCAGTGGTAAAAATATATTCTCCAATGAAATTACGACAGTCCATAGAATAATAGTATTTTTGAAGAAAAAGTATGCATCTGCACAGGTTGACCTTCGGAGATGAGTCCTCAATGGAGGAAATTCAAAGAAAGGTTTCAAGTGCGAGTATAATGCCTTTCAAAATAAGTACAACATGAATTTTTTTGTGAAATAACTAAGTGGTACAATTATGGTGACAAATTTGCACATCGCGAACTCCGAAACATCGGCGACATATTTGGTTTGGTTTGGTTTGGCTAGGTTCAGTTGGTATGGCTTTTATGGCATATAAACCAATATAGGTTATTTGATGCAAAATTTTCATTATACATATAATATATGATTAATAAATTCTTAGTTTGTAGGTAAAATTTGTAAATGTTATGGGACCATTACCTACTCATTAATGGACTTTTCCAAATCCTGTATTAATCGAGAGCCAAGTACTCTCGTCGTTGGGATCAATGGTTAGGTGTAATATCCTAATACCTGAACCCCTGTCACTCTGACTGACTTGTTTTATGTAACGAAAACTTGCCTCCAAGCAGCTATGAAGGAAACATCGCCTTCGCCAAATCCATCATCATCAGATTTAATCGGAGTTAGGCTCATAACTCTGCTTAACACAGAGTTAAGGATTCTGGCTCGGGTCTAAGCGAAACGTTTATAGCTTTTCATTAACGATCTGAACGGCCCCAAGCAGACCTATGCTGTGAATGGAAGATCGATCTAAGACAATCTGCACTTGATTCACGAGGTCTTAGAGGGTATAGAAGACGAGCTGATCATCTTAGATCAGTCCAAAGCCTTCAGTAGTGTTGACCATCGGTTTTTGGCGACTGTTTTGGAGACTGCCGGATTCGAACCGGAGTTCCGCAGATGGATTAGCATGTACCACAACCTTCAGGCAGTGGAGCAGGTGAACGGAAGGCGTTCGGAGGCATTCACAATCGAGGGTTCGGTCCGGCAGGGCTGCCCTCTGTCTCCTCTTCTCTATGTCCTCGTTTTGGAGCCCCTGCTCCGTAGGCTTAGGGATGAGGGGACAAATCTGGCCCTGCAGGGTGTCCTTTTGTTGGCCCTCTTACGGCAAGGGTCTCAGCGTTCGTCGATGATATCACAGTCTTTGTATCCTGTCGCCTGGATGTAAAGTCTTTGAAGAAGGCGGTTGGGGAGTACGAGCGGATAGCAGGAGCCAAGATCAATTTTGACAAAAGCGAAGGTTTGCGGCTCAGGGCTTGGAGGGTTAGCGATACCCTTCCAGGGATCTTCCGCTGGATTAACGGACACGTCCGCATCCACGGGGTATGTTTCGGGCCCGAAATTGGTCGGAAGTACAAGCTAAGATGAATGCTCAGATGGGAACCTGGCTTTCAAGGAGGCTGTCCTTAAAGGGTTGAGCGGAGGCGTGTACCGTGTACGTCTTCCCCTTGATCCTTTACAGATTGACTGTACTTCCTCTGCCTAAGGCACGTAGGCTGGTGCTTCAACAATCCTTCTCCGAAGGCCGATGATCCGTAGATGGGCCCGCATTCAACGTACGCGCAACGGGGGTCTTAGTATGCCTGATCTGGAGAGCCACTGGCTTGCTGAAAGACTTACATACTTGGGCCGATCCTTGACGGGGGACGCAGTGTAGAGACGAAAGGTGAGTCAGACTTTTCCTCGCCTCATGTCTGAACCAAAGGCTGAAGGTCGACGTAGGTCTTTGGGCGAAGCACTGTTTGTCCGCGAGTGCCGAATGGCCCTTCGTAACCTTCTTGGGTCCAATGACCTTTCACAGCCCCGGAAAGAGCTATATCGGGAGCTAGTGGAGGGTTCTGCTTCGGACCCTCTTAGCGAGCGGCGTAGCTGGACGGCGGAGGAAATCTACTCCTACTAGAATAGGGCTCCAGGATCGAGCTTCTTGAACAACTCCGAGTTGCTCACCTGGTGACTTGCATGGAATGCGTTACCCCTTTTCGGCTTGAGCTTCAGAGCGGGCCTGGCAGACATGCCCAATTGTGCGCGTTGAGGCAGTGGTTTAGAGGAAACAGCTGTTGAATGGGTCGGCGAATGTGGCTCGCTAGGTTCCCTTAGACTATATATTAAAAACATGACTGCTCCCTTCCCCTCCCCCACAAAATCTCAAGGCTTCATGCCTTCCTTGAATGTCATTTAAAGAAAATAAACGTTGGGATGAATGGTCAGCCGGTCGTAGAGAGTAGATATTAGACTGATAAGTAAGACTAGCTTACGCCACCACTTTTCTCTGTATCTTGTTACTTCGATATATCCTTAAACCCATACCGTGTCCTGAGTTTTCTTTTCGCGGTCCCAAATTGCGTCCACATTAGTAAATTAGCCAGAGCTCTTTTTTTTGCATAAAATCAAATGGTTATACATATGATTTGTGAGTCGATAGTTTGTCAGTAATCGTATTTTTAGATGAGTCAGAAATAATTCATTTCCTTACAAGAATTACTATGGTTTTCTCAAAGCTAAACTGTTCAAGTATTAAAATACGAATAGTACTATTAAACATCAGTTGCATCACTTAAATTGTATCTAACATTTCTATGTAACTCTAACATTTCAATTCAAACACTCAGCCAAAGAGTTTAAAGTATTACTAATAAACACTAAACATTCAATTTAACATTAGAAATTCGGTAGCACACTCTTTGGAGTACTGCTATGTATCACTAGCAATTAAACATAAATCATTTGTTCACGCACGGTTAAAAAATCAAACATTTCTAACAATTTGATTTAACGTAAATCATTTGTTTGCACTAAATTTAATAGAAAAATAGTTCTATTTGACCCATAGCTAGGACCCAGTTCGGTGCTACAACTCTGGGCCAGAATGGACTTTGAAATAATGGCTATGAAGGGGTACTCTGCATTCACCAAAACTTCTGAGTTAGAATCTCACAATCAGAAGGTTTAATGTCATATGCAGGACACTCGTAAGCGGGGAGTCTTACTCCTCTGTAGAGATGCAGTCAGTGTATTCTACAGCTCCAGTCGATTGAACTGGAGGCACGTTTGAGGCAAAAACACACATTCAGTTGTGTTTTACAATTATGATTTTTAAAAACCTTTTTTAATCATATATACGAGGATCATTAAATAAGTTTCCTGACTTTTTTTGTATGGGCACTTTTATTGATAGTAAACACACGAATCTCTAGTCCCCTTCGAAGTAACCTCCTCCGGCTGCAATGAACGTTGTACCGTTCCAACAACTTATAGAAGGCCCCATCGAAGTCCTCTGTGTGAGCGTGTCCATGACCTTCGTCACATCCTCTTCCATCTCCTCAACTGTCTCATAACGACAGCCTTTGAGCTTAGGCAATAATAAAAAGTCACACGGAACAAGGTTTTGACTATAGGGAGGGTGAGGAACTGTCTTGATGCTCATCTTGGTCAAAGAGTATGTAACAAGGATGGAGTTGTAGACTGGTGTATTGTCCTGATGGAAATGCCAGTGACCCGATTTGAAGAGTGCTGGCCTCTTCCAACGGAATATCCTCCTGAACTCCCTTAAAATCTCAACATAGTTACCCTAACCCTAACCCTTTGGCCAATCAACTCTGATGTATTGACTTCCTTACTCCTCCCACCCCTCTCATCATCCCTCGCAGGCTACTTGCCTTCCCTGAATCTCTTACGCCACTCAAAAACTGATGCTCGATTCATGCAAGTTGGTCGAAAAGTAGTCTGAAGCATACCATACATTTCTGTAGCAACTTTTCCAAGTTTAAAACAGAATTGTATAGCATATCGTTCTTCTAAAGTGTCCTCACGTCCAGATTGCATTTTTGAAATTCACCAGCTGTGACAATGAGGCTTAAAGTTGGGTGTATTCCAGTTCCTTCTGTAGCTTTTCCTTAGAACCTAAAATCATAAAAATTGGTTTTTCATCTGATAAGATGTATAGCAATAACATACTAAATTTTCAAGCGTCTACGACAATTTTAAATGTCTGTGCAAAAAAAGACTGGAACCTTATTGAATGCACCACATATACTACCGAAAAGAAAACTAATTAATTATCACATTTAAATGATGTTCACTGATGTTTCTTATTTAGCAGTGAATAGATTAATAAATGATAAGATGCAAAACATTTCATTTTTGAACATTCAAAGCTTCATCGTATAATCCTTGAATAAATTAGATTACATCATTATAATTGCTGGTATCATCTTTTGAAAGACATGCAGAGCAAAATATCATTAAATTATGGAATGATCTTGTAATTTGCATTCCTAAAAATAAATATTAGCAAAATACTAGATATGCAAAGTTCTTGTAGTTTTCAACAAGTGGTTATGCTCATATAAATGAAAAGAAACCTGAACCTAATGAACTAAATGTATTTGAAACAATGGAAAGGATTCGAGCTGACAAACAAAAGAAGCAGAAGATACCCCGCAAAAACAATTACCGACGCTGACTACGCCGATGACATAGCTTTACTAGCAAATACACCCAAACAAGCTGAAACACTACTGCATAGTTTGGAACGAGCCGCCACAGGCATTGGCCTCCATGTCAATGCACACAAAACTGAATATATGTGCTTTAATCAAGCAGGCGACATTTCCACACAAGACGAAACCTCTCTGAAACTGGTTGACAAATTCACCTACCTAGGAAGCAGTGTCTCATCAACTTAAAAAAACATCGACACACGGCTAACGGAGACATGGACAGCTATCGTTAAGCTATCGGTCTTATGGATATCAGACCTGACCGATAAAATGAAATGCAGTTTCTTCCAAGAAGCAGTCGGGTCGATACTGCTGTATGGTTGCACCACCTGGACGCTAACAAAACGGCTCGAAAAGAAGCTAGCATGTTGCGAGCAATATTAAACAAGTCCTGGCGACAACCCCCCGCAAAGCATCAATTATACGGCCACCTGCCTCCCATCACGAAAATTATCCAAGTTAGACGAACCAGGCACGCAGGACACTGCTGGAGGAGCAGAGACGAGCTCATAAGTGATGTACTCCTATGGATCCCCACTTATGGCCGAGCAAAAGCAGGACGACCAGTTCGAACATACATACAGCAGCTATGTGAAGATACGAGATGTAGTCCAGAAGACCTGCCGGAGGTGATGAACGATAGGGAAAGGTGGCGAGAGAGGGTCAGGGATATCCGTGCGGGCGGCACGACATGATGATGATATATATATATAAGACTGGGTGTTTACTTTTTTGATTTGAATATTTAAGATGTAAAATCCAAATGAAGTTGGTTACGTAGTAAAATCACTATATTACTATTACATTGATAATCTTTACTACCTCCTTTTTCTAAGATCATATTCAGGTTTTTTGTGAAATTATTACACCACTTACAATTCTACCTGAAAGCCTACAAATTTACATGAACAATACCAAAATATGCAAATAACAATTTTTAACATTTGATATGATATCCTATTTATAGACATCGCTCAATATTTGAAAAGAAAGTATTCTTAAAACGTGTGAATACTTGCTCATAGGCAGAGGGAGGATCTCTCTATATGATCATCGATAACAAAAAAAATCTGTTTAAATGATGAAAAGGATTTTTAGAAAAGAATGTCAATTTGAATTTATTTTTCATAGCATACTGACATTATATATATATATATATATATATATATATATATATATATATATATATATATATATATATATATAAATATATATATATATATATATATATAAAGAAAACTAAGACAGCACGAACGCACGCACAAATATATATATATATATAGATTGGAAAATTGTTTGATCTTTGGGTATACAAACCTCAATACATTTGTAAATTGTGATCATATTTCTAATAAATAGTTTATTTTAAGCTATAATTTTTTCAGGAAATTCCCTTGAATCATATTTCAATTTCTCGACATATGGACACTTTACTTGGCTTAAAATCAATATAAGCTGAACCAAAATTGACCGGAAATATTTCTTTCATACGCAAAATTCTTTCTTAAAGTAAAGAAAAAATGGAGTAAAAATTTAATTCTTTGTTCCACGATATTTGCTAACTGAATATAGATTTAAGCATCCTAATTCGTGGAAAGTATCTCAATTAACTTTCTATTTATATTGCTGATCTAGTTTTCTTCTTACATTTCCATTTACACAGTTTTCTCGGAGCAACTTTGTATAACATTCAGCCTTGACCTGACAGCTGTCAATTTTTGGCAGCTTGCTTACACGTTTCGTTCGATTCAAAAATAACTGACATCACCGTCATTAATATCTTATTCTTACAGCTTTAAAGCATTAAAATCTGTTTTGACACAACCAAACATCTGTCCAGTCATTCAAGATATAACCGATAACATGCCAAGCATCTTCTTCACAAAGATATTATTTATTCATCAATTCATTTATTTGTGTTTTCTTTCCTCAGAAACATTCATTGAGGCTTCTCTGAGGAAAAATGCCTAAGTTAGGGTTTAATTATTAAAAATCGGATCACTCAGATGTTAGTTCTTGTGAAGTTGCATAAAGATTTCCGCCAACGGATTGTGAATGTAAAATAATTTTAAAAAGTGATTTTAAGAGAATGACATGGCTGTTTTAATTACGATAAAATTGTTTAGATGCTTTAAAAAGCAACATTTGCGGGGAATCAATTTTTAGACATTGAAACGGAAGATGATAAGAAAAATTCCCAGCTACAATTGAATTTTATCTATTTAAAGAACCAAAATTTAGCACCCCTGACGTTACTAGCAGAAATGCAATACAATTATATTTTCGCAAACACAGTGACAGAGACCATGTCAAAAGGCTCAGAATATGCCGACTGTATATTCTCTGCAGGAAGCTAAGACCCCTAAAATGGTGTCTTGGGTATGAAACTAACGAACAACTAATAGTAAGCTCCAAATTTTCATGATGAAAATAATGATAATAATACAAACGGATCGCTTAAACTCGGCCAGACGACCAGCCCTAGTAATATTTAACGCCTCCCCGCCAAAAAAGAGAGCTAGCCTTTGCTATCCCAGCTGGTCACTGAATAAAACAGAAAGAAAGCGAAAACAAAGGTAGGTAATTTGACCTTATTAGGGAATTGATAAAATTGTTGGACATGAAAGTGACGGTGATTCCTCTAGTAATTGGTGTTCTTGATATAGTCACCAAAGGATTACAGGACTTGGAAATAAGAGGACGAATGGAGACCATCCAAACAACAGTATTGAGATCATCCAGTTTGGTTACTGATTGTTTCGTTTTATGGCATATCAACCTTCATAGCTTATTTAATGCCAAATTATATATATATATATATATATATATGTATGTGTGTGTGTGTGTTCAACCAAATATTTTTAAATGAATACTTTGTGGATAAAGTTTTAGATTAGAAGGATCTCATTGGTTTGCACACCAATAAATAATTTCAATTCATCATATTTTTTGGTACAATCCTGTCTCTTTCAAGAAGGACAGAACTTCTTCCATCTTGACTTTCTCAAACAGATCGCTCCACTATTTACCTTGAAAAATTCTTTCTCCTGAGAGCGAAAGTGCTACATTCTATGAGAATATGTTTAACAGAGCAAGGTGTTTGACATGCCAATCACTGTGGTTTTGAACCTATCTCAATGTGAAAGAGTGAGTTAACTTAGTATGACTAAAGAGCAATCGGTCTATTATAACTTGTTCTCTTTTGGATTTTTGGAATGCTGGTCTCTATTCTCCGAAAGTTGACAGGATCCGGAAGACTTTAATTTTTTATGGATGTGATTATACCAGCGTTGTTGCCATTTTGTGTGAAGAAGTTTATTGATTTTGTGTTTCAGGTCAGTATATGGAATCCAAAAATTGTCGGGGTCAGATCAAAGGCCGGTTTGGCTCCCGAGTATGCTTTCAGCCAGAATACTGAAAAGAGTTCTTGAGACATTAGAAGACTTCTTGTTGTTCAATTTCCAGCGTAAGCTGATGTGAATAACTCGAAAAGTGACAAACAACTCATGACGGAATGAGGCAAACAACTAAATCAAGGAGTAATCCGAACACTCGAAGAAAAAGAAACCAACAAATACTTGGGGGTATTGGAAGCTGACACAATCAGACAAGAGGAACTGAAAGAAAACATTAAAAAAGACTCTCTCAGAAGAGTCAGAAAATTACTTGAGACAAGACTCTATAGCAGGAACTTTGTCAAAGGGTTAAATACCTAGGCTGTCACTCTTGTAAGATACTCGGGACCATTCTTGAAGTGGAGCAGGGAAGAACCAAAAAAAGTGGACCAGAGAACAAGAAAAAAAAGCATTGCATCTCAGAGAAGACGTTGACAGACTATATGTGTCAAGAAGTGAAGGAGAAAGAACACTCACCAGCATTGACGCATCAATACAACGACCCAAAGACTACATGAAAAAGCGCGGAGGAAGACTGATTGCAACCAGCAGAGACAATACACGAAAACCAGTGGAATGACAATTACCATGAAAAATGGAAACAAAAAGAAATCTATGGACAGTTTAAGCTACTAATAATTGCCATCTCACACGATGAAACGTGGACGTGGCTAAGAAAAGTAAGCCTAAAGAGAGAAACCGAATCTCTTCTAATAGCAGCACAAAACAATGCCATAAGGAGTAACAATATAAAAGCAAAAACAGATAAAACGCCATAAAACAGTAAATGTAGGTTAAGTAGTGATAGAGACGAAACTATATCACATAATAAGCGAAGGCAGTAAATTAGCACAGAAAGAGTATAAGACTAGGCACGACTAGGTGGGCAAGGTGACCCATTGGTAAATGTGCAACAAATTGAAATTTGGACATACGACCAAATGGTATATTCACAACACAGAATATATCCTGGAGAATGAGACGCACAAACTCCTATTGGATTTTGAGATACAGCAGGATCACCTACATTCAGCCAGATGACCAGACCTTTAATAATCAACAAAAAACAAAGAGCTTGTTAAAATGTGGACTTTGCTATTCCGGCTGACCCGAGAGTAAAATTGAAACAAAGTAAGAAGAGGGATAAGTACTTCGACCTTACAAGGAAATTGAAAAAATTGTGGATCATGAAAGTAATGGTTAAACCAATTGTAATTGGTGCTCTTGGTATAGTCACCAAAGGATTGGTACAAGGACCGAAAGACATTAAAATAAGAGGACGGGTGGAGTCTGTCAAAACTACATCATTGTTGAGATCGGCCAGAAAACTGGAAAGAGTCCAGGTTTCTTGAGATGACTTGCTGTCACTTAAACTCCAATGAAAGATAATTAGCTAGCGCTGATGTGAAAAAATTTTCAAGGAGAATAATAATGATATTAATAATAATTAGCTAAGTGGTATCAAATGCAAAAGAAAAAAAAAAAGAGAAACAAGAAAATATGATAGGCTAAAAATAAATAAATAAACAAACAAATAAATAATGATAATAATAATAATTACTAAAGCATCAGTAAGATCGGACAGAATTCTGAAAATTTTCCTGAAGATTGAGGGAAGTTGCTGTCTCTCAGACTCCAGAAAAAAAAAAACCAGCTAACGTTAGTGTGAAAAACTCTCAAAGCAGTAAAATAATAATAATGATAATAATAATGTAGGCTATGCAGGGACAGAGACGAAACGATCAATCACATTATAAGCGAATGCAACAAATTAGCACAGAAGGAATACAAGGCCAGACACGACTGGGTCGGCAAGGTAATCTGGGAAATGTGCAGGAAATTTCAATTCGACCATACAAACAAATGGTATATGCACAACCCGGCGCCTGTTCTGGAAAATGACTCGCATAAACGCCTATGGGACTTTAACATACAAACGGATCACTTAATCCCGGCCAGAAGACCAGACCTCATAATAATCAACAAAAGAAAGAGAATCTACAAAATTGTTGATTTTGCTGTCCCGGCGGAACACAGAATAAATCTGAAGGAAAGCAAAAAAGAAGGATAAGTACCTCGACCTTGCTAGAGAATTGAAAAAACTGTGGAACATGAAAGTAACGATTGTGCCAATTGTGATTGGTGCGTTAGGCATAGTAACTAAAGGATTATTAAAGGGCCTGAAGGACTTGGAAGTTAGCGGACGGGTGGAGACTATCCAAACAACAGCATTGCTGAGGACGGCCAGAATACTGAGACGAGTCCTGGAGACTTGAGGAGACTTGTTGTCACTCAGACTCCAGTGAAAAACCATCAGCTAATACTGATGGGAAAAACTCTAGAGGAGTAAATGATAATAATAATAATAATAATCAAAGAAAACGTTTAAAAGTAAAGAAAGTGGTGGAAATCAAAAACGAAAAAAGAGACAAGTACTTGGACTTTGCCAAAGAACGAAAAAAGTTATGGAACATGAAAGTGATGTTGATTAGAATTATAATTGATGTACTGTGAACGCTCCCCTAAGAGGACTGAAAATGGTGGAAATCCGAAGACAGGCCGAGACCATCCAAACTAAACCATTTCTAAGTTTGAGGATATTTGCTGTTACTCCTGTAAAAACCATCCACTAACGCTGGTGTGAAGAACTTGCAAATAATAATGATAATAATAAAGTGAATGCATCAAATAAGTGAGACGTGGTATGCTACAGAGAGAGAGAGAGAGAGAGAGAGAGAGAAAGAGTGGGAAGTAATTCCACTACCCTTCTATGTTTGAATTAACAGGCCCCAAGGCTGACTGTTAAAAGGGAGATATGAACGAAAGTCAATTACTCGCACTCCATAATCTGCAGCCTGTTTAACAAAGTAACGAATCCAGGTCAGAATGAAGGACAAAGCTACCCGCAATCCAAGACCTGTAATAGGTTGGACAAAGAAAAGAATCCAGGACACTCTAATAGCATGACCGGAGGAAGTAGTGGGAGATGGAAAAAGTCAAATGATTGGCTATAGAACCTCTAGCGCCAAAATGATACCTTTTCGTCAGAGGAAATTTGGAAAAGAATCTTTAGTTTGAGAACAGAAATCGGTGTGGAAAAATATGCTGATTTATAGCCAAACTCCGGGAGGTCCTCTCGCCCGCAAGGAGAATCTTTGGACAGAAGACAGCAGAAAGCACATTCAGCCAGATTCTGGGGATGCCACTCGCCCGTAAAAGAAAGGAGCCGGAATATTAAGCCTTGTCAGAGATAAGTACAACTTGAACTGTTTTTCCTTCTACCCTTCCTAAATATTGGAATTATATGTATTCAAAAAAAAGAAAGAAAGAGAGAAACTGAAAGGATTCTCTTGCATCAACAGTAAATTAGGGAATGAATTTTGTCACCCGATGACTTAAGCATTTTCTCAAGTAAAGAAAAAAGAAAGAAAGAAAAAAAGAGAAAGAAGAAAAGGACTGTTGAGAGACATTTATGTTTGATACTGCCTGCTGGCTTAATATAGCCGGTTTTTTAAAAAGAAAAGAGAAAAGAAAAGAGAATAGAAAAAGTAAATGTTTCTTAAATCTTATCAAATCTATTAGTTGTATTGTTTCTTCTATCGAGTCGTCTTCTTTTGCACATATCTGATTCAGCTTCGTACCGCCTTCATTAATCCTCGCTAAATGTCTTATTCACCTTAAAACATTATAAGGGAGTTTTTGGAAATTTGACTACAGTTAATATTTCTTTTAACCTTGAAGTCGATGTTTTCTGTCACCCGTAGGGGTCGAAAGCGAGGGGCTTGGTGGTGTATGTGAAAGTGAGTTGGAAGCCGCATCGCTAACGTCGGAGATCAGTCTGGTCCCAAATTGACCCCCACATTATTTGCCAGTTTACCATATACCCGAAATAGGAGTCTTGACTAGGACTTATTACTGCGGAGGGTCAAGTGCCAGACTTCCATTGACCTTGCATGCGCATAAAATAAACTCTCGTCCTGGGATAATTATTTATTCAGCGACACATAATCATAAGCGAATGTTGCAAATTAGCACAAAAAGAGTATAAGACTAGACACTGCTGAGTGGGCAAGCTGATCCACTGGGAATTGTACAAGAAATTTAAATTTGACCATACGAACAAATGATATATACACAACCCAGCAGCTGTCCTGGAGAATAAGATACATAAACATCTATGGGATTTTAACATACGAACCGATCCCCTAATCTCGGCCCGACTTCCAGACTTTATAATAATAAGCAAAAAAGAGAACTTGAGGAATTGTAGACTTCGCTGTCACGGCTGACTACTAAGTTAAATTGAAAGAAAGTGAAAAACAGGATAAGTATCTGGACCTTGCACGGGAAATAAAAAAACTATAGAACATGAAATGAGGTTTATACCAATTATAATTAGTGCTCTTGGTACAGTTACCGAAGGATTATTAAATGAACGAGGACGAGTTGAGACCATCCAAACTAGTACACTATTGAGATCGGCCAGAATACTGAGAAGTGCTCTAGAGACTCAACGAGACTTGCTCTCACTCAAACTTTAATGAAAGACCTTCAGCGTTACCTGATATGAAAAACTCTCAAAAGTAAATAAGGAGAAAAGAATTGGACACTGATGCAAACTATAAAAATTTACAGCTAGATGTAGGAATAGAATTTGGCATTAAAAATGAGCCATGCTCATAATGAAGAGTGGGAAAGGACGAATAATGGAAGGAATAAAGCTACCAAATCAAGAATGAATCAGAAGGCTTGGAATAAAGGAAAATTAGAAGTACTTGGAAATATTGAAAGCAAACACAATCAAACAAGCATAGATAAAGTAACAAAAATAAGGAAAGAGTACCTGAGACAAATGACATACTTCTCAAAACCAAACATTGCAGCAAAATTCTCGTCTAAGGATTTGATCACCCGGTCATTCCTTTTTTGAGATTAAACAGATCACATTATCCGGCCAGACGACGAAACCAAGTGATAGTATACAGAAAAGGTGAAGCTGCCCAATAGAGGATTTTGCCGCTCTTCAAACAACAAAGTAAAATCAAAAGAAAAAGAAAAGACAGATAAATACCTAGACCTTTCTAGAGAATTTAAAGAAAACATTGGAACATGAAGGTGACTATGATACCAATAAGAATTGGTACGCTTGGAATAGTGAATAGAAGACTTTCAAGAAGAATTCAAGTGGATATTATCAAGACTACAGCATAATTAATATCGGCCAGAATACTGAGAAGAATTCAGGAGACTTGAGGCGACTTGCTGTCACTCAAACTCCAGTGCAAAACAATCTGCTAATTTTCATGTGAAAAACTCTTAAAGGATTAAAATGATGATAATAATACACTTGGCATTCAATACACTCAGTTGAGTGAAAACTGTCACGTCAATTCACTTCAGTAACATTTCTTATGATAAGATGTAAACATACGTCACTGCAATCTTTAAAAGTTCTCCACGCCCTCAAATCTTACCGTAGAAATGAATTTTCAATTTAAGAAACAAGGAAATATAGTACAAACCATGCTGTTTGTAAATAACAATGTGAGATAGAATATAGGAATACGAAATCAGATGAAGAAGTATCGCAATTGAAAATTTTCAATCTTGAATTTAACGTATTAAGATTGTATATCATAACATGTGATTCCCGATGGGTGCTCAATATATATGGTCTTGTGCACAACTAAGCTAAGCTTAAAATCTGATTTGCTGATTTAAATGTCTATACTGCAAAGTATTAATGTCAAATTCTTATCTCGAAAATCCCCAAGTGTTAATTCGATTATACTCTCTGCATTCTGCAAAGAACCACCAATGTTTATTTCATCTATTACATTACATTTCTGTTCACCCAAGTACGAGTCTGTAACTATTTTAGTCTATTTAGGAATTCCTTTGATAGAAGATTCATCGTGATTAACTTCAATTAAAGTAAAAAATATTCAACTAAATTTCTAAAATATCATTACTTCACTGAAACTTATTTCGTTAAGACTTCAAGCAATAATTTTATAATGAATATAATTCGTATATAATCAAACTAGATTTTATTTATTTTTCAGATAAATATTTAAGAATCTAAAAAAGGTAAAAATACGATTACAAGTCATCCAGGTATTATCGACCAAAACAGAACTCTGTGAATAATCCAGACGACGATGAAGAAAATATATAATCAAAATCGGATTTTTCCAAACATTAACATTGGGTTTGTTTCTTTTCTGTTTGTTTAGCGGCATATCAACACTTTATGGGTTACTGAATACCTAAATTGGATTTATTTGTAAACGCTTGATTATCATGAATTTATTTTTAATGGCCCATTGCGTTTCCTTTTGAAAATACATTTTTATGTGTCTAGAATCATTTGCTCTCACTTTCTTTGTAATATCAATTATTCCTAATAGAAATAATTTGTAAACTGTTAAATAGCTTCAAAAATTCAACTATAGCATTAAAACTTATTTTTGATTATTATATAGTTTGTCATATTCCAGTAAAATTGAAAGAAACTACAATTCTGATTGGACTTGGCAGTCATAGTGACAAAGAAGAGTATATTCTTTCGGCCCCTAGATAGCTTCGTTCAAACATCCATCAATGCTTGTGAACCCTCTTCCTGCTTTTTTTGCCACATATAACTTGTCTACACCATATTCTGGCTGTAAGGGCTTTTGCATCGTCATTTCTTTAGTAATCTGCAGAATTCGAATAGTGAAACTTGGGACGATAATCATGCAGATTCCAATGATATCAGTTACTACGATTAAACGGTTTGAAAAAGAAGTATATTTCACCTGTCAACGATACTTGATCCTGATTTCAGATCTAATGTTATGACATTGCGATAAAAGAATGTCTCACTGCATGTAGTATCCCCCGGTCGATGAATACGGTTTCAAATTAGAACTGAAACCCAGCAACATCGAGTGCTCTTCTTATGGCGTCATGTAGTGCTGTCTTTCAGGAAATATGAACAGCGCAAGGGTAGCAGGTGAATGGACGGAGAGCAAATTCCTTGACAATAGCCTTGTATCTATATCTATCACGTTCACGACCTAGCCGAGCAGTATATCTAATTCCCGAGCAGTTGTTGTCCAGAAGGGAGTGGTAGATGAAAACAGTGTTGGGCCAATCCTTTTAATCCAAATTTTAGTGCAATTACCAGAAATACATCTATTAAGAACAACACTTTTATTGTCTTTTTTATTAATAATGATTTGTGTTCTATTTGTATCTGAATTATTAATTGAATTATAATAGGATTATGCCTGGCCGTCTACAAATGAAAGGATTAAAGGCTGATTTAAGAATGAATAACTTATACGTTTAAATGCTAATTAGTTTACGTCTTTGTTTGTCTTCTCCCTGTCGTCAATCTGATATTTCAAAAGAATCATCACTTTGAGAATATATAATATTGTCTATGTTGGTATTAGTAGATGTATAATTGCAAGAGTAAATGTTGGAATATGTTGATCTTTCGAGTAGGCGTTTGGTTAGATTCAAACAAAAATCATTTACTAAGTTTTGCCTAGTTAGTCACAAGATCTCAAGTATAGGGCACCCAGTGAGAAATAGGTTCACAAAAATGACTATGCGGTTAACTTTTACTTCACTCACCTTATTGGTGGGGGTTAGAATATCTGGGCTGCATCCCAGCTGAGCTGTAATACCGTTCCCACTTAACAAAGTAAACACTAAACAGCATAAAAAGGTGATTCTCCGATCATAAGGACTTGGGGAGTGGGGATTGACTAATTAGTGTCATTCGATCTGATAAGAATTGTAGCTTTTATGTTTGAAAACTTATAGTAGATTGGGATATTGATACCATATACTCTGCACATATAAATTAAAAATAGATAAATAATAATATGACAAGACCGGAAACTAGTCACGTGAGAAAATTAAAAAGTAAACAAAGTCTCAACACATATCTAAATGAACAACATCATGGACTTAAACAGACTGATCTATGCGGAGACAAAAATTAGTCTTTGATAAATTCGGTGTTCCCCGAAAGAATACTAACGCAGATACAACAAAATAGTAAATGGAGTTTATGTGATGATAGAGACGAAATGATCAATCACATAATAATCCAATGCAGCAAATTAACACAAAAATAGTCTACATGTTTATGGGGATCCACTGCCAATTGTGCAAGAAATTTAAATTCGACCATACCACCAAATCGTATACGCACAGCCCAGCATCAGTCCTTGAGAAAAAGATGTTGTCTAGGATTTTTTTTTATACAAAGCGCCCAGCTAATGTTGGCTAGACGATCAGACTGATTGGTAATCAACAAAAAAAAAGAAGAAAAAAGAGGAGAGAGAGAGGGGGAGAATTTGCTCAATACTGGACTCTTTCCCTCTCTGCAGACTACAGTGTGAAATTAAAAGAAAGCGGAAAGACAGATGAATTCCCAGACCTAGTTAGAAAACTAAAAAGCCTATGAAATATGAAGATCACGGTAATACCAACTACAATTGGTTCACTCGGTACAACCCCTAAATGTTTGGTGAAGTGACTAGAGACTTGGAAATAAGAGACTATCCAGGCTACAGAATTATAAAGATTGACCAGAGCACTAAAAAGAGTGTTGGAGACTTGAGGAGACTTACTATCTCTCAAACTCCCGTGAAAGCATCAGCTAACGCTGGTGTGAAAAACTCTCAAATGATAAAATATTTATGAATAGTTACTTGAAAGTAACTTAGGAAAACTTCAAACGATATAATTGGGCTGATCATTAGTATTAATTGCATCCATCTTACCGTGAGCAAAATTCTACTTTTAAGAAAACTATAAATTACTATCATTAGTTACTTAAAACCAGATAATTGCTTGAATAAAAAAGACCGACTCAGGCAGTAAATAATACTACAAGTGTTTATATTATGTTAAACCAACCATTTGACCAACTATTATAACGTGCAGCAGAAAAGTGTAACTTTGGAGTATAGTGAGGTTGTGGATAAATAGTGAAACTTGGTTTTTGATAGAATAGTAAGTTAGTCGTGCTCTTATTTCATTCGATACCAGCGTGATGCTCAGTTGAAGGTTCAATTTCGTTCATTATGTTTAGGGTTCAGTATTGACAATCGTCGATATTGGTATTCATGTTAACGAAAAATACTCTATTTTGGAAGGAATCAAATATTCTCATGAACATTTATACTTATATCTGTTATCGAGAAATTTAATAATTGAAAATAATAATTAGCACAAAAAGACCACACACAATAAACAGTTTCAAACTGAACTGGAAATTGCATCAATCTTTACATTGAGGCATTTTACTGACTTTGTATGTCAGTATAATATGCAAGATTCACAATTACATAATTTATTTTCTCTATTGTACAAGTTTCTAATAAACTACATTGGCCGTCAGAATGTCTATTTTTCTTTAGACTAAACAACCTTAAACAAAGAATCAGATCCATTGATTATATTAAACCAATGATTAAAGACCAACGTTTAAGCACAAACGATCACAATTTCAACAGATACTAAGATTATCATCATAACAAAAAGAATCGAAAAAACCCAGATATATCGGGTGGTATTGCAAGGATAATTGAAACACATGAAGATAAATGTTTACAAATACAGAATTCAAAGTAATTTAGCATAAAACTGAACAACACAGTTTTAAAATTTGAGGATCAGGGTTTCCTTTAATGTAACACATAAACACCTAATTAAACTAATAAGCAGTCCGTCACGAAACCAATTCCTCCCAGTCTCAGCATATACCTCTGAAAAACAGAGCGCCTTTGTCAGGTGTCCTAACTACAGATATACAAAAACCAGTAGAAGATATTTGGATACCAGAAAATAATATCAATTAAAACAATGGTATGCAAGGTGATCATTGTATTTTTCATCGCTTCCCTTAAAACATATCTACTCCTTTAAAGATCTGATGATTTTTTCTTCACAATAACGTTTCCTTTAATGTTGACAGAAGGCCGAAAAATTGTGAACAAACACATAAAACAAAAGAAATATTCCTATTTGTCATTTCTTTTTTTTCTCTCTGTCTCTGTCTCCCAATATATATATATATATATATATACACAGGGTGGAACGATAAAATTGTCGCCCTAGAAAAGACATGATTCCATTTCCGTTTAATGAAAACCGTTTTTCTTTTTCTTTCTTTTTTTTTTTCTTGCAGACCATCTTCTAGTTGGCCAGTTGTGTACAAATCCCAAGAGCGATAAGAGCCTTCTATCATGTCTGAAAGCGACACACTGTTCAACAAGCGAGATCGTAGATATGCCCCTGTACAACTCATGCCCTCTACCGATCCAAGTTATGACAGCAGGACCATTGCCAGCACCCTAAAAATGCAAATCTGGATTGCCACGAATAGCAGGGACGTGCCCAGGGTGATGAAAACAAAGTTTCCGGCTACGGTTATGGTTTTTGATGTGGTTTCAAGTGAGGGCCGCATCATCCTCCCTCACATCTTCAAAGACGGCTTGAAAGTCAACACCAAAGTGTACTTGGGTGCGCTGAAGAGTGTGGTGATCCCCTGGTGCATTCAGGTGGCCGTTTGAAGACCCTGGGTTTGGCAGCAGGACTCGGTGCCGGCCCACAAGTAAAAAGAGACCCAGCTTCAGAAGGAGTGCTACGACTTTGTACCCTTCTGTCACTGCCCCCTCCCCCCGACCTGAACCCACTGGACTACTTCGTTTGGTCATACGTCGAGAACATCACCAACATGAACTCCCACAACACCAAAGCTAGCCTGATCGCAACCATCTGCCGAGTATTACCTAGCTCACGCCAGCGCTTGTGGAAAAGGCATGCTCCCTGTCCCGGATCCATGTCGAGGCGGTGATTGAGGCTGAAGGTGGCTACATTGAATAGATGTCAGCTCTACTACATAATCAAATTACCTGAATTGATTTTTTCAATAAAAGTTTAAAAATAACGCTGTAGTGTGGTTTTCTTTAAGATGACAATTTTATCGTTTCACGCTGTATATATATGAATAAAAAATACCAACGATTTTCAGAAGAAATTTCTTCTAGACATGGATACAAGAATTTTATTATTTCAAGTAGAAGCTTCTACATTCATATCCAATATCATTAGGTATTATCTAATACCAAAATCTGTCACGAAAACTATCATTATGTTGCAATTGAAAAATAAGTGAATAACTGTATAGAGTCACGAAATTTTATTTTGGGTTAGAGTCTTTAAATCGTTCAAATACTTGTATAAAAATACATAATGATATCCGTTTTGACCACAAAATATTTCATTCGACATTGGAAAATTCTTGTATTTTTAATGTAGAAGAATATCACATTTGTAGAATTTATTTTTGGAGTTTGTATAATTATATATCTATCTATCTATCTATATATATATATATATATATATATATATATATATATATATATATAAGCCTGAAAAATATCAAATTATGAATGCAAAGTCCGTTATTTTGCATTTAAAAAATGCAAATTAGTATCGAAAGGCATAAATATCAATAAATTTCTAATGTCATTTACCGCTTGAATGATTCCATATTTTTATCTACACACTTCAGTGGGGTGTCCTCGTGGTGTAATGGTTAAAGCGATGGACTGCGAAATCGTAGCAAGCGAGTGCATACTCCAGTCGCGCTATTACGTTCACTTTCGGGAAAAGGTATGAACCTCCTTATCCTCCCAGCTATGGGTTAAATAGTATCACTACTGTTCTTCGAGGAGAATGGCTTTGGTATTAAATAACCTACAAAGGTTGATATGCCAGTAAACAAAGAAACTAAACCAAACCAAACCCACTAATCAGGCAGCTATACATGTGTGTGTGTGTGTGTGTCTTTCTGAATATGAATGTCAAATGTACTTTCATCTTGATGCATGTCTTTATTCCACAATATTATTCGTCATTTTTGGCCACTTTTTTCACTTTTTCTGTCTGATGATTGCGTACACCACAAGAAACTTAAGTAAACGAATTTGAGTTCATAATTTTGTAATGTTTAGTTTGAATACCTCTCTGCTGTTTTGGCGTCGGGTAAATTTTCTTATAATCTTTTCTTATTTGCAATTATATAATCTTTTATTATCTTCTTATCCTTTTCCATTTTATATATATAGATAGATAGATAGATAGATAGATAGATAGATAGACTTTTTATTACACATTGTATGGCGAACCCAAAAGATTACTTGGCTTATAAAAATACTGAGACAGTGATGGATAAAATATTTGACGTTTGTATTTTCCGTTCGTGTTTGTTTTTCAGGCCCTCTATTCATTAGAAATGTTTCCAATTAAAGACGGTTTAAACGCTGCAACGTTATTTCTTATCATGATGTTATATGTAAAAGTGCTGTTGTTGGGAGAACATATCAGCCTACGCGAAATAAAGTTACATATGTTCAACAAAATAATGAACCAGGAGAAGGAGAAGGAGAAATCTTCAAAATCAGAGTAGTGGTGTGAGGGAGAGAAACGAAAGACGGTTGACAAACATGGCAAGCGAAAAAATAATCAAGAATGTGCCAATCAAAAATAAATTTAAATACATATATTTACTGCTAAAGACATAGAGAGTGGGTGAAGATAAGAAAGAAAAAAATAACTTGAAAATTTAAAAAGACAACGTAGTGTTTGTTGACAGCAACAGAAAACAGGAACATGTTGAGAAAGAAACAGAATAAAAATAATCTGCTTTACGAGAAGAAAGTTTTTACCGACTCAGTTCTTCTCGACATTTTTTCTCCGTTCATGTGAGTGTGCGCAAAATATGTTCTTATGTTAAATCATTACAAAAATAAATTAAAGTAAAAAAAGCTCAAAGGCGAAAGAAAATAATATTTGATTTGAATGGAATGAGTTAGAATAATCAAATAAAGGCTATGCAAGAAAAATATGAAACAATATCTCAATGACTGAGTGTATGCTTGTTGACAACTGTCCAAATACATTGAGCCTGATCCCCATACACATGGTTATCGAATATTCAATGCAGCCATGAATATATTGAATCATTCGTAGAAACAGGTTCATAGAAAAGGCATCAAATGATGTTTGTTCGTTAGATAAGATACAATGATCACAGACAAATTTCTACTGTTGATAAAATAAACTTGCTTTATAATCAAGGACGTTTTCAGACAGAAATTCTGACATGCCTAATATTTGATAGTTATTCCTACTCTTTTTAGAGTTTTTCACACCAGTATGAGCCGATGGTTTTTCACAGGAGTTTGAGTGACGGCAGGTTTCATCTAGTTTCAAGGAATCTTCTCAGTATTCTGGCCTATCTTATGAAGCTGTTGTTTGGATGGTCTCCGCTCTTCCCCTTATTACTAAGTCCGTCTGATGTTGCTGATCTATGTGAATCACCAAGAGCACTAATCACAATTGGTAACATCGTCACTTTCAAATGCCACATTTTTTTCAAATCTCTAAGAATGTCCAGGTACTTATCTTTCTTTTTGCTTGCTTTCAATTTTGCACTGTGTAAAATTTGTTCGTATGGTCAAATTTATTCTTTATATAATTGGTACTTATGTCGTTGTTATTGCTGCTGTAAGTATTTCATTTTTTCTCTTCAGGTTTCCCTTTCTTAGCCACGTCCATGTTTTTTCGTGTGAGATTTCGCTTGTTTGTAGCTTAAAATGTTCATAGAGTAGTTTTTCTTTCTGATTTTGTTTTCAAGATATTCTTCTTCTTCTTCTTCTTCTTCTTCTTCTTCTTCTTCTTCTTCTTCTTCTTCTTCTTCTTCTTCTTCTTCTTCTTCTTCTAAAGTATTATTATTATTATTTACTCCTTTAGAGTTTTTCACATCAGTGTTAGCTGATTGTTTTTCACTGGAGTTTGAGTGACAGCAAGTCTCTTCAAGTTTCCAGGAATCGTCTCAGGATTCTAGCCGATCTCATCAATGCTGTCATTTGGATAGTCTCTACCCGTCCGCCAACTTCCAAGTCTACCAGGGTTTTTTTAAATAATCTATTAGTTATTGTGCCAAAAGCACCAATCACAATTGGTACGATCGTCATTTTCATATTCCACAGCTTTTTCAATTCTCTTGCATGGTCGACGTACTAATCCTTCTTTTCACATTCCTTCAGATTTATACGGTAGTCCACTGAGACAGCAAAGTCAACAATTTTCTTGATTATTATAAGGTCTGGTCTTCTGACCGTGATTAGGTGATCCGTTTGTATGTTAAAGTCCCTTATAAGTTTAAGCGTGTCATTTTCTAGGAAAGGCGCTGGGTTGTGCATATACCATTTGTTAAAAGTTTACGACTTTATCTGATATTTTGTACATTTTGTGGCAGTTTATTATAAAGTTTTTCGGGACCATATCAAATGCTTTTTTGTTGTCAATCCAGGCCATAGCTAATTTTTTTCCGTCTGGTGTTGCTGATCTATGTAAAGTAACTCTGCTGTGCATATTTATCAACCCCTCCACTCGGGCAGGATATGATACGGTCAATTTTTAAGCGAAGTTTAACAGGTTTAAATTCAGAGTTTTCCTTCTCCTAGACTATTTTCCTCACCAAGGCTGAAGAACCTAGTCTGCCCTACTATTTACCCATAGCTGGAGGGAGAATATTTGGATTCATACCTTCCCCAAGGGTATTAGTGCTATGTGAAATGCAATCAGTCTCGTCGAGGATTTGAACTCGTGTCGCCGTGTCCACTTCCTGTGACGATAACCATTACACCACGGGCACTTCTCTAGTAAGTAACTCCGCTGTAAGTCTGGGTTTTGGGGGCCTCTTTTCTGTTCCTCAGGGAACAATCTGCGGCTTGCTAGCGTGTAGTAAATCGCTTCCCTTATTTGTGCTGTAAATATTTTCCACATCAACTGTAGGCAGGTTATGGGGCTGTTGTTGTTTTGGATGGTTACTTCCAATGAGTCCTTCTGGTCCAATGTATTCCTTACTATTTGGGTACGTGTGCTCCTTGTAGGCATTTGTAAATTTCTAGCGCTAGTCTGTCATGAATCGAGGGGGATTTGTTGAACTAGAAACCATGTATTCCATTATGGCCTGGTGTTTTCTAATTTGATATTTTTTAGTGTCGTTTTGAGTAAATCGATGTATATTTCAGCTTTCGGGCTTTCGTCAAGTTATTCTAATTCATTAGACATGTTGCTTATCTATTCGGCCTTTGTGTAATTTTCTCTTGGTTGCCATATTTTAGTCCAAAATTGATCGGTTTCTCTTGCATTCGGTTGTTGGTATGTTTTCGTGTCATCTCCCAACACTTGTTGGTTGAATTTCCTTTCGTTGTTTTGAAATGTACCATTGTGTTTGTATTGTTTTACCCTTTACCGATATCTCTTTAATCTCTTTTCTTTTGCCAGTACTTTCTGGTTTATTTCCTCAAGTTTTATTGTTATTCATTGTTGCCTTTTCCCTTTGGTCCCTTGTTCCAGCGTTTTTCCTTTGTTTTATCTTTTTTGGACTATTTTTGTAGATTTTTTATCTGCATTTCCAGTCGAATTTCGCATTCAGGTTTTGATTTTTTTCTTTGTAATTTTGAGGGGATCCCATCTTTTCACAAACTAATTTCGCTCCTGCATAGATTAGTTCATTTAATTCGGTTATATTATATTTTGATATATACGTTAGTACTAGATTTTTTCCCGTTTACGTCTTGGCTCTTCTCCATTCTATATTTCTTAGTGATGGTAATGTAGGCTTTTTCCATTCATAATTCTCTTTAAATGTTCTTCATTTAATTTGTGTTCTTGTCTTAGTGTTTCTTGTGTGTTGTTTGGTAATGTGGAGTTTCTATTTTCAAAAGTTGACGGTTCATTTCGGTTAGACAGTTCTTTGTCAATAGAGAGTTACTAAATTCCTCTGAACAACTGCACGCACTAATGTCAAAGGCACTAATTATGCAGAAGCCAGATTTTATTAAACAATAGATTATATCCCGTGTAAGCTGTAATAAATAATAAGTGAATGCAGCAAAAGGCCAAGAAGTACAAGAGTTAGCAATTTTGTGGGAGGAAGGTGATCCACTGGGATTATCGCAAGAAAGGAAACTTTAACCATTGATACAAACGTACATGCAAAACCAGAAGCTCTCCGGAAAAATAAAATACACATGATTTTCTGAGATTTTAGTACACAAACATATCCCTCAGTCCTGTTGAGAGAACCTAATCTCAATTTAATTCATAACAAATCTTGTTAACAATTAATATTTCATATTTCTAGTGGATCATATAATAAAAAAGTAAGGAAAGAGAACGAATCAGAAAAAAATTCGGACCTGGTCAAAAAGCTGAAAACATTATGAAATATGACAATGAGAGTGATTGCTATAATCTGTGAAATAAGCTCAAAGAACCTCAAAGAAACGGGGGAAATTAGAAAGTCTAGGAAGAATTATAACCATTAAACCGACCGGATTGTTTGCAATCAGCTCAAATACTGAGAAGAGTCCTGGAGAATTAATTTGATTTGACATCCCTCGGAACTTATTGGAAGTTAAATGTTAGTATTAGTGGGAAATAAGGCGCAAGGAGTACTCTCCAAATAGCTACACAAAACAACCAATCATACAAACGAAAATAGATATGACGCAACAAAATAGAAAATGTAGGTTATGCAGTGACAGAGATGAAACAATCAATCACATGATAAGCAAATGCAGCAAATTAGCACAGAAGCAGTATAAGACTAGATATGGCGGGGTGGGCAGAGTGATCCACTGGGATATATGCAAGAAATTTTAATTTGACCATATGAACCAATGGTATATTCACAACCCAGCTGCTGTCAGAGAAAATGATACACATAAACTCCTGTGGGACATTGATAAACAGACGGATCATCTAATCTCGGCCAGAAGACCAGACCTAATAATAATCAACAAAAAACGAGAAATTGCAATTTTGTCGACTTTGCTGTCCCGGCGGAACGCAGAATAAAACCGAAAGCATGTAAAAAGAAGGATAAGTACCTTGGCCTTGTTAGGGAATTTAAAAAAACTACAGAACATGCAGGTGACAATTATAACAATTGTGATAGGTGCTTTTGGTACAGTAACTAAAGGATTAATAAAGGGACCGGAAGACATGGAAGTTGGTGGACGAGACTTGAGGAAATTTGCCGTCACTCAAACTCCAGTGAAAGAACACCTGATAACGCTGATGTGAAAAACTCTCATTAGTCCCCACCGCAGCTCGCCCCAAATACAAAAAAAAAACGACCAAACCAAACGCCAAAAAAATGATTGGAATGGAACATTCTAGAATCAGGTGGCATTATAAATGTTAGGAAAGACATAAAAGCTTCATAAATATCTGGATATATAGAAAAACTAAACAATTGTGAGGAAAGGCTCGTTGGGTAGAGGTTAGTGCAATTTTCTTTTTTTAAAAATAACAATGGATTTTCTATGACTTGTAAAATCTGCAGGTAAATTTTTGTTATATTTTAATCTATTTTACCCCTCCATATTGATGACCTTTCCAATCGATAGGTTTTGTATTCCCGTATTTTCCGTAAAAACTTCAGGAATATCAATCGAAAATTATCACCACAGCATTTAAATGTATAAGTATCAGATATTCCCATTAACCTTGAAATAGTCGCTCAGGCCTAGTTGGTAGACAAAAACAAAAAGTAGATCAACGGACTTTAACTAAGTTAAAACTTCTATCCAAATTTCTTCTAGAATTTTCCCCTTTTCTTTATTTACTTTATCATATATTTTTATTTTTTTATTTTTTATTTATATTATTTTATTTTCATTTTATTTATTTTATTATTTTACTTTATCTTTTTTACTTACTTATTTTTTATTTAATTATTCATTATTTTTTTTATTTTTAATTTTTTTAAATTTTAATTTTTTAAATTTTAATTTTTTTAATTTTTTATTTTTCATTGTGACCTGCTGCTTATGAACCGTCTCTGATTGTTTGTTGTCACATTTGTCTCAGGTGCGCAGATCATAAACAACCCCTGGGCCAGGTATATCCACATTATACCACCCATGATAAAAATGTCCAATCACAATATTACACAATGTGGGACCCAGGCAACAGGCCTGAGTGTCATGATCGGCAGGTGCTCTCCTGATAGCCAACATGGGAGATCCAGTCGTCATCCTACGAATGCTGGCTGTTCTTTTTTAAGATATATAAACGACGACGTAACAAGCCACAACGAACAGAGACCTAAACGTATAACATGGACTAGGGAAGAGAATAAACTTGTGCTAGAATGCTATTTCAGGAGCAACCCCTCACAAAGAGGCTACAGGAAAAGGATGTTTGAGATCTAGAAAAAATGTTCGACATTTCAGACAACTTGCCAAAGATTAACGGATCGGGTTAGGACAATAATAAAGTAGGGTTTTTCTGACCTAGAATTACTAGAAATCCATAAAAAAACACCGAAACAGAACTATAACACAGTGCCAGACACATCAAGTGGTGTTAAACAAAAACAATCCAACGAAAAAGAACCGCAAACCTCGGCAAATGAAAACGCCACACTCCCAAACGATACACTATCAAACAACCAGGAAGAAACACTATCGCAAGAACAAAAGGTAAATCTAGAAAATGTAAAGAGAATCATGAATAGTGAAAAGACTATTCTACCTTCATTAAGAAACATAGAATGGAAAACACTTAAAATAGAAATGAATAAAATAAATCACATACTACCTTACATACCTACGAATAATATAACTGAGTTAAATGAATTAATATATGCAGGAGCGAAATTAGTTTGTGAGAATATTGGGATCCCCTCAAAAAGCACGAAGAAACAGCAAAAACCGGGATGGGAAATAAGACTGGAATCGGAAATTTTAAAAAAATACGAAAACAAGCCTGAATGATGAAGAGAGGCGCTGAAATAAGCGGGGGTGGGGAGAAGGAACGGGCCACATGGGGAAAAATAACAGTACAAATTGAGGAAATAAACCAGAAAATACTGGCCAAAGAAAGAAGATTAAAGAGATATCGACAAAGGGTAAAACAGTACAGAAAAAATAGGACATTTCAAAACAACGAAAGGAAATTCTATCAACAATTGGGAGGGAGTGACATGAAAACATACCAACAACCGGATGCAAAAGAAACCGAGCGATTTTGGGCTAAAATATGGTAACCAAAGAAACATAACGAAAATGCTGAATGGATAAACAACATTACAAGAGAGCTATACGGACTTGCAGAAGGCCCCAAAATCGAAATACGCGTCGACTTACTCAAAACAATACTAAAAAGAATATCAAACTGGAAAACGCCAGGACATGATGGAATACATGGCTTCTGGTTCAAAAAATTCACCTCCATTCACGACAGACTAGCACTAGAGATGAACAGATGCTTACAAGACGCACACGTACCTGAATGGATGACCAAACGAGAGACTACATTAATCTAAAAGGACCCTAGAAAAGTAACTGCCCCAAACAATTAAAGATCCATAACCTGCCTACCGATGATGTGGAAAATACTAACAGCACAAATAAGGGAGAAAATCTACTATTCGCAAACAAACCGCGGATTGTTTCCTGACGAACAGAAAGGATGCCGCAAAGGATCCAGAGGCACCGCAAAATTACTCTTCATATATCAACACATCCTAAAAGAGAGCAAGACAAGACGGAAAAATCTAGCTATGGGCTGGATTGACTATAAGAAGGCATATGATATGCTCCCACAGAGCTGGATATTACACTGTCTCAAAATGTACAAAATATCACATGAAGTCATAAACTTCATCGAACAGACCATGAAGACCTGGAGAGTGGAACTGACAGCAGGAGGAAGAAGCATAGCTGAAACAAAGACCCAAAGAGGCATCTTCCGAGGAGATGCAGTATCGCCCTTACTATTCATAATAGCCATGATGCCACCGAAGCACATACTCAGAAAATGCACTGCCGGATACAAATTCAGCAGATCGCAAGAGAAGATCAACCACCTAATGTACATGGATGACATTAAATTATTTGCAAAAAATGAAAGAGAACTGGAAACTCTCATACACGCAGTTAGAATATACAGTCAGGAGATAGGAATGGAATTTGGCATAGAAAAATGTGCCATGCTTGTCATGAAAAGTGGAAAACGACATTTAACTGACGGAATGGAACTACCAAATCACGACAGAATTAGGACGCTGGAAGAAAATGAAACCTACAAATACGTGGGCATCTTGGAGGCTGACACCATCAAACAAGTGCAAATGAAAGACATGATCCGAAAAGAATACATTAGGAGAACGCGAAAACTACTCGAGACAAAACTCTCCAGCAGAAACCTCATCAAAGGAATAAATACTTGGGCTGTGCCACTATTCAGATACTCAGGACCCTTTCTCAAGTGGACCCGAGAGGAACTTAAACAAATGGAACAAAGGACAAGAAAAATAATGACCATGCACCAGGCATTACACCCCAGAGACGACGTTCACAGACTATATGTATCTAGAAAACAGGGAGGAAGAGGACGTGCTCGCATAGAAGACACCGTTGACGCATCCATACAACGGCTCGAAGACTACATAGAAAAAAACGAACGAGGACTAATTACAACCATCAGAAACGATACGGACAACACGATAAACGAAAGAATGACCACAACTAGGAAACAAAAATGGGAAGAAAAACAACTCTATGGCCGCTTTAAGCGTCTAATAAACACCAGAAAACCTGGACATGGCTAAGAAAAGGAAACCTTTAGAGAGAAACGGAATCCCTCCTAATAGCAGCACAGGACAACGCCATAAGAACGAATCATATTGAAACGAGAATAGATAAGGCGCAACAAAACAGTAAATGTAGGCTATGCGGAGACAGAGACGAAACAATCAATCACATAATAAGCGAATGCAGCAAATTAGCACAGAAGCAGTATAAGACTAGATATGGCGGGGTGGGCAGAGTGATCCACTGGGATATATGCAAGAAATTTTAATTTGACCATACAAACAAATGGTATATTCACAACCCAGCTGCTGTAGAAAATGACTCGCATAAACTCCTATGGGACTTTAACATACAAATGGATCCACTAATCCCGACCAGAAGACCAGACCTCATAATAATCGACAAAAGAAAGAGAATCTGCAAAATTGTCGACTTTGCTGTCCCGGCGGAACACAGAATAAATCTGAAGGAAAGTGAAAAGAAAGATTAGTACCTCGACCTTGCTAGAGAATTGAAAAAAGCTGTGGAACATGAAAGTAACGATTGTGCCAATTGTGATTGGTGCGTTAGGCACAGTAACAATAGGATTATTAAAGGGTCTGGAGGACTTGGAAGTTAGCGGACGAGTAGAGACTATCCAAACGACATCATTGCTTAGGACGGCCAGAATACTGAGACGAGTCCTGGAGACTTGAGGAGCGTCATTGTCACTCAAACTACAGTGAAAACCATCAGCTAATACTGATGTGAAAAACTCTAGAGGAATAAATAATAATGATAATAATAATAATAATAATGATAAATATTATTAAAAACGTTAAGACTATAAAAGAAATATTTACAAATAATAAAAAATATTTATGATGTTGATACTCACAATGCCCAATCTTCAGTGGGATCCTTGAAGTTTATTATTGAAGCTTCAAATTTGCTCATATGTATACAGCTAACGATCTACCAATTATATGCAAACATTCACAACACTCCATCATTTCTGTAACGAAAAGACATTTTGTACTTTTGTTTAAGATTGTGTTATGACAGCAGTTTGTAAGGATCATTTCTTCATAGGCAACTAGAAGTAACACACCTCAATTTATTATGGATATTGATGTTGGTCCTGGAACTTTATCTTAACATGAAGATTCCGTTTCAACCGTTTGTATATACAATTGGTAGAATATGAAGTGGGTTGTGATTTCTCGTCATACTTTCTTAAATGCTTGTTGCGTGCCGCTCATGTAGCTTAAAATTCATTTTGCTTTAAAATATATTTTTGTGATGCTGATTAACTAGCGCAGTGATCGATGTTTCCTGCTGTTTTGCCGATTGTTTTTATCAACAAAGCTGTCTATCGTAATAATCATTGTTATAAATTTAACTTTATTTTGTAAAGACTGTGTATATATTGCTCCATCTTCACAAATGATTGCCATGTCTTGATCCTTCAGCACCCTCTATATTTATGCTTTCTCTTCCACTGTCTTCACAAATTACTTTTTTACACTGCAGTAGTAGTCTTGCAAACCTTGAAGCAGAGATAACAGATGAAAGGCGTGATAACTTTATAAGTTTCTTGATTTGATTATTGCTTTTCTAGTCAGACAAAGACTTACTCACATAACTACCGATGACGCTAGTGTTATCGTCTTGCTTCAAAAGTGTGTCCTGTTCTCATCACCCATGAAATTTCTTGTAACTATCGTATCCAGTCTGAAATAGAAAAACACAATCGCAACAATCAAACATCCGAGCAGACTACTTAACTAGAGAGCCCAATAGTGTTGTCTAACTCAGCTGTCACCTTAGTTTTTCATGACTTTTATGGTTGTCCTCAATTTGTTTTTCCTCAACTCAGATCTTTTAAAAACTAGCTCATCCCAAATATGAATAGGATTATTCAGGGATTTGAGAATACATATATTTATATATAGTGCGATATTATTACATATTGAGAATATATTGAATATATATATATATATATATATATATATATATATATACCTATGTACATTCATACATATGTATTCATCTATGTATTTTAAATTATAGTATATTATTGTTCATTAGAGATTAGAATTAAACATAAGTAAAACTTATACAGTAAAAAGATTTTAAAGAGACAGTTTAAGATTTAAGAAGCAAAATGAATATAGCAAAATTCATATTTTTTCAATTCAATTCAGTTTGAATTTTCTTATTTGCTTTTTAATTTTTGTCCAATTACGAATAAAACATTGGGTCTTTTCAGTGACTTTCATTAAAACTCTTAATACATTAGTTTACACCGAAAGCTTTAATAGACATCACTATATATTCTTTTTACAAAACCGTATATAAGAGTCAGATAAAATCATAAATAGTGGTTTAATACATTTTGATATATTTCTTTTGCATAAAACACATACACGCATGCAGACATGCAAGCACACGCACACACACACACACACACACACACACACACACACACACATATATATATATATATATATATACGAGGAGCATTAAATAAGTTTTCCAGACTTTTTTTTTCATATGGGCACTTTTATTGATAGTACCCTTTAGTACCCTTCGAAGTAATCTCCTCCGGCTGCAGCGCACTTGTACCGTTTCAATAACATTTGGCAGGCTCCATGAAAGTCCTCTTGTGTGAGCCTGTCGATGATCTTCATCACAGCCCCTTTCATCTCCTCAATTGTCTCATAACGAAAGCCTCTGAGCTTAGTGAATAACCAAAAGTCACAGGGAGCAATGTATGGACTATAGGGAGAGTGAGCAACTGTCTTGATGCCTATCTTGGTAAAATAGTCTGTGACAAGGATGGAGTTGTGGACTGGTGCATTGTCCTGGTGGAAATGACCCTGATCCGATTTGAAGAAGGCTGGCCTCTTCCGACGGAATTTCTTCCTGAACTCCCTTAGAACTTTAACATAGTAATCCTAACCCTAACCCTTTGGCCAATCAACTGTGGTGTATTGACTTCCTTACTCCTCCCACACCTCTCATCATTCCTCAAAGATTCCCTGCCTTCCTTGAATCTCTTATACCACACAAGAACGGATGCTCGATTCATGCAAGATTGTCGAAAAGCAGTCTGAAGCATTCCATACGCTTCTGTTGTATTTTCCCCAAGTTTAAAACAGAATTTTACAGCATATCGTTCTTCTAAACTGTCCTCACGTCCAGATTGCATTTTTGAAATTCAACAGCTGTGACAATGAGGCTTTAGTAGGGTGTATTCCAGTAGCAGCTGTAGCTGTTCATTTGAAGCTGAAATAATAAAACTTGATCAGTCATCTCATAAGATGTATAGCAATAACATACTGAATTTGCAAGAGTCTACGACAATTTTAAATTCCTGAAAAAAAAGGCTGGAAACTTACTTCACCACGTATATGATATTCTGAATATTGCTCTGAATTTTTATGTATAAAGCAATGTAAAACTTTTATTCATTAAAACGCCTTTAGCGTTAAATTTGAATCATAAATATATACCAATGGGACCATTGGCATAATTGTTAGAATATTCAACTATGAGACCAGAATTTATACCTCTTTTGTAGACACTCAGAATTATAAGGTATGGATCAAAAGTAAGCGGGAAAAGAGTTGCTCCCTACCATAAACTTCTTGGTGGTAGTTAAGGAAAGGGAGCCTTCGAGTTGCCCTTCACTACGGTCCAATAACTTATATATATATATATATATATATATATATATATATAAGAAAAACCTTTACTCATATTTTTTGCAATAATATTTATTTCAGGACACCCTATATATTTTGAAATCTTAGATCTGCACCTTCAGACAAAGAAATAATGAGAAACTTCTAATGAAGATTTGGAAAATTTCATGGTTTTTTCTAAAACTTCATCAGAAATTTCTCATTATCTCTTTATGCATATCTAACATTTTTTTTAAAAAAAGCGTCCGCTGAAATAAATATCAGTTCAAAATTATGAATAAATTTTAGAGGTTTTTGTTTTATATGGAATTATTTGCTCTGTATTTCAGTTTTTCATTATTTTACACAGAGCTCTCTTTTTGATTTTTAATTACATAAATATTTAAGAATGAAAATCTTAAAATAGAGTCCTTCCCAGCATCTGCTAATGTGGCGTTGTATATATATATATATATATATATATATATATATATTCTCTTTGTGTAATCACTGTCAGTGGTTAAAAATGAACACCAGTAAAATCTTTACAGTAAAGGCTTGAAACCGTTTTAATGCAAAAGAGGAAGAGGGAATATCAAAATATATTTTTTGATTAACACAATTTGCACATGATCCATTTTTATAGCCATACTCCTCTTAGATTACCAATACAATGAACACACACACACACACATATATATATATATATATATATATATATGTGTGTGTGTGTGTGTGTGTGTGTGCTTACGTGTTTATCATTTTGTCTGTCTCTGTGATTCTGAGTGTTTGTGTGTAAATGTTTACGTGGTAATATATTTATACGATCTTTTAAAACATTTTATGTTATTTGTATGAATAGAATTCGAAACGAACACAATCCCATCTGAACAGTTGTCTCAGTCTACCAACCATGCACTATAGTAGTACTGGCTATAATCTGAAATTGATTTCTAAGAGACAAATCGATAGTGTTGATCGCTTCTTGACACTTTTGAGCAGTGTATTTGTCCAGGCCTCAGGGATTACACTAAAGCGTTGATATGGGACGACGATGTTAAAGCGGCGAAGAGGCGCTCCGGATACAAATTTCAACATATCGAGCCGAGAGCATAAACAGGAGCAACGGCTTATCTATGTTTATGTCCAATGTTTCTTATCCATAAAACGTTCGCAGAGGCACACGACTGTCCCCAATCACCGTTGGGAGTACATCACTAGCGCACACAGATTAGTGTTTTTTGTTGTTTTGCCAATGTTATCTAGCTTTCCAAAAGAAGCTTACAATAGTTTATTCATCTGATATGTATCATTTATCTTACAAAAAAAGAACATGATTCCTGCATCTCCACCAGAAAAAAAGCCGAATGTTTAAAGATTATCTTCTTCTTCGTCTTATTATTATTATTATAGTTTTTCACATCAGCATTACCCGGTGGTCTTTCACTGGAGTTTGAGTGATAGCAACTCTCCTAAAGTTTCCAGGACTCTTTTCAGTATTCTGGCCGTTCTCAATAATGCTGTAGTTTGAATGGTCTCCACTCGTCCGCCAACATCCCAGTCCTCCAGTCCCATTATTAATTCTTTAGTTACTGTACCAAAAGCACTATCACAATTGGTATAATTGTCACCATAATGTTCCGTAGTTTTTTTCAATTCCCTAGCAAAGTCGAGGTACTTATCCTTCTGTTTACGTTTATTATTATTATTATTATTATTATTATTATTATTATTATTATTTACTCCTCTAGAGTTTTTCACATCAGTATTAGCTGATGGTTTTTCACTGGAGTTTGAGTGACAGCATGTCTCCTCAAGTCTCCAGGACTCGTCTCAGTATTCTGGCCGTCCTCAGCAATGCTGTCGTTTGGATAGTCTCCACCCGTTCGCCAATTTCCAAGTCCTCCAGGCCCTTTAATAATCCTTTAGTTACTATGCCTAACGCACCAATCACAATTGGTACGATCGTTACTTTCATGTTCCACAGCTTTTTTATTTCTCTAGCAAGGTCGAGGTACTTATCCTTCTTTTCACTCTCCTTCAGATTTATTCTGTGGTCCGCCGGGACAGTAAAGTCGACAATTTTGCAGATTCTCGTTTTTTTGTTGATTATTATGAGGTCTGGTCTTCTGGCCGGGATTAAGGGATCTGTTTGTATGTTAAAGTCCCATAGGAGTTTATGCGAGTCATTTTCTAGGACAGGTGCCGGGTTGTGCATATACCATTTGTTTGTATGGTCGAATTGAAATTTCCTGCACATTTTCCAGTGGGTCACCTTGCTGACCCAGTCGTGTCTCGCCTTGTATTCCTTCTGTGCTAATTTGCTGCATTCGCTTATTATGTGATTGATCGTTTCGTCCCTGTCACCACATAGCCCACATTTACTGTTTTGTTGCGTCTTATCTATTCTCGCTTTGATATGATTCGTTCTTATGGCGTTGTCCTGTGCTGCTATTAGGTGGGATTCCGTTTCTCTCTTATGGTTTCCTCTTCTCAGTCTGGTCCAGGTTTTCTGATGTGAGATCTTGTTTATTACACGTTTAACGCGGCCATAGAGTTTTTTCCTTCCCATTTTTGTGTCCTACTTGTTGTCATTCTTTCGTTTATCGTGTTGTTCGTATCGTTTCTGATGTTTGTAATTAGTCCTCGTTCGTTTTTTTCTATGTCGTCTTCGAGCCGTTGTATGGATTCGTCAACGGTGTCTTCTATGCTAGCACGTCCTCTTCCTCCCTGTTTTCTAGATACATATAGTCTGTGAACGTCGTCTCTGGGGTGTAATGCTTTATGCATAGTTATTATTATTTACTCCTGTAGAGTTTTTCACATCAGTATTAGCTGATGGTTTTTCACTGAAGTTTGAGTGACAGCAAGTCGCCTCAAGTCTCCAGGACTCGTCTCAGTATTCTGGCCGTCCTCAGTAATGCTGTCGTTTGGATAGTCTCCACCGGTCCGCTAACTTCCCTTTAATAATTCTTTAGTTACTGTGCCTAACGCACCAATCACAATTGGCACAATCGTTACTTTCATGTTCCACAGTTTTTTCAATTCTCTAGCAAGGTCGAGGTACTTATCCTTCTTTTCACTTTCCTTCAGATTTATTATTTATTATGAGGTCTGGTCTGCTGGCCTGGATTAGGTGATCCGTTTGTATGTTAAAGTCCCATAGGAGTTTATGTGAGTCATTTTCTAGGACAGGCGCCGGGTTGTGCATATACCATTTGTTTGTATGATCGAATTGAAATTTCCTGTACATTTCCCAGTGGACTACCTTGTCGACCCAGTCGTGTCTCGCCTTGTATTCCTTCTGTGCTAACTTGCTGCATTCGCTTATAATGTGATTGATCGTTTCGTCTCTGTTACCACATAGCCTACAGCTGTAGTAGTTGTAATATTAGAAGTTTCTCCAGAACTGTAAGACTATTCTGACTATGCGAGTGCATTTCACCATTGTTGTGCTATGGGATGTCTTGATTTTTTCTCTGATCTCCAGTGTTTTCAGTATTTTTCACAGCTTCTTGGAGACATTTCTAAGGGCCCCAGCTACGATTTGTGTCACGTCCACTTTACTGTTTATCAGCTTTTACTGCTCCCCGACAAACCCCAAGTATTTGTCCAGATTTGCTTTTCTTCGCCTCCACTCTGTCGAGGCAACCATTAGTTGGAAATGGTATACGCATCTGTTGATTGTTTATGGGTGGCCATATGGTGTTTTGAACATTTTATTTGGTTCAAAAAGTAAACTTGAACTCAAAACGTGAAAAGAAACCATCAGTTAATTAAGGCCTTAAAGAAACCTTCTCTCTCTCCGTGAGTAACAGATATCTTGTAAATGAAAGAACATTTCTGTCTCGGAAAAGAACAGATGGATTTACGTCATTGTCAAAAATATTAGCGTAAAGTGAAACACGGTTTCCTTCAGTATTTGAAATTGGGTTTCTTTTTCTATTTCCTGGCACCATAAACGTCACTTCAACTTCAAAGTAGCTGTAATAGTAATTGTTGTTAAAAGCAAAACTTTATATCATTGTAAAGCACTTCATGTCAATAAGATATAGAGTAAATATCTTTCATTTCTTTTTAAAATCATTTATTTAAATGAAAACAAACTTAAAATAGTTCTTAAGTTGCTGTTCTATGTACAACGTATGTATAATGCTAAATTGCATCCAAACCGTATTTTCAACTTTATCCAAAATATAATGAAGCCTAAAAAATAAATTAAGAGCCCCCCAAACACCACACACACATTCTAAATTATCAAGTCATGCTGAGAATTCCCGACTTTCTCCCACCATCTATCCATATCAGCTATTGCTCCTGGCAGATCATCTAGACTATATTCCATGTCAGCAGAGAGTTGATGTATTGATATTTGTAATCCTTATTTTCGGCTAATACTGATGCGTTCATATGCAGGAGTCTATAAAAAATTCACTTATTAATTTGTCGTTACTTCTCCTGTAGTGCCTATTATGCCTTGTTCATTTTACTTCGATAATATGTGAGATGGAAGGTAAGTGACTATACAGCTACTGTTTTGTTGGGTGCTGAGTCCGGTATTTGTTCGAAGCTACCGGTATAAATATTCGGTTATCTCCATCTAGATTTTTTCCATAATTTTCTTTAAAATCCAGGTGGTGCATTCATACAGAAGTATTAACACATCCACAGTTTAGAAAAAATCTCGTTTTATTTTATTAGAGATCAGATTTCCCCTGTCTGTCAACGGGAATCGATTCATGTTGAGATCACTTTCATTAGATGAGTTTTGCTGCCAATGTATATTAACTGATCTACAAATTTCAGAGGTTTGCCATTTAGGGTGCAAGATTGTTCTCTCTTGTTTAAAACACATGAAATATATTTTATTTTCATTTATGTGGAAGCTAATACATCCTGCTGCTTGTTCCAGTCAATGCAACAAGGATTTGGCTTGAGCAGGTATATTTGAGAGAAGCACTAGATCATCTTCATAATCTGCATTTGTCATTGATTCCTGCTGATTTTTTTAAAATATGAAAATATTTTCTCTTAATTGATCTACTTACTTTTGTATAAAGTAATTTAGGCACATTATAAACATATGGATATAATGTATGTCCTTGAAAGACTTCATTGATAATGTCGAATGAATCGGTGTCACCATTTGGTGCTGAAAGTAAATGAAGTGAGCAAAAGGTTAACCACCACGAGTGCAAAACTGAATGCCAAGAGGAAAAATCTCAGAGATAAAAAGAATATTTCAGGAATATGCTTGGAAATACCCCTAAAAGCATTGATTAACCTACCGAAAATATCATTAATCGCCGATAAATTACCAAACTCGGACGGTTTACGGAGGAAGTACTTAACGCACGACTGAGAAAAACTAAAAGCAGAAATCCTGCAGGCTTTAAGGAAATATTTCCAGAAGTATAGACGACAAAGAAATTTGATGGCATACTTCTTCAATTATGCAATGCTTTGTATAAACGAAACACGGTAGAGAAATGAACAAAAGGCTGAATCTTCCCTTCCCCAAGAAAGGTGATCTCAGAATCTTTTAAAAACAACAGTGGCATAAAAAATTCTTGCAACAAATGATAAGGTTTATAATGACCAGCTTCTCAATCGTATACGACTTAGTATGGAGAAAATTCTGAGGGAACAATCGTAAGAGCTTTCAGAAAAAAATTGATCAACGTCAGAGATTCTGACTATCCGTAGAATTATCGAAGGAGTACGAGAAAAAAAAGTGCGACAACATTCTTTTTGTAGATTTGTCCAAGTATTTGATTCCATACACAGATAAAAGATGAAGTAAATATTACTTTCATATAGTCTCCAAAAAGAAACTCCGACCGATATAAGGATACATTATAAATATATAAAAGCAATGGTTCATTCACGTGAAGGACAAAGCAAATTCTATGACACATTTACACATATGCATGGACACACAGACAGACACACAGACACACACACACACTCACACACACACACACACACGAAGGAATGTAAACAAAGGCTGCTGCTGCTGTTTCTAAAAATAAAAATACCTTAAAATTCCCTTAGCCAATGTGGTCCACTTGGTGGACGAAAGGTCTGAATCACAGTCTAACGTAAAGTTGGACGGGTTTCGATCCCGGCTCCGAGCGTCCTGCGTGTCTAGCCACACTGAAGAGTTCTAATAGAACGAAACAGTCTGTCTGTGGATGACTATATATAGAGAGAGAGAAAGAGAGAGGGAAGAGAAAAAGAGACAGACTTTGTTATATCTATAAACAAAGTCTGTTCAGTATCATTCTTAGGGTATGCATATTTAAGTTAATATAGCGGTAACACAGAGTCAACAGTGCTGCTAACATTCAGAGATTGCGTAAGCGAAAAACAAGTTACCAACTGCCGTTTACTTTATATCTACGCTATTAAAACTTATTTAGTGAATTCAATTCTTACTAAATGCCAATATTTCATGCATACCTTTCTAAAGGTTTTTAGTCCTAAAGTCAATGTAATAGTGCAAATGGAGTTGGAGCTCACTACGATGTCGCAGATAAACAAGTTCACCATAACGCCACAAGGTATTATGGTTAGTGTTCTCGGCAAGTAGACCAGTATAAAAACGTCCGTTCTCACGGAGTTCCCTCGTACGTCTGACCTTCTTCCAAAACAAATCTAAACTGTGTAAATAACCGCATACATTGATATGCCTGTGAGACGAAGGAATGATTTAAAAGCAATTATATCATCTGACGCAAAATTTATTTTTTAACGAAATGAACTTTCGTGTCAATGCATCTAATTCAAAACATTTGATATTATCTCATTGATCGAATCCTATTCTATAACATTTTCATACATTCCAAATTGAATTAATTATATTTGCGTTGAGCAATTGTCTTGACTTCGCTTTAAAACGTTAATTTTTTTCCGTTATAATTGTCCAAATGAGTGACTTGAATGTGTTTTTGCTATTTTTAAATTATTTCAAATAATTTCGTAACATTTATCGGGTGCAATAGGTAACTGAGATAAAATTAGAATATAAAGAGAACGAAAGGTATCCTAGAGAAAATTATCAGTAGTTTTGCAAAAATATTACAAATGTTCAATTCACGTGTAGAGATTAAATTCATTCCATAAAACTATACTCAGTCGCATTGATGGTCATAATGCAACTTCAGAAGAAAACTCTTTTTTGAATAAGACGGTTCTGGTTTTATGTTGAATATTTCATATTCAATTTAAGAATACTTGTTTAATAAGATGGTTCTGGTTTATGTTAAACATTATATAATTCTACCTGAAAGTAATGACTCATAAATGAGAAACTTTTGGTGAGTGTATTTGTAAAAGATGACAAAAACATTTTCCAATTTGCAACTGTATTCTCTAAATCAAGAAAAAAACTCCTATTCGTTGGTGAGGGTTAGAATAGGGTGAATGCATCTGCTGCAGTGGGGTAAGACTTATCAAACATTGATTCCCTGGGTATTATACTAAATTGGGTCGGATAGATAGGCTACAGTTACCAGATTTCGGAAGTGTGAAGGACTCCTTCATTGCAATTACTCCCAAGTCCACCTTGACCCAAGGTGGTAGTAGCTCTTCCGGTCCCATTTACAGGTCAAATATATCTGTTTAAAAATTATTCGTATTGAAAAGGACAGGTAATGCGATACTCTTACTCCTGGGAATAAAATAATCCTAGATGGGTTGATATACTGTAAACTTTAATTAATCAATTTATTATTGAGTTCTTGGTTGTCAGTAGCTGTTTGTGGGTCTTCCGTTTGACAATATGCCAGACGTAGTCACAAATTAAGTCAGAAAATGTTGATGGACAAATTTTGGGGAGGATATAATCGTTAAAGTTCCAGCCGCTCTTACGGCCCATAAATCAAATGGAATTGAACAATATCCTATGGGAATACATACATCCTTATAAGGGTAGGACCTTGATATATGGCTTGATCATAATGTGTGTCACATCTATCTCGGCAGTTTCCTTAATTCAGAATGTCTATAAAAAGAAGTGGTTTAGAATCGCATGCTGATCATAGAAAGCGTGAACTTGAGCATTACTGTTGATACCACCTACTGTTCATTTTCTAATCGTGGTCAAAGTTGATATAGGATGCATTTATACAAGCATAACAGATCTTTTCATTTCCGACATCAGATTGAAAGCTCTTATGTTAATGCTCTCGGTACATTTGTAAAAGAAATATCAAAGTTTGGTATATAGTGAGTAATATTACTTTCAGGCCATCTTCAATTTATAGCACACAAAATCTTTTACATATTTAGAACATTTTGTAATCCCATAAAAACATTTTCATTTACAAGAAAGTAAAAGAAATCAGTTTTCAGAGTTACAATATAAAATGATGGAATAGCATTAAGAAATGAGGAGTGCACAATCAGAAGTAGGATAAGAAACGAAAAGAATTCACCTATAATGAAGAAAAAATCATAGTGAAAACAGAGAAAAGTAAATAAAAGCTGTTGAGTGAAAGAAAAGGTGGAAAGCCTATTACATATGCCGTTTTGTTGATAGTCTATTATAGCTAGTAGCTATTGTATTTTGCCGAAAGGAAAATTGCGAAAAGAAAACGCATAGGAGTGGAACTGATTCCATTTCCGTTGGCGACGTGTTTGCAAGTTGCCCCTACTGACCAGAGACGTATTATAGTACCTGAATCGATGGTGGTCTCCAGATAGACCGTGTGGAAGAGGGGAAGAGGATAGTTGGGAAAAAGATGTTCTGACTGATATGGTGGGAAGATGCAGGATATACATGGCATATTATCAAGCTGGAGGTATAGGGATAGCGGAAACTAGAAAGAAAATGGGGTTGAAAAGTAGAATAAAAATGAGTGAGATAGACAGGGATGTTATGAAGAAGAAGAAGAAGAAGAAGAAGAAGAAGAAGAAGAAGAAGAAGAAGAAGAAGAAGAAGATACTAAGTGGAGTACTGGAATTGTTTATTCCTCAAGTCTTACAACAGGAATTAGGCTGTGTCACACAAAGCCACTGACGCTTGTGTCGTTTCAGTTGCAAATAAATGAAGATGCTGTATTTCAGTCCATCTTGATTTGAGTTCAGAGTTCTCATTTTCCTAGAATCATTGACAATCAATGTTAGAGAGACAAGTATGCCCTATTTTATTGATTATTGGTTTCAATGAGAGATAGATTCGCCCATTTTCAAAGGACATTAGAGAAAAGTGAACAGATATTGCTTCAGTCAGAATTTGATTTCGGCTCACCGACTCCATTTTTCGTGACGTAACCCGTTACGTATCTTCACCTTAAAGACTTACTGTCCATTAATCTCTAGTTTCAACCAACATTAACGAGAAGAATGAACATACAAATTTTGGAAAAAAAATATTGCTAAAATTGGAGAAAACTCGAAAGAATTAGACGCAAGCTTTGCTACAAAGATTTATTCTATTAATCAATTATTTCATGACCATGAATTAAAATTCAGCCCATTTGTGATCGACTCATACACGACTATATACGGCATTTAAACGACAAATAATGTTGCGAACGTGTTATGACAATGCTGTAGATCATTGTGGTGGCAATAATAATCGACATATTCAAGAAAGACAGACAAAGATCAAACAGAGAAAAATAAAGAGAAAATATTTCTGGAAGGAAGAAATTGGCAAAGTCAAAATTGTGTTCATAAAAAATGAATATACAAATACAAAATGATGGAATTGGCAAGAAAAGATGGACAAGAAAGGAAGTGAGAAATATCATGTGCGAGAAAAAAAAAACAACTTCAAAATAGAATCATCAGATGTCTTTATGAAAAACAAATCGGAAAAAAAGGAAGACTGGTAAATTATTGGAAAAAATATGTCCTCGATAAAAGAATTGAAAATAATACACATTTTGGCCTGTGATATACAATAAAATGAAATTTAAAATAATAAAAAAAAACAGTGGTCTTTAATAAAAGATGATTCACTATCATCTTTCATAATATTGAAGTAAGGCATAGAGTATTTATATTACTATTTACTTCTTTCATTACTAGCTAAACATTCATCCTATGCACTCACGTATAGAACACATTATTATTATAATTATTTTTTCTTGTTGTTTTTGTTGTTATTATTATTTTCAAACCCGGCAGTAACTGATGGTTTTCATAGCAGTCTGTGTGATAGCAAGTCTCCTAAGTTCTTCAAGACTCTACTAAATATTCTGATTCAAGCATTGCTGGAGTCTGGATTGTCACAATTTTTCCTTGATACACTGATTTCTTCAGATTCCTTTCTTAGACATTATAGTTTTTTTGGCTTTCCTTTATTTTAACTCTATGATCTAGTGAAACGACAAAGCCTACTTGCCGACAAGTGTGTTTATTTTGGTTTACCACAATTAGCTCAAATATTTTGGCCGAGAATGTGATATCAGTATCTATGGGCTTATTTTCTTGGATAGTTTCTGATAGTGAAGCTCAAGTCTTGGAGTCTTACGCAATGTGGACTATATCTTCATTGCCATTACTCCAAGATCAACTCTGACCCGAGTGGTAGTACCGGTTAATATCCCATCTCTTGGACTACAGAACTGTTTAATCATTTACAAAACTTAAGCCATTTATGTTGAATAGAATTACTCGTGTTAAGTATCAATAGAAAAAACCGTTTAAATAAATTCAAATAAAACTATAAGATAGCAATAACTGAAACAATTTAACTGCGTGGAAATAAAACGATTAGTCTACGATAGCAATACTTAAACCCATCTGAGTGCAAACAAATGTTTCTGGCAAGTTAAAAAAATCTTATTAACTACAAACTATTCGTTTACAAATCCTCAATATTTAAAACATAAGCATTAAATGGATTTGGAATTATTTAACACTCAAGAGTTGATATGCCGTAAAACACAAACAACCAATAATCTCTTTCAATACTTGCAATTGTATTGGGTATTATTATTAGGTATCCTAGCTTTTACATAATTAGTTCTTTTGGCATTATTTTAGGCCACTGTGAATAATTGTTCTGTTTCTTTCTTTCTTTAGATTTCTTCTATCAACCATGTACAAGTCATCTGTTCAAAGTCTTTAGTGTGTTTTCTGAAATGTCCTCATAGTTTTTTTCCCTTCCATTTTGTTCTCATCATTTAGTAATTCCTATTTTCATCTCTGTCTTTGCTTTCTTTGCACTTTCCTATTATTGGATGCTTTGACTGGTCTCTCTTTTCTTGTCACACATGGTCTATTCACATCATCGCTCATGCCTTAAGCACTGTCATCAATTTTCTCGTTCTGTGCTCAATGTTTCTGAGTTTCTTTCTTTTCTAGTTCATGAAGGGATTGGAGTCTCATACCAGAGAAAATGCTGGGACATTTATTTCCTTTATGAATGAGTATTTACCTAACCTTTCCGCCACTGGCATACATTAACACAAACTCAATTTTTAAGCGGAGTATTTCTATACAAGCCTCCACCACAATAGAAGAATGTTTGTAGATACTCCAGTGGTTCACTTCTTAAAAGTTTAGATCATTTTAACAAATTTCTAGCTGGTTTGAGCTTTCCTTCTAGACAAGTTACGTATTAGAACTAAAAAAAATACTAGCATGTCCTACTATTTGCCTATACCTAGGAAGTAAAAGATGGATTCAAGCCTTTCACATGAAAGTAATAAAACGAATTCTCGGCTCGGATTTGAACTCGAGATACCGTCTTTAATGAAGTTCCTGCAGTAGAGGCTGGTCTCCAGTAGTTTCCTTATACTTTCTTTTTTACTTCTTGATTTTTCCTTTCTTTGTAATTGCTTGGTGGTAACTGCTTCTAATATAAGCAGCTATTTCTAGTTTTATTTTTTCTAAATGTTTTGGTATTTTTCCTGATTGTGTAGATGTATTCCTTCTGTTGTTTCTTTTTGAATTTTGAGCATCCGTATATATGAAAGTAGCTGAAGTTCTTATCTACACTGAGTGTAATGTCAGAATAGGATTACGGATATTGTAAGACTAAAATCAAATAGCCTATATTCTTTCTATTTATCTTATATTCGAAGTCATATGTTATATTTTGACCTTCGACCCGGCCCAAAAATACTATTCCAAGGTAATACACCGGAAGGAAGTGACACATTCCAACGGCCAGTAATCGAAAGAGATCACGTGGGCGGATTAAGGCTTATGATATGGGAAAAGGTGAAGGTCCCATTGTGCCATTACAGTCATGCACCGGAAGAGAGTAACCTCTGAACTGCATGACAGTTATTTCCGCTTGATGACGATTAAACATTCGATTTCAAAGATCCAGTAGGCGATCGTGTGGGCGTTGAGTTATTATTTAACTCAGTTGAGTTTGGGTCCCAGAGCAGTTGCCAGCAGACTTCCAGACAGTAGAGACCAGATGTGGTAGGGAAGGCCACACCCGACCGAGGGGGCACTCAGAAAACCCCCGATGGAGTTGCCAGCAGACTTCCAGAGAGTTAGAGACGAGATGTGGTAGGGAAGGCCACACCCGACCGAGGGGGCCCTCGGAAAACCCCCGATGGAGTGGACCCCCAGACCTCTGGTTGAGCATCTAAGAGAACAAGAAAGACACAACGTGACGGTCATAACAGTGGGGTTTAAAATATGAAGTTTATGTTCGGTCTCCAGCATCCTCTCACATGCAACCCTTCAACAACCCTTTCGAACCCTTGCAATAAAGTGAGAGGTGAATATTTTTCTAAAGAAGTCTTCATGCGTCTTCCTTCCTGCATCTTAATTCTTCTTGCGTCTTCCTTCCTTCATGCGTCTTAATTATGATGTCGTTGTGATGCTGAATGAACGTGTAAATAACTATATAACAATATATATTTAACAATCTGTGTTGTTGATTAAAAATAAAGCAATCAAAAGTTATAAACTGTAAATATTTGTATAAGATATAAATACACATAGTAAAAAATGGATTTGCCACTTGAATATTATATTAACTTATGTAGGTAATATTCTTTAGTGAATATTCTTGTTGAAAATACTCTTTATTCAACCAAGTATGATTTTTCGATTTAAACATTTCTTTGAATTGTTATCACTTAATACTAATTCTTTGAATGATTTAACATCTTTTTCATGAAAAAATATGAATAAACCTAATTAATAATTGAATATAAATAATCATCATAATAAATCAAATAGTTCTTCAATCTTTCTTTTAGAAATTTAATTTCTATCAAACTGTCGAATCTTGTAGTTGTATAGTTTTCAGTTGTTTTCTTGATATGAGTGACATTTCCCCCTCACCATCTTTAAATGATTCCAATACAAATGATTATATGTTTTAGTGCTTCAATATCAAATCTCATTCATAGACTGTTTTTTCCCATTAACTCCTTCTTGAATATAAAGCCTCAACCACACCACACATGTGATGGCGCTGCAGTCTCAGTGGCAGCCTTTTATGTGTTAACATTACTAGCACTAAACTTCTTAAATTTGAATTCGTAATATTTTCTCCTTCTTCACCGTTTTGTTTCCCTACAAGGCTACGTAGCCCATATTACCCTACTTGCTCATAGATGATCGTAGGGGAAGAGAAAAGATAGATTTTTGCCTTCATCAAAGGCGAAAATGGAAAATGGAAACAAACTCGGTCAAAATCGGAACTCAGCTTTCCGAGTGTATTTCCTTCGACAATAATAGTTCTACTGCGTTTGACTCCCGTTTTAAAGGACACTTATAGAAACTCCTTTCAATTTTTGATATATATCAAAAGTTGGAAATATTATTGATCCACACAGAAGTTTTTTTCACTTGGAAAGGGTTTTTTCTTTTAAATATTGAACATGTTCAATAAACTTTCTCCAGTTTATCAAAATATTCCCGTTGTCTGCATCCTGACTTATATTTGAGAAATCATAAAAATCATTAAAAAAACAAATTCCATTTTTTCCTCAAATGATATTGATTTTATTATAGTATACAAGAGTCTGTTTTCTTTTCAATTATCTTAATCCTGTTAAAGATTTATCTTATGTACTAATTGTTTTCCTTTGGGGGGGTCTTTGTTTTACGGTATATCAACTCTTCTTGGTTAATTAATACCAAAATTATCTTTGTAGAAGGATAGCTACGGTACTATTCAACCCGTCGTTGGCAGAACATAGATATTCATACCTTATCCATAGATATTTGTCCAAAAGAGACTGTAATGATGTGACTATAGTTCGAACGCGCTTACAACGATATCGCTGCCTTGTTCGTTTTCCATTACGATAGGGGGACTCCCTTATCTTTTATTCTAAGTAATCCACTCTGCTTTTGATTAGAGCTCTGTTTGTTTACCAAACAACAGGGTAATTTTATTATTTATGATTTACAATCAAATGTTATTTACAAAGTAATAAAGAAATACCGATAAATTGCTGGTATATTCAGGGAAATGTTTATAAAGTTTGAGTACGTGGCCTATACGACAGCATTTCCGAAAAGAAACGCTAATTCGTTGCTTGATAAATCACATTTATTCACCCACATGTCTGTGGGAAAACAAAACATACACTTGATAAGTTTTTCAACCTCATCTTCTCGTCACTATTTTAATCCCATTGAAGTCGTTGCCCTGTCGGATGGGGGAGGTGTAGAATGCACCAAATGCACCTCGGCAGAGGGGTAAGGCCTCCCATGGGTGTCCTGGATATGATGCTAAACAATCGGATGGTAATGTTCCAGTGATGCTGGAGCTTTGGGGAATGCGGAGTACTCCTTCATTACCATTGCTCCCAGGTCCACTGTGGCCCAGAATGGTAGCACCGATAGGGTCCTATCTATGGGTTAAATACAACTAATCTGCATACTAATGCTAAACTGAATTGTTTGAATTAGAACTGTTTGAATAGACTGAATAGCTTTAAATAGAAATGTTTTTGACAATTAAACAGTACTTACATTTAAACTGCTTGCTTATGCTAAACTTAACTGTTTGAAATTGAACTGTTTTTGGCATTGAAACTCTACTTACACTAAACTAAATTGTTTACTATAGAACGGTTTTGAGGCTTAACTGTGAGTAAACAAAATCTGCACTTGTACGAAACTGAATAAGCTGAATTAGAATGGTTTGACTAAAGTGAATAGCTTGAAATAGAAAGGTTTTTGACAATTAAACGGTGTACTCATGCTAAACTGAATTGTTGGAAATAGAACTAGTTTCATGAAAATGAATTTGAGGTTAAATAACAACAAATGTTCATATGCTTTAAAACCTAAACAACCAACCAACAACCGTTTAAGTCGACTTATTCTCGTTCAAATTTGTTGTTGTTGTTGAATTTACTTTTGATAAAGTATAAACTAATTTGCCAGAGTCTTTCTTTCTGCTGAATGAGTTTTATATATTCTCACATTATTTTAATAAACCACCATGAACGGAAAGGTTTATTTTATTGTCGACCTTCTGTGTTATGTCCTTCGTAGGTAATATAAATGATTTTACTTTTTGTCGAGATTTCAATTAGTTTCAATGCTAATAAAGTTTTTGCAATTATTTACCCTAAAAAAATGTAATTGTATTTCATATAATACTCTTACAACTGTTGATCAATTTCTCTCCCTTGGTTTCATCCAGAATCATTTATCTCGTATATTATCAGAAAGATGAACGCAAGAAAAATTAATCTTATAATTAATCATAATAGATTTATTAAAAGAATAACCCTGTCATTTGGTAAAAGGGGAAAAATCAAATGGGAAAAACCAACCTGACACATCTTTGAATGACTACATCATTTCTCATATAATGCTATATATATATATATATATATATATATATATATATATATATATATATATATATACGTAAAGTTGGACGGGCTTCGATCCCAGCTTCGAGCGTCCTGCGTGTCTAGCCACACTGAAGAATTCTGATAGAACGAAACAGTCTGTCTGAGGATGACTATATATATATATATATATATATATATATATATATATATATATATATATATACTGACTAAATATACACAGAAAAAGCTAGATGGTGACTGCACAATAATGTTATGACCTATATTAACTAAACCCTGGAAGCAACAACCCACGAAACAACTGCTGCATGCACACTTTCCTCCTATCTCTAAAACCACCAGAATAAGATGATCAAGGCATGCGAGACACATTCGCCAATGGACCCTTTTATATGGATGTGCCAGAACGTACCTACAACAGCTCTGTGCAGACCCAGGATTTAGTCCTGAAGACCTGCTTGGGTCGATAGATAATAGGGACAAATGGAGAGAGAGAGAGAGAGAGAGAGAGAGAGAGAGAGAGAGAGAGAGAGAGAGAGAGGGTCAGGGAAATCCGTGCAAGCAGCACGACTTGATGATGACAATCGCACACACACACACACACACACACACACACACACACACACACACACACACACACACACATACATGTATACATATATATATATATATATATATATATATACAATTAAAATAAATGTTGATTGAATGAAAGTAAGAATATCTATATAAAAGTACGTTCGTAGGACAGGTATGGAACCGAAAATATTTAAATATGTTCTCGTTAAGTCCGCTAATAAGAGTTCCATGTCTAATACACACACGGCAATAGGAGAAAAATAGCGTGGCAACCATTATCTAATGTAGAAGAACTTGGCACGTCGCATGATGTATTTGCTCCTAACAAATTAAAAAAACAGATAGTATTTCTTTATTTTTACCATTCGAACAGTGCAAACTACGTAGAAATATTTAGAAAATTACACCAATCACGTGATAAATGACACATAAAGCATGATAAATTTGTATTTATGCAGCGATGCTCTATTAAGAATTTGATTAAAGTTTGTAGACGACAAATTTATATTTGTTAATTGACTTTTCTTATTTACAAACAAAAATACGTCTAGATTTAATGAGTGTAGCTTCTGTGCACATTTTTGGATGAAGAGTTTTTGAATAATCCTCCTCCCATAAACTGACTTACATTTATAGTTTATTTCCCTGATCCGATAATAGTCAGACATTTCCCGTCTTTGATCAAAAAATTAAGCAAAAAATAAACATTTGTTCCTATTCCTCTAACAGTTTATTCAGAATCGATCAAAGAGATTAAGCAGAGTTATTTTTATTTGAAAGTGTTGCCAAACTATTAAGTAAATGTGGCCATCCCAATATAAAATCAGTAATAGTCCATCCAGGCTTAAGCAATAAAATAATATTTAGTGCTGGTTTAAATATTTATGAATTGTAATGTCTTTCTAGTAATATTTGTAAAGGTTATACAACATGTCGGGTATAAATATTGAAGTATAATGTCTTTTTCACGACTGGCTCTCGGTATATATACATTGTTTATTCCCTTTTATCATACATTTTTAGATGAAATATATTTTTATTCGATATAATGATTAAAAGGTAGAACAAACCAATAGAGTATTAGAAACTATTAGAGTTTGATATAGAAAATGCACCGAAATATTTGCTTGTCAAGCAAAGAAAAAACATATTTTACAAGATAATACTTCATCGAAAAAATTCATCTTCGCTATTCTTTAATATGTGTAAGTATGGTTAGTGCGAAAAAAACTTTGTAATGATTTTTTTCTGAAATATGCACCTTCATACACATCACACAAACTTCCGTAAAATTCATTTTTTTTTTAATTCGCAGTTACTAAAAATTTGATGAAAGACGTTTGCACACCCAAAGGGAACTCTGTTTTATTTGCCACCATTTTCAATTGGCTCAAAAATATTCTTGTGAGACGAAAATAATTTTTGTGATAAACCAATACCAACCAATTTTTAGATTTATGGAAGAAAATTCTACGATAAAATGAATTTAATCTTTTTAAAATGACTTGCATTGTTTTTTGAATGACTTTTGTGTGTGTATGCATGTATATATATATATATATATATATATATATATATATATATATATATATATATATATATATATATATTTCATCGTATTGTATTAATTTAGGGGACTATTGCAATGCAAAATAATAATTATTTGTTTCAAATTAATTTCAAAGAAAACTTCATCGTCAGAGACTTTTTCTTTAAAATAAACACAATATTGGATGTTCAAATTTTTGGTATATTATACACTAGGTGTCACGTGGGGTACTATTGTGAGGGTGAAACTTATCTATCAATAAAGCCTCCTTAGTTGTGAGGTTACCATCATTACGTACTATTGCTTCTGTAATATTGTTTATTATTATCATTATTTTTGCATTTAATTTAATGTTTATGGAATGAGGATTCACGTGTGTTGAGCTGTTCTTTAATTCTGACGTGGAAGGGTCTGATTGTACTTACTATATATTAATTATGGTATTTAAAGTAAATTAAACGATAAATAGTGTAAGTTTTTTGGCATATATTTGGATGTGCTTGACTATGACAGCAACGTTGTTGTGAGTGAGGGAGTTCAAATTCAAGTTGCTATCATATTTACTTTCGGATTAACACTTGGGAAATGTATGAACTGCCTTATCTGCACCCCCACCACATTTTAAGATGACCGGCTCATTGGCTTAGTGGGTAGAGTGTTCGCCAATGGGCCGGGAGACTGGGGTTCAATCCCAGGTCGGGTCATACCAAAGACTTTAAAAATGGTACTTGATGCCACTGCTTAACACACAATATTATAAGGTACGTAGCAAAGGTAACGTGGAATAGTCTAGGGAAAGTAGTAGCGCTCTCCCCTACATCTCGGTGTCGTAGCTATTGAAAAAGGAGCCTTCAGGTCGCCCTCGACTACGGTCGCCAACTTTACTTATTTACTTTTTGGACAGTTGGCTTGAGTGCATGTTTTGACAGTATAGTTATTTGTCTACGTTAGGTATTGACGTAGTGAGGAATTGCACTGGGCCATTTTTATATCTAGCACTTCCTTGTAAATAACCCTACGTATTTCTTCGGTCACAATTTCCCTAAATGTGGTAGTTTCAGGAAACAGGTGTTAGAGAGTGTGCAGGGGTTTCAATGATCTATTTTTATTTAGATGTCGTGTGATTGATGTTGGATAATCATTGTTTCTGAAGGCGTTTATAAAGAGTGTGGTGCATGTAATTTTGTCTTTTTCTTCGCTGTATCTATTGTTAATTCGTTACATTTCATTTCTACAATAAATTTAAATAATTTTTGGTATGCTTCAAGCAAATTAGAATATATATATATATATATATATATACGTGTGTGTGTGTGTGTGTGTTTCAATCTCATTTTTCTAATAAACTATGTTTGTTAGGTTTTCTTCGTGTCAAATATTGACGGTACTGACCGAAGAAGTGAGAATGCGTGGAAAAGGGATCTTGTGATTTTATTTTTTAGGGAAATTATCGGCGTCAATATGTCGTACTTTTGTGCTCGGAGTAACAGTTAGTTGCGAGATATTAGACATTAACATTACTTTCTCTACCAATAAGAGATCATCATTGCGTAAGCTACTATGTCTCAAATCATTATATTACTGGCTTCGAAAACCCAGTTATCGAAACTGTAACAGTTCAATATAGAAGGATGTATAATCTTTCAGAACATTGAATAGATAAATCGGGAGAAAATAGTTGGTGCTGCAGTTCTACATTAAGTACACGAGCAATCACTGATCGTTACACAGCCTTTTTGCAACTATGTCTTTATCAATATATTAAGCCCAGTCTGTTGGGGCCGTAGAATACACCAAGTGCCATTCCACAGAGGGGTAAAATCCCCCACCCAACGAGTGGCTTGGATATGACATTAAACAATCTAAGGTTGATGTTCCAGTGATGCTGGATCTTTGAGGAATGTGGAATACACTTTCATTGCCATCGCTCCCATGTCTACTCTGGCCCGTAGTGGTAGCATCTGATAGGATCCTGTCTATGGATTAAATAGAACTAAGCTGTTTACCTATGCAAAACTCAATTGCTTGAAATAGAAGTGTTTTGACGTTAAAACTGTGTACTTATACTTAACTGAATTGTTTGAAACAGAACTGTTTTGTATATTGAAACTGTGTCTTTATGCTAAATTGAACTGTTTTTATTATTATGGTAAACTGAATGGTTTGAAATAAAACTTTTTTGATATTGAAACTGTGCGTCAACAAAACAACTATACTTATACTAAATTGAATTATTTGAAATAGAACTTTTTGACATTTAAACTATGTACTAATGCTAAACTGAATCGTTTGAAACAGAACTGTTTTGACATTGAAACTGTGTCCTTATGCTCAGTAGAACTATTTTTAGCATTGAACCTGACTTATGCTAAACTGAATTGTTTGAAATAAACTGTTGATATTCAAACTGTGCGTAAACAAAAAATATACTTATACTAAACTGAGGTGTTAGATATAGAACTGTTTTTGGACAATTATGTATTCATAATTTTTATTTGGTGAAGCATAAATCTTCTCAGTTGTATTTTCATTAATACTGAGTTTATAAGTAGCTTCCCACATGTCAGTATGAATATTAATGACCGACAAAGCAATTCAATGATTAGTTCTAATTTTTTTTTTAATTAACATATGTGAATAAGCAAACATTGTGCAAGATTTTTTTTTATTCTTTCTTTTTTTCTCCCATTCTCCCGTATAAATCTGAGTGATTATTTTTATATTCAGAATTAAAATTGATTTCCTGTTTTTTTGGGGTTTTTTTTTAAGCATACACAAACTTTTTAGATACCTTGTATTTAAACTATTTTGTATTGTCCATAACCGTGAGAATAGAATCAAAAGACAAGAAAATGTTCTTTGAAAATCTTTAGATGAGTGACTTAAATGCTTTAACTCATCGCGGGGAACTTTTGAAGTTAACATATATTGCCAGGTTGGCATCTGTGAATGCGTTCTCTTGCATTTCCCTAGTTGCAAACAACTGAAATTTCGGATGAAATTCACCTCTGATAAGTCTGTAAGATTTGTACTCAAAACCACATCACCATTATGATACAAAGAAACCTATACTCACTTGAGGCTAGCAAAGGATACGAATGTTCAAAATGGTAATCCGTCGTGTCTTTCAGTGACAACTATTAATATAGTAACACAAAATTTACATGTTCTTCATTTTTATCCATTTTAACATTGCTTTCTTAAAAAAATAATTCGTAAATAATTTTTCATTGCTCCTCTCTATTTGGTATTCTTTTCTCCCTTTTTACTTTTTTCTATTGTTCTTCTTTTATCTTATACATTAGTAACAAAATTATCAATGAAAGAAAGATATTTCAAAAGTGTGCAACACAATGGCATATCCGTTAGATCTAAACGTGCTTCCGCCTGAATGTCTAGAAAGAAAGACTAATCTAAATATAAGCAAATAAATATATGTCGTATATGATTTATGAATCTTTACTGAACTCCTATCCCAACGTTAATTTTTAGTATTTTTTTAAATTCGACTCATCTTTTACCCCCAGTCACGTTTTCCTCTTATTAGAATTCCTAAAGGTGTTTTCTTCGATTACCTACAGGAAGTCGGTTTATCAGAAACGAGTAAAAGGGTTTCGATGTTGCCCTCATGCTATCAATTCATGTATTGCCTTCTTTTCAATCTATCATTATTATCTATATATTTACTAGATTGTAACTACTTAACTACCTACCTACCCACCACCGTTTCTGACGTCTGGCATATTTGATGAAAAGAAAGAGATAAATTGATTAATCTACATCTTAGTACCCTTTTAACAAACTTACCCAAATTCTTCATCAGGCTTTGGCTAACGTCATTCTAAAGAAAAATGGATAAATAGACTAATTTATATATCCATACCGTATAATTACTATCTTCGTCTTCTGGATCTAGCGTTAGTCAAGACAATGAGAACGAAATATGTAGATGAATCTACATATAAATCCTGCTGTAACGATCTACTCCCCTTCGTCCAAAGTATTTGACGTTTATCATGCTAAAGTATTTGTTAATATATATATAGATATATAAAGCAATCTATATATTCATAATATTATAACTCCCTAGCTAACAGAACCCTCGGTAATTGTCACACGTCATGTTAAAGTTCGAAAATGAACATAATAGCACGACTAGAGTTCGATCTCACTTACATCGAGGCTGCAGTTCAGTACTTTAACCATTATGCCACTTTGATTTCCTCGTACTAAGAGAAGAAATAATAGATTGCTAAAGTGAAATCAAAAATACAAATATTTTTCCCAAAGCTCCTTCGTTGTTTTACAGTATTTCACAAAGTTAGCTTTTTTCATTGGTCCATTTCTATTTAACAACATGCACACTCATAGACAGATAGATAGATATATCCAACATTTTCTAATAACTCCAGGAAAGCAACATTTTCCAATTTTATACAAGGTAAATATTTCAGGATTACCATTATTATCATCCTCATCATCAAGTCGTGGTGATATCTCAAAGGTCCCAGACACTCCCTTGCCATTCGTCACTATCGTTTGCTGATCCTCTAGGCTGAGCTGTTGGATGTAAATAATTGCTAGTCAGCCAACTCTGTCGCGTCCATGTGTAGGTGGTTATAAAAGAACATAATTTATGAACTCATTTTACTTCACAAGCAGAGCTAAGCATGTCTTGTTCGTCTTACTTGGATAGTTTGTGAGATGGGAAGTATGTAGCAGTACAGCTGCTGTTTTGTGGAATGCTGAATTTGTGATTCGTTCATAGCAGCAGGTAGCGTTCTGGTGAAGGTACCATACATTTTTCTACATGCTTATTTCAGCGTTCAGATGGTGCATATATATAATAGTATAGTCTCAGACACTGCTTAAAAAAACGTTTTATTTTATCAGAGAGATTAGATATCCATAAGACCGTTAACCTATTGACAGAATTTCACTTCTTCCTTATAACTACGTTGTCATTGCTTTCAGTAGGTGAAATATTGGTGCCGAGGTAGGTGAACTGTTCTACTAATTTTAATGGTTTCCCACTTAAAGTGGAGATGGCTCTTACTTAACATATCCTGTTTTATTTGCATTCACGTAGAAGGCAATGCTCCTTCTACAAGACTCAGGCTAATCTGCAGGGTTGGACGTGGGAAGGTGAATTTGCAAGAACTGTAGTCTGCCTCTATTAATGTTTCTGCGGAATATCATCTGATTTTTATCTTCTTTAAGTGTGTAACCAGTTTCTTACTTGTTTGCAGTTGGTAACCTAGACAGATTATGAACATATATGATCAAATGAATCTCCGACGAATAGTCAGAATTTTTGATATTATGGATAGATTCCTCTGAAAGTCGTTCTGATTTATACCAACAATTTTCTCAACTTCAGGTTGGATACGAGTGAGAAACTGGTATGATCTGTTTCTCACTCGCAACTCGTATTTATTTTTTCATAAGCTGTAGCAGCTATCGTAGAAAGAATTATGCTTCCGTATTTTTTTGTGAATCCTAGTTTGCCTTTCTTGGAGAAGGGAAGATGCAGACTTTCGTACATTCCTCTATCGAGTTTTGCTTACACACGGCATCTCAAAAAAAAGGAGTATGTCGCTAAATTTTCTTGTCAACCCTATTTCTGGGGGTTTATTCGACTAGGACTGCAACTTTTGTACTTTTTATTTTTTCATTACTGCATCAAATTCTTCCTCCGTAAACTGTCCTATTTTGATGTTTATTAATTATTTTTTGGTAAGTTAATCAGTGATTTCAGGAGGGTTTTGAAGCAGATACTTGAAATGTTACCCCACTTCTTGACTATCCGCTTTTACTTTTGCTCTCAAGGTGCTTTTTCTTCCGCTCATTTCATTTACAGTTTCTAATACCATTCGTCATTTTCTCTCTTTTACTGAATTTCTTATTTTATTGATTTTGTCTTGAGTGTAGTACTGTTGAATTTTTCATATGTTTTATTTTTCTCTGGGTTTTCTCAAGTTTCTACGCTTAGGCTTTTGTTGGATATCTTTATTAAGTAAGATATTTTTCATGTTATTTCGTGTTCTCTGACTGCTATTGACTCCCAGAGAATACATTTGACCCTTGATTTTCTTGGTATGAACTCAGCTGTTGCTTCTATATGGGGTGTAACAAAGTGTTTAAGTTCGTCGTACGGATTATGTCTTTCGGATGTTTCCTGAAGAGTATCAATGTTTCTTACAGAAATCCTATATTAATTGGCAAGTGTGAACCAGTCATATAGTGAAACTTTATCTGATTGTTTCTTATTTCTGCGTGGATTCAGGCGATTTTTTGTGGAGATGATTCTATAATCGGGAGAGACTCCTTGAAATTATATATATATATATATTACAGTTCAACGCGCTAATCATCCATTTCTTCGTTATAGATATACACTGTAGCTATACTTTAGAGTTATTTGGACCAGTGTAAATACATAATTTTCCATTCCTATTTTGGAAGTAAATGTTTTGAAAGTTGTACAATAGATTTTTATTCCACATGATTATACAAAAAAGAAAAAAAAGAAAAACCTTAATTTCCTAATTCAAATTTCTTTTGCGAACTTATTTATTATATATCTATATATCTATATATATATATATATATATGTGTGTGTGTGTGTGTGTGTGTGTGTGTGCGTTTCTATATATATATATATATATATACCCTTATTATTACTATTATCCTGTACGTTTTGTTTTGAAATGGTCATTATATTGATTGGGATTCTCGGTATTTGTGCAGCATTTTTCTGTGTATCTCAAAGCTTCTGATGTTATTTACAAAATTAGGAAAATGGAAGGACATGAAAGGTTACCTAAAACTAAGTTAAGCTTCTTTTTTTTTTAAATCATATCTATTGAAAAAGAAATTGGAAATGGATAGAAACTAGTTGCTATTTGTGATGATTTAAAATATTTGGTAGAATCAACAAAATTTGAATTTAGATTTTAAAGAATAATAAATGTAGCCATTGTATAATATACAGAGTTACAAAAACAAAGATAAGCCCTCGATGAAATATTCTAAAATTTAGTTTTAGACTGGCATACAATACATGCTGTTTCTGAGTGGTCACTCCTATTAGAAATAAACAAAGTCTTTGCAACTGAATATCGCTAAGGAACAATGATTGCACAGTGACTTTAACGTGAGTCATGAATCGTCTGTAGATTAAAAATATTTGATCTCCAAAATTCATTGCAGTTTTACTACAACATTATTTAATTTTTGCATAGCCATAAAAAGACAATGTTTACATCACCATAACCTATAAAAATGACTTCTTACTTTACTCTACCTTCTAAATCATCAGGATATAATGTAACTATTTTGTCTTCATGTCTTTGGCTGTGTGAGTTAAAAGTAAAAAGAAAAGTATATGTATTAAGCTTTACAACCAGAATAAATGAGTTTAGCCAATTAATCATACTGAAAAACAACACAGAAGACAACAAAAATAGAAGAAAAAATGGAAAATTGAGAAATGACACATAAAATGATGTAAGAAAATAGAATAGAAAATAATATAAAAATGCCTATAAAACACAATGAACGAAATAAACTCAAAAAACAATGTAATAAATAACAGTAAAAACATTACAACAAATACACGAGTCAATATTGTAAATACACAAGATAATAAATCATACCTGTGGAAATTCAATAAACATCTACAAGAGGCGGTGAAATAAAAGCATTGAAAGAATATCTAGAAGAATACAAAGTATGTTCCGTAGGTCATAGAAGTTGCAGACTTAAATCACTTAGGATATTTAACGGGTTTCTGTTAAATGCACAGTACTGTAAAACCTGCCTCTGGTTGAATTTGCATCAGTTAAAACATGACTCTAGTAAGCTATAAAATCTTGCATCAAAGTAACTAGATACTTACTATTTTAAGATCAAATTATTAGATAATTTTATTTTCTTGTAGTTTCCATGGGAATGTTCCCGTCTACAAAAAAGGTTTTTATTACTGCTTGAAACAGTGTTGGATAGCTGCTATCTTCGGTCAGTTTGTCATGACCGGTTGTTTGTGCTTTACATTTATGAATAAGCCAGCACAGAGCTGAAATTTAATTTTAAGGAATAGGAAATAGTCACGAGAACTCAAAGTAAGCAAAGTAAGTAGGATAACTATTTTTTTATGAAGAAAATAATAAGACTAATATTTTTTTCTGGATGGTTATGTTGTCTGAAAATAATCTGATGAACGTCAATTCATTTCCAATTATTCTCTCCATCAAATATCGATCAAGTCTGACGAAAGTCTTTATTTTCGTCATATTTTCCTAAGTTCGTAAAGTGACCGGTTGATCAAAGCAGTGTTCATCTTCTCTACTCTCCTATCCAACAAAAAATGACCTGTATCATGAAACAGATATGACTAGGTTTTCAAAAGACTATGTTTACGTGTTAAATGTTTCAGTCGAATTGTCTTGATGTTAATCACAGAAATTGATTCATTTTACAGACGCACTTAACCTAAAATTCCTAGGTAACTCAGATTACAATGATATTTGTGAGACAGATATGATCGGGATTTTTTAAACGTATTAAAGGTCAATGTGGAAAAGTTAATTTTCAAATAGGATTGTCACTCAGGAAAATAATGTATATAATCTCCGGATATTCAAGGACGACTTTAACTTTAAAAGTGAAACATATTTACTGTCGTTGGTATGGTATTAAATTATATCGGGTAGTGATTTTAATTTCTAGATTTCTGAGTGTGGAGTCACGTGTTGTCATTACTTCCAGATCCACTCTATTTAAGATAGGCAGTACTTGCTAGGATTCCATCTATGAGTCAAATATACCAGCTTAAAATTAGTCCTTATTAGATTGGAATACTTGAAACCATATATCTGTGTGCAAACAGATTATAATTACTGTTATTTGAATCCTCATGAGTTTTTGGCACAAGAAATAACAGGTAGTTTCCATTGGAGTCCAAGTGACCACAAGTCTCCCCTGTCCTTTCCTATATATACTTGCCGATTTCAGCAGTACAGTGAGTCTGGACAGTATCATTTCTTTTTCGGATTTTTTGTTCCCTCCTTTATTCTTCGATGTTCTTTAGATTGTTCTGAGTGCTCCGAATATGACTGTTATTACGTACATTTTTAAAGTTTCTTATTAAGGTCCTGATATTTATGGAGTTTTTCGCTTTCGTTTATTTTAATTCTGAGATCTACAGTCTTATAGCTGACACCCACTTTTGTCTGGTTTATTACAACTTGGACTCGTCTTCAAGCTGGGAATGCGTCATCTGCAATTATCTTAGGATTCCACGGAATTTTGTTGGTCTTATTTTCAAGATCAGACTCTATGGTATGATTTATAGATATGGTCTTATTTTAATCACCTGCAGTCAGTGTATTTCTTTTCTTTCTCGTCTTATCCATTCTGTTACACTTATTGTGAATTTTACCGCATTCGCTTTCTCTCTCTCTCTCTCTCTCTCTCTCTCTCTCTCTCTCTCTCTCTCTCTCTCTCTCTCCCCATAATGAACATGTGCTATCCTCTTAGCTCCCATCTATTTTAACGTTTACATATTTCTTATAGCGTTCTCTTATGCAGCTATTAATAATGATTCCGTTTCTCTTTGTAGGTCTTCTCTTCGAAGCCATTTTGTGCGCAATGTCCTAACTTTTTCTTTTGAAGTGTCCATATAGTCGTTTACTACCTATTTTTCTTATCTCGATTAAGTAATTCTTGTTTTTTTTTCTTTTTATCCTTGTGTTCGTGTATTTATTCAATTATAGGATACTGTGATTAAACCTTTGTTACTCTTGGCTGTATATTCTTCAAACCCTTGTTTTCCAGCGTCCACGCATTCATCAGTTCAAGCCATTCGTCTACAGCCTTCTTTTGGTCTTACATATAGCCTGTCTACATCGTCATTTGGATATAAAATCATTTTGCCTTGCAATCAGTTCTTTCTCTAATTGTAAAACCAGTAATTTAGGGTCCCTCCTTACCAAATTAATACTCAAAGAATGAGTCATGCTAATAAATATTAATAACAATAAATGAAACAAGAACAAATTTAATAAAGTCTAAAAGACATATATAAAAATTAGTATACTTTTATCTTCCTTTTTACGAATTGACTTTATTTATGCGAAATAAAATTCATTTCCAATAAATCTATCCTCATTGGAAAATTTGCTAACTTATTTTTATATTTTTCTCATAGAAATACGTGTGTGCCACTTTAATGCGTGAATATATTTCGTATAAGACGAATGGTAGTTTAATCTTCTTAAATACTCTTTTTGTGACCTCAATAACATTCCACTATTCCCTTCTCCGTTTGAAACAATTTGTATGTCCGATTTAAAAGTGCATCAGCTTTCTCGGCTCGTTCTCCTTAATCTTATCCATGATAGCCAGATGAAGCTAAATCAGGATTATTGTAAAGCTGATAGACGAGGATTATAATTAAGAAAGAAAGATCTAAAGGGAAAATACTATATCAAATTATTAGGAAAATCTACACGAGACATGACGTACTCGGAATGTCACGTATTTTTGGACGGTTTATGAAATCATGATTTTTTTTCTACTTTTTGCCCTGTTAGTTGTTAACTTCTTTTGATTTCATTATACGCGTGGTGAAAATTTTCTGATAATTTTGCTTGATAAAGATAGACCTCCAGAACCAAATCAGTAAAGTCATAAACAAAATTTTATTTTCGATTCACTCATTGAATTATACTCGAAAACCGAGATAAGCAATGGGAAAATGAACGAAAAAAAGTCTGTTAATATCACGACACAGACGAGGAAAGGGCAGAAAGTTTTTAGAATATGGGGAAAGGTTAAAAAGAAGTTGAGACGACTTGTCGCCTCAAGAGCGTTGGTTCAGATGTAGTACAATGATGTGAACAATCTATAATGCAATAGTTGTTGAAGATGACAGCTACAATCCAACAATAAAATTCGGCAAGGGAAATTTCTTGTAAAATTCTATATTGAAAACCCATGAATGTGAGATAATAATTACAAGCAGTCAAATATGTATGATACCAAAAACAAAGACATTCCCTTTCATGTTTAAATGTCCAAAGAAACATCGTGGACAATACTGTAATATCTGTGACATCTACTTACCAAGATCTACGAGAAAACTGAAAATGCACAACAAAAGTTTCAAGAACAATATCAAGGAACATGAGGTGTAATCACAGTTATCGAGTTTAAAAATGTAATTTCTATTTTTAAAATTTTAAATCAAGTTGATGAGAATGCAGCTTATTAAGTTAGTCAATCAAGTTAGGCTATCAAGACATCTTGACAATAGTGACAGATATCGATACTTTTTGATCAGCGGTTTTTGTCGAAATAAACGCTAAACCCACTAAAATAAGCTGCATTTGATTCTTTCGTATTTTCTCAACTGAAAATGTTCCTTAGCGTATAATATTTATTTTATGCTTTTACATATTAGTATAAACCTAATATCTTGAACATAAATATAGACTTGACCTATTTTGCTCAAATAGTATTTGATTTTAAACTGAAAACATTTGATCCTATAAGGCGTGAAAAGGTAGACGGTAAAGTATATCGATTATTTAAAATTACATACATCAATATACTCTTAAAGAAACTACGATACTACTTATCAGTCATTTTTTTGTTTTATATCTTTTCACGTTACTTTATACTTGAAATTTTTCTTTATACTGCTACCAATAGGCAAATAATACCGTACATAAAATAAAGTATACTCAAACGATATGCGCTAATTATCCCTATGGTTTTTCTGGGATAAAATGTTTATATAAAGGCTGTTTTAAATGTCTTCACTGTTTTCTAGCATAATACAAAATCAATGTATTAATTCATTAATTCTTCTGGTTGCCTAAAATCATTATTTTTATTTTAATTTCAAGTTTTTTTCTCTTTCAACATGGTTCACTTCGGAAGTCAGGAAGTGACCAAAATGTACTCTCTAACACTGAGAAAAAGATCTGAAAGTCACCAATTAACACTGCCTACATTCGTTTTGTTCAGATCTCTTTTTCATGTTTTCACTTTATGTTAACTTGTTAAATATTTCTGTCGCATTACTTTGAAGTTTTATCTTATGTTTCACTTTCGTGATAGACTTAAAGAAACACTTGTAATAGTCCGATATAACCCTGCTGAACATGAATTCTTTGAGATAAATAGGAACTGAATATTTTTGATAAAGGTTCAAGATCAACGTTGATCAGCTGATTTTCAGTCATCACTGAATATGAAAAAAAAAAAAATTAAATTAGATTAATCAGTGTATTTATTTTGTAAACTGATTTCGAATACTAATTCGCCACTTGTATAAATATAGATATATTTTTAAATACACTTTATGAAGAGACAGAAAAGGATTAGGACATGTGAATTTCACTTTAATTAATTTCACGTAACCTATCAAAAGAAAATAATTTCATGCAATTATTCCGCATAGAAGAGTATATTTTCTTAAATACGATCTACATGGACAAATAGTTTGTACTAGATGATACAATAACTCTTGACGTTGCACTCTTAGAAAACAAAATCTTATCCTGATATAACTGAAATAAAGATTATTTTCCAGAATATATTTTTGACATTTTAATTAAGAAGTTAACCAGGAAAATTATCTAAAAAACCCAAAGAAACCAAGAGAGTTAAATATCGGGTAAAAATAAAAAAGTTATAATTCATATTTTTGATACATCATTCCTATATATTGCTAAAATCAGAATTATATTTGTATGTAAAAAAAAAACAAAAAAACTGATACATCATAGAGAGTTTTCTTCCTGAAAATCCTTTATTCGCTAAGATCATTTAAGTGTATTGCCACTTTAATGATCCCCAGATCAATTTGCAAATGAATATTTTGTGGGTCTAAGTTCTCACTTAACATCAATGTTTCGAAGAAGTAAATGCTTACATATCACAGAAGTTTGGGATTTTTATTGCACCAAATTTTTATGGCACTCCTGTAACAATTTCTACTCTGAACTTTTAGGAAGAAGCCATTTTTATTACTAAAATTTGTTCTTTTTTGTTTTTTTAGGTATTGGCTGTTCAACACTTACACATCAAAAGTATCCACAGCAGGTATATGTAAGAAAACGTGTTTGAAATTTAAATTCTCATTTTATGGTGGGAAATGTCGAGATCGTTCAAAGAGTTGAGTGTCAAAATTTGAGTGTGATATTTTTAGTCTAACAGTAATAACTTACAAGCCTCGTACTTCATGATCTGGAACAGACTTAAGAACCGATGTTGACTCATTTCAATTTCGATACTTTTTATATGAATCTAAAGAAGACTATTGACTGGTATTAATAGATTCTATAACTTTTTGTTTTTATTTTTAGCGTCTTCCTTTTTTAATTCCTTTCTTTAATTCCTTCGTTAGACTTCTTTTTGAGCATGTGCCCACACCCAAACATCAGTGATAATCCCGTGACTAAGATGGCAAAAGGCTTTCTAGAATATATTTGCTAGTCTCTGGCCCCTTGATTTTGCATTTGGAGATTTTACTAGTCCTGGATATTTACAAGGCAGACTGGGTTATTTAATCTTGGTTAGGCAACCAACTGAGAAGAAAGAAACATATTTTGCTTAAAATTGTCTTGTATTACATCAAACTTGTGGCAGGAGAGTTGCCCAAGGACATACAATTCTACAGCTCAGCCTGCGCTAATATTTACCAATAAGCAAGGACATAAAATATGGATGCATGCCTTTTAACAAGAAAATTAGCAAAAAGAGAGACACAAACAGAATATGAACTTGGCTCGTTTAGTCCATTTTTCCCATGGTATCAGTTACTTCACCCATTCCATTTTATGTTACTGACGCTTTGGTTTTGTTTGTTTGTTTAATGAAAAATCAACCTTTGTGGGATATTTGATGCCTTAACACTCCTTGTAGAAGAACAGCAGTGCTACGATTTAATCCATATCTGGAAGAATAAGGAGGTTGACACCTTTTCAACGACTATTACTTCGAAAGTGAACGCAACAGCGTGACTATATTTCGAACTCGCTTACTTCGAAGTCTCAGTCCTACACTTGTGCCATTATACGATCATGACTTCTCCGAAGTTTAATAAGTTTATATTATTTACTTATGAATCCTAATGTTTATTTTACACGTATCGTTTTGATTAGTTCTTTTTCATAATCCTCATCCTTCAAGATCCTATCTAAGTATTAATATAGCCATTCCTTTTCCTAATATCACAGATATCATAAAGCTGAATATGGGTAAATAGTAGGACAGACTAGGTTCTTCAGCCTTGGTTAGGCAACTAGTCTAGGAGAATGAAAACTCTGAATTGAAACCTGTTAAACTCCGCTTAAAAATTGACCTTGTGTCATATCCTGCCCGAGCAGAGGGGTTGGTAAATAGTATCATAAAGCTGAATATCAAAATGTCAACGCCCTATCGGAGAGGACGAACAAAATTTTAACTGCAGAGGAATTAGATCCCAAAACTAGTGTCCTGGGTATAACATTAAACTGTAAATGACGGCGAAGCTCCACTCTTGAAGATCTTGAGGGTGTGAAGTACCCATTCATTGTTATTATTTCCTGGTCATCTCTGGCTGGAATCAAAAGTAAATGTTTAAGATTCCATCTAAGTGTAAAATAAATCCGTTTGACATTATTCGTATTCCATTGGAACGTATACCAAAAAATCTCTTAAGAAAGAACTATACAAAATAAGTAAAAAACAAACAAACAAACAAACAGAAAAACACGTACAATGAATGCGATTCCCTCGCCTCAAGGCATGAAATAACTTTAAATAATTTGATATGCCGTTATAATTAATTTTTCAATCATAATCTTAACATCTATAGAACAAGAAAAATGTGCTACACAGGCACTTGCTTATCTACTAGATTGAATAGAATACGCTAATTCTTAATTTTTGCACAGAGCTAGGCGAGTTCATCTGCTATTTCATGCTAATTATCATACTTTGAAAGCAGGTAAATAAACTGTATTTATGTTCAAAGTAAAATTTATATTAGTATTATATATTAATACATTTCTTATTATGTTTGCATATGCAAAGTGTTCAAAAAGTGACACAAATTAAGTGTTAGATATCTACGTTTTTAAGCTTTTAATCTTAGATATAAATTATGACATATGCTTAGCTGAGCAACTTATCGTATAAAATGATGCTTTTTAAACTTCTATAGTTTAAGAGAGTTCAAGTTTGGAGAATACATGAAAGCAGTAATTAAATTTTTAACTCAATATATGTTTTAACAGTATCAAGAATGAAGTTGAGTTTACTGAGATACAAATGAACAATGAGTGAAACGTTAATTTTCTTCCAAAAAGTTCTCTTTACATTCAAGACAATTCAGTAAATTTTACTCTCGGTGAATCAACTTTGAAACGTATATTCTTTATGTTGTAAATTTGTCTTATCGTAACTTTTTAATGTTATTTAAGTTTTCTAATCCTACCGTGCACAAAGAAAGGTTCCGAGCAACTTCTTATTTCCTAAATATTCTTCTGATATTTAAAAAATAAGAAATTTCACCAAGCCTTATTTTTTTGGTGCCAAGAGACAGTTTCACTTTCACTATCCTATGATTTAGCTTCACATTCTTTTCAAATTCGTATCGTCAAGATATCATCACTTTAATAAGCCCTGTCGGCGAAACTTAACATATACTAACTCTGTTCTTGCAGACTACTGCAAAAAAATGGGTGTCCTGGGTATGACACTAAACTGCATCTGAGGACTGTGGAGTATTATTATTATTACTCCCAATTCCATTCTGACCCTGTATGTTAGTAGTTCTAATGATCCCATATATGGACTAAATTGATCTGTATAAAAAAAAAATATTCATATTCGACAAGTTCAATAAACTTGATTCCCAAATATGTTGGCGTAAAATAAACTTACACATGTTGAGATGTAAATAAAAATCAATCAGTCAATCACATTTTGATTATTTATATAACTTCATAAACTTTTCCCACGGTCTTCATTAAAATTCAAATTTTAGAATTAAAAAGAAATAAAGGTTCAGTCTTGATAGGTTGTTATTGTACCAAATACATTTATTCTATTAAATTTACCTTTTATATCTGTCCCTCGAGAGGATTCACTTAATTTTATTGATACTGTGAAGAATACCGTATTACAGCAAACCGCCTCGTTGGAACGTTGTTTTCACAAGAACGTTTTCTATTTTGTTACTCATCGTACAAGGTTTGGTTTTGTCACTTCTGTTTCTCTTAATAATTTTCCGTGTTTTATTTCAACGAAAGCTTCTTTTCACTCTTTTTCCTATTGTATACTCGTTCCTTTTCTATTAATTTGTTTCTTTCTTTCCACACACATGATTTAAATCCTCGACGTTCAATAGTTGCTTTCTTTGCATTTGCTTTTGATATGAAATATTTGTGTAAAATTTTCAGTAATTTTTCTTATAGTCTTCCTGCGTCTCTTACTCATTCTTTACATATTTTCTGCTGCTTCTTCCTTTTCTGGTTTATTGTTGTTATTTTTTCTATACTTTGTACGCTTCGCATAAAAAATACACGCTATCATTTTTATTACTTTCTACTTGAAGAAATACAAACATAGTCTATTCGTATCACTTTGATTTTAACGTATAAATTATGTTGCGAAGACATACACAGATGAAAAAACACTTTAAAATCTCGTGTAGGATAGAAATTGTCAAATTTTGAATACCAATATTTACCTCACAGACAAAAGTGTAAAATAGTTTACTTGAAGAAAAATGCAGAAATAAACTTGCACAGTTCGTTACCATTTTTCATGTTCAACTATATTCGAAAAATAATTTAATATGGACTGAATAGCATCCTGTTTGTTGAATTTGAATAATGATAATATGTAACTGCCAAAGAAATATAAATCATAAGAATATTTTATGAATGCTGATTATTATACGAATAGCATACAGAAATAACTTTCGGTAAATTACTAGTAATATTTCTTAAATATGAATCTGCATTATTAAGCCTTCGAAATTGTAATCCTGATTTTACCGGCTGATCCGAATTTTGCGCATTACCATAAGACCAACATTTCCGATAATGAGCTATTTTCTTATACATAGTACGCTCTGTGTTTCTGGCTGAGGGTTAATTTTCTATATTCGGCAATCGCGACATTTACGACTGATACACCTTGAGAAAGCGGGGAGTGCTATTAACAAGTTATCTATGACATAGAATTCTGATAAATCCAATGAAATAAAAGAGGATTTCTTCCAAGCTGAAGCTGTATCCATATTACAGTGTGAATACACCACATAGACCGTAATAAAATGCATAGAGAAAAAACTAGACTGGAACTGCATAAGAATACTGTGCATTATCTTCAACAAATTCGGGAAGAAACACCCGGTAAAACAACAACTGTACGGCTACCTATCTCAAAAACCATTCAAGTAAGACAAATACACGTGGTGCATTGCAGAATATGCAAGGACAAACTCATAAGTGACATCCTCTTACGGGCTCCAGCATATGAACGTGCGAATATTTGCCGACCAGAAAAGACTTACTTGTGTCAGCTGTTTGTAGACAAATGATGCAGCTTTGAAAATTTGCCAGGAATTATGGATTATAGGGATGGATCAATGGAGAGAGAGAGAGAGAGAGAGAGAGAGAGAGAGATAGAGAGAGAGAGAGAGAAAGAGAGAGAGAGAGAATCAGGAAACTCTGTTCTATCAGCGCAATTAAAATATAAAACTGATATTTCAAGCTGGAGAAACTTTTCTATAAGAGGTGTGTTCAAAAAGTATCAACACAAATTCTGAATTTACAAAGATAGAAATGAACCATGAATGAAACCTTCATTATCTTTAGAATAGTTACTTGACATCTAATGTATTTATTGCTGCTAATTTTCCATAGTTGCAGCACTTCAGAGAGTCATTTTATGTTGTGAAGCTGCACTGTCATATTCATTTTATTATACTTCCTAAATGTTTTAAGGAAATTAAAAAATATCAGCAACCCGGGGGGAAATAATAGAATGTTTTGTGTTCTACTATTTTGAAAATTTTGGTCTTTCAGGAAGAGGATATTCAAGAATGGATGATGCATTCAAAGGGTGAAACATTGTTCTCATTCTAAGAATTGTCCATATAATATTTGACCTGATTGATGTGTTTCAAATGCTTGCAGATATAAACTTCTGTTAGAAATCAATAGGTTAAGGACTATGCTTGGCATAATAAGAGAGAAAATGGTTAAAAAAAACACTATAAAATTGCCAAAATATTTGCTTGAATAACAGATTTATAAAACATTTAATTTGATAACTACTGTATAGTCAAAGCGCGCGCGCGCACACACACACACATACACACACAAATATATATATATATAGAGAGAGAGAGAGAGAGCAGGATTAAGAATCAATTGAGACTCAATCTGAAAATACTTTTCGAATTTAAAATATAAAATTCAAATGAAAAAAATGCTAATTTTACAATCAATTAATAAGTCTTAATTCCAGGATAGTGTCTTCAAATTATTTTTAATTTAACCTCTAATTATGTTAAAATATTATACATATATTTGTATTCAGAACTATGAAATAGGATTACATATTCCCATACATATGTCGATTAAACTGTAATTCCTGCCACATTTATTTATACTGAATTATCAAAGCCAGACATTTAAAATCAATTTGCTTATATATATATATATATATCTATATATATATATATGTGTGTGTGTGTGTGTGTGTGTGTGTGTGTGTGTGTGTGTGTGTGTGTGTGTGTTAATAGATACAGGCAATTGGAAATCCAAAAAAGTTCTATCAGTCAAGCTTTATTAGACGAGGACATGAGAATCAAGTATTATTTTTGTGAACGAAGTATCATGACAGCAAAATTGCCCACCAGTACCTAATGATACCACCATACATTGTTATACTTATATCATTGTCTGGTAGTCTCTCAAGATGCAGGTTATGTCTGGCGATATCCAGCAGAAATTAATTCTGAAGAAATCAATAAAGATGATCTAGTGCGTATTGCAAATGCAGTTGATCAAGCCGAATTTCTGCTGCAAAGCCTGGAGCCAGCAGCATGAAGCATTGTCTCTCAATGAATCTGGATGAAATGTGTTTTAACCAAGATGGTGTCATCTCATCATTAAATGGGAAGTCTGTAAAATTAGTAGACTAGTATGTATACCTCAGTAGCAAAATCTCATCGATTAAAATTAATGTAAACATACACACAAAAAGAGCATGGCCTTTTAGGGACCGGTCAAATGCGATGCAGAAATATGCTCTCTCTTAATAAGATGGGAATTATTCCAAGCTATAGATATATGCATTACTGTACGGTTGCACTACTTAGACCTTAAGAGAACACCTTGTAAAATGGCTAAATGAGAACTAAAGAAATGCTGCCAACATATTTGGTCATATCCTGGAAGCAGCATACAGCAGACGGAAGCTATATGGCCACTTATCTCTCATCAAAAAAATATCCAAGTTAAACGAAGAAGGCATTGTGGGTACTGCGGAGAATAAGAATATCTTATAAGTAACGTTCTTCTATAGACACACATGGACCTACATGTGTTGACCGACAATCAAAATCATTTATGAGCTCCAAACGGACACTGGATGCCACTAAGACATATAATCAATCGGGACAGATTGCAAGAGTCAATCAAGTGTATCATTGCCATTGGTATACATTGATGATTATTATAATAATGCTATATATATATATATATATATATATATATATATATATATATATATATATATATATATATATACATATATATATATATATATATATATATATATATATATGAAAATCCAGCTGATTTACATTCAAAAAATGTTTATTTTTGTGCATAAATAGGCTCTAGATGCTGTAATTTCAGTAGGTGAATTTTGCATTAATCAACAAATTCTGCCTTTTAGTGATCGTTTAAAAAAATTTCAAATGCTTTGCAGACAACAATATTTGACATTCCAAGTTGATCTTCGTATAAACTATTTCAAAATTGTATTTAAAAAGTTATATAACAAAATTCTATCGCCTTAGTTCTTATTAACTTACTTGTTACCGTCTTTAATCTCTATGTTCTTCAAATCCTGCTTAATCTCGAATATAACTGTTCTCATTTAATGAACACAATCGGACTGATATGCTACAGGAAAACAGGCTTTTTATTGAAATTCGAATGACAAAGTAAGAGTTGATATCTTATATAATAAGACATTTGAAGAGAAAAAAATGTTAATCGCCAAAGGTAGACAGTTTCATTCCCAAAATCAGAAAGAAATTCAATCCCATAGTCTTTCAAAAAATTTCCTGTAAGTTTTATCATGAAAAATGAGCTGGAACTCATTACAATCTATTTATTAATTTATGAATGTGTCAAGGTAGAGTTACCGTTCCTTACGCGAAAGAAAGACAAAATAAGGAAAATAAGCATATTTAGTGCTTCCATTTTCCTGTGTCTGTTCTTAATGACGGAACAGTGACGCTCTTACTGAATTATCTATAGCTGAATAGAAACCCTGCTCTCGATTCTGGTACATTAGCTAATTTATTCAACAAAGCAAAACTTCGCTTTTATTTCGATACATTTTGTATTTAACTAGGCTTATTATCAAATGTATTTCAGCGGCTTCACTCTTCTTATTTCAGAATAACACAGAAACACCACTGGTTCAGAAAATAAAAACAAATAATTCTACGCATTTCTGTTAGCAATGGATAAATACAATGCAGTTGGTATATTTCTGCAATATATCTTTATTCTTTCAGATATCGTTCTTGGAATTATATAATGTAAGAATGTATTAAAGTTATTGTTGATTTCTAATGTCTAATTAAGTTTTACACATCTGTAAGGAATGGTTTCATGGTAGAGTAGTTTGAAGAGCTATAACTTATTTGTGTCAAGATCTCAGTCATCCCGTAGTTCTTTCCTTGGTAAATGTCTGAGTGGAATCTTGGCAAAAATATTGGTTCGGTTAAACCATACTAACCAAAAATCTATTCCATACGGATGAATACTACTTTACTAGAATGAATTTCTAAAACTCCATGTCACAAAATATTGGCGAATCCTGGGAAATATTTATTCCCAGTACAACCAATTACTGTTACAGACGTATCAAGCGAAATAAACTCATTAAGCAAACCGTAAATGCTTAGTGTTCAAACAGTTTGTTGACAGCAAAACAATTTTTGAGATCACTTTAAGTAAATATTCTTTATTCAAAAAATTCACACTCAGTTATATGGTTTTGAGTATTCCTGTCTATTACAAATAAGTACTAAACTTATTTTAACCATTGACAGGTGCTACCTCTCCGATTCAGAGGAGACCTTAGAGTGATGACAATGAAATGGACACTCCATACTTCCCAGATCCAGTTATGGTGCCTCATCAAAAGATATATATGACTTATCTTTGCTACTGCGAATTCAGCTGATGCTATAATTATAATCATTATTATCATCAGTAGTAGTAGTAGTAGTATTGTGAATATATATATATATATATATATATATATATATATATATATATATATATAGTATCAACTTTGAAAATAAATGTAGCCCAACAATTTTGTAGAATACACTTTATAATTATAAATGTTATTTTTCAAGTTGGCACAGACTGAGCAAGACAGTAGTCTAGAAATCTGCATATAATGTCTTTATTATGTGACATAGTTGAGCGGAGAACGTAGCCTGATAAATTTATTAACCAGAAAAGTTAGATTCGACTGAAATAGATTTTACATGAATAAGTCGGTACATAACAAAAAGCAGAAATTAAAGGAAATGGATTTTAGAAGAAGAACTCAATGCATCACCAGAGAATGAATCGAGAATATATATTTTAATGTTTTGGTAAGAAGAAAACGAGTCGAAAATATACATTCTTTTTTCTTTATCTTTTCTTTTTTTTTACAGAAGTTTCCTCCAGGAAGGTAAAACTAGGTGAATTTGTTTTCACTGAAAAAGTTGTCAAAACTAGAATTATTTATAAAATTGATATTTTGATCGTCCCTAGTAAGTGAAACTGACACGCGGATCCACTCAGGGGACAAGGTATGACATGGTGACAGCCATGTGGGCTGAGTACAAATGTTTTGGAACTGAAGATTTTAATATTTCCAGTTTTTTTCCTAAATTCAAAACGTGAAAGTTTTATTTTACCATATTTACCCAACCCCTCCACTCGGGCAGGATATGACACAAAGTCAATTTTTAAGCGAAGTTTAATAGGTTTGAATGCAGAGTTTTTCTTCTCCTAGACTAGTTGCCTCACCAAGACTGAAGAATCAGTCTGCCCTACTATTTATCTATAGCTGGAGGGAGAATAATTGAATTCATACCTTTCCCAAGGGCATTAGTGCTATGTGAAATGAAATCAGTCTCGTCCAGGATTTGAACTCGTGTCACTGTGTCCATTTCCTACGACGATAACCATTACACCACGGACACCTCCATTTTTATTTTACCGTTATTCTAGAGGTAGATTAAAGGTCAGTGGTGAGTAATGGGCAAAGGTGACAATATTGAAGAAGAGAAAATGCTTGCTTCTTTTGGGGTAAAGGTGAGAAGAAATCAAACACTGAAAGAGGAGTTCAGAATGAGGAAGGCGTGGAACAAACAGAATACAAATCTGGAAAAAAATCAGCTATGTTGTGTCGGAATAGGAGGAAATCGAGTGTTGAAAGCGGAAGAACTCGACACGGTGTGATTAATTATTAGATTCCAAATTAGGAGAAAATTGATATTTTCAATAGTTTCTCAAACCACTATTCATCGACAGAGATAAAATGCATATAAGCTGATGGGGTTGCAAAAGTAGAAAACTGAAGATGATGTGATTCCTTGATATGACTCTGTACCGAACTCTCGAAAGCAAAGAAGCGAAGAGAAACTAAGATGATGTGATGCCTTGAGATAAACTTTTATCTGATTCGTGAATGTAGAGAAGTGAAGGGAAAGCCAGAGATAACACAATACTTTGAGATGACCTTGTACCAGACTCGGAAAAGTTGAGAAGCCAAGGCAAGCCTTAGAGTGACTAGCGCGGAATGTCTAATAGACTCATGACCTTTTACCAGACACTCTAAAACAGGGAAACTGAGAACAGACATAATACATTACTTGTTATCGTATACAAAACTATCAAGCAGAGAGAGAAGCCAAAAGCAAGAGGCTGAAAAAAGTTTACATGAACACTACTTGAGTTTACCTTATACCAGACAATAGTTAGGGAAAAGAGAAGAGCCTAAAATTAATAAAATAAATCGAGAGGCATTGTGCTCTAAACTAAACCTCCGAGTCACCTGACTACTATCCATCGGAAAGGGGGAAAGTACGTAACATCTTAAAGACACCTTTATTTTATCTAAATAAATATAAATCTTCGTTATAAACCCGTATTCTCCCTTCAATCACAATAGGCATGTATTTCATCATTATAAAATGCCTTGCTGATGTAGCATTGGTCTATAAAAAACTAGACTTAGAATTACTTATATATACGTATTTTGGCCCAGTCGGATGGGCCTGCAGAATACAACGACTCTATCTCTGCAGAGGGATAAGATCTCCAACGGGTGTCCTGATATGACATTAAACAATCTAATAGTGAGGCTTCAGTAATCCTGGAGCTTTGGGATTGTCATCACTCCCAGGTCCACTCTGGCCCTGAGTGGTAGCAATTGATAGGGTTTTCTCTATGGGTCAAATGGAATTAAAATGCGTACTAATGCTAAATTTGATTAATAGAAATAGAACTGTTTTTGACGTATAATTTGCGAATTATGCTAAAATGAATTGTTTGCTTTAAGTAATCTACAATGGTCGATATGTCATCAAACTAAACCAAACCAAACCAAATAATCATATTTTTCTATATTAGTATACTTACTTAATTTGTGAATAAAATGGATGAATGTGTAAGATTTAATGCATTTTCTTTCTGATCAAATTTACGTAAAGATATTTTGGGCACATCCGGGAGTGGATGTGATTTGTCACCCAACATCCCTCGCCCAAATATAGGTTTGGTTTCTTAGCTTAATACCCTATCAACTTTCGTGGGTTATTTAATTCCAAAGCCATTCTTGTTGAAGAAAATTAGTGGAACTATTTAACCCATAGACAGTTGTATAAAAGGAACGTAATAGTACGAGTTGATTTGAACATGCAGTCCAGCATATTAGCTACTATGATTCGGTGACCTTCTTGAAAAAGAAATATGTCCTTTTTTTGAGGAGAAACGAGTTCACATATGAAATCTTAAGATTGGTCAATAGACCTATCTTGAAAAAAGATCTTATATTTATATATCAGGCTTTAAATATATTAACCTTCCTGTAACAGGCTCACACACCTGCCATCAGACAAAGCCAATTATATATATATATATATATATATATATATATACACTAATAGAGAGATACATTTTTATTTAAAACTAAAATGTTCGGTTGGCTGAGATCGGCAGTATTGGTTGTGGTCGGACTGAGCATTGGTGGTACGTATGGCGTTGTGTTCCCTTGAAGACTGACTGCCGTACTACAATTGACGCCGCTTACACGTTATCTATATTTGTGATGTATAGTCATATTTGCATAGCGCGTGAGTGTGCGTGCAAATACGTGTATTTATAAGCCAGCGGTGTCGCATCATTGAAACGTACCCGAGTGATATTCATCCATCAACCACACATAAATGAAGCTTGTAACCATCTGGAAACCGTTCTAAAAGGTGTTCATAGTGTTGATTATGTTTTAATGTAGAAGAAAAAAATGATTGTAATTAACATTTCATACTTATCTCCGTTATGCCGAGGATTTGAATGATTAAAAATGACAGCGTGAACGAAGACGCTATAAGATCTTTATATAAAAAGAAATTGGGGAAGAATTTCATTTATTCTCCGAATGTACTTTTGAGTGTGTAGCTCGAATAAAAATATCTTTAACTGAAATCAGGGTTTGGTTGGGTTACGGTTATATATATATATATATATATATATATATATATATATTAGTTTCCACAATCACACTTCGTGGGTTTGTGGCAGACCAAATGCAATATACAGGGTTACCAACCCCAAAAAATCAGAACACATATTACTTTGTAAATTAGTAATTTGGAGAGTGTGCAATATCTGTGATTGAGCTATTAGATAATAATAATAATAATAATAATAATAATAATAATAATAATAATAATAAGAAGAAGAAGAAGAAGAAGAAGAAGAAGAAAAAGAAGAAGAAAATATATATTAGTTTTCATGACGTCATCAAACATGTGGTCGTTGACAAGATTCCATGCTCTTAAATATGTATAAAAACTAATATATATTTACTTTTATATATATATATATATATATATATATATATATATATATATATATTGTGACATAATGATATTGTTTGAACTCTATTGTATTCGCATACATATAGCAATAAAGGGCTGTTGCTTAGCATCTAAGCAAAAGTACATATCTATTTAGTACGGATGCGTTTCTTTTAGATGAAAAACTTATCTGATTATAAAACTTGCGTATTCATAGATTTTAGGCGGAACCTAGAAAACTCCACAGAAGAGATTTAAAACCTCAACCCACAAAAAAGGTGCCCTGTATATTATACTAAACTACCTCCGATGATGAACCTCTAGTTCTGGAGCTTTGGGGAATATGAGTTGTACATTTCATTGTCATCACTCCCTGATTCATCATTACCTGAAGTAGTCCCTATTAAAGCAGAATTTCAAGGTCTTAGAGACATGCTTGGAAATTATCTAAATTATTATCATTATTATTGTTATTTTTGTAAGATGGGAATATTTGAAGCCATGTAACTGAATAAATTAATTCATTTAAGAATAGTTACTTGAAGCCATGATATTTTCAATAACAGCCGTTACTGTTAACCTTAGAAGAGGGTGCAAAAAAGACTACTTTAGCATTAAATAAACCCAATGCTAAAAGTTGACATTGAGTTATTTGATGCAGAAGTAGTCTATACATATCAAGACATCAATAAATCCTTAAGGCCTTCAGGGATGTTACTACTTTTTGTTTCGTGTTTATTATATTCTACTTGCTGTTTCCGTGAAATTTCTGTATTAAGCAATTAATTTTATTTTAGAATAAGAGGTTTATTTTCTTTTATAAACCAAAATCTCGGGATGAAAATTGCAATTGAACCATAATTATGCAGAAAGAAAATTTTCGGACGAGGCCAATAAATAAAAAAAAAAATTACGATGGACGGATGTAGAAAAAATATACGCTTTGAATATGTTCCTTTTACAAAATGATGAAGCATTTTACGTAGGCGTTCATTTAACTTGAAGAGCATTTTTCGTCTTCTAACTCCATGTGAATAGCGTGCTATTCTATCAGAAACGTTCATTGTATAACTGATACTATTTGCTTCATCGCCATTCCTGCCGGAACGTTTTTCGAGGCAAGTATTCCTGTTGCATTCGAGAACGAGGCAGATGTTGCACAATTTTCATAGCTTAGATCTTTTTTACAAGTTTTTTGCGGTATCCCCTTCATCAAAAAATGTTTTTATTTTTCATTATCTTGTAAAACTTTTAAATGTTTTCTATCAACAGATTTGTAACGTAGGAGAAACTCTTTGAAATTAAGCAGAAGGTAATCATTTTTTTTTCTTTTTTGTTAAATGTAATACTGCAATGAAAAGGTTAAAAGTCTTTCCAGAAATGATAAACTGCTTAATAAATTATAAAAAATAAAAAATGTGGGAATACCAGTAATCTTCTCAATCTATTGCCAACCTCTTAAATTATATCATATTCTAATCATTATCTTACAAGCCAATGGAATCCGAAATATGATACGCAATGAATTTCTTCAATTAGATTGTTAATATTAAAACAATACACTGAAATACAGTCCTAGTGGCTATGAATGTTAACTCTTTATAGACTGAACTAAGGTAGTATGAAGGGATATTATCAAACAAATAAACTAGATATTAAAATGGTACGAAAAAAAGAGTAAAGTCAATAAGCTTAATGCATGATAGAGTAAGACTTTAAAGTCTCCGGTAACGCATTAACTACAAATTTAAAATAGAGACATGAGTATATTCGATGTGTATGTTAGTGTGTGTGTGTGTCTCTCTCTCTCTCTCTCTCTCTCTGTCCCTGTGTCTATGTGGGTCTGTGTCTGTACTCCTGCGATAAAATTTTGCTACATCCACTTATTATTTCATAGAATGTTTCGTCTCTCCCTCTGTATATCTCTCTCAACTCATCTACTTCGATTTTCCCCATTCTTCTAATTTACAGTTCTCTTGAGCCCTATCAATTATTATTATTATTATTTACACCTTTAGAGTTTTTCATATCAGCGTTAGCTGATGTTCTTTCACTGGAGTGACAGCAAGTCTCCTAAAGTCTCCAGGACTCTTCTCAGTATTCTGGCCGTTCTCAACAATGTTGTAGTTTACATGGTCTCAACTAGTTCTCCAACTTCCAATTCCTCTTGTTCCTTTAATAATCCTTTAGTTACAGTACGAAGTGGTCCAATCAGGATTGGTATAATCGTCACCTTCATGCTCAAATTTTTTGATTCCCTAGCAAGGTCGGGGTACTTATCCTTCTTATTTTCTTTCAGTTTTATTCTGTGGTCAGCCGGGACAGAAAAATCTACAATTTTGCAAGTTCTCATTTTCTTGTTGATTACTATAAGTTAAGGTTTTCTGGCCGAGAGAAGGTGATCCGTTTCTATGTCAAAGTCCCATAGGAGTTCGTGTGTGTCATTCTCCTGGACTGTTGGTTGTGCATATACCATTTGTTCGCATGGTCAAATTTAAATTTCTTACACATCTCCCAGTGGATCACTTTGCCGAACCAGTCGTGTCTAGTCTTATACTCCTTCTGTGTTAATTTGCTGTATTCGCTTATTATGTGATTGATGGTTTCATCTCTATCACCACATAACCTGGATATTATTATCATTCGAGTTTTTCACATCAGTGTTAGCTGATGGTCTTTTACTGGAATTTGAGTGATAGGATGTCTTTTCAAGTATCCAGGACTCTTCTCAGTATCCTGGCCGTTCTCAATAATGTAGTAGTTTGGACGATCTCCACTCGTCCTCCAAGTTCTAAATCCTCCAGTCCCTTAAGAAATCCTTTGGTTATTATTCCAAACGTATCAATTACAACTGGTATAATTGTCATCTGCATGTTCCAAAGTTTTTTTTCAATTCCCTAGCAAGGACGAGGTACTTATCCTTCTTTTCATATTCTTTCAGTTTTATTCTGAGATCAGCCGGGACAGAAAAGTCCACAATTTTGCAAGTTCTCTTTTTTTTGTTATTATTAGGTCTGGTCTTCTGGACGAGATTAGGTGATCCTTGCGTATCCCATAGGAGTTTATGCGTGTTATTTTCTAGGAAAGGTACTGGGTTGTGCATATACCATTTGAGCGTATGGTCAAATTTAAATTTCTTGCACAGCTCCCAGTGCATCACCTTGCTGCGTCTAGTCTTACATTCCTTCTGCGCTAATTTGCTGCATTTGCTTATTATGTGATTGATGGTTTCATCACTGTCACCCCAAAGCCTACATTTGCTATTTTGCTTCATCTTGTCTATTCTCGCTTTGATATGATTGGTTCTTATGGCGTCGTTTTGTGCTGATATTAGGAGAGATTTTGTTTCTCTCCTAAAGTTTTGTTTTGTTAGCACAATCCTACTTTTCTCGTGTGAGACATTGTTTATTAATCGTTTAAAACGCCCATAAAGTTGTTTTCCTTCTCGTTTTTGTTTCCTAGTCATTGTCAGTGTGTTTTCCATCGTATTATCAGTAACATTTCTGATGGATGTAATCAGTCCTCCATCGTGTTTTTGTATATAGTCTTCGAGTCGTTGTATCGATGCGTCAACGCTGTCTTCAACGCTGGCAAGTTCTTTTACTTCCTCTTTTCTTGATACAAATAGTCTGTCAACGCCATCTCTGAGATGTAATGCCCTATGCATGGTCATTAGTTTTCTTGTTCTTTGGTCCATTTGTTTATCTTTATCCCTGGTCCACTTCAGAAAGGGTCCTGAATATCTGTACCAGCCCAGGTATTTATTCCTTTGATAAGGTTTAGGCTTGGCAGTTTTGTCTCGAGTAGCTTTCTAGTTCTCCTGAGATATTCCTTTTGAATTTTATTTTTCATTTCCACTTGTTTGATTGTGTCAGCCTCCAAGATGCCCAAGTATTTGTTGGTTTTGTTTTCTGCGAGTTTTCTAATCTTGTTTTGATTTGGTAGTTCTATTCCGTCAGTTAGATGTCGTTTGCCAATTTTCATTAGTAGCATGGCATATTATTCTACGCTAAATCACATTCCTATGTCCTGACTGTATATTCTGACTCGGTGTATTAGAGTTTCCGCTTCTTTTTCATTTTTTGCAAGTAGTTTGATGTCACCCATGTACATTAAATGATTGATCTTTTCTAGCGATCTACTAAGTTTGTATCCGGATGTGCATTTTCTGATTATGTGGTTAAGGGGCATTATGGCAATTATAAATAATAAGGGTGATATAGCATTTCCTTAGAAAATACCTCTTTGGATCTTAGTTTCAGCTAATCTACCTCTTGCTGTCAATTCCACTCTCCAGGTTTCCATGGTTTTTTCGATAAAGTTTATGACTTCATGTGATATTTAGTACATTTTCCAGCTTTGCGGGAACATGTCATTAGTTTTTTTGTTTTTTTCTTACTCAATCCAGGCCATAGCTAGATTTTTTCGTCTAGTCTTGCTATCATTTGGGATGTGTTGATCCATGTAAAGTAACTCCGCTGTGCCTCTGGTTCCTTTTCAGCATCATTTTTGTTCGTTAGGAAACAAACCGTGGCTTGTTAGCGAGTAGTAAAGCTCTTCCCTTATTTGTGCTGTTAATATTTTTCACATCATCGGTAGACAAGTTATGGGTCTGTAATTGTTTGGGGCGGGTCCGTTGCTGGGGTCCTTTTGGATCAATGTGGTCTTTCCTTTGGTCATCCATTCGGGTACGTGTGCTGTTTGTAGGCATTTATTCATTTCTTGTTCTAGTCTGTCGTGAATGGAGGTGAATTTCTTGAAACAGAAACCATTTATTCCATCATGGCCTGGTGTTTTCCAATTTGATATCTTTTTAAGTGTCGTTTTGAGTAAATCGGTGCGTATTTCCGCTTTGGAGCCTTCTTCGAGTTCTTCTAGCTCTCTTGTGATATTTTTTATTCATTCAGCCTTTTCGTTATGTTTTTTGGTTGCTATATTTTAGTCCAAAATCGTTGGGTTTTATTTACATCCGGTTTTTGGTATGTTTTAGTGTCTTATCATCCAACTTGTTAATAGAATTTTCTTTAATTGTTTTGGAATGTCCCATTTAGTCTGTATTAATTTACCCTTTGTTGATATCTCTTCAATCGTCCTTCTTTCGCCAGTACTTCCTGGTTTATTTCCTGAAGTTGGTGCCTTTCCCTTTCTGTTCCTAATTATTCCATTGCATTTCCTTTGTTTTATGATTTGGGCCTGTTTTCGTAGAGTTCTATCTGTGTTTCTAGTCACAATTCCCATCCGAATTTTGATTTTTCCTTCGTGCTTTTTGAGGGGATCCCAATTTTGCCGCAAACTAATTTCGCCCCAGCATAAATTAGTTCATTTAACTCGGCTATATTATTCGTTGATATATATGTCACTACATGATTCACTTTATTCGTCTCTGTCTTAACTGCTCTCCATTTAATGTTTGTTAATGATATTTAAGTAGTCTTTTCACTGTGCAAAATTCTCTTTAAATATTCCAGATTTTACTTTTGTTCCATTGATAGTGTTTTTTCGGGGTTGTTTGGTTGTCTAGTATTTGGTTGTGTGGGGTTTCCATTTACCGAAGTTGGTAGTTCATTTCTGTTGCGCATTTTTGAGGGTTAATTTCTTATGTGTCAGGTAGTGTATTATTGCTATGTTAATTATTTATTTTCTGCTGTATTTCTATTATTTTAAGGTCAGAAAACCAACCCTTCTTTATTATTGTTCTGACTTGATCAGCAAGTCTCTGGCTAGTTTTCTGAAAAAAAAGAATATTATTGCCAAATCTCTATCATTTTTATCCTATAACTGCTTTGTGTAGGGTTATTCCCAAAATAGCAATGTATTGCAAGTTCGTTGTGTTCCATAGTCCATGCTTTCCGTTAAGGTGTTTGGTTGGTATGGTCCCTTAAATCTTAAAAGAACAGCCAACATTCGCAGGATGACGACTAGTCTCCTATGTTGGCTATCAAGAGAACACCTGCCGATTATTATTATTATTATTATTATTATTATTATTATTATTATGTCCATTAACGAAATGGGTTGACTGTTCGCCAATGGTTTAGGAGAGTGGGTTTCAATCCCTGGTCGAGTCATACCAAATACGCTCAGCATTATAATGTGTGGATCAAGAGTAAATTGAGCAATTCAGGAAAGGGAGAAACTCCTTTCGCAACATATCAGTGTATTAGCTATTAAAAAGGGACTTTCATGTCACCCTCGACTACACTTGGCCTACTTAGGTTCCTTTTTATAATTTACACCTTACGAGTTTTTCACAGTAGTGTCAGCTGATGGTCTTTAAATGGAGTCAGAATTATTGCGAGTCACCTCAAGTCTCAGGACTTTTGTCAATATTCTGGCCGATCTCAACACTTCTGTAGTTTGGATGGTTTTGATTCATCCGCGGATTTCCAATTCTTCCAGTACCATTAATAAGACAATGAGGACCTTTGCAAACGTGCCAATTACAATTGCTATCACTGTTATTCTCATGTTCTACAACTTCTTTCTTTTTCATTTCTTTGATTTTCACTCTATATATCTGCTGGTTGAGCAAAGTTAAATATTTTATTTTGATAATTATTGTGAGGTCTAGTGTTTTCGTCGGGATTAGGTAAACCCTGAGATTTTGGGGGTTTTCATTCTCTTGGACGTATTCTGGTACTCCTTTTGTGCTAGTTTGCTGCATTCTCTTATTACGTGAATAATTGTTTCGTCTCAATCACCACTCAACCTACACTAGCAATTCAGTTGCTTATTTTTGATTTTTGCTCTCATACAATGTGTTGCTTTTTGCTGCTATTAGAAGCGATTCAGGTTCTCTCTTAGATCTTCCCTTTCTTTGCCATGTTAGGGTCTTCTCCCGTGAGAATTTTCAAATTTGTTGCTTGAAATATCCATATAGTTGTTATTTTCTCTATTTCAGTTCCCTATTTTATGTTGTTGTTCCGTTTGCCTTTATGTTATGAGTTTTATTTTTTTCAAAATTTCTCATTCTTTCTTGATTTGATAATTCTTTTCCTTCCGTTGTCTTTTCTCACTTATTATTTTTAACATGGCGCTTTTTTCCGAGTTAATTTTCATTTCTATAACCTTGCAGAATATTCTCATTGCTTGTATGAGAGAATTTAAGCCTTTTTCCATTTTTTGCAAACAACTTCATGCTATCCATGTATATGAAGTGATTAATCTGTTGTGATTTAGTAAACTTTAACCGCTGCATTATTATTATTATTATTATTATTATTATTAATACGTTAAATTTCATCATTAATTATAGAAATCTTTTGTAGACGATGAAAATCGAGAAATTTTAATATACAGAAGGTTATCCATATCTTCAATTCATACAAGTACTGTGCATGTGGTCCCTGGAATTTCCACAGGTAGAATTTCATACACCCACCCACCCACACACACACACACACACACAACATACATATATATATATATATATATATATATGCATATATATATATATATATATAGCTGTTATGCACATGTGTTAGCTTGGTATTTAAATTTGTTGGTAATATTTTATCAAATGTAGCAATTAAAAAAAAGGTAGTTTAAAAAGGTCATCTCGAACATTGTGAATATAATTGATTTTAAAAACCTAAATCCGATTCATAATTTACCTAAATTGTTTTTTTTCATTTCTTTACATTATGGTACTCAGTTCCTGAGTGCAATTTCGGTATTGTCATATTTTGTTGTAATAATTTTTTTCAACTTCTTATTAATTCCTTCAATATTTTATAGTCTCAGTATATTTATGTATATCATATGTTACTTGTATATTAGGTTTATACGTTTGGTTTTAATATTCTATGAGAAATACTCCCTTTAAAATATCAGGTGCCACAATAACTAAATACAATCATAAAAAATACTAGTTATCCTTTTTTATTAGTAAGGGCAGAGGAAGAAATACCTACGTTGTATTTGTTTTATTTATTTGCTTATTTCTTTTATTGTTTTACTATTTATAAAATGATCATGTATTCCTATCATTCACGGTCGGAGATTGAATGCGTTGATCAGCCATTCAGGGTAGAATTCTTAGGATGCACCTGTGCATTATATTAAAGGTTAGGATCAGGTTTGTTTCCCACGCCCTGAAATGTCACAAAATGAAAAGCTAATGGAGTTCCGACATTTAGTACACTAACCTCATGCAGGTGTCAAAGGCCTTATCTTAAATCAAACTTCGTAAGGAATCAGATTCATACATTTTTCTTATACAAAAAAAGAGGAACGTTGATAAAACTTTCTTATTTACAATCAGAAGTACAAATACCTCAAATGAAACATTCGGGATATTCGTATAATTTCTATTTCGAGTGAATGATTCTTGCTTCCATAGGGTCTAATTCAACACACGGAAATTTGTAAGTTGAATTGGAAATCATCAAACAAAAAAACTGATGATCTATATGGTAATTTAATGCGTTATCTATTAGTTAAATATAAATATAAATAAATAAAAATAAATATGGATAAATATAAATCCCAACCATTCATACAATGCTTATCAAAAACATATATAAATATATATTGCAAAAATAACAGATGTAGGGTATGTTACATAATCTTAGAAAGATAATCTTATACCTTCCAGAACCCGAAAAGAACACCCATAATAGATTTTTAAAAAATTAGGCAGCGATCCAGAAAACATAGTCTACATAAACAAATGCACTAGCTGAAAGTAAGTATATATTAGTTTCACGCAAGCACTGAACAATACAGACACTCTATATAAAAGTAAGTTTAAATTATCAGAAAGATGAAAATTGTACGTATCAATATGCCTTTATGAATGCTACAAGGAAGCTTTAACAATGATGATTACAAATTATCCTTATGAAAATAAAAGAATTCATATATATAAACCATTCCTTTATGCTTCAAATCTGAGGCTTAAATAGTATCACTGGTGGTCTTCTACAAGGATGGCTGTGGCAATATAAATCTTGGAAGTTAATATCCTATTGACCAAAGAAACCAAATCATACCAATATATATATATATATATATATATATATATATATATATATATATATATATATATATATATATATATAATGGAAGAACATAGAATAAATAAGTTAAACAACAAATAAAGCAACTGAAAATAATATTTTACTCATACATAGTATCAGGATCACCAATATCTATTCGTGCCCTTGCAATGTTGTTTGGTTGGATTATATATCCTTCCTCATAAACATGATGGTGAACTTGAATTTCCAGAAAATATCAAAGTTATCAATAGTAAATTAAGTAACATAAGCCAGTTCCCATTTTCCCGTAATTCACTGCACTTTTTAAAATTCAAAGCAAGTAGTTTATCTCTAAATCTATTTGTCAAATAAAACAATGAAATACTAAACATCCATCCGAGAAAAAATCGGCTCACTTTGTCCGAACGGATTTGTGCTTCAATCTAAAGAGTTTTTTTTTTTTTTTTTTTTTTCCTCTCGCAATGTGATATGTAGGAAAAAACTTATCAAGAGTACAGAATTCAGTGAGGAACAATGAAAAGTAGAACTGTCTTTACATTTGTTTACTATTTATCATTCATTTTTAATAATTATAGATATCATTCCAAATTTCTTGTAACGCACACCTTACTTTCCAAGTTAGATATGTATATATCATGGTATTGATATGTTCTTTGTCTCTTCTCATAGGAAACAACATACAATGAAGCTATGAAGAACGAGCATAAAAGATTTAGAAAATGGTGGAAAGTATTGGGTTGGAAAAAGAGTTTCAAAACGTAATATTATGGCTCCTTTAACAAGGATAAGTTTGTTCTGTCGGGCACTTTTATCATTTATTGTTATGTCAGTAACAGCAGTTTTGTAAAATGGGATTTTGCTGTAGCCACAAGCAGTCAGTTGAATCAAACAATAATGTCGAATAAATTCGAAATATAATGCCACTCAAAACTATGTGAAAAATACGAACTGAAATGTGAGACATTAACAATCTATATATTAATATTAATAACTGTGAAACTATCCGGTATTTTGCGTGCATCACGCTAAGGATCAAAGAATAGATCTACAAATCAATATCCGCAGTGTAATCAAATAGTATTAAGACCGAGTCATTTTTTTAAGATTTAGATTTAAATAAAGACGCGTAGACATTTGGGGAAGTTGTATGACAAAGTGGTAACGTCTTATTAAATAAAAAATAGTCAAGAATGAGCCAGGTATCCTTGATACTTTTTAACGAATTATTTTTGGCTAAACTGAAGTTTGTAAAAGTGCAATAACATTTATGTTTAGATTTTTTTTTCTTGCTTCCTAAAGAAAAATTTACTTCAACTGTAAAGTCTGATGGTGTGGAAAACGTTAAAAAATACATCTTATCATATCATTTGAGTTTCAGAATTACTTCAACCAACGGAAAACATGCTAGTTAAATGTGACAAAAAATATTTTGAAGAAAATTAACGACACAGCTATTGTCGATATTTTTTGGTAATTAGAGCACCTGTCTCAATGCATTTTGTACTCACCTCTATATGATACGGTTGTAACTACCAACATCGGTACCTCCTTTTTTATGATTTGGCATTTATCATGTTAAGGCAGAAAGAGGTAAACAGGCGAAGTTAAATGAATTCTACACCCACCTACTATTCACGAACCTATGTTTTTACTACACAAGTCAATATGAGAAGTGAAACATGAAATTACTACTTAGTATACCAGCACTCCCCGTAACGATTTTTCCTTGGCAGTTTTTAACCATGCTCTTTCTATTTTGATGAAATACACCAGTATTATGCGAGTAACTAACAACTGCTTTGTTTTGTTTTTTTTTTAGTTCGTAAAACTAAACTAGACTTAAGCATCAAACATCGAGGTAAGAAATTTCACAGGTAGATGATGTCGGATTCCATAATGTTCCATGAAGATTAGCTCTTATCGACATTGTTACGGACCTGACGGTCATCAGAATAGATCAACGATACTTCATTTAGAAATGTTTATAAGTTTCTAGATCCCGAAGGCGGTTCCCAATTAGTTTACTACTACTTACCCTGGACTCTGCCCTTAATTATATATACTGCTCAAATGGGCATATAATGCATAAAGAATAAATATGTTTCACATAAATATTCTTCCAACAATTGGCGGAATCAATTCGTGACACACTTTAAAAAATGAGGCGATGATTCCCCGAAGAATGTAGGCCAAAGACCATCTTACAAACTTAGCAAACAGAAATGTTATTCCCCCAAATGTGATTGAAAATAGATGGATAAATAGGATTAAGCATGAATATCACAAACAATTGAAACATTTATATTCTCGGAATGGTGCATGAAATATGTATGTGCAGTGTGATAATTATATCTTTAGAGCAAAGGAGTTAATCATAGTCTTTACTTATCTCGTCCAGCAAATTTTATTTTTACTTCTTTAGCTTGAATAGGCCAGGGGAGGAATATTAATAGCGATATAGAACTTGAGTAATTTGGGACGTATTTTATGTTTTTTTCTTTCCCAAGTTTCCCTTGGTTTCTTCATTTGAAAACTAAGCTGGGTCTCTGCAGTGAATGAGTTGGCTGTTAATTCTTTTCCACCGAGGATATTTTTGGGTGTGTCTTTCGACCGGTAGCTGGACGCCAAAAGCTATTTCTCGGTTCGCCTTTTTGTCACCTAAACTCTCAAATTCTCGCCTTTTGGTGCCCTTCATCCAACCCTCAGCTTTTATATTCAGACCACAATGTAAATTACAGATTTCCCAGGGACGTGTTTGCGTTAGCAGGCCAGTGAGTTTCATCCTTGTGACCTGCTTTCAATGAGGTCCACCCACCGTCCGACCTCAAACAAGAAATTTGTTGCCATGCTCTGGGACGAGAACCACGTGACGAAATAACATGTACTCAAGAATTTTGGGGGGCTTGAATATATTTGTTAAATACATTTTATATTCTACTTGTTAAACGTGCGGAATTCCCAGATTCAGCCGGTAATCTTTTTTTTTTTTAGAGTAAGAGTTTTTTTTTTCTTTAGAAACCAAAACCTGAGGATCTCAATTGTTATCAAAGCGAAATATTGCAGAAAGAAAAATTTCCGCTAAAGAGAGATTTATAGTTTTCCGCAAAAAAAGAGAAAATAGTTATGCTTTATGAAGCAGCCAATAACTAGGTGGATTTCAACGACTTCAGAAAAGGTTAGTCTGCTAACGGAGTGAAAATAGTTAAATATGATTATTTAGTAGGATTGTCTGTGGCACAAGGTCCGAGAATTTGGGCACTCACTCAATATCTAACTCATAAACAAAGGTCAGCCAATCTATTTCGCAAACCATCACACAACGTGAAGTGCCTAAAATAGTATGTATATACATATATATATATATATATATATATACGTATATATGTGTGTGTATATATATATGTGTATGTGTGCGCGCGCGCGCGTGTGTGTGTGTGTGTGTGTGTGTGTGTGTGTGTGTGTGTGTGTGTGTGTGTGACCATGTGTGGCCGTGTGTGAATGTGCTTACCCGTATCGAAACTTTTGGTTCAAAAAGGTTTTGTATTTAAAAAACAAACAAAAAAAAACAGGCTTACTTTTCTTTAATTTAGAGGACTTGTAAAATCTCAACAAGTTTTACTTGTTTGTAAAAGAAAATTCATATTTTGAGAAAACAATTTCCATGAGAATAAAAGTCATTTTAATTTATTTCAAAAGAGAAACGCAAAAGAAAGGAAAATATAAAAAATAAAAACCATTAGGATCATTTCTATTTTCTAGAAAAGAAAAATTAAACCCAGACCACCTATTAATCTTAACATGTATATTTATCATATTTGTATGTAACTGTTATATTATTAAGGTAATGATAAATTATATCAATCATTTTTTGTTAATTATATTTTATCATTTAGCTTGGTAAGGTTTTGAATTACTCGGCATCTTTTGGTTCAGGTGTTGTAGTCAAACACTGCTCTCGCACGCCCACGCTGAAAGGATATGACAATCATATTATGTTTTAATTATCTTGCAGACTGGAAATGGAGCCTGACGCTCCATGGAATGAATTGAGTAGGTGGGTGACGTCATACCCGGAATATTTTTATCAACTAAATTCCTGATTTTGCAGTGAAATGTTATGAAAGGTATATATATAGAAGACTGAACATTTTTTTTATAATGGGAATACAAATGTGATTGCTCTACATCAAAACAAGTGGACAACAAGAAATTGATGATTGATTGGACCACTAGAAATTGATGATTGATTAATTATACCTAAACGTTAGACGAACCAGACATGCAGGACACTGCTGGAGAAGCAGGGACGAACTCATAAGAGATGTACTCTTATGGACCCCCACACATGGCCGTGCAAAAGCAGGACGACCAGCACGAACATACATTCAGCAGCTATGTGAGGATACGGGATGCTGTCCTGAAGACCTACCTAGGGCGATGAACGATAAGGAGGAGTGGCGAGAGAGGGTCAGGGATATCCATGCTACCAGCGCGATATGATGATGATGATGAATTATACCTAAATGTCAACCTGTCTAGGCTTGTTTTATACCGATACGTTAATGAATCGCGTTCATTGTACATTCATATTTACGTGTTTTCTTTTTGACTCTAGATAGTTTGACTTTTGCTAATCGTCCAATCGAATACGAAGAATGTTTAAGCATATTCGATCCATAGATGGGCCCAAAATAGGTATTACTTAAAATGGACTTGGGTTTAGTGACAATAAAGGTGACATTTCTACCTTCCCCATATCATCTGAAAAGGAGCCACGTTATCAGATCTTGTATAGTTTAGTAACCAGGACACCATCGTTCTGAAGGTCTTTCCCCTCGGCAAAGAGATATATTCAGCGTATTTTAAGCCTACTGACTGGTCTCCCCAGCCATAGAGAAGAGATCAACAAAATATTGGCAGCTTTTCAAACGCCTTTTCTCAGTTATGTCTAATTCATACTATTTTCTATCTCGTTCATACTCAATGGCGACTTTAGCTTTGCATGCATATTCTGCACTTGTTTATTGCTCGGAACCCAACCAATTAATGCATCATATTTTCTGACACCTGCCTTTTCTAAACTTGCCCTGAATCTTTACTGAGAATCTGTCAATGTTTGTCATATTCCAACTAGTCACTGTTCACCTTCATGCGTATTTTCATCTCTTTTTTGTTTCTCCTCCTATTCCCCAATCAAATATGCATTTCCTGTCGATAGTGACAGCTTTCACCAACGTTAAATGACGTACCATGACCATAAAATTCCTGGTGGTCTAATTAAAACTTTTGTCGTTTTTCTTTAAACGCTCGGTTTCAGCAAAGGCACCAAAGTTGTAACAAGATAAATACGATGACTTTGGTTATTACCAAATAAACGATTATGAGAGATAATTGTTGCCTATGAAAGATGATTCTTTATTAATTTCGTAGATGATTAAAAGATAAAAGCTAATCCTGGAGGCAAACAAAACAAAACAAAGTCAATCTTCCAATCAATGGAATCATCTCTTACTGTTTCTCTTAATTACAATAGGCACAATCAACAAACGATACCATTCAAACTTTTTATTAAACAAACAATGTATAACAAAAGAGAAAAAAAACTTACGTCAGTGGGCTTAAGAATATGCGGAATGTATCCCCTGTAGAGAGATAGACACCTTAAAAAAGGCTGTTGTATGTATGATACTAAACTGTATATATGTTGTATTTTGGCCTTTGACCCGGCCAAAAATGCCATTCCAAGGTGATGCACCGGAAGGAAGTGACACATTTCAATGGCAGTTAGGGGAGGAAATCGCGTGGGCAGAAATTGGTTAACAAATTGGGACAAGCTAAAAAATCCCATGATGCACTCATAGACTGATGCACCGGAAGAGACTGAACTGTGAACTGCATGACAGTTATTTCCGCTGGATGATGATCAATCATGCCATTCCGAAGATCGAGTGGACGTCGAACTATTATATAACTCAGTCAAGACAGAAGTCAAGTGGCAGTTGCAGACAGTTTGAGACGGAGTTATAGACGAGGTGTGGTAGGGAAAGCCACACCCAGCCGAGGGGGCCGTCGGGAACCCCGATGGAGTTTGGGGACCAGAGAAGTTGCTGATAAGATGCAGTAAAGAAAGCCAGCGGAGTGGACCCCAGGGCCTCCGGTTGAGCATCTGGAGAACGAGAAAGACACAACGTTGACGGTCATAAGAGTGGAGGTCAAAATATTGAAGTTTCTGTTCGGTCTCCAACATCCTCTCACACGCAAAGCTTGAATAACCTTTTCGAACCTTTCAAATAAAGTGAGAGGTACATATGTTTATAAAGACGTCTTCCTGCGTCTTTATTATTGTATCGTTACGATGTTGTAGATGAGTATATAATACACACACACACACACACATATATATATATATATATATATATATATATATAATGAGTAAGGTTCCACTTCCGGGCATATCAGGGGAGTTGATTAACTCTTTATTTCCATTATTCTCAGGTCTCCTCTAACCCGCAGGAGAAGTACCTTTGGTCGTCTTTCCTATTGGTTTAAAAGATCTGTTAAAAATGTTCGTGTTTGTTAGAAATGTGCTAAAAAATCTATTGAGAAACAAGTACAGAAGATTTAACTATGATAGTACAAATATGACGGACTGACATGCAGTTAAATTCAATCAATTAATCAACTAAAAGGCATAGGCAACTTTTTGGATAAGAATGATTAAAATTATTAAGAAATAATCAATTTAGATACCCGTCAATCAATCAATCCAATCTGAGTTAAAGTTAATTTTTCGAAAAATATTTCGTTCATAGAGCCTACTTCATTTCCATTTGAATATTCATTAGTAACTTTACACACACACACAGAAATATATATATATATATATATATATATAAACATACATTACAAATAGATAACAAATGTGCCCGTGCTGTAGTCGTTATCGTCGTTGGAAATGGACACGGCGACACGAGTTCAAATCCTGGACGAGACTGATTGCATTTCACATAGCACTAATACCCTTGGGAAAGGTATGAATCCAATTATTCTCCCCCCAGCTATGAGTAATAGTAGGACAGACTAGGTTCTTCAGCCTTGGTTAGGCAACTAGTCTAGGAGAAGGAAAACTCTGAATTCAAACCTGTTAAACTCCGCTTAAAAATTGACCTTGTGTCATATCCTGCCCGAGCGGAGGGGTTGGTAAATAGTATCAAAACAAAGAATAAAAGAGTGTAATAGTTGAAGTTCGGAAGTGTATCATATTTTTTAACTTATACTCCATGTTTCGGTTGTCAAATGATTTTTCCGGTTTTATCTTTAACAGGATATTTTTTATTAAGCATATTCAAAAAGTAAACAGCTGATTTTTAAAAAATGGATTCCTTGCTCCCCCCTCTCTCTCTCCCTCTCTCTCTGTCCACCCCCCTCGATGACCATGATATAGGAGTGGAATTTTAGTATAAATGCTAGTAAAATTAGTAATAATCCAAGCAAGCATTTGTTAAAATAGTATGCAAACGTCGGAAGTAATACCGTTTCCAGAAGTTTTTTCAGAGGTCAATAATTTATTCTACTAAACTGTTCATTTAAAAATGCACATGATTTAAAATAGTTATGCCTTAAATCTCCGCTGTATTTTGTGTTGTTTAAATGAAGAATGAAATTACCTTTCTGTCACTAAATTTCAGGGAAAACTTTACTGTTGGAAGACGAACTTCTAAATTTGCAAAAAATCCCCTAAGTTTCCAACCCCCCCCAAAAAAAACAAAACACAAAACAAAATAAAACACCTCAAATGGAGCTTAACACGTGCTAAGACGAACCCATAAAAGAAAGATGGATTCCTTGCCCCCCCATCTCTCTCTCTCTCTCTGTCCACCCCCCTCGATGACCATGATATAGGAGTAGAATTTTAGTTTAAATACTAGTAAAATTTGTAATAATCCAAGCAAGCATTTGTTAAAATAGTATGCAAACGTTGGAAGTCATTTCGTTTCCAGAAGTGTTTCAAACAGGTCAGTAAATTTATTCTACTAAACTGTTCATTTAAAAATTCACATATTTGATTTAAAATAGTTATATCTTAAATCTCCGCTATATTGTGTTCTCAAATGAGGAATACAGTGTATTTTATGTGAGGACATGTTTAGCAGTAAATAAAAATAAAAAAAATTAATGACCCTGGACGAATGCTTTAGTATACACGGTAAATAGGTTTAGAATCTTTTCTAAAAGCTTAGAAGTCTGTTTGCCCACCCTCATAGCAGTTAATAAGAAAACAAAGCAACCCAAGTCAAATTCGAAAAAAAAAATGTTAGGGCCTGTATCGGATGACAGGATAAAATATACCCCAACATTTCTTTGAATATACATCAGTCCTGGATTTAAACTAAGTTAAAATTTAAGGTAAAAGACGGATTTTTTTTACACGTACACATGGGAAGTAGCATGATGTACGTGAAGGTATTCGAATGCGCAAAGCCTAACTTTTCCTGAACGTGTGAGTCTTGTGGCTTAACGCTCAGGATTGTCAGTTCGATCGGGGAACTACTGCAGCTCATCTATAAGAGTGGCTTCTATAGATGAGAATAAAAACAGCCATCGAAAGATAACCATGACTCATACTCAAACCACATACCTAAACCGCATCGCTCTTCGCGCGGGTAAAAAAGGGGCGCGTCCTGCTGAGGTTGGAGCCCTGGTCTCAGTGTTCGAAAAATCAGCTACAGAGCTCAAACAAAAACTACTAAAATGCAAACAAACAATACAAATAACGACATTTAACGTTAGAACCCTAAATAGAATAGGTCAACTACCAGAGCTAACTGCATAAGCCGTAGAACATGAGATAGACATAATTTGCATACACTCACACCGATAAACTCACACCGAAGATATCAAATATCACGAAACTGGCAATGGATGGATGCTGGTCACTGTATCGGCATGGAAAAACTCTGTCAATGCCTCGGTAGGATGGGGTGGGAATGCTTATAGGACCAAGAGCGTTAAAAACACTTAATAGCATTGAGAGAATACAACCGAGGATGATGGCCGCAACGTTTAATGGCAAACCCAAAGCAACAATCATCTCCTGCTACAGCCCTACCAATGTTAGCGAAGAAACCGAACTAGTCACCTTCTACGAGGAGCTATCCTCCCTAGTGCGTAGCATTCCGAAACACAACCTGCTAGTCATTGGCGGAGGTATGAATGCACAAATCAAAAAAAAAAAAGAACCAACAAATACAGTCTACACAACACGCCAAACTTGAATGGACAACATCTAATTGATTTCATGATTGAAAATAGATTAACATTCCTCAATACAAACTTTTAAAAAAGGGAGGGGAAATTATGGACCTACACATACACGAATAATAGTAAAGCACAGAGAGACTACGTCTTTATAAACAGGAAATGGAAAATAGTGCGATGAATTGCGAGGCATACTCCTCTTTCGAGGGTGTGTCCTCCGATCATTGAATAGTCACGGCCAAAGTACAAAAAAACGCCACACAAACAGCGACAACTAAGCACTATGACTGGGCCCTACTTAACAACAGAGATATTAGAGACACATTTGCATTAGAATTAAGAAACAGATTCGAAACACTACAAGAGAAGACAGAAAAAGGTACCCCAAATGACGAATATGAGAATTTTTTTGAAGCACACCTTGAGGCGGCATCAAAGTGTATCCCAACAAAACGTAGAACTAAATATAGAGTCCAATGGGAAATGTTAGCGGTTAGAGAAAAACGTGCACCCGTGAAAACTGCCTCCAAATGCTATCGGAAGAACCTAACAAACGCAAATGCCCGAAAACTAGAAAAGGCACAATATCAATTAGCAGTATTATACCTAAAAGACAGAATACATACGAAATCAGATAGATAAGATTAAAGATTCGGTGGAAGATAGGCAATCCAGGATAGCCTGGCAAACAATAAACGAAGTAAGTAGAAGGAAGAGCACAGCCAAAGCAAAATTGAAAGCTATAAGCCAACAAGAAAGAGTAAAACTGTGGGAACAGCATTTCAAAAATCTACTAGGAAACCCACCGAAAATAACGAATGAACCGATCACCAGAATTATCAGTAAACAATTAGACATTAAACTAGGTCCGTTCACCAAAGAAGAACTCGACTCGGTTCTTAGAAAAATCAAAAAATAGGCAAGCTGCAGGGCTGGACCAGATCCCTCCAGAAGTGTGGAAGACTAGACAATTCGACGACATACTGCTCCGGCAATGCAAAGCAGTCTATAGTCAAAATAGGATAGAAAGATGGACGAAGGAATGCATCCTTCCTTTCCCTAAAAAAGGCAACCTCGGACTAGCCAAGAACCACCGAGGGATAACACTTACATCCATAGCAGCCAAAATCTACAATGCTCTACTACGAAACTGCATAGAACCCAAAATAGACAACATCCTTATGAAAAACAAAAATGGCTTCCGAAGAAATAGATACACAACCTTACAAATATTGACCATCCGTAGAATCCTTGAAGGCGTTCGGGCAAAAAACCTTCAGTCGACATTACTATTTGTCGATTTTACCAAGGCCTTCGATTCCATCCAGAGGGAAGATGGAACAAATCCTACAAGCAGACGGCCCACCAAAAGAAACCGTAGCAGCAATAATGATTCTCTACAGAAACACAAAAGTGAAAGTACGTTCACCAGATGGAGACATGGAATACTTCGAAATTGTTGCAGAACTACAAGGAGACACGCTAGCCCCATACCTCTTTATCATCTGTCTAGACTATGTGCTTAGAACTTCGATCGACAAAATCAGAGAAAATGACTTCGAGCAGACGAAGAAAAGAAGCAAAAGGTACCCCGCAATATCAATCACCGACGCCGACTACGCTGATGACTTGGCGTTACTGGCGAATATGCCTAATCAAGCAGAGACACTACTGCATAGTTTGGAACGGGCTGCAGCAGGCATTGGCCTCCATGTCAATGCACACAAAACTGAACATATGTGTTACAACCAAACGGGCAACATTACCACACTAGGCGGAGCCTCTCTGAAACTAGTAGGCTAATTCATAAACCAAGGAAGTAGCGTCTCATCAACCGAAAAAGACATCGACACACGACTAACGAAGGCATGGACAGCTATCGATAGGCTCTCGATCATATGGAAATCAGACCTGACCGACAAAGTGAAACGCAGTTTCTTCCATGCCGCGGCTGTGTCAATACTGCTATATGGATGCACTACATGGACGCTAACCAAACGGTTGGAGAAGAAACTAGACGGCAATTACACAAGAATGTTGAGAGCAATAGTGAACAAGTCCTGGCGACAACACCCCACAAGATACTAACTATACGGCCACTTGCCTCCCATCACGAAAACTATACAAGTTAGACGAACCAGACACGCGGGCCACTGCTGGAGAAGCAAGGACAAGCTCATAAGTGATGTACTCCTATGGACCCCGCATATGGCCAAGTAAAAGCAGGACGACCAGCTCGAACTTATATACATCAGCTATGTGAGGACACAGGATGTAACCCTGAAGACCTGCCAGAGGCGATGAATAATATGGAGAAGTGGCGAGAGAGGGTCAGGGATATCCGTGCTGGCGGCACGACATGATGATGATGATGATAATATTTAACCATCAAATTAACTACAGATGTTCTTTGTTAAAAGCACCGACAACTTTTTAAAGTCGAATCACACTTTATGAAGGTACTGATAACAGAAAAATAGGAAAACAGATTCCACTTATTCTCCGAATAAGACTCCTCAGATTTTAAATTGAGTTTAACACATGGCTTGGCGCAGATCAGATGTGTTCATTCGTTTCTCGTGCACATTGTCTAGCGGTTTTCGTTGAAGGAAATGGATTCGATTTTTCATACGCATTATTTCATCATATATATATATATATATATATATATATATATATATATATATCGAAAATTGGATAAATCAGAAAGTGAACTCAAATTTAGATGTGTGATATTTCATTCGGGCCTTCTTCAAGATTTCAAAGTCTTTCGTGAAGATGAAATAAGGCCCAAACGAAATATCACTCATCTAAATATGAGTTCGCTTTTGATTTATCCAACTTTCCACAAATTTCTCTCATACTGTCAGGTTCTCTACAAATCTATCTTTCAACATATATATATATATATATATATATATATGTGTGTGTGTGTGTGTGTGTGTGTGTGTGTGTGTGTGTTAATAGTAGTATGGGACTTTGACATACAAACGGATAAACTAATCCCGGCCAGTAGATCAGACCTTATAACTATCAACAACAAAAAAAAGGTTTTGCAAAATTGTCGACTTTGCTGTCCCGGCGGACCACAGAATAAATCTGAAGGAATGTGTAAAGAAGTACCTCGACCTTGCTAGAGAATTGAAAAACCTATGGAACATGAAAGTGACGATCGCGCCAATTGTGATTGGTGCTTTCGGAACAATAACTAAAGGATTATTAAATGCTCTGGAGGACTTGGAAATCGGCTGACGGGTAAAGACTATCCAAATGACAGCATTTCTAAGAACAGCCAGAATCCTTAGACGAGTCCTGGAGACTTGAAGAGACTTGCTATCACCCAACTCCAATGGAAAACCATCATCTAACACTGATGCGAAAAACTCTAAATAATAACAATAATAATAATAATAATAATAATAAATTATTTTATTGAAATTAATAGCTGTTCAATACAATTTTTTATTCATTTATTCAAATGGATGCTGTTATTTTTCTCCATTACTTCATGCTTGTATATTCTTTTTTTCAAGTAAATAATTTCATTTGGGGTGTTTTTGTGACATTTGTTACGTAGCTCCGAATAAAACAAGTATATTTTTGAATGATTGTACTGAAGATAAAGTAATGTCATGTAATATTTTGATAAAATGAAAATTGATTGTAATTGAATAATAAAGATAATAACATTTTTAGAGAATATGTAAATACAGTATATCATCAGGAAATAGGGAAAGAAAAATTATCAAGATAGAAAAATGTAAAAGAAAATGGTGATTATTTGGTAAAACTTCCTTTGTTGATTTCAACTTCCAAAAGAAGAAATACAAATAGGTGAGGGTCGTAAAATGATATCAGCCAGATCTCTGATTGAAAATGGAAACTCGTAAACAGGCAAACAATATGGTACACAGAAGATTAATCGGTAAGACAAAAATATTATTTTTCTATTTTTCTTCGAAAAAGAAATCACTAAAGTAGCAGTAAGTTTTATCAGACTAAGTATTTTGTGTGAATATTTAAATACTATGTACTATCAGAAAAATAAGGAAAGTAAACTTCATCGGGATAGAAAAATGTAGTATATATATATATATATATATATATATATATATATATACACACACACACACACACACACACACACACACATATATATATATATATATATATATATATATATCGTTTACTAATCGAGAAAGTAAGGAAAAGGATCGTTTCACAAAACCTGTTTGAAATAAAGAGATTGTTAAAACTTTAATATTTTAAAGGGCGTAGGTATAACTTTTTCTTACACACGGAAAGTTATTTTTTCTTGGAAGAGGAGCAGGTCTCATACCTTACAGGAATAAAAAAGATGATCAACCCCTGTATCATGTATAGCCACAATATGCTATTCATGAAAAATAAATACAAGTACAAATAAACGTGGGACTCTGATGATAGAGTTATATCATAGACATGTGCTACCTTTATCGTCCATGACATGGACGTTGTCTTCATCCAGCAAATTCTTGTTGTTTTAATTTCAGGTACACATAGATCAAAGCAAAAATGAATCTGAAAGACACCAAAGAAAAAATATAACACTAGAAAAAAATCGAAAATGTAATCAAATATCATTTCAAAAGCAACACTACTCAAAGAGGGTACAGGAAAAGGATACTTGAAATTCGAGAAGAATCTACTAGAGAGTGATCTTAAAGAAATATTTGTTTTCTGTTCTCGAGATACAGGACATTTGTGAATAGGTAAGTCGGAATGAATTTTTTAAGAAAGAGACTCCAAAAGGAGATAAAATACGAAATGTTGAAAATCAAAATGTCCAGTCCCACAACAGCAATGGTAATAGAAAATGAAAGAAACAATGCCGTTTTGTTTAAAAAATCATGAACAAAAAGAAGGTTACATTACAAGGAATAAGAATTGGAAAAAAGATAAATACATTATTAAATAGATATCCGAACGGACGGAATCAACGAACTAAATCATCTAATTTATGAAGGAGCACAACTAGTCAATGAAAAAGGGACTCGAAGAGAAATTCAAAACCTGGAACTGAACTGACGATAAGAGTAAAAATAAGGAAACTACGAGAACAAGCAAAATTACTAAAAATGGAAAAATACACAAGGACAATATGTTATTAAAGATCCAAGTTGACATACATTTAGATTCAATATTAGCAACACTCAAGGAAGTACTAGATTAGAAAATACCAAGCAATCCTGGCGCAAATAGATTCAGGTTTTAAAACTTTACGTCCATTCTTGGCAGATTGTCTTAGCAACAAAGTAAATACCAACAAAACACAAGCATAATCGAATACATGACGAAGAGAAAAATTACTAGGAACCATCCTCAACAACTAAAAACGGATGAAGTATTTATTAATGATGTGTAAATTCCTATCTTCACAGATAAGACAAGAAATATATCATTCGCTTGTAGCCACTGGACTATTTCCGGAAGAAGTGAAAAGATACCTCAAGTGAACTAAATAGCTGATAACCTACTATATATAGATTGGCACATCTTGAGTTGATTATCTACTATATGTATATTGGCACATCTTGAATGAGTTTTAAACGAGGCATATATATGTAGCTCTGCCATAGATTGACAACAAAACTGCCTATGATATGGTCCCTTAAACCTAAGAAATAGAATGTGGAACAATGTACAAATTAACCGACAACATCACAAAATCCCTGGAAAGTTGGAAATAGTAATTAGCAGCAAAAGGACAAACCCTAACAGAGGTTAAAATCCAAAGAGGCATCTTCCAAGGTGACAAAATTTCACTACTGTCATTTCTTATAGTAACTATATCACTCACTAATTTACTTAGGAAATACACAGAGGAGCTAACAATTAAGAAAATCGCAGGGAATTACAAACAACGTTATGAATTTGTATGATATCAAGGCATTTTCCTAAAAGAGAAAAATCATTAGGAATCACTATACAAATAATCGGAATATACAGGGTATAGGAATGAAATTTATGATTGGAGGATGTGCCATACTGATAATAAAAATGAAGAAAAGAGAAACAAAGGAGGTAACAGAGCTAACAACTTAGGAAAGCATCCAAACATTTGTAGAAAAGGAAAACTACAAGAACATGTGAATTATAACTATTAAACTAAAAAAGAACCTAAAGAAAACGCTAGAAAGAATAAGAAAACGACCACAAATTAAGTTCTGCAGAAAAAAAAATCTCATCAAACGTTTGAATATCTGGGCTGTTCCCCTAGTAAGATACTCTGGATTATTCTGAAAATGGACAGGTGAGGGACAGAGAAATTAATCAAAGAACAAGAAAATTGATGATTATTTACAAATGACTCCTTAAAACCCAACTAACCAACTAAAACCATGCATACAATTTAATATGTTCATAATAAGGAAAAGTACAAAATATACTTTTCGATTTTTGCTAAATAAATTATAAAATTCAATAATTAAAGATCAATCGATTTGTATATGTCTTTTCCGTTCTTCAAAAGTACAAAAAGAAAACCCACACATACTCCCCTGGCAAAATTTTAATTCAATGTTTGTTTGCAAATCAGTTTGTAATGTTGTACTAATAGGAAAAAATTCGTATTTCTTTAAGGAAAACTACAAAACATCATGAAAATCTTTCAATCCAATAATTATCTTTGTTAAAACACTAAATATAAACGAAACAAAATACAAAACATTTTACATTTTCGATTCGTAGCTTCTTAGAAGGAAGGACGTTCTTTTATTTTTTAGGTTCTTTTCATTTTATTTACTTATTTTGTTATATTTTAAGATGTTAAAAAAGAAAAAGAAACAAAAAAATAAAGAAAATATTTGCTTACTGATAACTCGAAAACTCATTTTTTAAAGTATTTTTTTTCATATTTTTAGAACAAAATATAATAATTTCTAATCATCGTAAATCATTTGTTAAAAATTATCTATTAATAAAATAAACGATTGCTTTTTATCTTAAGTAATAAGCAATATTCTCGGACTTAGAAATATTGAAGACAAAATAAATCACAGAATTTTAAAACTTGTGACCAGTTTCGGGTTACATATTTTTAAAAAATTTCTTAAATGTGAAATAAAAAGTTATTTTATCTGCAATTCTTTTACTCCCTCCTTTCTATCTCACTGACTGCGAATGCTAAAATTCTTTAGCTCGGTCATGGACTCAGTTTTTCTGCTATTATATACCGGCCCATTGGGCAGAGTGTTCACGAATGGCCTGGTAGACAAGTGTTTAATCCCAGGTTGAGTCATACCAAAGACTCAAAAATCATACTTCATGTCTCCTTGCTTAATATGCGGCATTATAAGGTAGGGATCAAGGGTAATGTTGAGCAATTCAGGTAAAGGAGTTGCACTCTCCACTACACTTTGGTATAACGACTAATGAAGCGGGAGCCTTCGAGTTACCCTCAAATATGGTCGCCAACATCACACACACACACACACACACACACACACACACATATATATATATATATATATATATACTGCTTACGATGGTCTAAATTGAGCAAAAATGAAAATAACACTGATATCTTACCTTATCAGGTATATTTACTGAAACCAGCCACCATATCGGGCCTGAGGCGAGATGTAGAAAGATGAATGGAGGCGTAAAATCTCCACCGCTAGTGATCACCCTAAATACCTTGATGTACCGTGATGTTTTTGTTTTTTTCCTAAATAATGTGTGCACATTGTGAGGCCGAAGCAAAGAAAGGGTTATTCTGTGAATTCACCATTGATCCTAACAGAAAATTTTCTAATCTGAGGAAAACCAAAGTATGTTCAGTTGAAGAAGATACGTCAGTTCATCTTAAAGATTTTCTGTGCAGTCTTTGTTCTTGTCCTTCATGGCCTTTGATAATTTTTTTTCATCTTGTGTGAGAAATATCAAATGACAACATGAACTACTTTCTTAGTAAGAAACTCAGACACTCCCATGTTCATTGCTTTGCACCAGATTGACTTGTTGGGATCGTATTCAATCATGGCCTGAATCTCACTGTGATATCCGGGAGTACTTTTCTAATCAGAACGATTAAAACGAGTCTTCCGAGTTACCGTAACTTCGTAATCTACATTGGACTCATTTAATTCTTTCCGAATCACCCTTAATTTTCTCAGGTTGACACAAAAATACTCTAAAACTTTCGTATAGGAGCTTCTGTTGAGAAAGCCAAGTTTTTAAATTGAATAGAATAAAGTTTAGAAAATATAACATTACATATTTAATCACCCTGATGAAGGTTTCATATGAATAAATAAATGAAGTAAAAAAATGAAACTTTGAACATTGGCATATAGTTCAACTACAAATAAAATCATCCTCAGAACCCATTGTGTTTTTTCATTTTTCTACATTTTCATACGTTGGATTTACTTCTATTTTTTCCATCTATGTAAATATCGCAGCAGTTAGTTTCAAATTTTATCATGCATTAATAAAATAATTCCTCATTCAAACCTACGGAGTAAAAGATGATTTCGGGGCTGAATATTATCGCCCAATGAGTTTGAAATCGCGAAACAAATAGTTGCGATAAATATTTTTAAATTGTATTATTTACTTTATCTCAGTCACGGTTATGGAAAATATAACTTGACTCACACAAGTTTTCCTTGATATTTGCTTAAATATGTAGAGAGGTGCGTATGCGAGTGTATGTACCTTTATGTACATATGTATGTATGAGTGTGTGCGTAGACATAGGAGAGAGATAAGAATATGCATACAAACACTGACAGATAAATAAACCCACTCACACACATAATATATATATATATATATATATATATATATATATATATATATATATATATATATATGATGAATGCACACAGGCATCTGAGAACATCATACATTTTATCTAACAATTTTTACTTTGGAAATATTTTTGTAAAGGGATTACGCCATTAATTGGAGCCAATTAGGAGACGTTTATAAGAGAAACAATATTAAAGGGACCATGTCGCTCTATAGTTTCTCTTTCCGGAAATGAAGAACGTTGACTTGCTTTCTAGTCGACTCATCTGTTTGCCAGACGCGATAATAACAACGTAAAGACGCAGACACGCCCAAATCTACAATCAAGAACCGGTGCGAACATCCCAAATTGGCAGAAAAGCATTAAGAAATAATGACCTCAACAATTGGCTGTGTAACTGACACTGGGACGTTGTAAACGACTTTATGGCTCCATATCTCAAGTAAATATTCGAGCAGTTCAAATTACAAACTTAAATCAACTATTTCCCTGAAGTTCACACAGGAAACGTAATCGGTATATATAGAAGATTCACTCAATTTCCATTAAACATGGATAAGACATTATTATTGCTATTATTCTCCTTTGAGAGTTTTTAATACCGGCGCATGTTGTTGGTTTTTCTCAGGAGTTTGAGTGAGACAAAGTATTTTCAAGTGTCCAGGACTCTTCTCAGTATTCTGGCCAATCTCAACAATGCTGTCATTTAGATGGTCTCCATTACTTCTTCTCCAAATATTCCAGCCCCTTTACCAAAGTTTTAGTGACTGTACCAAGCGCACCAATTACAACTGGTATCATCGACACTTTCATATCCCACAGTTTTTTTTTTCACTTCTCTAACAAGGTCTAGGGACATATCTTCTCGCTTTCTTTCAGTATTAACCTGTGGTCACCCGGAATGGCAAAATCCACAATTCGGCAGGTTCTCATTTTTCTTTGTTAACTATCACAATGTCTGGTCGTCTGGCATGGAGTAGGTGATCAGTTGGTTTCTCAAAATCCATATGAATTTTGTACGTCCCATTTTTGGCGGATTCTGGGTTGTGCATATATCATTTGTTTGTATCGCCAAATTTAAACTTCTTTCACCATTCCCAGTAGATCCCTTTCCCCACCCAGTCCTGTCTCGTCTTATACTCGCTTATTTACAACATTCCCATATTATATGATTGATCGTCTCGTCTCTATCATCACATAACCTATCTGCTATTTTCTAGTGTCTTGTTTGTTGTTACGTTGAGATTGTTACACTTTACGGCGTTGTTTTCTGTTGCTATCAAAAGAGATTCAGTTTCTTTCATATAGTTTCCCTTTCTTATCCATTCCTAAGTTTTCTGTTGAGAGATGTTACTCGTTTTTTCGCTTGAAATATCCATAGAGTGGTTTTTCTTCTCATTATTATTTTCTTTTTATTTTTGTTCTGTGGACGCTTGAGCTGTGCGTATTGTCACTGTAATCAGTCTTCCTGTGCACTTTTTTTTTTATTTAGTCTTCTATTTGTTTTAGTGATGCGTCGACGCTATCTTGAATGCTGGTAAGTCTTCTTCCTCCTTATTTTCTTGGCGCATAAAGTCTATCTTCATTATCTTTGAGATGTAAGTCCTAATGTATCGTATTAAGTTTTCTTATTATCCGGTGCATTTGTTGAAGTTCTTCTCTGGTCCACTTTGAAAATGGTCGGGGTATCTTACCATGGGGAGAGGCCGTGTGTTTATCTCTTTGATGATATTTCTGGTATGTAGTTTTGTTTCGATTAGTTTTCTCGGTCTCCTGAGGAATTTATTTTCTTTTATCTCCATGTATTTGACCATGTTCGCTTCCAGTATTCCCAAGTATTTGTAAGTGTTTTTTTTCCGAGTATACAGCCTGCGAGTTTTTCACAGCAGTGTTTGCTGAGGTCTTTAACGAGAATCTGAATGACAGCAAGTCTTCTCAGGTCTTTAGGACTCTTCCCAGTATTCCAGCCGATCACTGTGGTATCTTATGGTATTTATGCTCTCAATTCGTCCTCTGATTTTTAGCTCTTCCAGTTTCCTTTCCAACCCTCAGGGGGCCGTTTCAAGCGTTTTAATTACAATCGGTATCGCAGTTATCCTCATATTTCACAGCTCTTTTAGTTCTCAGGTAAGGCCTAAATACTTTCTTTTCGCTCTCTTTGATTATAAGTACGTGGTTCGCTGGGATCGCACATTCCACAATTTATTTCATTTTATTTTATTTCATTTTATTGTAAATGATAAACTAGGTCTTGTCTTCTGGTTGGGATTATGTAACCAGTTTTTATCTCAAAATTCCAAAGAATTTTATGCGTCTAATTTTCTTGAACGTAGTTTGGTTTATGTATATACCATTTGTAATATTGTCAAAATTTAGATTCTTGCACAATTCCCAGTTGATCACATTCCTCACCCAGTCGAGTAACGTTTTTTACTCTTTTTTGCTAGTTTGCTGCAGTCACTTATTATGTAATTATTCGTTTCGTCTTTGTAACCACTTAGCCTACCGTTGCCTACTCTTGCATCTTATCGATTTTCACTTTAATATGGCATTGTTTTGTACTGCTATTAGAAGCGATTCGACTTCTCTCTTAAGGTTTTCCTTTTGTAGACATGTCCATGTCTTCTCGTGCGAAATTTTGCCAGTGAGTCGCTTTACAAATCCATGCAGTTGTTTTACTTCCCATTTCTGTTTCCTAGTTTTTATGGTTGTCCCGTTTGTCCTTATGCTATCAGTGCTGTTACTAGCCGTTGCAAGTAATCTTTTTTTCCTGTTTTTAATGTAACCTCGTATAATGATTCCTCGTATTATTATCATTATTATTATAGTTATCATTTTTGTTGTTAGTACTTAACTATTGACAATAGAGTTTAAAAAATGATATACAAAATAATTAGATGTACAAGGATATATTTAATGTAATTGAAACATTCACAAACACACACACACACACACACACACACACACATATATATATATATATATATACATATATATATATATATATATATATATATAATCCTTTTTGCAGATATTGCTTATGTCATTATTTTAATAAAATTGCTCAATCACGCACTAATAGACCCACGTGCGCGTATACATACACGCGCACACACACACTCACACTCTCTCGCTCTCTCTCTCTCTCTCGCTCTCTCCCCCACACACAAATGCACACAAACACACGCATATATATATGTATATATATTGACTGCGCGTTTTCGTCTGTCTATGCGTCGCGTGGTTGTGCGCGGTTATTCAAATAATTGGGTCACCGTGTGTCTGCTAAGACGGAGATGAACAATAAATGAAGCAATAGTTTTATTCACAATTATCTCCTTTGTATTCAACACACTTATTTCCCAGATATTTCTATTGGTTGATGCACTTCCGAAATTTCTATTTTGAAGTTGTACCGTCGAATTTCTTTTCTCGATTTAATGTACATACCTCTGAATTATTAATTAATATTATTCGGTCTTTCCTAAACAGAATTATGAATCTCACCATAAACGTATTTTTACGGGAAATGACGGGTTCATGGTTCGTCTACGAAAACACCAAGTTTCTCTCGGCTTCCGAGACAAATAAGGACTCCTTTCTTTTCGGAAGCGTTTTCCGATTCATTACTAATTTGTATTACTGCCTATATTGAAGCGTTGTAAAATAAACATCACACAACCAAGATTTACGTGATTGTCTGATCTTTAAACTTCCCTCCATCTAATTTTCAATAAAATTATATCAATTTAATCAGTAAATTCAGTGCTTTCTATCCCTGACAAGAGTTCATTACATTTCTGTTAAAGGGTTACTATAAAGAATCTAAAGTTGTTGGAAATAAATATGTACAGGAAAAACATTAAAACAACAAAGATACCTTAATATTAAAAAACACATGCGCATTTTGTAAGACATAAAACTATTTATCATTTGAGTAAATACACTTTTCATGCAGTGATCGTTCATTAGGTCATAGTTTTGCATTTAGTCGATTTCGGTCTTTAAAAAACTAAATCCATGTCGATTATAGTTTGATTCAATGTCTAAAAAGTTAAATAAATGAAATTTTTAAAAGTCAGATAACTCAAATGAAAAAAAAAAAAGAGAAAAAAGTCAAAGAAAATGAGGCATGTTATTTCTGAAAGATTAAACTGGTATGTCACCGTGGTGAAGTGGTTAACGTCCTGGGTTGTTATTTTGTAGTTAGAGTGTTCAAACTACTGTTATAGTATAACGTTCACTTTTAAACTAATTCCCTTTGAAAAGGTATGGATTTCTTCATCCCCCACCACCAGCTGGGTTGAATATTACCACTACTGTTTTTAATTAAAGAATGGCTGTTACATTAAAAAGAACGTTAATGTTGACATGTCATTAAACAAAGAAACCAAACCAAACTAAACCAACCAATGAAATTCTCATAAATATTTCTGATATTGTCGTATGCTTCCTGTTTATAATACAAACTTCTCGAAAGTAAACATATGCTCAGTCGGTAGGACTTCGAATATTTTGACTATATCTTCTGTAAAGGATAAGAACTTTGCCATCGCAAAGGGTTCTCCTGAGCGTGACACTAAACTGTATTAGGTGATGAAGCTTCAGTTCTGAAACTCTGAAGAGTGTAGAGAACGTGCTTAATGCTTCTACTCCAAAAAACATTCTTGTAAGGAATGGTAGTAGCTGTTAGTGTCCAATGTATGGCTCAAATAGGTCTGTTTACTATTATTGTTATTCGATTGGACAATGTGCAAAATAAATGAATAAATAAAACCACACAAAAATGTATATATGAATGTGAATGAACGAAATTCCCTCTCTTCTTGGTATAAAATAATCATAGATAGATTGCCATATCAATAAAACTGATCAATGATCAATAATCATTCAAAGTTCAGAAAAAGTTACACTTAAGTGATAACACACGAGATTAAGTCAATTTTCGTTAAATTAGGATCTTTTGCATTCAACACTCGTACACAAGAGATGTTTCATTAGATGAAACAATTCTGAACCAGAAATTTTTATGTGTGGCACAACTGCACCTTAGTATTCGTCACCCATCTTCCTAAACCTCATTATTATGACGGATTTTAAGTTTACGAAAGAAAAAGTCACACGGAGCTAGATTTGGCGGGTACAGAGATTTGCATAACCCTGTATTTTGCCAGAAACTTCCGCTCAAAAAGGATCGGGAATGTTGATCCAAACGTCTTCAGAATTATCGCAAGGCAAGCAACTTATTATACAAGTTGCTCAGTTGAGTAAAGGATATCTTTTAAATAAAGATAAATAAATTTCAAATATTTTGTATCGATGCACTTAATATACAAAATGAATGTTGATATCATTAGAAGAAAATCCAAACATATATTTCGAAATGAAAGTTTGTATATATATATATATATATATATATAGAGAGAGAGAGAGAGAGAGAGATACGCAAACTTGAAGCTTTCTAATGTATAATTTGCTTTAAAAATTATTCGATAAATAGATGAATTAATAGTGTCTAAAGTATAAGGCTCAACTTCTCAAAAGAGATCAAAGCAAATTACATAATATTTATTTATTTCCATTCGATTATCAAGTAACTTCTTGGCATATCCTGTCCTTCGTTAAAGTTTTATATAGACGCTTAAGATGGCCTATAAATGAGTATATTTAATGATTCTATTCTTTTGAAATAAATCATTGCCTTTTGGGTTTCAGTATATCTGGGCAAATGTCTGGGAAAGTCTTCGATCAAAATCACTAATATGAATCCATTCCTCTGCTTTTTTGTTCGGAATAATTTAAACAAAATCATCAACAATAAAAAAAAGAAATGAAATTTCAATTTTTTTTTCTTTTGGTAAAGATATTTTATTTCATGAATATCTTTGAATTTCCATTTTCGCTTTACAACTTCAAGCACTATTTCTGTTTATCAGGCAGCGTTTGGCATTTAAAATTAACATCAGCTGCAATGGGAAAATTCTTCACAAATGTCAAACTGAAAGTTATCAAGAAGCGTTGAAAAGTTCCTACATTTACTCATACAACATAGATTATTCTTTGTGTTGTTACAGCTGTTAGAACAATATTTCGACCGACCCATTTTGGTTGGATGATAGTGTTTTACGGCATATTACGCCTTGTAAACTTTTAAATACCAAATACTGCATATATATATATATATATATATATATATATATATATATATATATTAAATACCAAATACTATATATATATATATATACATATATATATATATATATATATATATATAAAATTTGTAAACGAATAGTTTGTAGATAACATTATTTTTCAAAAAGGGTGAGATCACTTGTTTACACACTGAGAAATAGTTCCTGAATCGCCATCAAACACTCATAATTTTATTTTATATACAGTTAAATGATTCTAAAACTTGCTATGTAATACTAGTAATTCAATTGATCATAAATAATTTGTTTGCACACAGTCAAAAGGTTTCGAGTTTAGAAATTGATTACATGCTTCTTTTGGAGATCTCAGGAAGTGTGGAATAGCCGGCAAGGACACATGGCGCAGTGGATGAAGCGTTTGGTCGGAAAGTACTTCTGACTGGAATCATATGGAGGTTGCAGGTTCAGTCTCAACAACGGGTAGAAATTTTTAAAAAAACAATTAAAAAAATATTTATTATAACGAAACATTTGTGCCCGGTCGTGTTTAACAGAATTAGCTACCCCTGTGGTTCAAATAAAAGATTCAGTTCGAGATTCGGGATGGACTCCCGAGTTCGACATGAAACACCTGAAGGACACATCGACCGAAACGCTGTGAGTAATACAATAAAGACGAGGTTAATAGTCCGAGTATTCTAAGTAATAAAAATTATAAAGTTTCTTCACAGAAATTTCGACAAGTAATAGCCATTATTTGTCATTACTCCCAGGTTCCCTTTGATAGTTAGGGTCCCATCTATGGATCAAATAGATCTATTTGGCTCCGGTTTCATTGTTTAATGGCATATTAACATTCCTGTGTTATTCAATGCCAAAGCCATCTTGTAAAAAACAATAGGGATACTATTTGACTAGTAGTTGGGAGTAAGGGGATCATACCTTTTTAAGGTTATTAGTCTAAAAGTGAATATAATAGCGTGAATGGAGTTCGAACTCGCTTACTTCGAGGTAGCAGTTTAGCACTTTAACCCCGCTATAGGGACTTCCTCTGGATCTGTTTGTATATTTAATAGATATAATTGATACCTTATGACTGTAATTTATTTGTATTAAGAATAGTTACTTAAAGATATAATTGTTTAATTAGGTTTACTTGAAGCCATATAATTGCTTACAAATTATTAGTGTTTGGTAGGAATACTTAAAATCATACACATGTGTACAAATTAATTATATGACTTCAAATTTTAACGACAAATAAAGAATGCAATTAAAAAATTGTAATTGAACTTTGGAAATATAGTTATGATTACTATCAAATATCTACAAAGGAATCAAATTTCGGCATTAAATAGCCTATAAGAAGTTGCTATGCTGTTAAACATATAAACCAAACAAAAGCTTTCATTTTTTTTTCTAGATATATCTTCATCTTGATTTTTAAGATGATAGCAGAAAAAAGTAGAACGGTCCAAAAAATATTCTTAAGATATATTCAAACATTAACTCAATTTTATTTCATGTTGTGACTTAAAATTTTGAGATAATTTACATACATAAGAGACTGATATAATGACAATTACTCCTGAAGAAATTGTCAAATTAACTTCTGTTGAATGTAGACTACTTCAAGCTATTTGAAAGAATGGAAATTATATCAGTAAATAACATTACTTTTTACTTGTTGCATTAAGCTTATTACGTGCAGTTTTGTGTCTCTTCTTTGAATAAATTATTGTTGGGCAAGTCATTGATGAGAGCCAAATTTGTACGGCCACACCGAATCAGAGTGAATATAGTAGTAAAGCAGTGAAAGGGCACTCAATATTCCGTAAAGATCAAGGATTGGATCCTCACAATTAAATGGTTTAGTGTTATATCTAGGACATTCGTTGAGGGTTCTTACTCTTCTGGAGTCGGCATATTCTACAACCCTAGTCGATTATGTTGCCTTTCTAAGGCATGTAATTCGTGAAAAAACTGAGTTTGTTACTTCTTTCTTTCTTTCTTTCTTTCTTTCTTTCTTTCTTTCTTTTAAAATAAAATCACGCACAGAAAATGCAATCTAATGTATCTAGTTCACTTCCGCAATGCAAGGCATTATAATTATTACTTATAATATAGTAAATGTGCCTCACGTGACATAAAGGTTTACAATTTTTAAAAATAAGCCATTGTTAATGAGTTCGAATCTCACTGGGTGCCCCATACTTCTAGACTAGTGCCATAACTATATTGAGCTCAGTTAATTACTATGACACTTTAAAATGTTAATTATATTCGAGCTGTTCCTCAATCACTTCATTTTGTCACAAAGAAAAGTACACAGCTCAGAATCCATTCTGTTCGATAAGCCTAGAAAAACTGATTCCTTCTGTTATTTTTTCACTTTTCATCAATGATACTCATTAAGTAGATTTGATCCTAGTGAAGCTACTATGTAATTTTCTTTCTTCAGATTTAATCTTTCATCTAAGATATCTATACTGTAGCGTTCCTATCCTCTTCAGTTACACATCTTTCATATGTTATTCATGTTATGGATAGTTGTGTAATCTTTTTTAAAAGACGCTGAGTTGTTGAATTGTTTCTTGAATTTTTTTTCTAAGTGGGATTACTTTTACGAAATCTTCAAAAATATGCCTCTACCTATCGGAGAAAATGTTGTCGTAAGGTAAAGAATTTTACAATATTTCACTAAATCTCTCTCTCTTTTTACTTTGCATTTTTCGATTGTTTGTCATCTTATATCCCAAGGACGAAAATTTCGAAGAATTAACTTTTTTTCATTATATTTCGTTCCATATCTTATTATTTCTATTGTCATCTCCTATATCGATCGCAAATATTATTTATCGGATAATGTTTGACATTTAAAATTAGCATCAGTTTCCAAAAGAATATTCCTCACAAATGTCAGCCTGAAATTTTCTATGGCTTCTCAAGGGATTCAGCAATATGTTTTCAGTATATTTCTATATGAAAATTGCGAAACTTTTTTGAAAATTTTTTAGCGAGGTGTTCGATTTGCAGTGTAAGTATATTGCTAAACTGGACACTTTGTGTTATCTAGAAAGAATTTCCTCTTTTTGTTAAACTGTGCAAATAATCTAGCTGAAATATTTCTAAAACCAAACAAAAATGATTAACTTTTTTTTCCCAGGGCTTTTTGAACATTTTTCTGTTCACGGGAAAATCAAGATATGAAAGGTTTATTTCAATTCGCAGGACATTAATTGGAGATCTGATGTAATGTTTATCGGTGAAGGAAATGGGCTCGGTGAGAAAAAATGTAAATTATGATTCTTTATAATTCACTTTGCTATATTTTATTTGGTGAAAATATGTGTCTTCTTCCTCCGCTAAAACACAATTAGATAAGTAGACTGAGCTCCCTAGCCAACGTATAAGCAACCATCCTCGGAAATAGAAAAATTGTAAATTCAAAACCTAAGCACACCGTTATACTCTTATTTTCTCATCCAGAAAGCCTGGCTGGTCCTACACAAGTCTTCACTTCTATAAAGAAAGCTCCAGTGTAAATCATTTGTTTTATTTTAGCAAAAGGCTGACATCGATACCGATAAAATAACATGTTGTTTATATAATTTTGAACATTAACCACTTGACGGTATTTAATAAAGAGCCTGTTCTCATAAAATTTTAACTTTATAAGGGGGTACTGATTTTTACTGATGGTCTGTTGGTTGCAACAACCGTTTTCTTAAACATTAGCTCTTGATGTTGTTCCTGTAGGGGTCATTATTAAAGTGGAATGTAGAAGTTTCCAGTTACTCGTGACTGAGGCGTTGACGCCCTATTAGCGCAGTTTAGAAAACACTGACTATATCGACTACAGACTGGTAAAGACCCTTCACACACATACACACACGCAATTTGATTTCCTGAGTATGATACTAAACTTCACCCAGTGGTGAAGTACCAATTCAGGAACTCAAGTCAGTGTCGAGTAAACCCTTTATTGCTATAACTCCATTTTCCTCTCTGATTTTTTAGCGTCCCATCGGAGGGGAAAATAGCTAAGTTTGAAAAGTTGAAACATTAGAGAGAAATATTTGATTATATCTCTGTGTAAAGGATTGATTATAATTATGAAATAAGAATTGTCAATAAAGTTAGCCAACTGTAGTCTAGTGAGACCCGAATGCTCTGTTTTCAATAGCTACTACACCGAGGTATAGGGGAGGACACTACTCCTTTCCTTGGATTGCTTCACTTACCCTTTTGCCGAGATAGTCGGCGTATTCTGCTTTCCTAGTGGACTTAACCAATCGCAACAAATAACGAATTATTAATATTATAATGATTGTTATAAGCAATAAAATCTTTGAATAAAAACCGTTGCAGTGTAATGTTAAAGATATATTAAATATATTAATAGTAATGTTTATAATAAAAAGAATTACAAATAAATAAAATGTTGGTTTGTTTCTTTGTTTGACTGGTAAATAAATATTCATGAGTTATTCAATGATAAACTCATCCTTGCCAAAGAACAATATCATATATTTAATGTAATGATTTTTATATCAATCATTTTTCTTTAATTATATTTTATTATTTAGTTGGTAAGGCTTTGAACTACCCAGATCTCTTAGTCCAGGTGCATAGTCAGATGGTGCAGTCTTACACCCACGCGGAAAGGATATGACAATCATCATCTGTGATAATAAACCCCCCCTTGAGAGGAAATGGGGATGAAGTGTGGATGACGTCATGACCAGAAAAGATGGTCCTGAGAAATTGATGGTTTTGAAAAGACAGTTAGTTGAGGTCGACCGTTGAAGTTAGCGGTTGAGTTTTTCGGATCTCTACTGGCAGAGATCTTAAAAACCTCAAGATGCACTGCGCATGGGGTATCTGCATGGTATGGTTAGCATATGCTTTTATGATTTGTGTCTCTCATCTCGTGTCGAAGGACTGAAGCCAAAAATAATAAACCCGTTCGTATTGGAAACGACAGAGTCCGCCTGTATCTGCATTATTATTATTATTATTATTATTATTGATCTCACCGAATTGATACAATATAATGCAATAACAAGAATGATACTATTTAACTGGGGAGATAAAGACGGCCATACTCTTTCCCAAAGGTATTAATCTGAACGTGGACTTGATTGTTAAACTAGAGTTTGAAACTTCTTACTACGATATCGTAGGCCAGTTGTTAGGCTCCACGCCACGAGAATTCCTTCTCTAGTTTAGTCCTTAACTAATACACGTGTCGTTAAACAAATCAAAGTAAAGCAAATCTGACTGGTTTTGCGTTCCAACTTTACATTGATCTAAAGCACGCACGCACGCACGCACGTGTGTGTGCGCGTATGTGTGTGTGTGTGTGTGTGTGTGTGTGTGTGTGTGTGTGCGCATTTTTTTGTACGCATACATTGATATTTGTTCATAGATATCTGTTTTTACAGTATCCAGATATGGTGATTTTGAGTATAAAATATTTATTTTAATTATAATCCCCCTTGCTTACATCGAGTTAACTGTCAACTTGTAACTTTGGCAATTTTTTCTGCTCTTTCTTTCTACTAGATTCTTACAACGTTAATTTGCTGACCCCATTACACTATAACACCCCGCCTGTCGGACTGATTTTCTGCGGGTGATGTTAATCGTTCAAACAAATCATTTATATGTTTACGATTCTTCTCACAGTTGGAGATAATGAACAGTTCTTTTTAATGTAAAGACTAAAAGTTAATAATCGTAAATGAAAATCGTTTGATAACTCATGCGATTAAGAGTTAATATCCAAATGTTAAACTAAACCCGTTATTGGTTTTCTGTCTCATTACGCACTTAACTACACGAATGTTTTAATTACCACCGAACAAGAGTATAAAATGAAGGCATTTCTCTCGAAGTCCGAATTGTAATCAAGGAACAATATTATTTATGTCTGTTTTTTCAATCAAAATTAATTATTGGTAATTTTTCAATTAATATTTAAAGAAAGTATGAGATAATCTCCTTCAATGTAATTTAAGGATGTAATTCTAAAAGAGCTTCCATAGACAAATTTGAATTAATTCAAAATTAAGAAGTTTCTCTCTCTCTCTCTCTCTCTCTCTCTCTCTCTCTCTCTCTCTCTCTCTCTGTGTGTGGTGTAGTGGCTAACGTTCTGTGCTAGGGCATTGTTTAAATTCGAACTCCAGTCACCTTACTAGGTTCACTTTTGGATTTACATATCGTTACAGGGTCAAGGGAACTTTGCACACGTGCAAACTTTCCTTATTTAAATTATGTCTGGTAGATGAGTATAGATGTCAGTTTAGCAATATTTGTCAATTTAATATACGAAGAGAATCAAGGAGGCTTACAGAGTGAATACAGTAATTAGCTTTACGATTGATAACATTGTTTAAAAGCCGAATCCGACTCTATACCTTTAAAGCGAGTTAGTGATTCTACTGATATTTTGAATTTTTCTATGATTTTGGTATTTTAATCGAATCACAATATATAGCACATATCAATTCACTCTAACTGCCATTTGAGTGGTGTTTAGATTATGCTATTTCTTGTGGAGAATTAATACCTCCACCTCAAAAGAGGATTCATGGATTTAGCACAAAACTACATGTAATAGAGGAGCTTCTGTTCTGGATATCTAAGGTGCCCCTTCATAGCCATTACTCCAAGGTCCATTCTTACCTGGAGTGGTTGTACTGTTATGGTCGCATCTAAAGGGTCAAATTGATCTGTTTAAAAATATTCACCTTCAGTTCGGTTGCTGAAAAAGAAAGAAAAAAAAAACGCTTAAAAAATTACTACACTAGAAATATTACTTTGAACGTACCCAGAACGCAATTTCCTAACCTTTCGACATAAAATAATCCTAGCCCAGTTGACACGCCATTAAAATTGAATAATCCGCTGTTTTTCAACTACCCATTTATTCCCTCTCTCATTTCTATTGATATCTGTAAACCGAATTTCTTTTGATGTTTGGAAAGTTAAATTCTTTACAATTGGTTAAAACGTAAAGCAACATGGCTTCCGTAAATTATGGCATATTTTTAGATCAAGAAAGCCTCTTGATTAGACTTTCTTCTTCCACCTGCAGCAAAATATTTACGTTCATATCTTACTCTGGGTTCAATAGATAATCATACTTATTTATATAGCTCTACTCCCAACTATATAATGTTCTATGTAAGACATAAACATTTTTTAACCAATAATATATATAGATACCGATTTGTTCGCAATCACCTAGTTTAAAACTGATGTTAAGAAGTAAACTTAGACTACTGATAACTTGCATTCTATTATTACTTATAACTTAGTAACTCACGATAAATACCACATATCACTTTTATGTGAGATTGTTTGGGTTTTTAAACTTATTTTGTGGACAAGAATTTCTTTCTAATAAAAACGCTTTTATAAATATCGACCGATACTGCGAGCAATGCCTCATGGAAAAATATAACACAAAAGTGTCTGCTTCACAGGTTGGAGTTCAATACTTCAAGCCTAATATGTTAAATGATGTTCGATTTCCAAAATATCAATATGTTTATTCCTTTCTTAAGCTGAGAGGTCATAAAAAAGTAGTCAAATTCAAAATAGTTGAAAGGATATAATTTATAATACTTAAAGAACAAGTTCATATATAACAATCAATGTTTAGTATACTCTATTGTGTGTAAATAAAAATGAAATGACAAATACAGCAAAAACAACAATCCCATTCAGGAAGCATCAACGCACATTTTATCGATATACACTTCTAAACGTAATAGGAATCGTCGTAGGAAATGGAATCGACTATCCGAGTTCAAATCCTAAAAGAAACCGTTTATGTTTCACTTTGCACTAATGTTCTTTCGAAAGGTATGAATCCATCGATTCTCACCTCTAGCAATAAACATTTAGTAAGACAGATTAGGAAGCCTTGGTAAAGCAACCAATCTTGGAGAAAGAAAAACTTTGAATTCAAACCAGCTTTACTCCACTTAAAAATTGGCCCTCTCTCACATATTTTCCGTGGTGCAGGAGTGTATAAATACATAAACGGGAATAAAATAATCCTAAAATATTAGAAGGAGGGAGTGACAGGGATTTGGATGAGAGGGGTTTTAAAACAACACGGTTGCGACTTCTGGGTGCTCTAAGCGAAATAACCGAAAGCCTCGATCAGTAGCTTTTGCCGTCGCTGGGGCATAATCCACATATGCCCTGCATCTTCTATTTTGAGGTTTGGAGGGAAAGTTAGAAACGGAACACGCTGAATATCTTTTTTCTAGTTCGAAGCGTTATAATTTATATCATATTATTTATACTATTTATTTTTCATTTGACTTCAGTTCTGTGAGAAATTTACTCCTTCTTTTCAATGGGGCCACTGGGCCGAGCTTATTTCAAACTGACTGACGGAGTCTTACTTTATCTGCTGATTGTATATCTTATAACATTCTTTAAATTGTCTCCAGAGATATGTTCATAAGTTCAACTTTTTAACATCAACAAATCTTGTATTGATCGACTTCAAAGACAGATGATGCCACAGAAAACCTAATACTCCATACGTTTCACATACATGTTATTGTTTGGTAATGTGCAATTGATATTTTAGAATTTTGTATTTCAGAAGTTTTAGTCCTTGGCAACTTTCAAAACAACTTATTTTCAGTTTAATACACAATTACAGCTTTCTAACAAATGTTTGGTGAACAAACAAAATTGATAGTCACATTAAGAATTTCAGTCGTTTATAAAAGTTGCTTGTTTCCTTTTCTTTCTTTTTTTCACTTATTTTACAATAACTTTCACGAAATGTTTCATCCCAATATAATATTGTCGACGTTTTCAGATGTACACATTGAGGAAAGTTCACATTATATCTGTCATTCACACATTTGCTAGATTTATTTAAGAAATTCGTTAGTCCGTGAAAAACGACACAGCTTAAACGATACAAATCGACGGATACCCGAAAGGTGTTAGGACATGAAGCAGATCAATTTCTAAATATTCTTTTATCGATGGATAATTTTTAATTCGTGGGCAATACTGTGACATACAAATCACGTGCATTTTAGGAAAAAATATTTCATAAAAAAATCAAATTTTCTGAATAATTTTCTTATGAATGTTTGAATTTTTGACATGTGTTACAGTAACTGTTATTGTTGTCTCTTTGATTTCAAGTAAGATGACACCGGGTGTAGTTTTACAGATCATAATTATTGCTATTTATTTTTACTTGAAGGTTTAGGCTAGCTTTAATACACAGGAGAAACAGTTGTTGCTGTTTTTGTCTGGTTGTAAATATGTAAAATTTATTTTATTTCCATTTCGTATTTAATCTGTTAATTTTTTAGAGCATTGATTTATACCAATGCTTTTAACAGGATGGAAATACATTTATTATCATAATGAGACCAATTGTTGTATACTTTTTTAAAAAATATAATGCAGTTTGGAATATTCAACAGTCAATATCGGTGATAAAAATGTACATAAAATTAGATCTTAGCTAGATGATCACCTCGACAGACAGTCACAAAGACTAACAATCACCTTGCGCTATGGACACAGTATATATGTTATCCAAATTATATATATATATATATATATATATATATATATATATATATATATATATAAATTCGTTAATACTCACCCGTTTTAATTTGTACCCATTACGTAGGGTTGTTTATTTCAACACATTTGATATTTTGAGACATTGCAACGGTAGGATTAGCGTCTGTGTATGTCTAAAAAATGAGGTATTTTATGATGTTTTATTCGATAAGTTTAGTGTTTAAAAATATTTTCAAATGGATATTAATTTTAATGTGTCAGTATACAAAGTTAATGAATATCTAGATGGTACCCGTCAAGAGATGAAAATGCAGTGTTTCTGAAAATTGCTCAATTTCTATGTCCCTTTGGAACGAAGGTGTCTAGACATAATATTCATCTTTCTTCTACGGTTTTAGATAAATTTCTTTCAGCATTTTCTATTTAAGGGAGTTTTACATTTTTATGACACACACATACACACATATATATATATATATATATTTGTGTGTGTGGATGTATTTCTATGTATGCAAGGGAGAGGAGCAAAGAGTTAATGAATGACTGTGCGAGTGTTGCTGTGTGTATTATTTTTCTACTTCAGTCTGTAAGTCACTGAAAATAGATGTTTTCATGATCTTTTTGCGTCTGCCGTTTCGAATTCTTTCATGTCAATCGCTCATAATTTGGTACGACAGCCACAAATAGCGTCCCGTCAAGATCGACTTGAGTAAGTCGAACCTGACACTGTACTGGTGACGAGAAAGCAGCTAATATTACCAATATTCCGTCAGCGTTGCTGCCCAACAGAGATGCAAGGCAACGCTCTGTTGTCACCTTCAGGTCAACACATGAAATAGTTCCATGTGTTCTCACGCAAGAACTAAATTCGAGAATCTAATTGGCCATTTGCTAGTGTTACCAATTAGCAATCCTGCTGGTGTCAGTTAGGATAGATTTTTCGAAAGAAAAAAGAATTTGAAAGGAAAACAGGTCCATAACGGAAAAAATAGGACAAGAAAGAAAGAAAGAAAGAAAGAATCGTGAGCAAAGTAACAAAAAACGGAAGAAAGAAAGAAAGGAAGAAAAATAGCATCTGTGGGAGCGAGAGGAAGATAAAGGACTAAGAATTGAAATACATCAGTAAATGAACAAAAAAACAGACTTGAAAATAAATAAATAAAGAAAGAAAGAAAGAAAGAAAGGAAGAATAACATTTAATTGATAAGGTGAAGACAAGAATCATTTTTTTCATTCTTGGCATCAGAATTTTAAGCACCATATTTACAATTCCTCATTTGGGGAAATGTTTGCAAACAAGCCAGTCAGCCGATTGTCAGTTCATTCATACCTGGTTACACCAAACAAAGTTTAGCAAAGGATTACTATATGCCCTTCTTCTTTAGGAAATTTTCTGATTTCATTTTCCTAAAATATGAATGAAATATTTTAATGCAAAGATGCAAGATCTGAAATCTTCACGAGATCAGAATCGAACTCAATCCATACTAAATACTTAATTAAGACCATTGACAAACTGAATTATTTTTAGATACTTAGTTGTGGTAAAACGAATTTGCTTATGTGTCCGGGCTATCATACTTCCCTGCCCCAGAAGAAAAGTTCTGAAAACTAATCTCTGCAGCAGAATGTCATCAACGGAATAAACAGGTGGAGAGTTCCAGCAAAAATTGTGTATGCTTCCAATATTTTGAATTACTTGCCATTTTCCTTTTCTCCTAGCGTTTTGACTATTTTCTGATTTTGTACTGCTATTCCTTTTGATTCTTCTCCTTTCATTATGAGCATGGTACATTTTTCAGCGCCAAATCCCATTCCCATATCTTGGCTGTATATTATCATTGTTTAAAAAAGTGTCCCCACCTTTGTTTTTCCCTTTTTGCAAATATGTTTATATCATCCATATACATGAGGTGATTAATATTTTCTTGTCATATTTTAACTTTGTATTCCTCTGTGCACTTGCTATGTGTAAAATTGGGTGGTATTATTGTTATAACGAATTGCGGAGATGAAATTGAGTCTCCCGGGAAAATGTCTCTTTGGATGTCTATCTCTGCTAGAGTTTGGTCTCCTGCAATAGATTCCTCCTTCCAGTTTTACATTGGCATTAGTCATGAAGTTTAGAAATTTTTTTTGATATTTTGTACATATTCTGACAATCAATCATCCAAGTTTCAGGGATAATATCATCGGCCTTTTCGTTAAAAAATCCATAGTATGGTTAGATTTTTCTGTTTTGTTTTGGCATCGTTGAGGATGTACTGAAATATATATAGGAGATCATCTGTTCGCTTTGTTTACTTACTGCATCCTCTCTGGGTTTCTTTTCTGGAAAAGTCTGCGATACGCAAATGAGAAAGAGAATGCTTCTTTTATCTGTTTGTTCAAGGTTTTCTATTTCATAAGTAAACGTGTTATTACTCTATTATTGCTGTTGATATTATTTTCTTTTAGGGTAATTTTGGATCAGAGTTGTCTTCCCTTTCATCCTCATTCCGAGTATGATAACTTCTTGTAAGCATTTCCGAAGTTACAGGACCAATTTTCGTGGACGCAAGTGAATTTTTAAACAAAGAATCCATATATTCCATCCCTGCCTGCTGTTTTCCTGTTTGGTATTTTCTTGAGTATTGTTCTTCAAGTGTTAAAGTAGTATGTCCGCCGACGGGAATTCCTTAATTTCTTCTAATTTATTTTACATGTCATTTATCCATTAGCAGTTCAGTTATGTTCTTTCCCTTTCCATATTTTACCCCAAAGTTGTTTTGTTTCTTTAGCATTCAGTAGTTGATTTTACTTGAGTACGCTCCATTAACTTGTCCGTAAAATTTTCACTCTTTACTTTGGAAGATGCCCTTTGGTTTGTATTACTTCTCCCTGTCCCAATAACTTTTTAATCTGCCTTCTTTCAACAATACCATTTGATTTATTCCTTCCTGTTGTGTTTTCTAACTAGTCAACGGTTATATTTCTGAGATCATTTCATTCAGTTTGATTTTTGTGCATTTTACCTTCATCAGCACTTTTGCTTCTTTTAGCTGTTTTCTTATATGTCCTTCTATCCTCACTTCCCATCCAGGTTTTGTATTTCTGTTCAGATTCCAATAGAGGATGCCTATTTTATCGCTGACTAGTTACATAGATTAACTTGTTTTATTCGGCAATCTTGTCAGTTAGGAAACGTTTTGATAATGTATTCATTTTTCGATCTCCACCTTGATTTTTTTCCAGTCCTGCCTCAAGTTCACTCATGATATTTTATGTGTTAACATTAATGTTGTTGCGTCAGATTCTTTGAAGATTCTGTTTGCAATATTTAGTGTTTCAATTTATATCGTGGTCTCTCTTTATGTATTCTCTCCACGATTTATCTGTCTACTATTTATAGTATTTCAACGTTAGAAAACAAACCATACTTTAGAATAGACACAGGAAATATGGTGGGAGGTGATAGAAGAAGGGTAAAGAGTTTTCTCCTCATTAAGCCAACTTCCGTTTTTTTAATTTTATTGCCGGTTGGAAGTATAGTAAATTAATTGTTTTTCATTTTTTAAAATTTTAAGTACTTTTCGACTTAAAACTCCAGATTTAATACTAATTTAGATAAAATGATTTTATTTAATAACTTTACGTAAGGATACAGTAATAATTATATTAAATTAATGTCAAGATTTAAAATTAAAATTAGAATTTTTAAAAATTCAATTTTATTTTAGAGCCTATTAATTCAGTGGCCCTTTTATTGAATATATATATGATATGTTATGTATATATGATATGTTTTTTGACATTTTTTAAAATTTTATTTTATTCTTATTCATTTACCTTCATCTCAATTTAATCCTATGTTTTTTATAGCATTATCTATGATAATTTTTCTATAGTTTTAATTTAGACCTATGTCTACATCTAGCTATTAATTCACATCTCTTATTCAACAATTTTCAGGGTCTGGGCATATCATTATTTGTATGTTTTCCTCTAGACCGGACACTGCTGGAGAAGCAAGGACGAGATCGTAAGTGATGTGCTCCTGTGGACCCCCGCATATGGCCAATCAAAAGCAGGACGACCAGCTCAAACATTCATACAGCAGCTATGGGATGATACAGGATATAACCCTGAAGACCTGTCGGAGGCGATGAATGATAGGGAGACGTGGAGAGAGAGAGTGTCAGGGATATCCGTGCACGCCGCACGTCATGATGATGATGATGACCTTTTTAATATGGACCATTGAATCTCATTGAATTCTCTTATAGATAGCATTAACTACGCCCGAAAATATGTAGATATAACTAAAGAGCGATATGAAATAATATTAACACAACTAATTCATAATATTATTCAAAAACAGAAATTAAATGGGGTGACAGTAAAATGTTTAAGAATTTGTTAAATTACGATTTGGAGTCAAATTATTATTATTATTATTATTATTATTATTATTATTATTATTATTATTATTATATACTCTTTTGTCACGTCCGCGTCAGCTGATGGTTTTTCACTGGCGTTTGAGTGACAGCAAGACTACTCAAGTTTCCAGGACTCATCTCAGTACTCAGGCCGTGTTCAATAATGCTGTCGTTTGGATGGTTCGCTAACTTCCGAATCCTCCAGGCCCTTGTTCGTCCTTGTTTTTCTTTCTTTCTTTCGACCGCCTGTCTGACAATTTATTTTCTTTATTATTACTTACAAAAGAAATAACAAAAGTTATCTAAAATTGTTCTGATGGACTTTATATTTTTCCTTCTTTTCCATCATAAGTATATGTCCAGTTCTTATGTTTCTTAGTGAACAACGCATCACGCATCTTCATTTGAGCTTATGGAGAGTGTTATATTTGAACCCACTTATTTTCCTATCTATCATTATCCCTTAAATGTTCCGAATACATGGTGGACGATTCAAAATTCCTAATTTATCTTTTATTAATTGACCCGTCGAAAAAAAATGGCTCCCGTAAAACTCAATAAAACATTTTCTTTTTTGCTTGATTTAGTAGTTGCGTCTATCAAAGTCTGATCATGGGAAAATAATATACATTATGCAAATATATTTCACTTCAATTGACTGAAGGAAACATTGTCTCCATTACAAAAAATGTGTTATGTTTTCTGCGTGCTGAGGGATTTGGGTGTGATTCTTGGCCTCTGTCAGCCTCAAGAGATTACATTTTTTTTTTTATGTACATAAATACGAATCTGAAAGCTAGTCGTTTCTTTTCAGTTCTATTTAGTCGTGGCTTCCTCTAGATTATGTCTCGAAACTGCAGAATAACTCAACTAAATTTACGAAACCATTTTCTCAGTCCTATTTCATCTACCCATACAAATACTAACTCACATTCAGATAGGCAGAAATTATCAAAATATAGTTAGTTTTTTTTTTCCAAAATACCCCTTACTTATGAATGAAAAAGATAACATATACTGCTTATATATATATATATATATATATATATATATATATATATATATATATATATATATCAAGCTTATATATATATATATATATATATATATATATATATTGTTTATTTCAAGACATTTAAATACCCACCCGTAAATGAGCAAATATTTGGGAGTAGCGAATATCATCCAAGATTACTTCTTTTTTTTTATGCAAAGAACTAAAAGGGTTAAAGGTTTTCTTATGTTTTATTGTTTAATTGCATATCAACCTGCATGGGAATTAATACCACAGCAATCTTTGTAGAAGAACAGCAGAGACACGATTTAACCTATAGCATGAAGGACAAGGGAATTATTACTTTCCTAAAAGTATTTGTACGAAAGTTAACGTAATCATATGAATAGAGTTCAAACTCTCGGAGGTCGCAGTCCATCAATTTTGTCATTACTCCACGGGGACTCCTCCATAATAGATAAAGCAGTAAATATTAATAATAATAATAATAATAATGGTCCCGTAAAACTGGATAACAGACTGTCCCAGAATGTACAAAATATCCGACAACGTCTGAAAGATTTTCGAAAATGCTATGAAAAACTGGAGAGTCTAACAACAGTAGTAAAAAGCGTAAATGATATGAAAATCCTGAGATAAATTTTCCAGGGGGATGCGGTATCAACATTACAGTTTGTAACAGTGATCATGCCAATCAATCACATACTTAGAAATGCACATACGGATACAAACTTCATAAATCGCTAGAAAAAAATCACCTACCCAATGAATATAGACGATATCAATCTGTTTACCAAAAATCAGAAGGAATTAGAAAGCTAAATACAGGTAGTAAGTATATACAGTGACGATAAAGGATGTAATTTGCCATAGAAAAATGTGCCATACTAATAATGTGGAAAACGACATAGGATGAACTACCAAAACAAGACAAAATAAGAAATAGAAACCAACAAATATTTTGGAATATTGGAAGCGAGCACTATTAAATATGCGGAGATGAAAGAAGAAATTAAAAAAGACTATCTTCGGAGAAAGAGAAAACTACTCGAAACCAAACTACATTATAGAAATCTCATAAAGATAAATACATTGGCTGCCCCCTCGTAAGATACTCAGGACCATTCTTAAAGTGGACGAAGTAAGAACTCCAACAAATGGACCAGAGAACAAGGAAACTCATAACGATGTATAAAGCCTTACACCCCAGAAATGACTTAGACGATCTCTGTGTGTCAAGAAAAGAAAGAGGAAGAGGAATCGTTAGCATTGAAAAAAACATTGACGCATCGATACAAGGACTAAAAGACTATATAAAAAAAGCTCCGAAGAATACTTGTTACAACCATCAGAAACAATACAGGCAACACAAGCATCAACAGAATAAAAATATCCAGAAAAAATAGGAAGAAAAACAACTCTACAGGCATTTCAAGCGACAAACAAGCGAAACCTCACATAAGAAAACTTGCATATTGCTAAGAAAAAAAAACATTAAGAGAGAAACTGACACTCTTCAAGCGGCAACACAAAACAACGCCATAAGACTATGTCAAAGTCTAGCATAGATGACAAGATGCAACAAAATATCAGATGGAGATGAGGTGGAGATAGAGACAAAACGATCCTTCACATAATAAGCGAATGCAGTAAATTAGCGCAAAGACACGACTTAGTAGGCAAGGTGAACCACTGGAAATTGTGTAAGAAGTTTAAATTTGACAATATAACCAAGTGGTTTACGCACAACCCAAAATACGTCCATGAAAATAAAACGTGCAAAATTCGTGATTAGAGCACCAGACCAAGATATAGCCAAAGAAAACAAATAGAAACTAACTGAATTGAGGACTTTGCCGTTCCTTCTGATACACAGAGAAAAACTAAAAGAAAAGAGAGATAATTACCTAGACCTTGCTAGAGAACTGAGAAAAAAATATGGAACATGAAAGTAATGGTGATACCAATTGTAATTGGCTCGGTATAGTCCCCAAAGAATTAGTACAAGGACTGGAGGAGTTGGGAATAAGAGGAAGAGAGGAGACCATCTACATTACAGTATAGTTGAGATCGCCCATAATATTGAGAACAGTCTTAGAGACTTGAGGTGTCTCCAGTGGAAAACCACCAGCTAGCGCTGGTGTGAAAAACTCTCAAAAAATTATAATCCTAGGAAACTTGCTATTAAGCAAACTCATGCGAATGACCACCAGTATTACCTGTGAAAAATTTTCTCTCGTGTAGATACAATAATAATAATAATAATGCCTCTTCTAATAGTAGCAGAAAACAATGCAACAAGGACCGATCATAGCAAAGCTAGAATAGAAAAGACACAACAAATCAGAAAATGTAGGTTATGTGGTGATAGTGAAGAAACAATCAAACAAATAATTAGCAGTGCTGAAAATTACACAGAAAGAGTATAAGACTGCACGACTCAAAGGACAAGGAGATCGACTGGGAATTGTGCAAGGTATGGAAATTTGACCATATTAACAAATGGTTTACGCACACCCCACCATCTTTCCTGGAAAATATGACGCACAAACTCCTCTGGGATTTTGAGATACAAAGGAATCACCGAAGTTCGGCCAGACGACCAGTCCTTATAATTTTCAACAAAAAATAAATTGCAGAATTGTGGACTTTGCTGTTCCGGCTAACTTCAGGGGAAAGTTGAAAGAAAGTGAAACGAAAGATAGGCACCTGGACCTTGCAATGGAATTGAAAAACATGGAAGTGACAATTATTCCAATTATAATATGTGCCCTTCGTTGTCACAAAAGGATTGATACAAGGACTGTGGACTTGAAAATAATAGGACCATTTAAACTACTACATAATTCAGATCGGTCAGATAACTGAGAAGACCCCTAGAGAATTGAGTCGACTTTCTCTCACTCAAACTCCAATAAAAGTGAAACTCTGAAGGAATAATAATAATAATAATAATGATAATGATAATTGGCCGAATTAAAGGAAAGTTAATTCTATGCACAAGGTTTTACATCACGAAAGATTACTTCGACTGCATGTGTCAAGAAAAGTGGGAGGAAAGGAACTTGCTAGCATTGACGATTGCATTAATGCATCAATGTTGGGGCTCGATGACTACATTAAAAAGAGACAAAAAAGACTAATTACAAAAGCTAATATCAGCGTTAATAACATAAATGCAAACAGAAAAACAACAAAAACTTAGTAGCAGGAATGGAAAGAAAACTGTATGGATATTTCACGTAACAAACTAGCAAAATTGTATACGAGAAAACAGAAACAGGATACAAACGGAAAATCTTATGGAAGGAACTGAATATCTCCTTGGATCAGCACAAAATAACGCCCTAAGGATGAATTATGTTAAAGCAAAGATTGATAATACCTAACAGAATAGCAAGTATAAGTTATGAGGAAAAAGTGATGAGACTATAATTCACAAAATCAATGATTGTAGCTTGCTAATATAAAAGCAGTACTGAAGTAAGGATGAATAGATGGGAAAGGTGATTCACTGGGGATTGAGCAAAAGCTTTTTTCAGAAAAGAACTTCTATGACATTATGATCAAGGGTTTAAATCAAAACGAGGCCCTTTCAAATGAATAACACAAACATCGCATATCTCTATTTCTGAGATAAACAATATCGTATTTTACCTGTATGAATCCATGTTACAATCATCCAACCAAGCATTTTCAATCTGCTTGCGTTTCTTCCAATACACATTTCCTCATGTTCTCTGTGTGTGTATATATATACGTGTGTGTCATTCAAATCCTTTTCTTAATTAACTGGCCCATGGATTACAGCAGCACGCATACACATGTTATGACGAATGCGTTGACATGAAATGAGAAAAAATCACGCTCATCCAACAATTTAAATAGACTTTACACATCAGAATGTGACCAATGTGCGTTTTTTTTTCTCAGATAAATCTTTTCATTTGAATGATACACGTCCAAATAAACAAGGACACTTCTGTGCTAATATCTACCTATATTTATCCGTGTGGGATTGTGATTGAAGAAATTATAATAATTAAACATACGCACGCATGAGCACAAACACACACCCGCGCGTGCACCCGCGCGTAGAAGGACACTCTAAGCCATATTAGCGCGAAGGCTTTTTAAATACGTGCATATTCTCACACGCAGATATACACACCCACAAACAAAATACACGCACAAACGCATGAATATAGATATTTTCATATGTAGAGCTTTATTCACTGACTTATATTTTCATTCACGTACACACGTACAAATATATATATATATATATATATATATATATATATATATATATTTCCTACTCCATCCGAGGTCACCACCGACAAATACAATGTTAGCCATAATTTCATGCTTATTAGAAGTATGTCTTGGTTATCTTTCGATGCAGGACGACCTGCTCATACATACATACAGCAGCTATGTGAGGATACGGGATGTAGCCCTGAAGACCTGACAGAAGCGATGAACGATAGGGAGAAGTGGCGAGAGATGGTCAGGGATATCCGTGCTGGCGGCATGACATGATGATGATGATGAGAAGTATGTCTTAATACAGTATATTTAACATATTCCTTACGTACATACCATCATAGATTACAATAGTGTATTCGTAATATACCATTAACACGACATTGGCAACTAATAAAAGTTATTATCATGTACATATTGCAATTTAACACAGAGCATATTCCTACATATGAATACTATTATTGCATAATACACCATAGTATATGACAATATACTATGCCTCTTAACACCATGATATTCCACCTCACCTATTATTCTTACGTTTTAGATCCAGCATTCATTTTCGTCTATTACACTTATTACACTTACATGTAAATTTTTAAAAAATCATTTTCCTCATAATGCAATGATGATGATAAATTTGTCCCTTAGCTAAAATCGTCAAAACACACTGGTTTTATTCGGCCAAATCCTCAACTGTCTCTCAATTTCCTCTACATCGCTACGCTTATATTCATGAGACAACATCAAATCTGTCACGCAGAGCATGTATCATCATACTAACACTTTCTAAAGACACATATACACGCGCACGTGCGCTAAAAGAGTCATACACAATTCTTACGTCAACATTCTTTTGACTGTATTTTTTTTTTCGATATCTCCAAAATCTTGTTTTTCTGCTTGATGATTGTCGTATAAAGAAGCATGAAACTATTAGTTGCAGATAAGCATCCTTACTATATATAAAAAAATTATTATATGTTTATTTATTATATATATATTAATGTATGTTTTATTTGGGCTATATAATTTTCCAATATGCAGTATGTATTAATATGCCTTTAATACAAACTGGCACGATCACTCACCCACCCCCACAGATATATATGTATGATAAAATCTTTATCCTTCCATTTAATGAATGTGCTGTATTAGGTGGTGATATAAAACTGAAGCATTTCTTTCTTTGTATCAATCATCATATCTATCTATCATGATATAGAGACTTCCAAGATCGTGAGTAAGCCTGCTAAATTCTTTTGTAATTGTTTTTTGGACTCAAAAATTTTTTAAATGTGTATCCTTAACGAATTGTGATTTCAACGCCTGTACATACCATTTGTATTTGCTTTTGATACAAATGAGGCATTTAAGATTAATTTTACTTGAAAATGTTGCCAGATAACCCTTGCTGTGGTGGGGGGTTCTGCAGGATTTTAATTTTATTTACTTTCTTAATAAATTAGACAATCCATGAATGTTAAACTAAAAATGACCAGCGTTCTTTAAATAGATCGAAGACAACCATTTACATCTTTGAAGTTGTCATGCTAATTTTGATCTATATTGAACTATCATAAAAGGAATCCACTGATAAAAACTACGGAAAGAAACGAAAAAATTTATTGATAATATTAAATCACACACACACACACACACACACACACACACACATATATATATATATATATATATATATATATATATATATATATATATATATATGACCGCTGCCTGGAAGAAACTGCGTTTCATTTTATCGGTTAGGTCTGATTTCCATATTATCGATAGCCTATTGATAGCTGCCCATGCTTTCGTTAACCTCGTTTCGATGTTCTTTTCGGTTGATTCGACGCTGCTTGCTAGGTACGTGAATTTGTCTACTAGTTTAAGAGGGGTTTCTTCTAGAGTGGAGATGTCCCCCGTTTGATTATAGCACATATATTCCGTTTTGTGTGCATCAACATAGAGGTCTATGCCTGCAGCTGCTCGTTACAAACTATGCAGCAGTTTTTCGGCTTGGTCGGGTGTATTTGCCAGTATCGCTATGTCATCGGCGTAGTCGGCGTCGGTAATTGTTTTTGCGGGGTACCTTCTGCTTCTTTTCTTCGTCAGCTCAAGCCATTCTCTCTGATTTTGTTAATTGATGTTCTAAGTACGTAGTCTAGACAAATGATAAAGAGATACGGAGCCAGCGTGTCCCCTTGTAGTACTCCTGCTACAATGTCCAAGTATTCTGTGTCTCCATCTGGTAATCGTACTTTTACTTTGGTGTTTCTATAGAGAATCGTTATTGCTACTACGGTTTCTTTAGGTATGCCTTACGCTAGTAGGATTTGTTCCATATTTCCTCTGTGAATGGAATCGAAGGCCTTGGTAAAGTCAACAAATATTAATGTCGCTTGTAGGTTTTTTGTCCGTACACCTTCAAGGATTCTACGGATGGTTAATATTTGTGAGGTCGTGGATCTATTTCTTCGGAAGCTATTTTGGTTTTTCCTAAGTATGTTGTCGATTTTGGGTTCTATGCGGTTTCGTAGTAGGGCTTTGTAGATTTTGGCTGCTATGGATGTAAGTGTTAACGCAGTTTCTTCCAGGCAGCGGTCACATCGATACTGCTATATGGGTGCACTACATGGTCGCTAACAAAAGGGCTCGAGAAGAAGCTAGACGGCAATTACACAAGAATGTTGCGTGCAATCTTGAACAAGTCCTGGCGGCAACACCCCACAAGACACCAAGTGTACGGCCACTTGCCCCCTATCACGAAAACTATTCAAGTTAGATGAACCAGACATGCAGGACATTGCTGGAGAAGCAGGGACGAACTCATAAGAGATGTACTCTTATGGACCCCCACATATGGCCCTGCAAAAGTAGGACGACCAGCACGAACATACATTCAGCAGCTATGTGAGGATACGGGATGTTGTCCTGAAGACCTACCTAGGGCGATGAACGATAGGGAGGATTGGCGAGAGAGGGTCAGGGATATCCGTGCTACCAGCGCGACATGATGATGATGATATATATATATAGGGGGTGAGTTAATATTACAATTTACTCACTCATAAAATTGTTTCTTATGGCACGTACACAGCATATTTTTCAGGTACCCCAGTAAAACAAATAAGAGGCAATCATTTCTTTATTTCTTTTTTCTTTTTTTTTTTTTTTAATACTTTTACCCTCATTTTTAGAGTTTAAACTGTTTTTCATCTCTAAATTATTTAATTGACCAACTCGACCAAGTCTCTCTGCACACGCGTTTTTGTCTCATCATCAGTATTAGATATATAACATGCATTTGCCTTTGAGATAAAAAGCAGAAAATACTTTACGTTATTATTATTATTATTATTATTATTATTATTATTAGTCGTGGTGGTGGTGTTGATAGCAAATTTTGAGGACATAGTGCAGCTTTTCATTGATCCGTACAGTGGGCTTGATTGCCCTACAAACTCACACCACAATTATTATCTGATGGCATATTTTTATAAAGTGCAATATTTTGACCTTTACTTATTATAGTTTACTTTTTACATAGTAATTTTCACCTTTTACTAATAATCGGTAACATCTTACTAATACCTTTTACACATCACCTTTTTCCCTTTTACTATTTTTTTTATCTATTCATTAAAGATGACTGGAAATTTATATTAAAAAAGTAACAAAATTTTGCGTGGTTAAATAAGCTGCATAATATATACATAAGTATCATTATTTACTCTTTCGAGAGTTTTCCACAACAAGAATAGCTGATGGTTTCTCACTGGAGTTTGAGCAACAGCAAGTGTCACCAACCAAATTTCGTACTACTGTCACTTTCATTGTTCCATATTTTTTTCTTATCTCGTGGAGTCTGGCTGCTTATCTCTATTATTATGATTATTCTTATTTTACTCATTTGAGTTTTTTTTCAAATCAGCATTAGCTGATAGTTTTCCACGGGAGCCTATATCAATCCTTTAGAGACTGAAACCAGCAAGCCAATTACAATTGATATCACCACCACTTTAATGTTCCGATGTTTTGTTTTTTTTGGTTGATTTTTTTTTTTTGGTTCTCTAGCAAGGTCTAGAAACTTGTCAATATTTTCACTTTCTTTCAGTTTTACTCAGTGGTCAGCCGAAACAATAAAGTCCACTATTCGGCAGGTTCTATTTTTTGCTGGCTATGACTCGGTCTGGTCGCCTAGCAGAGATCCGATTATCCGTTTTCATATGAAAATCCAAAAGAATTTTGTGAATCTTATTTACTAGGACGAATCCTGGGTGATGCATATACTATTTTTTCGTATTGCTAACTTTAAACTATTCCCAGGGGATCACTTTCCTCACTCAGTCGTGTCTAGTCTAATAATCTCTTCGAGTTAATTTACTTCATTCGCTTATTACGAGGTCGATTGTTTCGTCTCCATCACACCATGACCTACATCAGTTATTTTGTTGCATCTTGGCTATTCTTAGCTTTGATATAGTCCTTATGTCGTTGTCTTGTGCTGCTTTGAGAAGAGATTAGCTGATTTTCTTCCGATTTTTGTTTTCTTGTTATTTTTGTTCTGTTGATTCTCGTGATATCTATATTGTTTCTGGTCACACCGCTTTTTATGTAGTCTTCTCATCGTTATGTTGATGCATCGACGTTTTTTTAAATGCTCCTTCTTTTCTTGACATATAGTCTGTCTACATCATCTCTGGGGTGTAAGGCCTTATGTATCGTTATAAGTTTTCATATTCTAGAGTCAATTTATTGCAGTTTTTCCTTCGTCCACTTTAAGAATGGTCCTGGGTATCTGACGAGGGTGACAGACAAGCTATTTATCATTTAGATTAGATTTCTTCTCAGTAGTTTGGTTTCGAGTAGTTTTCTCGTTCTCCTGAGCAATTATTTTAAAAATGCTTTTCATCTTCACTTGTTTGACGGTGTCTGCTTCCAATATTCCCAAATATTTGTGATTTTCCATTTCTCGGAGCGTTGTGAATTTATCTGGATTTGGTACATCCATTCCTTCCCGTATTTGTCGTTTTCCACTTTTTATTATTAGCGTTGATTTTTTTTTTTTTTTTGCCAAATTCGATTCCTATATTGTCACTGTATATCCTCACTGCCTGTATTAGGGTTGCCAAATCTTCTTAATTTGTGGCAAATTGATTTTTTCTTGCGATTTATAGATTTTTTTATCGGCCTCTGTTTTCCCAAGTGTATGATTGAATGGCATACATATAGCAATGGTGATAGCACATCTCTCTGGAAGATCCTTCTGTGGATTTTCACCTCAGTTAATTTTATTTCCTCCTGCTATCAGTTTGATCCACCAATTTTCCGGGAAATATTCGATAAACTTTAAGTCTTCCCCGGATATCGTGTACATTTTCAGACAGACTGTTTTCCAGTATTGTGGAACTGTACTATATGCCTGTTTGTTTCAATTTTTTTCATCTCATTTTGCTCCACTTGATGATTTGTTGATCATTGTATTGTTGCTCTCCTGTTCTTCTGGTACCTTTGCAACATCTTTTCCCTTTATCTGAAATTTATTAGCTAATTATATATCTCCTCCCTAATTTATGCCGTTAATCTTTTCCGAATAATCTGTAGGCATGTTTTGGGTCTGTACTTGTTGGGGGTGGTTCCTCTTTGGAAATATTTTTGGATCAGGGTGGTCTCTCCTTTGGGTCATCCATTCGGGTATATCTGTTTCTCCAAAGCATCTATTCACTTCGATAACCAGTGTGTCATGGATAGAAGTGCATTTTTTAAACCTCTATCTATGCAAGACATTATGGCTTAGTATTTTCCAATTTGGTTATTTTTAGTTTTGCTCAGAGTGAATCGACGTCTATTTTCATATTCTGTTCCTCGAATCTTTTTTTTACTCTCCCTCTATGTCGCTTATCCATTCGGCTCTTCTGTTATGTTCTCTACGTTTCCATCAAAATTGTTTTGTGTCCTTGTTATCTAGTTATTCGTATGTGTTCGTGCATTCTCTCCCTACTGACCGGTAGATTTTTTTTCGTTATTACTTAATGTCCTGTTTTGTTTTTATAGTTTTATTCTGTCTCGACTTCTTTTTAGTCTTCCTTCTTTCACCTGTATCGCCAGGTTTATTTCCTCGAGTTGTATTGTTTCTTTTCCTTGTCTTGCTTTTTCCTTTGTCGTAAACTGATTCAGCGTTTTTTCCTCGGTCGTATCCTATTTGCTTATCGTCATAGATTGTTATCTGCGTTTTTGGCGAAATTCTGATCCAGGTCTTGAGTTTCTGCTCGTGTTCTTTTCGGGAACACCGATTTTATCATAGATTTCTCCCCACTTCGATTAATGCGTTTAATTCCGAGATGCTGTTTGTTGAGATATGTGTTAATAATTCCTTTATTTCTTCCATTTCTCCTTTGACTTTTCTCTTGTCCTGCTTTCTTAAATGATAATCTAATCATCTTAAGACATCTTTCACTTTAAAATCTCAATATTCATTTTTCTTCTTGTGTTAATGTTTGTTATGTGTGGTTTGGATGTGTAGTGTTTCGATTGTTATTACTTTGCTGTTCATTTCAGTTAGAGTAGGTATTTGGTGTGTCGATTATTATATTAGGGTTTTCCTACCTAGATTCCCTAGTTAATTGTTGATGTACTTCTGATATTTCAAGGCCAAAAAACAAAATTTTCTTTAGTATGGTTCTAATTTGGTCTGCGAGTTATAGACTTGTGGTCCGAAATCTAATGCACTCTTACCAGATATCTATCATTGTTATCACTTACTCTCTTTGTGTAGGGTTGCTCTGAAAATAATAATGGAATGAAAGTTTCTTTTCCCTAAGCAGTTTTCTATAATGGCATCTTTAGTTAGTGTGGTTACTTAGGTCGCCGTTCTTGTAACGGAAAAAAGAGCAGCAAACATTTGTAGGATAACTGCTGTATTCTCTCATGTTGGCTATCATGACTCCAACGTTGTGTTATGATACGATTTGACATTTTTATCATGGAGTTTTATTGTGGCTATACCAGACCCAGGTGTTGTTTGAAATGTGTGCACATATCACAGATATGACCAAATACTCCTAATTTAAAAGAACCCACGAGAATGTCCCCAAAATGTATAGTTTGACTGTTTTTCCCTTACCAATAGATAATATATTTATCGATGAGTAGATGTACTTATCCGATTGAACAATTTGATCCTAATCGTTGAACCATGAAGTTCTTTAACCAAGCATCTGGTGAAGCTCATCGAGTACCCAACTTTGGATTCATCTGCTTTACTTCACATCCATGCTGCTTCCCATAGCTTCAAGTGATATGTATTCAGAGAGTTTTTTCTACTCCCCTCTTTCACCCAATTCTTTTGATTTGTGAAGTTTTTCCTTGTTCAGCCAAACAGTAATTACGTGCTTCAAGGTATAACATTTTGCTCTTCCATATCCTTTCGTAGTGATTATTAGGTCTAACAGGAACATCTTAAACATTTCATAAACCATAGTTACCTTTATATATCTAAACAGCGAAAACATAGAGACTAGGAAAAAAAGCAAGTAACAAAATTAAAAATATCTTTTGTTCCAAATAGTTAAACAAGGACAAATTTACATTAATACATACAATTCGCATTTATTTTATTTCGTTTTATTTCTTTTTGCTTCACATCTACTGTTGCTTAATTAAACTTCTTTTTTGGCTGCTAGACACCTCTTTACTGTTATTCAAAAATTTGGTCACCTGACCACTTTTTCTGTTTTTTTTTTTCTCTTTCCAATCTTTTATATTAAATATATACTTTACAAGTTTCCCCCCCACCAAACTTACGTTTTGCTTTGTACGCTAAAATAATAACATTTTTTTCTTTTTTTAAACTGAAAAAATTAGACACCAAGAAAAAAAGCAGATATCAAAATTAAAAACTATTTTTGTTACAAATTGCTAAAAAATAGGACATATTTAACTTATTTGACAAGTCTTTCGCATAGACTTTTGCATTTTTTTGCGGGGGGACCTCTCATCTACCGCTTGTTAAACGAATTTTACAATTAATAATAATAATAATAATAATTACTCCTTGAAAGTTTTACACATCGGTTTCACACATCGGTTTCACATATCGGTCTTAAACTGAAGTTGGTTTCTTCACAGTATTTTGGCCGTTCTAAATAATGCAGTAGTTCGGATGGTCTCCACTCATCCTCTTATTTCTAAGTCCTCCAGTCCCTTTAATAATCCTTTGATGACTGTAACAAAAGAACCAATCACGATTTGTATTTTTGTAACCTTCATGTTCCATAGTTTTTTCAATTCCTTAGAAAGGCCGAGGTACTTATTCTTCTTTTCACGTTCTTTCAGTTTTATTCTGTAATCAACGGGATAGCGACGTCGATAATTTTGCAAGTTCTATTTTTTTGTTTATTATTATAAGGTCTGGTCGCCTGGACGAGATTAGGTGATCTGTTTGGATGTCAAAGTCTCATAAGAGTTTATGTGTGTCATTCTCAAGGACAGATGCTAGGTTGGAAATATACCATTTATTCGTATGGTCAAATTTAATTTTCTTACACGTTTCCCAGTAGATCGCCCTGCCCGCCCAGTTGTGTCTTTTTTTTATACTCCATCTGCGCTAATTTGCTGCATTCGTTTAATATGTGATTGATTGTTTCGTCTCTGTTAGCACATAGCCTACATTTGCTAGATTGTTGCGTCTTATCTATTCTCACTTTGATATTATTGGTGAAATGGCGTTGTTTTGTGCTGCTATTAGGAGAGATTCTGTTTCTCTCTTAAAGTTTCCTTTTCTTAGCCATGTCCAGGTATACTCGTGTAAGATGTTTATTAGTTGTTTATAGCGCCAATAGAGTTGTTTTTCTTGATTTTTTTTCTAGTTATTGTCATTCTGTTGTCCATCGTGTTGTTAATATCGGTTCTGGTGGCAGTAATCAGTCCTCCTTCGTGTTTTTCTATGTAGTCTTCGAGTCGTTATATCGATGCGTCAACGCTGTCTTCAATGTTGGCAAGTCCTCTTCCTCCTTTCTTTCTTGATACATTTAGTCTGTCAACGCAATATCTGGGATGTAATGCCTTATACAATGTCATTAGTTTTCTTGTTCTTTGGTCCATTTGCTGAAGTACTTCTCTGGTTCCCTTCAAAAAGGGTCCCGATTATCTAACAAAGGAATAAATACCTGGGCTGTATCAGCCCAGGAATTTATTCCTTTGATAAAGTTTCTGATACATAGTTTTGTCTCAAGTTGCGTTCTGACCCTGAGATATTCTTTCTTAATTTTTTTCATCTCCTTTTGTTCCATAGTGTCAGCTTCCAATACCCATAAGTATTTGTAGGTTTCCTTTCCTGCGAGCGTTCTAATATTGTCTTGATTTAGCAGTTCTTTTCCGTCCGTCCGGTGTCGCTTGCCGCTTTTCATTACTAGCATGGCGCATTTTTCTATGTAAAATTCCTTCCCTATGTTCTGACTCTATTCTTACTGAATGTCTACGAATTCCAGTTTGTTTGTTTTTTTTTTTTTTTCATTTATTACAAAAAGTTCATATGGACCGTATAAATCGGTTGATTGATCTTTTCCTGCGATTTACTAAGTTTGTATCCGGTCGTGCATTTTCTGAGTATGGGGTTAAGTGGAATCATGGCAACTATGAATAGTAATGGTGAGAGTGCAACTACTTGAGATATACCACTTTGGACCTTCACTTCAGTTAAGCTTCTCCCTCTTGCTGTCAATTTCACTTTCCAGGTTTTCATGGTTTTCTCGACAAAGTTTTTTGACTTCATCTGATATTTTGTACATGCCGAGGCAGTTGATAATCCAGCCTTGCGGAACCGTATGATTTCCTTTTTTGTAGTCAATCCTGGCCCTAGCTAATTTTTTCCCTCTGGTTTTGCTCCCGTTGAGGATGTTCTGATATATGTGAAGTAACTTGCCAGTGCCTGTGGATTTTTCAGCATCCTCTCTGTTCCTCTAGTTTGATAGAGTGTAGTAAATCTCTTCCCTTATTCATGGTGTTAATATTTTCCACATCATCTTTCGGCAGGCTAAGTGTCAGTAGTTGTTTTGGGCGGTTCCTTTGAATGGGTCCTTCTTGATCAATGTGGTCCTTCCTTTGGCCATCCATTCGGATACGTGTGCTCCTTGTAGGCATTTGTTTAAGTCTAATGCTAGTGTATCATGAATAGAGGTGAATTTCTTGAACCAGAATCCATTTATTCCATTATGGCCTGTCTTTTTCCAGTTTTTTTTAGTGTTGTTTTGAGTAAATCTATGTGTATTTTCGCTTTGGGGCCTTCTTCGAGCTCTTCAAACTCTTTTGTCATAGAGCTTATCCATTCATTCTTATCATTATTACTTTTCGAGTTTTTTCACTCTAGCGTTAGCCGATAGATTCTCACTGGAGTTAGAATAACAGAAAGTTTCATCCCGTCTAAAAAAAAAAAAAATTCTCAGTATTCTGGCCAATCTCAACAATGCTCTAGTTTGGATAGTCTCCACTCATCCTCTTATTTCCAAGTCTTATATTCCCTCAATTAATCGTTTAGTGACCAAACTAAGAACTAAGAACACCAATTCCAATTTTTTGCCACAGATTTTTCAATTTCCAAGCAAGGTCCAGGAATGTATTGTGACGCTGCATAAATAATTATCCCAGGATAAGAGTCCATTTTATGCGCATGTGACGTCGAGAGCAGCCTGGAACTTGACCCTCGGTAAAATAAGTCCCAGTCAAAACTCCTATTTCGGGCATATGATAAACCGGCAAATAATGTGGGGGTTAATTTGGGGCTAGACTGATTTCGGACGCTGGTAAGGGGGCACCAATTTACTTTCACATACACCACCAAGTCCTTTGTCTTCCTACCCTCTCAGATAGCGGAAAAAACGGACTTCGAGGTTAGAAAATACTAACTGTAGTCAAATTTCCCAAATTCCCTTATTATGTTTTAAGGTGCAATAAGACGTTTAGCGAGAATTTATGACAGCGATACAAACCTGCAACAAAAGACGAATCGATAGAGGAAATAACACAACTAAAATATTTCAACACAAGGGTACATTTAAAATAAAACAAATTTTTAATTGGCGACGACCAAACAAATAATGATAAGATTTAAGAAACAGTTCCTTTTTTCTTTTCTCTTTTCTTTTTAAAATACCAGTAATATTAGGCCAAAAGGAAGTATCAAACATAAATGTCTCTCAAAAGTCATTTTCTTCTTTCTCTTTTTCTTTCTTTCTTTTTCTTTTACTTTAGAAAATGTCTAAGTTGCCGGAATGAAGCATGTAACAAAGTTCATTCACAAATTTGCTAATGCTGAAACAGAATCCTTTCCATTTCACTCTTTCTTTTTTTTTTTTTTAATACATATAACTTCCCGATATTTAGGAAGGGTAAAAAGAAAACTGTTTATGTTCTACTTATATTTGACAAGGTTTAATGTTAGGTTCCTTTCTCTCTTTTTTACGGGCGAGTGACATCCCCGGAATCGGCTGAATCAGCGTATTTTTTCTGGTGACTTCTATCCAAAAACTAAAGTCTATTTTTACAGGAGACTTTCCCCGGAGTTAACTGTAAATCTGCATGTCTTTCTACGCCGACTTCAGTCCCCAATCTGAAAATTCTTTTCCAAATTTCTATAACGAAAAATGGCATTTTGGCGCTAAGGGTCTATGGGCCAATCATTTAACTTTTTCCTTCTCCCACCATTCCATCCGGTCACGATACTCGAGTGACCTGGATTCCTTTCTTTGTCCAACAGAATACAGGTCATGGAGTGCGGGTAACATTGACCTTCATTCTCCTACCGTTTTAGCGGTCAGTCTTAGTGTCTATTGATTCAAACAGAGAATATTAGGGGAATTGACCTCCCCTTCCGTCTCTCGCTAGCATACCACCTCACATTATCCTTCTTTTTCCCTTTCCTTCTTTTTTGCTATTATTATTATTATTATTATTATTTACTCATTAGATTTTTTCTCATCAGAGTCAGCTGATGGTTTTTCACTGGAGTTTGAGTGAAAGCAAGTCTCCTCAAGTCTTCAGGACCCTTCTCAGTATTATGGCCGTTCTCAATAATTTAGTAGTTTGGGTAATCACTCGTCAGCCAACTTTCAAGTATTCCGTTCCCTTTAGAAATCCTTTAGTTACTGTTCCAAACGCACCAATTACAAATGATATAATTGTCACCTGCATGTTCCGTAGTTTTTTCAATTCCCTAGCAAGGTTGTGGTACTTATCCTTCAATTCACATTCTTTCAGTTTTATTCTATGGTCAGCCTGGACACCAAAGTCGACAATTTTGCAAGTTCTCTTCTTTATGTTGATTATTATCAGGTCTCGTCTTCTGATCGAGATTAGGTGATCTGTGTGTACGTGATTTTCTAGGACAGGCGCTGGGTTGTGCATATACCATTTGTTTGTATGGTCAAATTTAAATTTATTGCACATCTCCCAGTAGGTCACCTTGCCGACCCAATCGTGTCTAGTCTTATTATCCTTCTGCGCTAATTTACCGCATTCTCTTATTATATGATTAATGGTTTCATCTCTGTCACTGCATAGTCTACTTTTGCTATTTTGTTGAGTTTTGTCTATTTTCGCTTTGATATGATTGGTTCTGATGGCGTTGTTTTGTGCTGCTATTGGGAGAGATTCTGTTTCTCTCTTAAAATTTCCTTTTCTTAGCCATGTCCAGGTTTTGTCATGTGAGATGTTGTTTGTTAGTAGTTTAAACGTCCATAGAGTTGTTTTCCTTCCCATTTTTGTTTCCTAGTTATTGTCATTCTGTTGTCCATCTTGTTATCATTACCGTTTCCTATGGCTGTAATCAGTCCTCCATCGTGTTTTTGTTTATAGTCTTCGAGTCGTTGTATCGATGCATTAGCGCTGTCTTCAATGCTGGTAAGTCCTCTTCCTCCCTCTTTTCTTGAAACATATAATCTCTCAACGTCGCTTTAGTGGTGTAATGCCTTATGCATTGTCATTAGTTTTCTTGTTCTTTGGTCCATTTGTTTAAGTTCGTCTCTGGTCCAGAATATCTAACGAGTGGTACAGCCCAAATATTTCTTCCTTTTATAAGGTTTCTGCAGGAGAGTTTTGTCTCGAGTAGTTTTCTAGTTCTCCTGATATATTCCTTTTGAATTTTGCCTTTAATGTCCACTTGTTTGATGGTGTCAGCCTCCAAGATTACCAAGTATTTGTTGGCAATTACGAATAGTAAGGATGATAGAGCATCTCCTTGGAAAATACCTCTTTGGATCTTTGATTCAGCTAAGATTCTTCCTCCTGCTGTCAATTCCACTCTCCAGGTTTTCATGGTTTTCTCGATAAAGTTTATGATGTGATATTTTATACATTTTGAGGCTATTTATTATCCAGCTATGTGGAACCATATCATATGCCTTTTTGTAATAAAACCAGACCATAGCTAGACTTCTCCGTCTGGTCTTGCTCTCATGTAGAATGTGTTGGTCTATGTAAAGTAGTTCTGCTGTTCTTCTGGATCCTTTGCAGCATCCTTTTTGCTCGTCAGGGAATAAACCACGGCTAGTTAGCGAGTTGTAAATCTCGTCCCTTATTTGTGCTGTTAATATTTTCCACATCATTTGTTGGCAAGTTATGGGTCAGAAATTGTTTGAGGCAGTTCCTTTGTTAGGGTCCTTTTGTATCAATGTGGTCTTTCCTTTGGTCATCCATTCGGGTATGTGTGCTCTTTGTAGGCATTTATTCATTTTTAGTGCTAGTCTGACCTGAATGGAGGTCTATTCCCTGAACCAGAAACCATGTATTCCATCATGGCCTGGCGTTTTCCGGTTTGATATCTTTTCAAGTGTCGTTTTGAGTAAATCTATGTGGATTTACGCTTTGGGGCATACTTCAAGTCCATCTAGTTCTCTTGTTATATTGTTTATTCCTTCAGTCTTTTCGTCTTGTTTTTTGGTTGCCATATTTTAGTCCAAAATCGTTGGGTTTCTTTTGCATCCGATTTTTGGTATGTTTTGTTGTAATTTCCTCATAATTGTTGACAGAATTTTCTTTAATCGTTTTGGAATATCCTGTTTTGTCTGTATTGTTTTACTCTTTGTTGATAGCTCTTTAATCTTCCTTCTTTCGTCAGTACTTTCTGGTTTATTTCCTCAAGTTGTATTGAAAGTTTTTCCTGTGTTGTCTTTTCTTTTCTGTTCCTAATTATTCAGCGTCTTTTTTTTATATCATTTTTGCCTGTTTTCGTAGTTTTTTTTATCTGAGTTTCTCGTCGAAATTCTCATCCTGGTTTTGACTTTCCTTTCGCGCTTTTTGAGGGGATCCCAATTTTCTCACAAACTAATTTCGCTCCTGCATAAATTAGTTCATTTAATTCGGTTATATAATTCGTTGATATATATACCAGTACTTGACTTTTTTCTCTCTCCTAACTATTCTCCATTCTATGTTTCTTAATGATAGTAAAGTTATCTTTGCACTGTTCATAATTCTCTTTAAATTTTCTAGATTTAATTTTGTTCTTGTAATAGTGTTTGTACTAGTTTGTTTGGTTGTGCAGTGTTTGGTTGTGTGGAGTTTTCATTTTCCGAAGTTGGTTGTTCCTTTCGGATGAGCTGTTTTTGTTTGTTAATATTTAATGTATCATTACTACTTTGTTGATCATTTATTTCCTTGTGCATTTCTATTATTTCAAGGTCAGAAAACCAATCCTTCTTTATTATTGTTCTAAGTTAATCAGCCAGTCTCTGACTAGTTATCTGAAAATTAGAAAGTTCTTGCCAGATCTCCATCATTCTTTTCCTATATGCTCTTTGTGTAGGGTTACTCCTAAAATAGAAGTGTAGCGCAAGTTGGTTGTCTTCCTGAGTCCATGCTTTCAGTTAAGGTCTCTGGTTGATGTGGTTATTTAAATCACCATTTGTGTCCCTGAAAAGAGAGCAACCAACATTTGAAGGATGTACCTGCTCTCCCATGTTGTCGATCAAGAGAGCACCTGCCGATCATGGTACCCAAGTCTGAGGCCTGGGTCCCACGTTGTGTAATATTTGAATTCGACATTTTATCATGGATGGTATATTGTGGCTATACGAGACCAAGGGGTTGTTTATCATCTGCGCATCTGACACAGATTTGAGTGATGATAGTCATGGTGACTGCTCATTGACAGCGGGTCATAAAAAAACGTAAGTTTTAACTTTGTTAATGTCCATTGACTTTCTCTCATAACTTATTCTTTAACGTGTATCTGACCGAACGTCAGTCATTATCTTTTTGCTTTGTATCGTATTTACTGCCCAATTTTAAAATATTTCCGTTAAACTGGTAATGTTATAATCATTACTAAGCTCCTGATATTTTTCCGTTATATGGAGGACGGGAAAAATTGACCTGAAATGAAGTTTCAGGGTTTATCAAGTCTTCATTTAAATACAACTATTAAGCAAAATATTTTACAAAAAAGCAATGTTTTTAAATAAAAAGACAGTTTCCAAAACCCTTATGTCTATCGCTGAGGGTTATCCTCAGCGATAGACATTTTCCCTCTTATTACGTCGGCCATCGTAAGGTTTTTGAGTTGTCGTTGCTTTGGGGGATGGGGATTTATTTATATATTTTTTTAAATGTACAGCACGTGGAAATATTCAATATTCCCTCATAAACTTTTTCTTTTTGGGGTTGGGGATTTTTTCCCCTTTTATTTATTATTTTTAATTTACGTTATCATTCATTTTATTTTAGTTTTAAATTAAGTTAAAGTTTTAGGTTTTAATTTTAAAATAAGTTTTAGATTTTGTTTTATTTTAAGTAATATTTTGGGAAAATATTATTTTATTTTATGGTCAATCCCCACAGAACTACATATATTTCAATAACACAATTGATCTAGTCATGAAATGATAGCGCTAAATTTTTAAAAAAATCTATTTCGCCGTCCCCCCAAAATTATCAAGTTTTCATTTAAGCAAAAGATTTATTATTATTATTATTATTATTCCCTGAGAGTTTTTTGAACCAGCGTTAGCTGGTGGTTATTTATAGGAGTCTGAGTAACAGCAAGTTTTCAAGGGTCCCCACCATATTCTGGCCGATCTCACCTATGCTCTAGTCTTGATGGTCTATTACTAATTCCTGCAGTCTTTCTTCCTATCTTTTTGGGACCTTTCCAAGCCTATAAACTACAATTAGTATCAATGTGACTGTTCCACTGCCTTTTTAGTTGTCCGGCAACTATTAACTATTTATTTAACTTTGGTTTTTTAGAAGCACTATTTTTTCTTACTATTCAACACTAGGTCTGGTCTTCTGGCCTTTATAAGATATTACTTTCGTATCAAAAATCGCAGAGTTTTATTGGTCTTATTTTCCATAACGGATTCTGGTTTGTATATGTACCATTTGTGTATATTCTATTAGTTATTATGATCAAATTTCAATTTCTTGCTCTTATCCAGTGGACCAATTTCCCCAACCAGTAATGCTAAGTTTTGTACTCTTTTTGTACTATTTAGCTGTATTCATTTATGTAATTAGGTGTTTTAGATTTAACACCACATCACCTACAGTGGTCATGATCGTTATGGAGTTTTGTACTGCTCTTAATAGAGATCATTTTCCTTTCTTGAGATTTCCTTTTCATCGCCATAACCATTTTTCTCGTGTGTAATATCACCAATTTGTCAAGCGACAAACTGGAGAGTTGTCTTTCTTCTCATTTCTTTTTCCTAATTTCTATTGTTTTTCTTTTGCTTAATCGTCACTATTGTAAATGGTTGTTTTAATTAGTTTCGTTTGCACATTTTAATGTAGTTCTTATGTCCTCATATAGATACATCCGTGCAATCCCCGATGCTGGTGCGTCCTATTACTCCTTCTTTCCTTGACATAGTTTGTCACTGTTATTTCTTGGATTTAAAGTCTCGTACATAGAAATCAATTTTCTTGCCTTTATGTTAGTTTGTCTTTATCCAGAATGGTCCGGAGAATCGTACAAGAAGGATTGCCCAGGTGTTTAACCTTTTTCCTGAGATTTCTGAAGCTGAGGTTGGTTATAAGACGTTTTTCCGTTCGTGTATAGAAGTTATTTAATTATTTTCTATTTCTGGTGGCTTAATCATGCCCCCTTCCATTATCCCCTTGTATTTGTATCTCTCCTTTTCTCAAAGTGTTGTATACAGTGAAGAACAACACCCAATGCTGAGGTATAAAATATAATTTGCCTCCTTTCTTTTACTTTTGTGACCCGAAGAGTATGAAATTGTAGACCGAGGAAAAGAGTCGAAGATGGCTGAGATGTACTCGAATCTTCAGTTAACCGCTTCTTGTTCGTTCTGATTCGTAAGACCGGTACAGGGCCACCAGAAGCCATTGAATCATCTTATATTCTCTTCGCTTCTCTACTTTCGTGTGTATCATAGAGCTCTAGTTTTTCTCTACCTCTCAACCCTGAGCAGACTGGATAAAGGCCAGCTAACGAAGAGGCATAGTAGTTTATCGGTCAGATATCCTTGTTCCCTGCTCGTCACCACTGGTGTCAATATCTTCAATGGTTTATATAATTTCCTGTGCGCACGCGCATTCTACGTGTTTACGCTTTCCGCCAACACGTTGTCCTTGGACACACCTCCTGTTTATCATGACACCCAAGCAACTTATGTGGTACTTCTACAGAGGAAACAACTGCGTTTTGTTTACTTTCGAGAAAAGGTATATTTCCTGTATTGCCACCTACGCAATTTACGTGGTAAATCAACGGGGGTCTACTGGTCAATATTTAACAGAAGCGTGTTTATTTTTTTTTCATTATTATTCCTTCTGTTATTTTTCTTTTCACACTTTTCATAATGTGCTTGACTCATTTCCCGTGGCACATTTCCATTCCTTTATACTCAACGTATATTCTTATTGTTTCTACCGAAGTCTCCAATTCGTTTTCTTTCTTTTTTAATCTTTTTTAAATTTTCTCCATGAAATTCGGGTTGTTCATATTTTCTTGGGATTTTGTAATTTTAAGTATATGAATGAGCGACATTATTGCTCTTTCAAATGCTAGTTGCGAGATTTAGTATCCTTTGAAGATGTCTTTTTGGATTTTGGCCTCTTTGCATTTGTTTCCTCTTACTGTTAATTCTACTTTCCGGTGTTTCATGATTTCTGTTATGAAGATAATGGCTTTATCGGATATTTTGTACATTTTCCCTCATTCTATTATCCAAGTTTATAGGATCATATCATATGTCTTATTTTATTCAATTCATTCCATGGCTCTATTTTTTCGCCTCGTCTTAGCCTCTTTAAGGATGTGCTGATGTATTTATGATAAGTCACCACTTCTGATTGTTCTTTTTGGAATTCCTCCAAACATTTAGGAAAGAGACTTCAGCAAATAAGTAAGTAAGAGATATCAGGGTTTTCCATCTCATAAGTAAACATTTGATTGATTTGTAGTTGCTGATGATGGTTCATTTTTTGTGGCTCATTCTTTATCGGGGTAGTTCTCCTCTCACTTATCCATTCTAGTATAATTTCTCCTGTAAGACATTTACTCAACAGTAAAGCAAGTATGTCTCTGATGTTCATGAGTTTTTAAACAAGAATCCATGTATGCCATCATTGCCCTGCGTTTTCTAATTTGGTTCACTTTTGAGTGTTGCTGTCAAAGAGTCTATGAGTCTGTTCACCTCAGTGTTTTCTCCGAGGCCTCGTAACCCTTTTCATACTATTTATCCATTCGTCCTTTCTATGTTCTTTCTGCTCCCATATTTTTCTCCAAAATTTATTTCAAGCAACTTAAATACAAAATATTAAACTATTTTCGTACCCAGATGAACAAACATTATCAATGCGCTGAAATAGATCTAAAAATCTAATGCGTCTCCCTGACTGACTCTAACAGTAGAATAAAACTAATTGTATGTTCTCCCAAATTGAATGCAACTAAACTCGTAATCTTTTTTAACTTCTCCACTTTTATTAGTCACCGCATTATGACTAATGCAGTATATATATATATATATATATATATATATATATATATATATATATAATTTTCAATTTTTTCTTTGTGTGATATAGACGTGTTTTCAGCTAGAATTCATCAATATTTGGAGTATGGGTACGAAAGTTGTTTACGATGTTGAAAGATAGAACTACTGTGGGATACTTGAAGTGTTAGATATCTTGGCAGAGCCTTTGTAGTCAGACCGATGTAGGTGCATATGTTAGTGGAGAAGCATTCTCCTTCTGGAAACTTCTGGAAATTTAAATACTATATGAAATTGTATTAAAACTTCTGATTAAAAATCATCGAAAAATTCCCCTTCATGTGACCAGACTTATGCACATCTAGACGACAGAGTTAAAGACAGTATTAATGCATTATATAAGTTGCTCAGGGGTTCACATGCTTCCAATAATTTATGAAAATTCCAGCTTTTTAAAATTTAAAGATTATTTCAATATTTTTTAAAGCATAACTTCAATGCTTATGCGATTACATGACACTAGAAGTGACAAATGGTAATTTAATTGTCTCAAAATAATATTAAATGACATGGAATCAAAGTATGTTATTTCAACTTAGTTGAAATTTGAAGGAACTGATAGTTTGAAAAAAATGGAGCAGGCCAATAGGGGAAAAGTATTTAAGAAAATCTGACCTAGATTCAAATGTTTTCATTTGCATAAAGAACTAAAAGGAAGAAGTATATATATATATATATATATGCGTGTGTGTGTGTGTGTGTTTGTGTGTGTGTGTGTATGTTTGCAGAAAAGAGTTATCCCAGTCTATACAATCCTTATAAAACCTACATATACAGTCTTATTTTCCCCCGTACTCAGATAGACATTTTAGAACGAACGAATTCTGAGTTCAGATCTGATTCCACTATATTTTTTATCTTCTTCCCATTTCTTTAGCGATCGACTAAATTTTTTCCTCAAAATGTCTTCGATTTTTGGTGAAAGAATTTAGACAAAAATAATTCAACGAAAAGAAACTGCAAAGAGAGAAAGAAAGGCGTAGAACGCATAAAAGAACAAATAAATTATTCGGTAATGTTTTTCTCTTTCTAATGTTCGAATTTTCTATTTTTGTTGTGACTATACTACTACCTTTTTTTCTTGTTTTATTTTCTCCACTTTTCTTTTTTCGTTTTATTTTTTCATTCGAAATGAAAGTCTTTGTATTGAGGAAATGACTGTAGGCAAACGAGAGCAGAAAGCAGGAAGTCGGTTTCGAAAAGAACCTCTTTGATCGATCGATGTGTTCTTTTCCTCCCGAAGGCTACACACGCATGCGCAAAAGACAGTGTCAGCTATTTCCTGTTTCAATTTTTTTTAAATTCTCAAGTTAACGCATTGGAAAAAAAACGAGAATGAAATGCCAAAAAGTAGTATGTGGAAGAAGAGAACGAGGAAGACGCTGAACATTCGAAAAAAAGAACACAGAATCAAAAATGTAATGGAAACTGCTGCATTTTATTATAGTTAATATTGTTATTATGATCATTATGAGATTTAAAATCGGAAGTTGTAATAGAACTAAAATAAAGATAAGCCTTTGTATGTATGTATGTATGTATGTATGTATGAGTAGATAGATAGTTTGTTAGATGGATAGATAATTGTTTGTGAAAAAAAGGAACAGTCAGTAAGAGTTTAACATTAGACATAAAACTACTTTGAAAAAGAAAAATTTTGACGTCATTTTTTTTAGAAAAATAAATGTAGACACAAACAAAGAGTATAGATTCTACAGATTTGACTGTACAAATGAAGTGCACTAGAAAAAATCTCGAGTTGATGGTAGCATATTGCCCAGAACTAAATATATTTAGGAACGAAAAATTTAATCTGCTCAAGCTGTCTGTCTGTTGAGAAAGATTTACGCAACGTGATCGGTGTTATATTTAAATACTAGTTGCAGTATATCTTCAAATATAAATACTGAAAGGAAAGATTGAAGAAAACGCATATTTTTATACATGAAACAAAACCAAAGATCCAGTTAGATTTTTGCATAATGCATTCATTCATATATTTAATAAAGAAAGTGCATACAAGATGGGATTTTATTAAGCGATTACATTGCAAAGCAACTTTTTTTATAATCACATATTGAAGGTGAGGATAAAATATACTTTGATGTATCCCATGTAGATTGTTAACAACTAGCCATGAAGCAGTGGCCTGATATTAACACTAAGCTACATCTGAGGCTCCAATTCTGTAAAACAGGGAACTATAAAGTATCCCTTCATTCTCATTAATGATTATCAGCTCCACTGTGTCCCTTCTGGCAATGTTAGCTTCCTATGTATGGATCAAATAGATCTGATTTAAAATTATTTGGTATTCAATTGAGCCGCGTACAAGAATAAATGAATGAATAAAACGTAAATATGAACGTAGAAGGAACATGATTCCCTACACACAAGACAATGTAACTTTAAAGAGTATGTTAAAATCAAACAATTAATATTTCAAAACATAGCACTCTGATGTTTTCATTTATTTGTATTATGGGAGGACTTTGCATCTTATCCAACGATCAGATTACCATCAATAAAGTTTATTCTTGGTTATAGAGTTGATGACTTTTAAAAGGTAGGCCACACTTTTGGATGTTTCACCACACAGATGAATGGTGAAACAATGTAAATCAGATTCTTCTGAACAACACTCATCAGGTTTTGAATTCATATTTTTTTTCCTTCTACTACACAAGTTTCCACCCAAAACTGGGAGAAAGAGTCTCTCTCTCTTTCTCCCTCTTTCTCTCTCTCTATATATATATATATAAAGTTGGGGACCGTAGTCGAGGGCGACCAGAAGGCTCCCTTTTCAATAGCTACTACATCGTGGGGTAGGGGAGAGTGCTACTCCTTTCACTGGAATGTTCCACTATCCTTGATACGTACCTTATATTGCTGAGTGTAAACAAGGAGTTATCAAGTACCATTTGGTAAGACACGACCCAGGTCTCATGGTTAATTGACGAACAATCTACCAACTAGGCCAATTATATATATATATATATATATATATATATATATACACACATATATACATATATATATATATATATTGGCTTCATATTATAAAGTTTTCTCATATATTTATGAATTTGTAGTAGGTTTTAGTTTTAATTTACTCTAGAAATGTGACATAATATAAAACCGGAAGGCAGAATTATTCGTAGGGATTTCTTGATTAGAGTGCTCTTGTATCAGCGAAGTTCTGCAATACTGTACTCATTTTGTTATCATGGATCCATTTCTTGAGTCAATGTTATGGACACATTTTCATTTAAGAAGACTGTTTTGTTATTGGTTATTAAGCTGGATATTTGAAAAAATACGTTAGCGTAGCTTGACACCTTATGAATTGACCAATTCCAGAGAAGCTTCGACAAATAAAAACTCGCTGAAATAAGTCTAGAATGATATAGACGGGAACACACAAACACACACACACACACACACACACACACACACACACACACACACACATATATATATATATATATATATATATATATATATATATATATATATATATATAAGTTCAGATCGCTGTTAAAACCGTTTTTAATGGTTTCTAAACATTCATCTAAAACCGCTCAACCGTGCAAGCTTTTTGCTTTAAAGCACTTTCAGACGCTGCGCTTGGCAAAATTAAAATAAACACCTAAGTCGTATATAAGAGGGAGGCAAAAATGGAGAGAGATTCAGACTTTTAGATAGATAGATAGATAGATAGATAGATAGATAGATAGATGTTGAAATGAAAGGTATTCCTACCAAGCATCGTCTCAATGAAAGTACTGTTAATTTCTATTGCTATTTGACCAGTCCTGTCTGAAACTGTCAAGTGAATTCTGGTCACATAGTAAGAACGTCAATTGAATTTGTTTGGCAAATAACATAAGAGATACAAAAGAAATTAAATTATCCTTTTTCTTGACAACATTCACCCTAATTCCTTATATTTGACATCAAATCCTATCCGTAGTGATGAAACGTGTGTGTTAAGAAGTAAGAATGGAATACGATATGGATGCTTTGACTGCGTCAGACGATATTAATGTTTAATATAAGAAACTGAGGTATACGATTGGAAAAATGAATTAGAAACTTAAAGAAAAGGATAGCTCGAAACTACGTGAAAGTTAAAAGAAAAAGAAAGTTGAGATAGAAAGGTTAAATATATTACAGGCGTAAGAAGAGGCTTAGGAAAATGCTTGGAAGCTTAAAGAAAAAGAAAGTTTTGATATTGAAAGCCGAAAAGAGTGGTAGAAACAGAGAAGGTAGAAAGTTTACAGTGAAGAGGCGTAAATTTCTAGATAAGTAAGAAGGATTGTAAAATTAGAGGAATTAAATGTTAAAGGAAATAGAAAACTTGATGAAATAGACGGGGACAAAACTGTAAACTGAGGGATGCAAATCGAAAGATTTTTTTTTCCATATTCACTATGTCAGCAGGATCTTGGAGATATAAACATTATTGTGGAAATTATAACTATGGCGTAATTGAAAGCAATCACAATGAGCAAATGAAAATTCAAAGTAAGATATCTGGCTCATAGTCTAAAAACATCAATCCTCCCCTTTATTGCATATATATATATATATATATATATATATATATATATATATATATATATTTCTTTGTAATTTCTTTAGTGCAGTTTTATTTTGAATAAAGCATACGATAAGGAAACGTACTAATTTTGCACAAAAAGAGTATAAGTTTAAACATGATTGGGTGTGGAAGGTGATATAATGGGGATTGTACAAGAAGTTTAAATTTGACCTGATGAACAAATGGTATATACACAACCCAGAATCAGTCCAAGAAAATAAGATGCACTAAATTTTTTGGGATTTTGACATACAAACGGATCATCTAATCTTGGCCAGAAAACCAGAACAAGTATTAGGCTACAGAAAAAAAAGAGAACCTGCCAAATAGTGGACTTAGCCATTCCCGCTGATCACAGAGTAAAACGGGAAGAAAGAGAAAAGAAAGATGAATTCCTCGAGCTTGCAGAAACACTGAAAAAACTTTGGATTATGAAAGTAACAATGATATCAACTGTAATTGGCGTACTCAGTACAGTCTCCAAAGGATTGGTACATGACTGAAAGAAATAAGAGGACGAGAGTTGATCACCCAAACTACAACATTGTTGAGATTGGCCAAAATTCTAAGTTCAAGAAACTAGAGGAAACTTGCTGTCACTCAGACCCCAGTAGAAGAACATCAACTAATGCTGGTGTGAAGAACTCTTGAATAAACAAAATAATAATATGATAAAATTGTAGCCTCAATAAATATGTAGATATTGAAACTGAAACTGAAAATAAGTGGTTGATGAAAATTATGGTTCAAGTGATTATAATTGGATTCATAAACATGATTAAGAAACGAATTGATAAGCACATTAATATGACATATAAGTGTTAAGTATCATTTACACCTTAATTCAAATATTCACTTGCAACTCTCAACCTAGGTCAAAGGTGATGACTCGGTAAGGGATTGTACTAAAAAGAAGCCAAAGGGTAATTATAAGCAGAAGTCTCATCAAAGGAATAGGAATAGACATATGCATAGTGCTCTTTGTAAGATACACTGGAAATATTTTTAGTGGACATAGTAGGAAATCAGACAAATTAACTGTTATTTACCAAAATGAGGTGGCAATAATAATAATATATAAAGAATATAAGTCTCTTTTTATTTAGGAAAGGTTGCGAAATGCCTAAGAGAGAGAGAGAAAGAGAGAAAGGAGAGAGAGAGAGAGAGAGAGAGAGAGAGAGAGAGAGAGAGAGAGAGAGTAGAATAAACAGAAACTGCTAAGATATGATATTTTTAATTTACATCTCCAGAGAGCATTGGTTCATCGTGCTTCGTTCACAAGAGAGTGATAAAAAGCCGCTTTACGACCCAGGTCCGTAGCACCCCCAGACTAGCGCCCAAAACAACGTGACTACTTACCACTGACTCTGCAGACTGCTGACTGATTTCTCTCTCCTAGAGTTTGAAAACTTCCGTCATTATATATTTTTCTGATGCCTACGCATATTTCCAACGCAATTCACATGGCATTTCCGCGATCATTTGTTGAGACACAGCTGCGCATTCTGTTTTGAAATCCACAAACTAACCATCCCGTCAATGGTCAGTATGTAAAATTAACTACAGGGCAAGAACATTGGTGATTATAAACATGGCCTTACGCCCAAGTGAAGATATAGACATATTTTTTATGTCAAGAAAAGAACGTATTGAGGATTCCGTAGATCCAACACTTTTAGAACTCGAGAAGTTCACTAAAAAAGATAAGAAAGACTAAATACTGCAGTAGTGGCAGCATAAAGACAAAAAGAAAACAAACAAAAACTAGGAAACTGAAATGGGTGGGAAAAAACTTTATGTATATTTCAAGCGGCAAACTGGAGATATTGTACACGAGCAGACGTGAACATGGCTACAAAACTGAAACCTCTAGAGAAAAACTAAATATCTTTTAATAGCAGAATAAAAATAATGCGTAACAGAATAGCAAGTGTATATTACATGGGGAGAGAAATGAAACAGATAATCGAATAAGTGAATACGGCAAAATAGCCCAAAAGAAATACAAAGTTTGGTACGAATAGGTGGGAAAGACGATCCATGGGGTACTGAGAGATATTAGAATTTAGCTTTGCAATCGAATGGCATGTGCACAAACAATAATCTGTCAAGTAGAATATGAAGCATAAAATTTCATTGAATTTTGAGTTTAAAACGGATAAGTTATGTCGTCAGAAGTAGTTATTAAGAAGAAAAAATGTCTTGAAATCTAGGGGATTTTGTTGATCACAGAGTGAAAAAAGAAAGAAAGACAGAAAGAAAGAAAAAACAGATAAGTACTAGGACCTCGCCGAGGAAAAATAAGAGAGGAAACTTGGGGCAGACAATGATACTAATTGTTATTTGTGTGCTACGAACGGCCATCGAAGACTTTGGAAAAGAATGAAGGGATTGGAAATCTAAGGATAAAAAAAGACTGTTAAGATCGACTAAGATCATTAAGCATGTCTTCTCAGTTCACCAGGACTTATTATTTGTTACTGATGTGCTCAGTACGATGCCCAAAGGCTTGTTTCGAGACCGGAGAAGTTAGAAATCTGTGGACGAATCGAGACCATCCAAATGACAGATTTTTTCAGGTCAGACAGAATATTGAATAGTCCAGGAGACGTTTGGACAGCATTTATCACTCATACTCCTGTAAGATAACCATCAGTTTAATGCTGGTATGAAATACGCACTAGTATTAATAATAAGAAGAATTTTAAATTGTCCATTCAAAATTTTCTCCAGAAAAGGAGTGAGGGGATGAAAGAGGTTGTAATGCGGAGAAGAAACAACAATTATGTTATTACAAAAACTCACTCAACATTCTTTCGGTTATTACAAGTACTTTTTTGACCAGTTTCATAAACCAGAAGATATCTGGTATTTTTTCTTTAGTCAGTGGAATATATATCTATTTTGTTATAATTGGTAGTTCACCTTCAGTAGCAACGGATGTCACTTAAGCCCCAAAATATATGTCTATTTCCCTTGGCTTATAAAATTCAGCTCTTTTTTTTTTCATCTAAGTCTCTTTTCATTCGCACTTGACTCTTCCCAAAACATGTATAGTTTGACAGAGGTGGTGACTTGAACACAGTCTATCAAACACTCCAACCAATTGTTTGCAAATTAACATTTAACAATCAATAATAACCCATTATAGTCAATGTTTAGTTATATTTGCACGAATGAACGTATGGTTTCTTGGGAAATTGACAGTTGACATCGGTGTATCCAAGTGAAGTGCTATACAATAGGAATTAGTTTTGAACAAGGGTTTGCTAGAATGTAACCAAATACAACATTAGAGTTCCAAATGTTTTTCTCATCCACCTCAACTAGCTATCTGTCCCACTAGTTAGAGTTTTAAATTCGAGATTTTCTTTCTAAACTGGTCGACCTACCTAAATTTAGTATTATTTACTCCTTACAAATAGCTGTAGGGAAAAGAGATAAAATCATGCTTTTAGAAAGAGCGTTAGCACAAACTGAAACTTACATATCCTCGTCCAGGATTTGACCTTGGCTTTCAAAATTATTTTCCTTTGATGATAACAGTTGCACCACGAGCTCTTCTGCATTATATAGTTCTGTCAGAATTAACTTCCGGATTGAAAACTGTCACCACGATTGCATGAGTAATTGGTTGGAGGTATATCCTTTAAGAGCTGAAGCTATACCATTTCAGTGGCAGTCATGACATGAAATGAGGAACACTACGCCTTTGTAATTGAATCATTCATAAATCGTGATTTATCGGATTACGTGGTGACATCCTAGGACTAGCTAATTTATCAGATCAGTCCCTTATTATTTGAATAACCAACACACCATAAATATATATTATATCATAGTGATTTTTAACTTAAAAAGATCGAGTAGCATTCTATCCGAGGAGATCTAGTAATAAAGTTAATATAGATGATTTTAGTCGTTATATCCTACAGTAACAGTGAAAGTTCGCGTATGAAAGATATATTAAAGAGTAGTGGTATTGATGCTTATTAGTTTGTAAATATCAATTGTTAGAAGGACAGGGTTGGCTTTTGTTGGACAAAATTAAGAGGATTGGGTAAAAAGGATATATCAATAAATTGAAGAGGACAGAAAAAAGCAAACACGAAAGAAAGCTATGGAAGTGCTGGAAAAAAGAGAAGTCTGAAAATGAGCAAAAAATAACAACAAAAAACAAAACATAACTGATAGACGGAAAGTTTTAACAAAAAGAAAAAGAACAATGGTCTGATGGATTATGAAAAGTGCATAATACGAATTAAACACGAATGGAAACAATATTGGAAAATAGAGATAACTCAAACAACATCTCGTAGAATTATTAACTGAATGGAATGCGATAATTATAGGAAAGATTGACTTGTATGTTTGGGGAACAATTATATCTTCAAATTTCATATTAAAAAGTATTTACTACTTAAAAGACTGCACTGAATAAACTTGACCATATTTACAAAGTAATCTAAAGTTTTAAGTTTTATTTGATACATTCAAATTATATGAATTACTTAAAGGAATGACTTTTAAAATAAATTTTCGAAGCCTATCTAAGAATTTCGTTGGTTATTTTATCAATTCTCAACACGTGTTCTGTTTTTTGAAACTGAAATTTTTTTTTTTTTCTGCAAGCAGTCATATTTTCGAACATTAAATGATAATCATATGTAAATAACCATAGCTTCAGATAAAAATTCTTGGGACAAATAATTCGCTCACAGTTATAGGATTTAATGTTTTTTTTTAAATATGTTAACAAAAAGACATTGTAAACAATTTGATCTTCAAGTAACAATTCTTTATCCGTAGTTATACGGTTTCAAAAATTCCTATCTAATACTTTTACTTTTCAAACAGGTCTTCTTAGACCCCGATGTGAGATCATAGTACTTACTACCACTCCAAGTCAGCGTGACTTGCGATTAGTGGGAACAAAGTGGTGGTTGCCTACTCCCGGGAGGGGCTAACTTGAGTCTCATTATCGCATTCAATTTAATATCACACCAGAGATACTTCCTTTTTTCCGAAGGGGAAGTCTTCCCTTTTGAAAGAATATAGTCAGCATATTCTAACCCCCACCAAAAAGGTGAGAAGTACTGAGAAATGAGTCTAAAGCAGAGCCGTAAATAATTGGTCCTTATAAACTAGATTAAATATGGCCTTAAATCCGTATAGCCCATTCTTCGGGGTTTAGAATATGCCGGCTGTATCTCCTCAACAGTTGGGTGATAAACCCATGCAAAAAGGAGTACTCTGAATATGATACTGAACTGCTTCTGGTTTGGTGGTGACTCTCGGGATTTGGATTTCTAAGCAATGTGATGCTGCCCTTTTATTGCAGTCATTTTTGGTCCACTCTGCCCGGATTTGTTAAGACTGAATTCTTAGTATCTAGCAATATACCGCTGGTTGTCTTCGATTTTCTAATGAGCGAAGCTTAATGATTAAATTCGTTTGTGTAAAAATATTTGTCCGCCACACCCTTCTATTTTTGAGACCTTCTTTCGGTAGATTTTTCATTACTTCTATCTTAGGAATTATAAAACATATATGAATTTTTTAATCTTCTTTAAATTTAATTTTTTAAATGTATTATAGTATAAAGATATCTGCATAGCTGAGCAACTAATATAATTAAGGGACAACGTTTAAACGTCCATCACACTTCAACCTTTTTAGTACTTTGACCAACCCTATCACTAGATGTGCGACAACTTCTCTGGTATTCTTCTACTTATTCGCCAGACAATATACCAGCTTATCTTTGGTCTACCATGACACCTAAGTTTATATGTTATATCATGACTTAATAATCTCTTTACATTTAGAAATATTGCGATTCCAAATTCCTGTCAAATATGAACATCATTTTTAACATGCTACCTATCAAAAAGTTTTCCTTCATACAATTATCCGTCATAAACTTAACTTTCGTAAAAACAGTCGACTTACTTATTATATCATAACTTTCATTGCACAATATATTATCTATCAAACAAAAAAATCAGAGGCAATTCCAGCATTTAGTATGCATTCATATCGACATAAGAATATAATGTGGGTTTTAGCCGTCCTTTGAGAAATGTCATATCATGATAAATGTTCATCTTCATATCAGTCTAAAAGAAGATAAGAAAGTCACAACCACAGCAGAATTGAAAAAAATCTGTTATGGATTACCATATCTGTAAAATTACATATTATCCTCCCTGTATTAAAGTCCGAATATTTGAAAAAGCATGCTTGGAAGGGAAGGAGTAAAAGAACTTATTGTACGTAGCTTATCTCCTGGTAGATACTCCAAGGCAGTCCGGATATTAACACTCGTTTTACTTTATTTTCTCAGCAATGAATCAGTTCTGGATGTTGCAAAAGATAAAATTGAAATTATCTGCACGCAAATTTGCACAGGAAACTACAAATGAAGAACATTCAGAATTGCAAGTGTTTTGGCTAAGATAATATAAAGAATTATTTCTTTTCGATAAAATAATATATATAATTGCCGAATGCACACACACACACGCACACACACGCGCGTGCGCATGCACACACACGTACATATATATATATATATATATATATATATATATATATATATATATATATATATATATATATATATATATATATAACCCAGGACTGATTTAATAGTAGATAAAATCAAAAATGTATATAATGATGAAAACTCAAGTCAAAATTAATATAAGAAATGTCAATGAAGATGTCAGAAAAACTCGTGTAGCTGGTGTGTGTGTGAGTTTCATTCTCTCTGAGAACTAACATTTTATTATTGCTTGTGGCCAGCATTGCTACTCGTTGCCCTATAATAAAGAGTCAGGTGATTTGTGATATAAAAACAAGTAAAAATTAAAATGACAGTGGATACAAGCCAATAATAATGATAATAATAGCGATACAAACGGATCTCCTAATCTTGGCCAGATGACCAGACCAATTGATAGTCAATAAAAAAAAACGTGCCGAATAGTGGACTTTAACGTTGCAGTTGATCACTGGGTAAAACTGAAAGAAATCGAAAAGAAACATAGACCTTGCTAGAGAACTGGAAAAATATGGCACAAGAAAGTGACGGTGATACTAATTTTAACTGGCGCGCTTTATACAGTCACCAAAAGATTGATACAGGGATTGGATGACTTAGAAATAAGAGGACAAAGTGGGAGCATCCAAACTACAGCATGATTATAATCAGTGATCTGGAGATTTGAGGAGACTTGCTGTCATTAAAATTCCAGTGGAAGACGATCAGCTAAGGCTGGTCTGAAAAAATTCTAAGGTGTAAAATAATAAAAAAGGAAGTGGATTTACCAGCATTCAAAATAACGTGGATGCATCAATACGACGACCTAAGACTGAATGAAAACAGATCAACTAACTCTAATTACCGCGACCAGAAACAGCACAAGCAACATAAAAATCAACAGAATAACGACAACTCAGAAACAAACCGGTAAGAAAAACAACTGTAGAAATATTTCAAGCAACCAGCTGACGAAATCTCACTCGAGAATGACGCCAACTAGCGCCAAACGTGTACAAGACTAAATATGGTTGGCTGGGGTAGGAGATCGATGGGGAATCATACAAGAAATTGAAATATGACCATACTACCGAATGGTATTGGCAAAAACCAGAATCCGTTCTGGAGAATGAGGTTAACAAAATTCTTTGAGATTTTGAGACCCCAACACGTCACCAAAACCCGTTCATAAGACTAGAACGGGTGATAATTAACAATAAAACCGACCGAATGGTGAACTTTGCCGCCTCGGTCAACCACAGAGAGAAAATCAAAGAAAACTAAAAGAGAGACATGTACTTGGACCTAGTCAAAGAAGTAAAACACTTCATGGAATAAGACAGTGGCGGAGATATAAATTCAAATCTGTGCACCTGGAACGGTCCCCAAAAGCTTGGTAAGGAGACTGAAAGATTTGGAAATTAAAGAAGAAGCCGATACTATCCACACTACTGCAGAAATAAGATCTTCCCGAATACAAAATATCTACCCAGAGTAGCAATGCACCTAAGTACATACGTGAACAGCTGAAGAGGCGGTTATGTTACACTATATGGATACTAAAGACGAAAGGGCGTGCAATAAAGAAGACTTTGCAGTCTTCACAGACCTTAAAGTGGAAGTGAAAGAAAGTGAAAAGTAGGACATATACATGAACCTTGAAAGAGAACTGATAGGCCGTAGGGCATGAATGTAGCAGATATACAAATTATTGCCGTGATGTGTGGAAATTTCCCCCAAAAACCTGAAAAAAGAGTCAAATAACAATAGATTAGAAGGAGATTTAGAAACATCTAGAAAACTACACTGCTAAAATCGGCTAGGATAATCATAAGAGTAAGAGTGACCTGAGAAGATTTGCTGCCACTGTGATAAACCATCTGTTACAGCTGGTATGAAAAACGCTCCATGATTAAATGATATTGCTTGTTACCATTAACTAGTTGCTTTACATTGCGGGAATATGATATTTCCTTTTTCTCAGTGTAGACATGAATCAAACGAAACTTTGTGTCTGCAAATTCAAAGACAAATATAATGTTCCGATAATATTTGTAAGTATCCTGACATTCTCAAGTATTGTAGCAATTTTGACATTTAGATTAGGAACAAGCTTGTTTTAAGCAAAAATCATTTTTGTCAAGCTAAAGAAAAAAATGATTATTTCTTTTTATATAGTACTAATTAATCATGCTAAAAATTGCAGTTGATCATCAGAGTTACACTTGTTTTGTATGTAGATGTGTAGTGACGTAGAAATAGTAAATACTGTAAACAAGCTCAGGTTTGTTTATCAGAAAAAGGAGCTTTAAAAATTTAAAAAAATCTGATATGTGCAAGTAATAACGTTAAACAGAAAATTATGTTACGATATAATCATTTGGCACAACAAAATTATCGACAGATTACTTTCGAGTTGGTATTTACTCTTCGCAATTGTCCAAAAAGAATGAAACAATTTTAAAATGTGTCGTTTATCAAAAGTATTAACACATCAGTCAGTAAGTTCTGGAACTAACTTATAAAACAGCTCTTGGTAAAAATTCGACTTTATTCATAGTCTCCTACTAGGGTGATACACTGATTCCAACGCTTCCCAAACAATTCGATGCCTTTTTTATAGAAAGGTTTTGCCCTCAAAATATGACTTAGTTTCCAATGTCACTTCTTCAATAGAGCCAAATCTTTTTCCCTGAAACATTCTTTTGAGGTCTGCAAGCAGACAATAGTCGCTGGTGGCCAGATCTGGAGAATAATGTGGATGCATAAGAAATTCCAAGTGCAATTCAAGTAGTTTTGCCATCGTTGCAATCAACTTGTGACACGGTGCCTTGTCTTGGTGAAGAAGCACTTTTTCTTCTTTCTTTGTGGCAGCTTTTTGGCTATTTCTTCCTTCAAACGCACCAATAAGGCTATATAATGTTCGCTGTTAATGCTTTTTTCCTTTTCTCACCGTAATCGATGAACAAAATACCTTGTGCATCCCAAAATAAAGAAGCCAAAACGTTGCCTGCTGATGTTTGCGCTTTTTTTCACATTGGACAGGTTTCACTTGCTGCTGTCCACTCAAGTGACTGACTATTTGACTTCGCAGAGAAGCAATGGGTCAATCTTTCATCTATTGTCACATATTTACGCAAAAATTTCTTTTTGTTGCGATGAAACAGTTGCAAACAACGCTCTGAATCGTCAATGTGTGGTGCTATCTCACTCAACTTCAGTTTCTGATTGGCCAAAACGAGTTTGTGGAATTTTTAGTGTTTTCCGGGACAACTGCTGAATTTTGGCGACCTGGGCGTTCAGCATCATTTTTGTGCCAGTACGACCGCGTTTAACGTGAGTATACCACCTCTTAACCGTTTTTTTTTCTCGATGGAGCAGAGTCCCAATAACACTTATCATGCCATTGCTTTGATTGAATAGTATTTTTTCCATCAGAAAGCAATGCTTTATTGAGACACGAAATCCATATATTTACATTGTTTTGAAAATTTACAATAGTTGTTTCTCTTAAATAACTGCGATTTTTTAAATAATTATTTGATTGCGCTCAAATTTTAACACGTGCCATTTGATGGTTAGTACCTTATAAAAATCATATGGATTTTTTCTAGTGGCGTCATCTTTATGTCAGACCATGGACTTATTGAGTGATGTGCAACTACCACTCCAAACCAGAGTACAGCTGGAATGAATGGGCACTCTACAGAACTATAACCTTACGACCAGATGTAGTTTAGTGTCATACTTAGCGTAACCATTCTTACCCCTCAGCAAAGTATACAATCAACCTATTTTATGCCCGAGTAACTGGCCAGTCTAGGTTTACAGCATGGTTCACACTTTTAAATTACTGTTGGATCGAGAGAGATTTTCAACCGACGCATTTTAAAAAGCAGGAAATCTTTTCTAAAACCAGTAAAAAGTTGAAGAAAAACTCGCACGAGGTATTAGATATCAAAAACTTTCATTAAGTATTTATTATATGTTTTTATGTCTTTTTTTATTATATCAATTTCATTATTTATTATTTCGTATTTTTTGTTAACACATATATTTCCAATTTCTTTTATTTTAACTCGTCATATACTTGTGCTATTAACTTTTTTTGAATATCTTTTATATTTTATCTCTTTATGCATCGAGATATTTCAGTTTGATGTCTTTTCCCCCCGTATATTGTATGTTTATATTCATTACATTTTATTATTATACTTTTTTTGTAATTATGTGTTATTCACTTGTCTCCTCCTTTTTTTCTTCTTTAGTATCTCTGAAACAGACGACAAGCTGTCATATCATTTTAGATGTGTGTGAATGTCTCACAAGGTCACCGCCAGAAATTTACTTCCAGATGGTTTTTAATGACGTCGAAGGAAGGGCATTTTGACAGTGCTGTCATCAACACAACTCTTTAAATGACAGGAACAACGAATAATTTTTTGAGCAGCTGTGAACGAAAGCCCCATTTAATTCTCCTCCCTTCTCTCTCCCCACCAATATATGGACGCGAGAGAAAATTTTGTTCTTCCAATTTCGATGAACATTAATGCAAATTTGTCTGCCAACACCACCCGCCTCGAATATTCTGGGCCCTGATAATTTGTTAAGGCAGAATCGGGGAGCCAAATTTTTTAAAACTTATTGTTGAAAAAAGAAATAACTATGAAACTTACTTTTAAAGGATTTGTTGGCGTGAGTTATCACTCCAAAATATCATAAAAGATGCAAACCCTTTCCTGAATTTCGAAGATTTGCCTTTGAAGGAAATATTTTCTTACATTTTAATAAGATTTAATGTGCGTGCGCTATAATTGCTGAACAAACGGTTTCATTTAGAGCTACCAAACATCTCATGTATAATTGTTGGATCTATTGAAAAAATGTGGTATAATGATGTCTTTTTTAATCTTGACGAGTTCTCCAAAAATAAAAATAACCAGCAGAAAACCATATTTCTCCCAGGTGTAACTAATCGTACAGAATTTCAATTTACCAATCTCAAAAGAAAAATGATATTTTTTTACTTAGAATTCATATTCAGAGAAAATTATAAAGTTTATAGGTCGATCTTTGTTCTGGAGAGGTGAATTTTTTGTTGCTTTATTTCTTTATAAGGAGGAGATGCTCATCTTGTTATGGTTATCGTCGAAGGAAACGAAACTCAGTTCAAATTTTGAATGACGCTGTATGCATTTCTCATCGAGCTAATCATTCTGAACCCTACTATTCTTGCTTCAGCTGTGGGTTAATTGTGGGACGGGCTGGCCCTTTAATCATGGTATAGCAGTCGGTGCAGAAGGAAAACTTTGGATTCAAACCACTTGTTGACATGGAAAGTCATGTGTTTTAACAGGCTTTCTTACCCAAGAAACTCTCCATGAATTGTGACCCAATGAACAAACCAGGTCATAGCACCAATGAGATAATGAGAAAAACTAACAATCAGGTCAAATGACAAATCTTTTTTTAAACGCTACACTTTTTGAAATAATACAGACTAAATTAAATGACAAGAAATTATTTTGCAGAACATTTTTATTTTCTATGAAAATATGAAATCTTAACAAGTTAATCAGTTTTATGTTAAGTTTATGTTTTAGTTAAACATACCGATAAAAAAGTATTTGCAGTAAATTTTCAATAAACAAAATTGCTAGCTCCGACCAAAATTTTGTTTTTCTACCGTTACTTCATGTACTAATAAATATTTACAGCATGACGTAAAGTAATTCTAAAAAAAGATTTACGCACGGATATCTCCCTTCCCCCCCCCTCTCTCTCTCTCTCTATCTATCTATCTCTGTCTCTGTTTCTTTCGATATATATATATATATATATACGTGTGTGTGTGTGTGTGTGTGTATGTGCGCGCGTGCGAGTGAGTGTGTATGTCTGTGTATGTGTGTGTGTGCACGCGTGTGTATGTGTGTGTTTATTTGTGTGTGTGTGTTGGGTCCAAAGAATAATATTGTAACGCTACAACAACCAAATATACGCTTATACCATACCACGACGCCTAATATACCTTTGCACCACAGAGGCTCAAATCAATTTCAGTAGTGCTGCGGCACTGCAAACACACGTGTACCACCACAGTTCTAAAGGATCTATAAGTGTAGCACAATTTAAGTTCCACTCGGATCCCCGTTTTAACTTCCCCGTGAGAAAAAGTGAGGTACACACAAAACACCTTCGGTTGGTTCACTAATACAAAAGTTTAACTGTTTATACCCTTCTCACTAGTTGCTAAAGAGAGAGAAAACAAAGTATAAACTAAATTAACCTTCTTTAAATTGACAGAGACGAGTAAAACGCCCCGTGACAAGAAAGAAAATACATAGTGTTCAACTGACTTTTCCTTCCTGTTTTTCATCCCATGCCCACTTAAATGATCCCTCCACCTGTGTTTCCTCCAGCCAACTTCAATCCAAGGCCAATTTGTTGTTGATATATTTCTATTTTTAAACTAGGCGTTCGCTAGTATTCATAGACTTCGAGATCAAACACGTTCACCTTCCCATTAGCTTTTCCTCCACCATCGTGCCACTCTTTCACCCTCAGACCCACTGCCTTGATTCTCCCTCTCATGTACGTCTCGCTCTTTCCCCTGTATTTTAGTTGACCCCTAAATCAAGCTAGGACACTACTTACAAGAAAACAATTAACCAAAATCCTTAATTATATTACTATATCTCAGGTGTGAAACCTAAATAAAATCCTTTTTAAAATTTGATCTTGCCATTAGAACGAAACTATTTACCATTTTGTCGTGCTATTTTTTTCATTTTCTTTCAAGGTTTATCATCCAAATTCTTGCCCTTACCAGCTGTTTACTTTAATGTTCGTTTTGGCTTTGTTATTTTAGCGATCTTATGACAGAGAAAATGCTTCAGTTCTTCAGTTGCTGCCACTTACATTAAATAGTTGAAACTTCAATCATAGACACAAGTTGTGGACGATTTTTTTATGTGCATAATGTACATGGACGCTTTTTCATCTTGATATCTAGCCATATCTATCGTTCATTCTTCTCCTGCTTTAATGTGTTTCTATTTCCCACTTCTAACAATTTCATTATTGATAACCTCAGCTGTTTTTTTTCTGTTTTTATCTCATCACAAGTTCATAAAACTAAGAGAATTCATCAAAACACAGTTACGAATAAAATCGTAATTTTGGATATATTTCAGTTTAATCAAGATCGGTGGTTCAGGTAATATTGTATTATACATACCCAAGTGATAACATATATAGATCAATACGTTCACAGACGCCAAAATAATGAACGTATCAATATTACTTTGATCTCCACACAGTACGAATACCTAAGTCAAAATTGGCACCTATTTTAGAGTTTTGCGAATTTATATTCCTTCGACATATTTTCATTTGAGTTATATATTCTTACGAAAACGTCTTAAAGTTTTATTATCCCGCATATAAAAAATGAAATTTTAAAAAAGGTAAAACAATCTTTATCTTTGGCTTAAATATGCAATATTAATAGACATAAGAAAATAACAATCTTAGGTTTCAAGTCGAGAGAAGATAAAATTTCGTGATTAATTCATCATTCTAACTCCATTAAAACATTCGAGGTCAACTAAAAACCATGTAAAAGAGCTTTGAGATAAGTTCTGTCCATTTAATGCCCTTTTTCTTCAATTGCAAAGTTTAAAGTTCGAAGCTAAATTCAGTAACGCTCTCCGACAAAAGTTTGAAAAGACTTTAGTATTTCGAAATAGCGTAAGAGTTTTTATTACCCCATGAAATTCAGAGCAATAGCTTTAAGAGTGCTGTTGTTGATAAGTCTACTGACTTGCCTGGATCCTACTTTAATATTTAATTTTCCAGATTATTGGAATGATCCATCATTTCTTCTCCCGCGACAAATTTTGAAGAAAATGATTTTTACATGTCAGACAACAAATGAAATGCAGATAATATAACATTATTCTTATGTTCTGAAAATTCATGTGAAGTTTCTTTTCTTGCTTTTTGAAACTTCTCCACAACTTGCAAATGATATTCATGATGATCATTGTTATATAAAATATGACATGGATTTTCGGTTCGTTCCTAATGACCCCGTTTGCTTCGACAAGCTGTCACGTTGTGATTTGTAAACAAGGGGATGGCAGTACGTCATGGCAGGCCGGTCGAGCAGGTGTGTAACCGGAAGGAGACCACGTGATACGAGAACCATGCGGTCAAATTTGGATAGAGTCCAGAGAATCGGGTGTCGAGCTAGGGCTAGGCAGCCGATCAGAGGCGTCTCGGACGTCTCTGACGATACGGTTTGCAAGGGGGTAATAGCGTTGCCACCCGCTGACTCCCGAAAGAAGATAAGGGACAAGAAGATGTTCCCTCTCTGAGTATATGTCTCTCCATCTATCTCTCAAACTAACAACAAACTCTGTGCCCCTTTCAAGATTAAAATGAGAGATATATTTTTATGTATACGTGTTCTTCGTTGTTCATAAAGATAAAGTCCTAGTATACAACATCATCAGCATCATAAAAGCATTGCTACAGAATGAAATACTGTGATTCTCTTTCGCCATCGCACTCGTGGCAGATCGACCAACACTAATGTATCTATAGATAGGAGTTCAACGGAGGGATTTGCAAACGACTTTGTTCTTACCTCATCAACGGTTCTCAGCATGACTTCCTCGCCTTTGATGGATAGTTTTCAGTGGCTCTGAAGCTACTATTTTTAAGGGTGCTGGTTGCAGGACTTGTGCTGCATATTTTTGTAGTTCCAATCTAGCCTTTTCTCCAAGCGTTTCGTTTAAGTCCAAATGGCGCAACCGTAGAGTTGTAATAACAGGGCTACATCTTTGAAGAGTAAACGTTTCATTTAGTGAATCCCTCCCCTTAAACAACTTCTATGTCATCACTTCCAAATTTGTAAGGTCTGCTCCACTGCATGTTTTGCATTCAAGTTCATATCGCATTCTTCAAACTATACAAACCATTCAAAAAAATTATCGATTTTTATCGAAATCTCTCTACTAGTTTTATTAACTTTCTTTATCACCTCTGCTACCGTCTTGTTTGGCTTATAAAGTAACCAGAGGGAATATTATACCTGAAATATTCGTTTGCTACCATTTTTACTCAAGAAAAGAATAAATGAACACTGAATACAGAACATTCAAAACTGATTTTCAACTGTATTCACTCACAAGATATGAAAAAAGAGAAAGGTGTGAACGTTTGCTTACAGCGAAAACACACACACACACACACACACACACACACGCACACACACACACACACATATATATACATATATATATATATATATATATATATATATATAAGTATTGCTAATAAATAAGTACATCTCTATCAATATTTTTTGATTAATCTTTTCAAAAGCAAATATATTTTTGTTATTACTGCTAGTATTACTTACCGAACACTACTGCATAGAAACTCCGTAACCAAAGATACAACTGAAGCACAGAATGAGATGAGCATAAATACTACTATATACTCATGTATTTGGTTACAGTTAGACATTATTGCTTAAAATAAAAGTGGAATTTGAGAGGAAACGCCAGAGGCAAATTCTACCAAAAAGAATTAAAGAAAGACAACCAAGGAAAAGCATCTTAGAAAAGGAAATAAATTTAAAATAGATGACAACAGAAATCTGAATAAATTCTGGAAGAAAGAAGGAACAAAGAAAGAAAGAATAAATAAAAGAAAAAAAAAATGACAAAAGAAAGAGAGAAGCAAAATTATTTCTGATTTAGCATATATTTTTCTTTTTTTATTTTTTAAATACCATTAATCTTCGCCAAAACTGTCGAAGCTGTTTTTAAATGATAGTACTGATAAGTGAGAGAAATAAAACAGATCTTGCCTCAAGTATTTTGTTGTTCAGTGATCCTGTACAAGGCAAAAATGCAACGCTGAATTCTCACTCTGAAACAAATGTTTAATAGTTTCTTCTTCCTTAAAGCAAAATTTCAATTTCGTAAAGTCCATTTTTAGCACGGTAACACTTGATTATAATCTTCATTATAGAAACAAACGAATAAACTTTAAGTAAAGGTAAAGTTATTTTTATTATACTGTATAACACTAAAAAGCATTTAATGGTTACGCTACAGTCCTTGAGCTTTGGGAATGTCGAGTACCCTATCCTTGCGATTACTCTGAGTTTACTCCATCCCGGAATGGTAGTACCTTTTAGGATTCCATGTATGGGTAAAAAAAATTCAATCATTTAAAAAATGACTGATATTACATTTAATTGTTACATAAGAACACTTGAAATAATTTAACAGTGGGCAGACATATAAGTAATGTCGAAAAGAATTATTCGTGTTAAATAGCAGTAATTAAAACCATTTAACTCCGTGCAAATAAAACTACCAGTTTTAGATATCCATACTTGACATTATTTAAATATGTGCCATCAAATGATTAATATTAAATAGAATTATTCGCGTTAGATAAGAATACTTGAAGCCATTTACTCGTTTGCAGACAAAGGATTGATATTAGATATAAGTATTTGTGTAAGTTAAGAAAACTTGAAACCATTTAGTTTTATGCTAGCAAATCGTTTAATATTAAATAGAATTATTAGTGTTTGAAAGCATGAATTGAAACCCATTGTGAGCAAACCAAAGAGCTTTGGCTTTATCAAAATGCTACTTACAAACTATTCATTTAAACATTATATATATATATATATATATATATATATATATATATATATATATATATATATATAATGTTTAAACGAATATATATATATATATAACAGGATTTGGCATCAAATGACACATAAACGTTGATATGCCCTGAAATCAAACTCACTCAACCCATCCCTAATCAGCTATACACTGTTTGAGACCCACCCTAAACTTCTGCAATGCTTGCCTAGTCATTGCCACAAGTATTGCTGCGATTCCTTGACAAAGAAAATCTTTCAGTTCGTCTGTTGTCTACAGCTTACGCTTAAACATTTGAGTCTTTTGTAATTGCCAGAGAAACTAATCACAAGCAGATAGAACTGTTCGGTGAGCGAGTACCTCAGAGTATTCCACTATAAACCCGAAGAAGTTTATTAAAAACCACCCACACAGGATCATCAGCATTGATTGCAAGTAATTGAAATGACATAGCAGCTTTCTGATCAAATTCATACCCTCATCATGCACCAATTCATGTCTGCGTAGAAGCAGTTTTAAATCCAAATCATTTTGCCGGATCCTGTATTGATATCATTGTAAGTCAGTGCCACATGATGTAAAAAGTAACACGAATTGACGCAGATGTAAGATACAAATACTAGCTTTGGTATTTAGAACCTTTTAAACTTCCATCGTTTTAAACCGATTTCATGTTACTTTTGAACATGGAAATTCAATCTTTGTTTCTTTAATAGACTTGGATTCATTTAATAAAAACAAAATAAAGTCATTGTTTGTAACAATTCTAATATTGCTCCTATATTTCAGTGAGAGATCGTAGTTCAGAACAACTGGTTTGTACGGGTCTTCATGGCGACAGCTGGTGTGCTAATGATAAATTTCTAAACTAGATTGTCATGCAGAGCAATGTAGTAAAAGCATCTCTACATTTTACCCAATGAGTAGAATTGAATTGAGTAAATATCCACACGTAAGAATTAATATCGTTAAGATATCTTTTACACAGAATTTTCTCAGTCTGGTGACTGAATAGAGATGAGTACCGTATTTGACTTAGGTAATCAGAGGAAAACCGCTGACTTTTGACTCGAAACCAATTTTTTGCTTGGTTCCCGAATACTTACAACTGCCAATCAGACAAACGGCCAAATGCTCATATAAATGTTACACTTCCATTGGATATATTTCCAAGTATCGAAAATTTCTCATAAGTATGGTGATTAGTATAATCGTAATCTTTATCGAAATGATTATTATCTTACTTCTGTTAGGGTTTTTCGCACCAGCTTAAGCTGAAGGACTCTTCTCGGTATTCTCGTCGATCTTAATAATTCTGTAGTTTGGATGGTCTTTTTTTGTCCTCTTATTTCCAAGTCTTCAGGGTCCTTAACCAATCCTTTGATGACTGTACCAAGAGGACCGATTACAATGGGTATCATCGTCACTTTCATGTTCCAAAGTTTTTCAATTCTTTGACTAGGTCTATGTACTTATATCTATTTTTGCTTTCTTTCAGTCTTACCATGTGGTATATCGGGACGGCAAACTTCGGTATTCGGCAAGTTCTCTTTTTTCTTGTCTATCGCTAGTTCTGTCATCTGGTCAAGATTAAGCTACCCGTTTCTATCTCAAAATCCCAAAGAATTTTGTGCGTCTTATTTTGGACGGATTCTGGATTCTATATTATTCATATTCCATTTGTTCCTATGATCAATTTAATCTTCTCGCACAATTCCCAGAAAATCACATTCTTCACCCAGTCGAGTCCAGTTTAATACTCTCTTTGCGCTTATTTGCTGCATTTGTTTTTTCGGTTCTCTCACCAAGTAAACTACATCTGTTATTTTATTGCGGCTTCTCTATTTTCATTTCGACATAGTCGGTCATTATGGCGTTTTTGTTTTTTTTGTGCTGTGCTACTATCAGAATACATTCAGTTTCTTACTTAAGGTTTCCCTTTGTTAGCCATGTCAAAGTTTTCTCGTGTGAAATTTCGCTTTTTTGTTGCTTGAAATGTCCATACATTTGTTTTCTTTCCATTTTTTCGAATTGTTTTTCTATTGATACTTGAGTTATCTGTATTCTTTCTGGACACAGCAATTGGTCTTCCTCTGCACTTTTTATGAAGTCTTCGAGTCGTTGTATCCATGCATCGAACAGATCTTCAATGCTAGCAAGTCCTCTCCCTCCTTCTTTTCTTGACATATAATATGTCTGCGTTATCTCTTAGATAATATTATTACCATTACTACTATTATTAATACTATTACTATTATAGCAAATCTCCTTAAGACTTTTCTCAGGATTCTGGCTTATATCAGCAATGCTGTAGTTTAGATAATCTCAGTTCTCACTCAGATTTTTAATTCTTCTGATGTTTTTGCCAAATTTCGTGGACCATTCCCCGAGCAACAACTACAATTGGTGTAATACTAATTGTTTCACAGTTTGTTTTTTTGTTATCTTTTTAGTTTTCTGACGATGTCCAAGTATTTGTTTTTCATTTCGATTCATTTTCTTTTCCGCTGATTGATCTGCAGAAACTGCAAAATCTATTGCATAGCAATTTTTTTCTTCATAAATGTTAGATTTGATCTTCCCGGTAGAAATTGATTATCCGTTAGAATTAGAAATTCACAGAGAAATTTTTTCGTCACTACCTAAATCTGTTTTGTCCATATAACATAATGTAGTATGGTAAAATTCCAATATCTTGCACAATTCCCAGTTGATATACTTTCCCCACCCTGTTGTGTCTCGACTTGTACTCCTTCTTTACTAGTTTTTCATATTGATTCAGTATTTAATTTATCATTTCATGTCTTTTTTCACATAACCTACATTTGCAATTCTTTTGCGTACTATCAGTTTTCGCTTTAATATAATTGATTATTATTATTTAACTGCTTTTCGAGTTTTTCACTCCAGCGTTAGTTGATGGTTTCTTGCTGGAGTTTGAGTGACAACAATCTAGCATATACCATCTTGCACAAATCTCAGTGGATCATCTTCCCCACCCAGTCATGTCTAATCTTATACTGTTTTTATGCTAGTTTACTGTATTCGCTTGTTCTGTGATTAATCATTTCGTATCTATCATCAAATAACCTACACTTGATATTCTTTTGGGTCTTATCATTTTTGATTTAATATATTTGGTCTGTATGGCGTTGTTTTGAGCTGCTCTTAGAAACAAATCAGTTTCCCTCCTACAGTTCCCTCTCCGAAGCCATGTTCAAGTATTTTCGTGTGAGACTCTGCTTGAAGGATGAAATATCTATAGAATTGTTTTTCTTCCCATTTCTGTTTTCTAGTTCTCGTTCTGTCCATCATTTTCTGTCTGTACCGTTCTGGGCGTAATAATAACTCTTTGTTCTTTTTCATGTAGTCTTTGATTCTTTGTATTGATGCATTGACGTCTCCTTCAGTGCTGGTGAGTCCTCTTTCATCTTATTTTCTTTACACCTATAATCTATCGATGTTTTTTTTCTTCTCTGGTCCATTTGTCTGAGTTATTCCCTCATTCATTTTAAGAATGGTACCGGGTATCTTACAAGGATTAATTATCCCTTTTCTAAGATTCCTACTGCAAAGTTTGGTTTCGAGAAGTTTTCTTGTCAGTCTCAGATACCCTTTTTTCCATTTTTTTATTTTATCTCCACTTATTTGATGGTGTCTGCCTCCAATATTCCTAAGTACTTGTAGGTTTCCTTTTTTATGAGCATTCTGATTCTTTCTTGAGTTGGAAGTTCTATTCCTTCCGTTATCAGACTTTTTACACTTTTTATTATAAGCATGGCACATTTTTCGTTGCCAAATTCTATTTCTATGTCCTGATTGCATATCGTTATTGTCTGTATTAGAGTCTTCAATTATTTTTCATTTTTTTCAAGCAGTTTGATGTCGTCCATGTACATTAGGTGGCTGATTTTTTCTGGCGATTTAGTTAACTTGAAACACCCTGTGCATTTTTTCGTACAATTGAGTGGCATTATCGTTATTACAAAGAGTGATAGTGCTTTTCCTGGAATTTACCTCTCTGAATTTCTACCTCAGTTAAAGTTTTTCCTCCGGTGATCAATTTCACTTTTAATTTTTTCGTGGTTTCTGCGCTAATCTTTATAACTTTGTCGAATATCTTGTACAGTTTCAACAGTTTATTATCCAGCTTTGCGGGATCATATCGTATATATTTTTCCGTCTCGTTTTGCTCTCCTAGACGATGTGTTGATCAACATAAATTACATCCCCAGCTCCTTTTGTTCCTTTGTGGTATGCCTTTTATTTTTCGGGACAGTCTGAAGTTTAATTGCGAATAATAGATCTGTGCTGCTAGTAGTTTCCACTTCATAGGAATGTACGTTATCGGTCTATAGTTGCTGGGGACGGTTCTTATTTTGGAGATCATTTTGTATTAAATAATCCTTCCTCTTATCATCCGGACAGGTATATTTTTTCTTCTAAACATCTATTCGTTTCAAGAACCAGTCTTTCGTGGATAGACGTGAATTTTTAAAACATGGATCGATGTGTGCTGTCATGTCCTGACATTTTCCAATTCGGTACTTTTTTGAGTGTTGCTCTGAGTAATTCTAAATGAATTATCGCTTCAGTGCCTTCTTCGAGTCCTTCTAATTCTTTTTCAATATTATTTATCCATTCAGCCTTTCAGTCATATTCTTTTCGTTACCATATTTTACTTCAAAATTGTTTTGCTTCTTTTGGATCAGGTTGTTTATATGTCTTCGAACATTCGTCTAGTTGTTGGTAGAATTTTCTTTTGTTATTTTCAAATGTCCCGTTTTGGTTGTATTGCATGACCTTGTCATGGTATCTGTAAGTCTCCATTCTTTCACCATTATCTTTTGATCTCTCTTTCAAGTTGCTTTATTGGATTTGTCTGTTTTGTTTTTGCATTTTTATCTCAACATATTCTCGTCTCTTTTTCCCTTCCTAGATATTATTGCTTGCTGTTGTAATTTCTTTACGAGTTCTTCAAGTCTAAATTCCCATCCAGGTTTTTACTTTCTGTTTGGGTTCCTTATGGGCACAATGATTTTATCACAGACTATTTTCGTCCCAGCGTAGATCTGCTTGTTTAATTCAGTGATGCTGACTGTTGGCATATTTAATAATACTTTGTTTAATTTTCGGTTTCTACTTGGACATTTTTTCAGTCTTTGTTCCTGAGAGATCGTAATGAATTCTTCTTTTCAGTAAAGATTTTCTTTATTAACTCTATATCAATTTTGTCCTTTTGCATAACCATTTGTTCAAGTGTATTGGTGGGTGGCATTTAGAGCTTCATTATTTTGCCTTTGAAATCGGTCAGGTGGCTCTTGCTTTTCAATATTTAGAGTTTTGGTTCATGTAGTGGTGTCTAAAACTAAATATAGAGTCCCATGGGAAACTTTAGCGGTGAGAGAAAAACGTGCACTAGTGAAAACAGCCTCCAAAAACCATCAAAGAAACTAAACAAACACAAATGCCTTAAAACTAAAAACGGCACAATATCAATTAGCAGGCATGTATACAAAGGAACAGACAGAATACATTCAAAAACAGATAGATAAGATTAGAGACTCGGTGGAAGATAGACAATCTAGAATTGCCTGGCAAACAATAAACGAAGTGAGCAGAAGAAAGAACACAGCCAAAGCAAAACTGAAAGCTGCAAACCAACAAGAAAGAATAAAACTGTGGAAACAGCACTTCGAAAACTTACTTGGAAACCCACCAAAAATAACGCATGAACCAATCACCAGAATAATTAGCAAACAATTAGACATTAAACTTGGACCGTTCACACAAGAAGAACTCGACTCGGTTCTCAGAAAAATTAAAAATAGGAAAGCTGCAGGGCTGGACGAAATTCCCCCGGAAGTATGGAAGACCAGACAATTCGACGACATACTGCTCCGACACTGCAACGCAGTATACAATCAAAATCCGATAGATAGATGGACGAAGGGATGCATACTCCCCTTCCCTAAAAAGGGGGACCTCGGATTAGCCAAAAACTACCGAGGCATAACACTTACATCCATAGCTGCCAAAATCTACAATGCCCTACTGCGAAACCGAATAGAACCCAAAATCGACAACATACTTAGAAAAACCAAAATGGCTTCCGAAGAAATAGATCCACGACCTCACAAATATTAACCATCCGCAGAATCCTTGAAGGTGTACGGGCAAAGAACCTACAAGCGACATTAATATTTGTCGACTTTACCAAGGCTTTCGACTCCATTCACAGAGGAAAGCTGGAACAAATCCTACGAGCGTACGGCATACCTAAAGAAACCGTAGCGGCAATAACGATTCTCTATAGAAACACTAAAGTAAAAGTACGATCACCAGATGGAGACACAGAATACTTCGACATTGTAGCAGGAGTACTACAAGGGGACACGCTGGCTCCGTATCTCTTTATCATTTGTCTAGACTACGTACTTAGAACATCGATTGACAAAATCAAAGAGAATGGCTTCGAACTGACGAAGAAAAGAAGCAGAAGATACCCCGCAAAAACAATTACCCACGCCGACTACGCCGATGACATAGCGATACTGGCAAATACACCTGACCAAGCCGAAACACTTCTGCATAGTTTGGAACGAGCAGCAGCAAGCATAGGCTTCCATGTTAATGCACACAAAACGGAATATATGTGCTATAACCAAACGGGGGACATCTCCACTCTAAAAGGAACCCCTTTTAAACTAGTAGACAAATTCACGTACCTAGGAAGCAGCGTCGAATCAACCGAAAAGGACATCGAAACGAGGTTAACAAAAGCATGGACAGCTATCAATAGGCTATCGACAATATGGAAATCAGACCTAACAGATAAAATGAAACGCAGTTTCTTCCAGGCAGCGGTCACATCAATACTGCTATATGGATGCACGACATGGACGCTAACAAAACGGCTGGAGAAGAAACTAGATGGCAATTACACAAGAATGCTGCGTGCAATCCTGAACAAGTCCTGACAGCAACACCCCACAAGACACCAACTGTACGGCCACCTGCCCCCTATCACGAAAACTATTCAAGTTAGGCGAACCAGACATGCAGGACATTGCTGGAGAAGCAGAGATGAACTCATAAGAGATGTACTCTTATGGATCCCCACACATGGCCGTGCAAAAGCAGGACGACCAGCACGAACGTACATTCAGCAGCTATGTGAGGATACAGGTTGTTGTCCTGAAGACCTGCCTAGGGCGATGAACGATAGGGAGGAGTAGCGAGAGAGGGTCAGGGATATCCGTGCTGCCAGCACGATATGATGATGATGATGATGAGTGGTGTCTTATTGATATTCTACCCTATTTATTTGTTGATATATTTCCAATATCTCAAGGTCAGAAAACCAATATTTCTTTTAAATCATTCTGCCTTGGTCAGCAAGTCTTTGGTTTGTTGTATCAAATCTAGCAGATTATGGCCAAATTTCTATCATTCTTTATCAATATTCTCTCTGAGTTGTCTTGCTCTTAATTTAACCGCAAAGTGCACGGTTTTTTTCTTCCCTTGTCCATTTCTTCCGTTGTTGTATCGGGGTTGGGTGGTTGCTTACGTCGTTGATTACGTACATGAAATTAGAACACCCAACATTCGCAGGATATTCCCACAGGATCCACTACATTGGCTATCAAAGGAGAACCTGCTGATCCTGACACTCAGTCCTGTTGTCTGGGTTCTAAAAAGAATGAAAAAGGACCTTAAAATGAATTATTATAATTAATATTATTTATTCCTTGAGAGTTTTTCTCATCAGTTTTAGCTGATGTATTTTTTACTGGAGATTGAGTGACAGCAAGTCTCCTCAAGTCTCTAGGACTCTTTTCAGTATTCTGGCTGTTCTCAAAATTATTGTTGCTTGGGTGGTCTACACTAGTCCTCCAACTTTCAATCGTTTAGTTACAGTACCAAAAGCCCCAATCCCAATTAATATAATTGTCACCATCATGTTCCATAGCTTTTTCAATCCCATAGCAAGATTCTGGTATTTATCCTCCTTTTAACATTCTTTCAGTTTTATTCTATGGTCAGCCGGGACAGTAAAGTCTACAATTTTGCAAATTGCATTTTTAAAAAAAGTTTGATTGTCATTAGGTCTGGTCTTCTGACGGAGATTAGGTGATCCGTTTGTATGTCAACATTCAACAGGAGTTTATGTGTCATTTTCTAGAACAGAAGCTGGGTTGTGCATCTACCATTTGTTCGTCAGGTCAAATTTAAAATTTCTTGCACAACACATAGTGGATCACGTTGCTCACCCATTCGTGTCTAGTCTTATATTCTTTCTGTGCTAATTTGCTGCATTAGCTTATTATGTGATTGATGGTTTATCTGTCACTGCATAGTCTACATTTGCTATTTTGTTGTGTCTTATCTATTTTGGCTTTGATATGATTGGTTCTCGTGATGTTGTTTGGTGAGGCTATTAGAAGAGACTCTTTTTCTCTCTTAAAGTTTCCTTTTCTTAGCCACGTCCATGTTTTCTCGTGTAAGACGTTGTTTATTAGTTGTTTATAGCGCCAGTAGAATTGTCTTTCTTCCTATTTTTGTTTCCTAGTTATTGTCATTCTGCTGTCCATCGTGTTTTCAGTTTCGTTTCTGATGGCTGAAATGAGTCCCTTTTCGTGTTTTTCTATGTAGTCCCCGAGTCGTTGTATCGATGTGTCAACTATATATTCAATGCTGGCAAGTATTATTATTATACATGCTCCTAAAACACTTCTGGTTCTATACAGATTAACCCTTAGATAGTTTTTTTAATTACACTCTATTGATAATAATGATTTTTATACAGATTACTTAATTATTGATAGACTTATTGATTTCAACGGCATTTCACACTGTGTAGGGTTATTTTATACCCAGATATTTGGAAATCGTGTTTAATTTATGTTCATATTTACTTTTTGTGTTGTTGTTTTTCGCCAATTTTGTACACTGTCGTATTGATAAGAATGAATTGAAATCGATCTATTTGGCCCAGGGATGGGAACCTATAAGAAACAAATACTCTTGATCAGGGAGGACCGAGGTGTAATGGCAATAAAGGGGTATTTTACACTCCACAGGGTCACTAGAACTTTAGCCAAATCATTGGAGATCATTTATTGTCATATCCAGTGAACAAATGTTTTGGCAGGGAGGGCTTTATCCCTCCACAGGAGATATATTCAGCGTAATCTAAACCCACCAACTGTGAAGCCTACGACAAAGAGCGGACCGGAAGTAATCAAAGTTTAAACCCCTGTTGAATGGCAAGTAGTATTCCTTTCACGGCTATCTTAATGCAAAATCTAAGTCCGCAAGTTTTTATTTTAGGTAAAACAGACACATAATCCACCCCGGAAATATTTCAATTTTTTAAAAGGCATCTCTTTAGATACATTTCCTGTCCCCTTTCAAGGTAGACACCATGTTTTCTGCTCTCTTCCTGTATTACTAATTGACATTATAAACATCTACATGAGGCGTAATTGCCAATAATGACAACAGTGCTTAAAAGTAGAAAATGGCATCGAACAGTTTGGGTTAATACACGAAATGGCCTTATTTGCACAGTAAAGAGGCAGGTCACTTATAATATAAGGAGAAAGTTAAGAGGTGATTTGGAATTTAGCAAGAAATCTTTTCAAAGATGATTTGATCAAGCATAATTGGATTGTCACAATAATCGTAAATCATACAAATCAGCGTTCATTCGTGCTTTGCTCAGCTTAGATAGGCAAATATAAATTACTTTCTAAAGATGCGAGGAATAGATACGTGGTTGCGAAATGGATTTACGTCTTATTTTTTAATCTTTCATTTCTCTGAGACGATGTGGTGGAACAGACATAAACTCATTTATAATGCCAAATTATCTTATTTAAATAGAAGGAAAATTATGAAATATTAATAGTCCCACCTCTTAATTATATAGTAGTACGTTTTATTGGTTTTATATGAAAAAGTTATCAATTTTAAAATTGATTTGTTAGCGGAGTCAATAAAAAGGCAGTTATATCAATAAAGTAGCTCACAGTTTAATATAAATCGTACGATTCAATTTACGAGAGTCGGTCGGTTGTTGGTTAGTTTTACGAACATGCCAAAACTTGTCTCAAAGACAGCCTTTTTCTGCCCAAATTTACATATTTTTTCAGCAAAAACTGAGAAGAGTCCTGGAGATTTGAGGAGACTTGCTGTCACTCAGATTCCATTGAAAAACCATCGGCTAACGCTGATAAATAAGCGGGAAGAAGGAACAGGCAACATGGGGAAAAATAAGAGTACAACTTGAGGAAATAAACCAGAAACTACTGGCCAAGGAAGGAAGATTAAAGAGATATCGACAAAGGGTAATACAATACAGACAAAACAGGACATTCAAAAATAACAAACGAAAATTCTATCAACAATTGGGAGGGAGTGACATGAAAACATACCAACAACCGGATATAAAGGAAAACGAACGATTTTGGACTAAAATATGGCAACCAAAGAAACATAACGAAAATGCTGGATGGATAAACAATATTACAAGAGAACTAGAGGGACTTGAAGACGGCCCCGAAATAGAAATACACGTGGACTTACTCAAAACAACCCTGAAAAGAATATCAAACTGGAAAGTGCCAGGCCATGATGGAATACATGGCTTCTGATTCAAGAAATCCACCTCCATTCACGGCAGACTTGCACTAGAAATGAACAGATGCTTACGAGACGCGCTAGTACTTGAATGGATGACCAAAGGAAAGACTACATTAATCCAAAAGGACTCTAGCAAAGGAACTGCTCCAAACAACTACAGGCCCATAACCTGCGTACCAATGATATGAAAAATACAAACAGCACACATAAGGGAAAAAAGATCTACTATTCACTAACAAGCCGCGGATTGTTTCCTGACCAACAGAAAGGATGCTGCAAAGGATCCAGAGGCACAGCAGAATTACGATACGTAGATCAACACATCTTAAATGACAGCAAGTCAAGTGGGCCAGAGAGGAACTTAAACAAATGCACCAAAGAACAAGAAAAACTAATGACCATGCATAAGGCATTACACCCCAGAGACGACGTTGACAGACTATATGTATCTAGAAAACAGGGAGGAAGAGGACTTGCCAGCATCGAAGACACCGTTGACGCATCCTTACAACGGCTCGAAGACTACATAGAAAAACACGAACGAGGACTGATTACAACCATCAGAGTCGATACGGACAACACGATAAACGAAAGAATGGCAACAACTATGAAACAAAATTAGGAAGGAAAACAATTCTATGCCCGCTTTAAGCGTCTAATAAACATATCACACCAGAAAACCTGGACCTGGTTAAGAAAGGGAAACCTTAATAGAGAAACGGAATCCCTCCTAATAGCAGCACAGGACAACGCCATAAGAACGAATCATATCAAAACGAGAATAGACAGGACGCAACAAAACAGTAAATGTAGGCTATGCGGTGACAGAGACGAAACGATCAATCACATTATAAGCGAATGTAGCAAACTAGCACAGAAAGAGTGCAAGGCGAGGCACGACTGGGTCGGCAAGGTAATCCACTGAGAAATGTGCTGGAAATTTCAGTTCGACCATACAAACAAATGGTATATGCACAACCCGGCGCCTGTCCTAGAAAATGACTCGCATAAACTCCTATGGGACTTTAACATACAAACGGATGACCTAATCCCGGCCAGAAGACCAGACCTCATAATAATCAACAAAAGAAAGAGAATCTGCAAAATTGTTGACTTTGCTGAAGGAAAGTGAAAATAAGGATAATTACCTCGACCTTGCTAGAGAATTGAAAAAACTGTGGAACATGAAAGTAACGATTGTGCCAATTGTGATTGGTGCGTTAGGCACAGTAACTAAAGGATTATTAAAGGGCTTGGAAGACTTGGAAGTTAGCGGACGGGTAGAGACTATCCAAATGACAGCATTGCTGAGGACAGCCAGAATACTGAGACGGGTCCTGGATATTTCAGGAGACTTGCTGTCACTCAAACTCCAGTGAAAAACCATCAGCTAATACTGATGTGAAAAACTCTAGCGGAGTAAATAATAATAATAATAATAATAATAATAATAATAATAATAATAATAATAATAGACTGATTACAGCCATCAGAAACGATAATGATAACACCATGGACAAAAAGAATTACAATGACTAGGAAAGAAAAATGGGGAAAAGAATAACTTTATGGATGTTTTAAACAACAAATAAACAACATCCTACGCGAGAGAACATGGACGTGGCTTAGAAAAGGAAACTTTAAAAGAGAAACAGAATCTCTTCTAATAGCAGCTCAAAACAACGCCATAAGAACCAATCATATCAAAGCGAGAATAGATAAGACTCAACAAAATAGCAAATGTAGGCTATGCAGTGACTGAGATGAAACCATCAATCACATAATAAGTGAATGTAGTAAATTAGTACAGAAGTTGTATAAGACTGAACGCGACTGGGTTAGCAAGGTGACCCAATGGGATATGTGCAAGAAATTTAAATTTGACCTGACGAACTAATGGTAAATGCACAATCCATCATCTGTCATAGAAAAAGACACACATAAACTCCTATGCAATTTTGACATACAGACGGATCATCTAATCTCCGCCAGAAGACCAGACCTAATAATAATCAAAAAAAAAAAAAAAAAAAAGAAATGGAATTTGCTAAATTTTCGACTTTGCTGTCCCAGCTGACCACAGAATAAAACTGAAAGGATGTGAAAAGAAGGATAAATACCTCGACCTTGCATGGGAATTGAAAAAAAAACAACTATGGAACATGAAGGTGACAATTATACAAATTGTGATTGGTGCTTTAGGTACAGTAACTAAACGATTATTAAAGGGAGTGAAGGACTTTCAAGTTCGAGGACGAGTGGAGACCACCCAAGCTACAGCAATTTTGAGAACGGTGAGAATACTTGAAAGTGTCCTGGAGACTTGAAGAGACTTGCTGTTACTCAAACTCCAGAGAGAGACCATCAGGTAACATTGATGTGAAAATCTCTAATGAGTAAATAATAATAATAATGTGGACGATGATTGTAATTCATGCTCTTAGTACAGTCACCAAAGAATTGATATATGGACTGGAGTACTTGGAAATAAAGGGACGAGTGGATATCATCCAAACTATATCATTTTAAGAATACTGAGAAGAGTCATGGAGACTGGAGGAGATTTTCTCTCTCAAACTCTTGTGTGAAAAACTCTCAAAAGAGTAAATATAACGAGTAAACAATAATAGCTTGTGGGGTAATGATTATCTTCGTGGGAAATGGACACGGCGGCCTAAGTTCAAAAATCCTGAATGAGGCTATTCGCATTTTAACTTACGGCTAATACTCTAGGGAAAACCATGAATCCAACTCTTTCCTGTTATAGGTATATAGTAGAGTAGATTCATCTCTTTAACCATGGTATAGCAAACTTGTCAAATTCCATTTAAAAATCGACTTAATGTCGCATCCTGCTCGTGCGAAGATTTTGTGTGGATACATATATTGCACAACATATCTATTTTTAAAAACCAATTGTCTCAGTTTTATGGTTTCAGTTATTCCGATCTAAAACTAATAATTTTCAATCATATTAGACTCATGAATGGGATAGTTGCAGTTACAAACATTTGAGTCCAAGCGGATCTGGTATCAATGATAACAGCACCTGTATGTCATAACCTGAAATCTCAACTTACGGAGGGATGCTAAAAGTTTCTCAGCCACACATAAACCATATTTTTTGTTTGATTTAATTATTTTGTAAAAGATTTAAGAAATGATGTTCCAAATATGTCTGAACTGTAGGATGCATGGCTCTCAGTTGTATTCCCCTTATCAGAGTGCACTACTTTTCTGCGGGTCATCGTAACTGTCTATTGCTTACTACGTATATAAGATAGTTTGCCCTATTTTAGTGAATTTTCCTGTCCTTAGGTGAACATTTTGCTTCCTATTTTCGATATTTACGTAATTTTCTATTTTCTATTTTACTATAAGAATCATTCAGTCAAGACTGATATGCACAAGATATACGCTTTTTCAATAAAAATATACGAAATATTCCTCTTGGTTTGTCAGCAGTTAAATAGAGACCTCAAATTAAACAACTTGTCTTTCATCATCATTATCATCATCATCAAGTCACACTTACAGCGCGGGTTTCCCTGACTCTCTCTCTCTCTCTCTCTCTCTCTCTCTCTCTCTCTCTCAGTTCCTATCATACATCACCCTCAGCAGTTCATCCATATTACATCTTGTGTCCGCGCCGTGTTGATATAAATAAGCTCATGCTAACGGGCCAACACTGGCATGTCTTTATGTAGGGGTCCATCGAAGAATGAGTTTATTCTTGTTTCTCGAGATTCCCCTTCAAATATTTATAAATTACATCAAATATCCCTGCGTTCTTTTCGCTTTTACTCACTGACTTTTTCTATGTTAATACTTATGAAGTATTATTTTTTAAGGATCTTATTGGTTTGTTTTCTTTATTTTAATAGCATATTAGCCTTCGTATATTTATTAATGTCTAAGCCATCATTGTAGAAAACCAGTGGTACTTTTTATCCGAGCATGTCGGGATAATGGGATCTGGAACTTTACCAGAGGTATTTAAGGATAAGAATAGACAAATTCCGTTTTTCATTGAGTAAAGCTTCAAAATCAATTGATAATTTTAAGCTGGTGAATCGGTATTACCTTTATATGACTAATTTTATTTCTATTTAAATTATTTGCCATTTACAAAACCAAACATGACTAACTGGCTGAATTTGATGTTAATTGCTATATAGTTGGTAATATTAAGCCATACAGCAGCGTGTGTACGCGCGCGCATTCGTGTGTGCGTGTGTGTGTTTCGTATTTGCAATCTATATGCTATGCTTGTACTTGTATATAGTTCAAACTAATATTTTTAGAATTTTTTTGTATGTTTTTGTCGAATATATATACTTTTTTATGCTGAAGTGTTTTTTAATCAACTTTTTTATTTTTCATTTTTTCCTGAAATTGCACAAATTCAATTCAGTGGCTACTTAAAAAGATAAAGATGAATTAAAACAATGAAAAAAAAAAAAAAGAAAAGCATTGGTTGATTTTGTCGGCTCCAAATTGAAAGATAAAATGCTGGATGTGTAGCTATGTAAAATTCTTTATTTGTGTAAACGGTTATGCATTTTTATGAATTTTTTTCCTCAAAGAATCATACATGCCTGTTAGAGTGTATTCAGCTAAGGAAGTGTAAAAATCCATTTGTTCACATACACCCTGATTCACCTACAAGTATATGTACATATATTCCGTGATTCGATTTCATAAAGCACAACTAATTTGTTTTCTTTACCCTTGAGGTTCATGTCTCTTACTTTATGGACTGTTCAACGAGAATATTCATGAACTGTCAATTTACGTAAAATATGTCGATTGCTTTTCTTTTTTATGAGGCCCAACAATGTATTTAACAAATAAATAAGAACCGTGTTCAAAACAATTTTATTAGATCTCTTATTGTAAACTGGTACGGAAGGAAAAATTTATAACAATTTACAGCGGGGATATTTCCTTCCTCGATGAAGTAAAGAAAAATGATAATGATAATAATTTTGTTTTGATGCATAAGCGATTGTACAGATTCTTCCCGCCAAAATATGAGAACATTATTTTCCTCATTTTGATTTCAAATTTTATCAGGTAAAGGCAAATTTTTACCGAATCTAATTGATTGTTAAAAACTTACAAAAAAAAAAAAAAGAAACTAAAAAAAACAAGCAAACGAAAAAAAGCAAGAGTATTTTTAACGCTGGTGTGACGGGGAAATTAACTAAAATCCCTAAACGGGACTTTATTTTCGCACGTGTGAAGACGGGGCAGGTTGGCACTTGATCCCCTACAGAAATAAGTCCTGTTCAGAGTTCTTTTCTCAGGCAGATAAGAACTGGCATATTACGTGAGGGAATAATTTAGGGCCAGACTGGCCACCGCTGGCAAAGGGGTCCAAAATTTCACACTATCACACACCCACCAGGCCACTAAACTTCTTTCCCTTAGATAATTGAAGAATACGGGCCTATAGGTCTTAGTTGTAATAATATTAATATTGCTACAGTCGGCAACTCCGGTTTCCCGTGTGATACTTTAGGAATTAATAGGACAGTTCTAAGCAAGATAATGTAAGGCGAATAGAAGCTGAAAGGAAAGCATGGAATAATAACATAGACCACGTGGTAAAATGAAAATACATAGGTTCTTTACTACGGTTATATATATATATATACGTTCAAAATGTCAAAGATATATAATAGGATAGTCCATGAATATAAATGTCTTTTCTTGGCTTTTATCCTTTTTCAAATTGAGAGAGAGAGTGGTAACAAAATTTGGGTGTAACGGAAAAATGTCCCAAAGTTACTTATCTTATTTTTTTGACGGGGTTCCACTGGAGAATTTCTCTTCTTTCACGGGCTAATAGACTTTGTACTGTTTTTAATACTGGCTTGAGAGACTCAGGTCTCTCATGTCTCAGTCTTTTGTCTTTAGCCCGGAGTGAAATGGCTATCGTCCGTCTGCCACGGGACTTGCCCAAAAACTTCCTTTTTTTGTATTTACTTCCGCTGAGGGGAAGGGAACCCCACTTCCGTTTGAGGCCCCCGCCAATCATTTGGCTTCATTTTCTCTTTCCCCTTCCGATGTCCGGCGACTCAAGGTCACTTAAGTGCGAACATCTGTGTGACCCACATTCATTTCTAACGGTCACTTTTTGACTGCTAGATAATTTTAGTTCAACGGGGGGAGAGTATCATTCCCACCTCCTCGTCTCCGTGAGCCATCACGTGACACCTCCTTACTTAAGAGGAGAAAGGGGGAGGAATAGAAATATCATAGAAAAAAAAAGGCAATTCAATTCACTGTTCTTTCTCCTTTTCTTTCATTTTTTTTTCTCACTTTACTTTTCTTTCATCCCCTTTCTTCTTCACGCTTTGACGAATTCTTTCCTTTTCCTTTTTTCGTCCTTCCTAATTTTCACTATAGGGGAAAACAATTTCTCTTCTCTTTCTTTCTCTCTCTCTCTCCCTTTTCTTTTTCTTTAATCTCGTTTTCCTTTCGTTCTTTTTCTCTCTCGGCTTTTGGCCGTATCATATTTCAAACCTTGAGGAGGTAAGTCCTTCTTTCTTTCTTTCTTTCTTCGTCACTTTTGACGACTTTATAAGCTTGGTTATTAAGCTCTGGGGGAAGAAACTTCCTTTTCTTTTCTCTCTTTCCCCTCTCCGTCACTTGTTGACGCACAGCTTTCTCGTCCATCTCATATTTCAACATTGGGGACGAGAATTCCTCATTTTCTTTAGTTTCTCTCTCTCTCTCTCTCTTTCTTTCTCTCAACAACTATGAGGGAATATTCTGCTACTACATTTTCGTAGGGCGTTAGAGAAATAAACCTGGGTATTTTTTTATTAATTTCTCTAAGTCCCCTCTCTCTGAAATAGACAACTGTCTTAATTTCTCCTCGAATTCATTCGGCATTTCCGAGTTCTTAATTTTTCGAGGTGGGCCTTCTTGACGGACATATCTTTTTAATTTGTTTGCATGACACACTTGTGTCTGCTTCCTTCCCTCGTGGGTATCAATCCTATATGTCCTCTTGTCTATCCTCCGTGTTACTACATAGGGACCTACATATTGTCCATCACAGTGTGGTCCTTTATTTGATGATATTAGCAGGACTTCGTCGCCCTTCTTAAATTCTTTCTTAGCCCTGTGTGAGGGTCCTCTTATTTTTCTCTTATCCTCTCGATAAGTATTAGGGAATTTATCCCCATTATTCGTTGGACCTTCATCTTTTCTCTGACGACTGGTCCTTTTATCTTCTTGTTTATTGAGGGGTGGAAGGTTCACTTCTTTCCTTTCCACTTTCTCACTCTGCGAGCGACTATGTCGTTTGTGCCACCCACGTGGCTCAGCCGCCATCTTGTCTTCATGTTTGGCGTTCATTCTCGCCATCTTTTTTTCTTCATTTTTGGCGCTCATTTTCGCCAACTTCTTTCCATGTTTGGAGTTCATCCTCGCCATCTTTCTTTCTTCATTTATGGCACTTATTTTCGCCATCTTACACGGGTTACACTTTTTAGTTTTTACTTCATTTCCCAGTATAAGGGAAATTCCTTTCATAGGTAGTTTGTCTACCACACCAACTTTAATTGGTCCAACTTTCCACTGGGACTTTAGGGTTATTTTACACAGCGGTATTTTTACCCTCTTTCCGCCGATACCCTCTATCATCACAGTCTCACGTGTTGCTTCTATTACCCTTTTAGGTAATTTATTTCGTAGAAGTAACGACTGAGATGCTCCGGTATCTCGTAAAATTGAGACTTCCACTGGTCCTCCGTGTGGGCCTTTTATCATCCCTTTTTTCGTCCAGGGTCGATAGGACTGGTTCCCTCTAGGTGTTGTTACAGCTCCTTGAGGTTTTCTCGGCTGGGTCTGGTTTCTTTCAGGACCTTTTCCTAGCTGACACCTTATGGCTATGTGTCCAGCCTTTCCGCACTTATAGCAGACCACTCTTCTGCTGCTACTTTGGAAGGTCCTTCTATTTTCTTCCTTAGGTCTTAACTCAGCTTTAAACTTCACTCTGTTTCCTGTGAAGGTTTTTTCCTTCGTCTTTCGGTGTGTGAGGATGTATTCGTCTGCTAGTGCGGCCATTTCATAGGTCACGTCAGTTTTTCTTTCACTTAGGTGAACCCTGACTTCTTCTGGCACACAGTTTAAGAATTCTTCAGCTAATATTAGCTGCCGGAGTTTCTCAGCATCTCCGTCTATCCTCTTAGAGTCACACCACTTATCCAGTGCATTCTCTTTTTCTCTCAGAAATTCCACATAAGACTGGTTTTCAGTTTTTCTCTGTGTTCTGAATTTCTGTCTATAAGCTTCTGGAACCAATTCGAAGCTTTTAAGAACCGCTGCCTTCACCAAATCGTAGTCGGCGCAATTTTCTGTGGGCAGAGTTGCATATGCTCTCTGTGCTTTTCCTGTCAGCACAGTTTGGAGTAGCATCGACCAGCATTCTTTCGGCCATCCAAGATTTAGCGCGGTTCGCTCAAAATGTGCGAAGTATCCGTCCACGTTGGCTTCTTCAAATTTTGGGACTAGCCTCGCTTGCTTCGTTACTTCGAAACTGTCATGGCTTTCTTTGCGTCCTCTTATTGCCAAGTCGACTTCTCGCAGCCTTGTTTCTTGCTGAATTTTTATTTTCTCCAGTTCCATTTTATTTCTCTGTAGTTCCATTTGTGCTTGTATTTTAATTTTCTCCAGTTCAATTTCTTCTGGAGTCATTCTTATCATTTCCGTTGGTAGCTCTTCTAATACTGCTTCCTCGAAAACATTTTCGTCGACCATGTGTCTTGCTATTTTTATAACGAGTTCATGTTTCCTCATAGAATTTTCAACATTTAACTCAAGCTTCTCGCCAATTTTTATTATCTCGCTTTTTCTCAGCTTCTCCAACTTTTCCATGGAGGGTTCTTTTAAAAAGTTCTCTATTTTGTCCATTTTTTCTTTAATTTTTCCAAACAGTTATATCAACAAGTAATTTGACTGTTTCAACAATATTCCTTTTTTTTTCTTTCACGGTCTCCCAGGGTAGATTTAAACGGCAGGAATTGTCACACGACTACTAGCAATAAATATTATTAATAATAATCATCCCGGATGAGCCCCCATTTTAAGTCTGTGACGGAGAAATTAACTAAAATCCCTAAACGGGACTTTATTTTCGCACGTGTGAAGACGGGGCAGGTTGGCACTTGATCCCCTACAGAAATAAGTCCTGTTCAGAGTTCTTTTCTCAGGCAGATAAGAACTGGCATATTACGTGAGGGAATAATTTAGGGCCAGACTGGCCACCGCTGGCAAAGGGGTCCAAAATTTCACACTATCACACACCCACCAGGCCACTAAACTTCTTTCCCTTAGATAATTGAAGAATACGGGCCTATAGGTCTTAGTTGTAATAATATTAATATTGCTACAGTCGGCAACTCCGGTTTCCCGTGTGATACTTTAGGAATTAATAGGACAGTTCTAAGCAAGATAATGTAAGGCGAATAGAAGCTGAAAGGAAAGCATGGAATAATAACATAGACCACGTGGTAAAATGAAAATACATAGGTTCTTTACTACGGTTATATATATACGTTCAAAATGTCAAAGATATATAATAGGATAGTCCATGAATATAAATGTCTTTTCTTGGCTTTTATCCTTTTTCAAATTGAGAGAGAGAGTGGTAACAAAATTTGGGTGTAACGGAAAAATGTCCCAAAGGTACTTATCTTATTTTTTTGACGGGGTTCCACTGGAGAATTTCTCTTCTTTCACGGGCTAATAGACTTTGTACTGTTTTTAATGCTGGCTTGAGAGGCTCAGGTCTCTCATGTCTCAGTCTTTTGTCTTTAGCCCGGAGTGAAATGGCTATCGTCCGTCTGCCACGGGACTTGCCCAAAAACTTCCTTTTTTTGTATTTACTTCCGCTGAGGGGAAGGGAACCCCACTTCCGTTTGAGGCCCCCGCCAATCATTTGGCTTCATTTTCTCTTTCCCCTTCCGATGTCCGGCGACCCAAGGTCACTTAAGTGCGAACATCTGTGTGACCCACATTCATTTCTAACGGTCACTTTTTGACTGCTAGATAATTTTAGTTCAACGGGAGGAGAGTATCATTCCCACCTCCTCGTCTCCGTGAGCCATCACGTGACACTGGAGACACTTATGAAAAATTAACTCCCATTTGCAATGTAACTCATGTTAGATTATGACACATCAGCAGCAGCAAGATGATGATAATTGTCAAGGTAAGATAAGAGCACGGATTCCTTTGACTCTATTTATGCATTAACGTATATTTTCCAGCTGTTGAAATTTCCACCAACAGAGAAGAGATGAACATTTTTATGCAATAAAAATGCTTCTTACATTGAAGCGTATGTTCAATGTAAGAGAAATTGAACGAAGTTGAAATTAAATATATTGGAAGAAAAGAATGAAGATTTTAACTCAAAGGAAATAAACCGAAAGATATAAGAGTTGTAATAATTCCATACTGACTGAAGAAATATGTTTTTTTTACTTATTTATACAATTTAGGTAGGCTCAAAATTTGATCAACAAGTTGATGACTATCTATGATTTTCATTGGCGACAAATGATATTTTTTAATATTCTTGGAGGGAAAAGATTTCTAAAATTATTTTAGGTTTGATCCTTTAAATTTTTAGTGGCACATCAAATATTGGTGTCTGCGAAGCATCTTCGAGTTCAAAATCTAGTGCGAATGCATCAGTTGGTCAACAAATGTAAAAATACTTACAAAAATTTCATGGCTTCAGAGGCCTATTTTTTGTTCAAAATTTAATACGTTTTTTAGTATGGAAATCAGTTAAGTATATACGAGGATCATTAAATAAGTTTCCAGACACTTTTCGTAAGGGAACTTTTATTGATAGTACACACATGAAGCTCTAGTTCCCTTCGAAGTAATCTTCTCCGGCTGCAATGCACTTGTACCGTTCTAACAACTTCTGGAAGGCCCGATCGAAGTCTTCTTATGTGAGTGTATCAATGACATTCGTCACAGCCTCTTTCATCTCAATTGTCTCATTACGACAGCCTCTGAGATGAGGGAATAAGCAAAAGTCACAGAGAGCAAGGTCTGGACTATATGGAGGGTGAGGAACTGTCTTGATGCCCATCTTGCTCAAATTGTCTGTGACAAGGATGGAGTTGTAGACTGGCGCATAGTCCTGCTGGAAATGCCTCTTCTGACGGAATCTCTTCTCGAAGTTCCTTAAAACCTCAACATAGTAACCTTAACCCTAACCCTAACCTTCTGGCCAATCAACTCTGGTGTATTGACTTCCTCGCTCCTTCCACACCGCCCATCATCCCTCACAGACTCCCTGCCTTCCTTGAATCTCTTATACCACTCAGAAACTGATGCTCGATTCATGCAAGATGCTCCAAAAGCAGTCTGAAGCATTCCATACGTTTCTGTGGCCTTTTTTCTAAGTTTAAAACATAATTTTACTGCATATCGTTCTTCTAAAGTGTCCTCCCGACCAGATTGCATTTTTGAAATTCACCAGCTGTGACAATCGGTCTTTAGTAGAGTGTATTCTAATTGCTGCTGTAGCTGTTCATTTGAACCTGAAGACATAAACATTGGTCAGTCATCTCATACAATGTATAGCAATAACATACTGAATTTTCAAGAGTCTACGACAATTTCCATGCCTGTACAAAAAGTCTGAAAACCTATCGTATGCACCTCGTATTTTAGAAGCTCATCTTTACAATCGAAATGTGACAACACCCAAGACAAAACTTTACACAGTGGTTGTATCTCACTTGACGAGAGGATAGCTAAACTACTGAGCGTCACACTGGAGTCACAAGAAAATGAAGAATAAAAGCGTTCCTTCAAAGAACTGCATGAAAAAAATAAACCAGCGCTACTAGAAAAATAAAGTTCGATGACAACAATTTTATACGAAATGCTATCTGTTGCATAGAAGACTGGGATAAGTAAGGATATTGTAAAACACATTTTTCTTCAAGCACTGCCGTCAACATTACCACCGGTTTTAGCCCCACAAAAAAATTAGATCCCACTCAACTTGGCTTGTTAGCAGATGGACTAATACCGTTCCTGTGTAACTGTAATACATTCGTCGTTCAGTAACTTACATTGCATAAACTCAAGACCAACACGGATTATAAGACGAAATCTAGTTGTGACATTCGTGTAAAAATAGGCTGGAATTCCTTTCAGACTGACCAAGTTTCAGAATTTGTATTTATTTGGCCAGCAAGGTAAAGACGTGTAGACCTATGTGTTAGTGACCGAAGAAATAAATATTGCCAAGTATTGCCAACCACCGACACCAACTCAAATAAATTTTATTCTTTCGCAAGTGTTTTATACAGAGAAAAGAACAGAAAATAGCTCATCTATAAAAATGTAATCTGCCTTTCCATTTTGTAAATGTATGAAGTAGTGGATTGCAGGAGAGATCGAAGAAAGACTAAAATATCTACATAGGCAGAGATACGGAATCCTTAGTGTTGAGTATCACCTACCTTTTCAGCATAATGAGCTGTTCCATCTGCCATATATGGCAGTAGCTGAAATCAGTCTGGGAATAAACCTACGAGTCAGATCAGAAGAGCCGTTCCTATTGTTGAAGTATATCATTAATCTATCACTAATCCTATGTTCTTATTACTTACAGTCTCTCTCTTGTAAATACTCTTTCCTGTAAATATAACTATTTCCTCACATATCGTAGTTTGCCTTATTATTACTACAACTTGTGTTCACTAACCAGAACACAACACTGTAAGTAGCTTCTTCATCGTTCAGCTTTCTGGAGACTGGTGCATGGCCAACGCAGAACATCTAATCTTCTCCGCTTCTTTTTCGTTCTTCTTTCGCGAGACTGTTGCAGGGGCACTTCAAAGCATTCAGCGTCTGTATGTTTTTCCTCTTCAGGGCCTAAGCAAGTTACCTCTTCTGGGATCATACCATCTTTCGACTTCAACGAACATCTTCACATTTCTTCTTCTTCCACAGGCCTGTTTTTCTGACTCTTCCCTGCTTCGTGAGTGTAGCATTATGTCAATGCATTTAATTAGCTTAGATTCTCATCGCTTTCGAGAGCCTATTTCTTCACGTCTCTATCTTCGTTTGTCTGGCATCATCTCAAGGCCTTCAATCATCTTAGATTCTCGGGAAACTCGTACAGCTCATTCTTTTTCCTACCTTTCAACTTTAGTCCGTCTGGCAGAAAGGTTGTGCCTAGAGCTGTGTGACGTTTAGTGACTTTTCTACTGGCCCCTTCATTTTCCTTTGATAAAAAAATATCTTCAGTCACTATATAATTTACCGGAAGCCCAGCCAATCCTCGTGGTGACATTTCGTTCGGGCATGCCAACCAAGCAATTCGAGTGGCATTTGTTCCGTGTTTTGTTTTCCTGATAAAAGAGGTGGACATCTTACTTTGCCATCCACGTAACTTACGCAGCAAGTCAAAGGCCTCCTTCTGTGTCTATTCAACACAAGTTTCACGATAAAACCCTCTTCTGCAGTAAATAGGATTACACTAAAACTGGCTCCCGTATTAATTTCCACTGCTAATGACGAGAAAATGCCACGGATATGCGAGTTTGGAAATTGGGATTCCCAATTTAAGGAGATAATTCACTAGGATGTTCGTGATCACTGATATCACTAATCCACTCCTTAGATTAGATTTCCTTAACAAGTTTGATCTGATATAAGATTGCTGAAGTAATGACATTTACGACCAAGTGACAGAGCAGAAAAGGACCATGAAATTATATAAATCGGCAGAGAATCTCCTTATTAACCAAATAAAGGTTCCGTCATTCGTATGGAACACAATTTATAAATACACAGACCTAATTTCTCCGTACATAAACACTGACAAAGACTACTGTGGCGTCTACCATAGGATTGACAGGGAAAGCCATTCGCTAGTTTATGCAAACGCCAAGCAGATTTGTGTCGAAAATATAATGCTGCATTATAACACTACAAAACGACGGAGGGCTCTCTCCTTCTAAAAGCGAGTGGTTAAGGCCACTGAATAAGATAGTGAAACAGAAAGAAGTATTCTGTTGATGTGGAGATAGAATAAATTAAATTAACCTACACACTATACCAAACATCAACTTGTTTTCTGCGAAATTACCGACAAACAATAATTTTTAAACAGACCATTAAATCGAGTTACATCCTGACAATATTTCCCAAACTGCTTCAGTAACCCCATTGGACTTTACGTAGTCAATTATATGCCGTTTGGATTTTTAAAAAATGTGAAGGCAATATTCTAATGTTATAGAGACAAAAGTTTCAGCGCTATGAATAGCGACCAACTTTTGATTTTCAGCACTGATGTAATCTCTCACAAAAATAAATAAATAAATAAAAATTAAAAAAACATTGACAGTTATTAACATTTTACATGAACACAATTTCAAAATTTCAACTTCAAAATCTGTGATTTTTTGAGATTTTTGGCTAGTTCAGATGGCATTAAATCTACAAGTAATAAGATTGAAGTATTAGAATTATTCCATAACACTAATGGCTTAAAATGGTTTCGTAGATTCGCTGGTATGGTAAGATTTTATAGAAAATTAACTCTTACATTTCGGGAAATATATCTAAACGTAAAGGCTCGTTTACATTAAATAAATCTGGAAAGCAATTCAATAATATAGAAACTCATTGATACATTCATATTTATCAATCTTTAATCTAATTAACAAATTTAACAAATTATCAGTTTGTCACCGACAGATGTAACTATGCTGTAGGTGTTGCATTACACCAAATAGTGAAAGGAAATTCAATACCAGTCGGAATTTTCTTAAAAACATGAGCAGAAACCTAAACCAAGTATTCTACTTTTATTTAACAATGTTACATGTTTGTAATGTAGTAGAAGAGTGCAAAGTGTTTCTTTTGACGGACAATAAACGATTATGTGGTGCATTTCACAGACTAAATCTTGCTAAATCAGATCAATAATAGCAACAATTAACTATCCTTACTGAATTCATTTCAGAGAGTAAACATGTAAAGAGCAGTCGAAATATAGTAACTGGTTGCCCAGCACGACCAACCCTTGCCATACAAAGAGATGCCTATGGTTTAGCCACACTTGCTAATGCACTGGCACCTGACACTAGAATTTAACCCTTTCAAATCTTAAAAAGCTTCAGCCCAACTGGGAATAAAATACTTGTATTGGGCAATGCATCTACATTCTACCCCAACCCTTTTATTCTATCTAATTTGCATACTTCTATTTTTGAGTAAATCATCCAGTAATATATTAAAGCTATATATTGCTGGTCAAATAAGGATAAAAAATTATAACAGAATCTGGTGCATCATGCTCATCCGATCAACAAACAACAATCTACGAGAATAAAAATCAACTATACAGACATTTTAAATACCATTAGCTAGATTTCACATTGATATCGTAAGATCACTCCCATCATGACACAAGCACAAAAAACCCTTACCCAGTCCAAACAGATATGCCTTCATGTACATTGGTCACACAAGCCGTTGGATAGAAGCGTACCTATAATCGAGATCACTGCTTGTAATGTGGCAGACGCCTTCTTAAGTAATTGTTTTTTATTGGTTACGTACAACATGCCATCAAACTCAAAGTAATTGTTTGGTTGAGAGACTTCACAGGACCATTAAAACTGATATTAAAAAACGAAAAGAGTCCTGAAACGAAAAATTAAAAAACGAAAAGAGCCCTGGCTTTCAGCCCTTCCTATAGTACTTCTTGGGATTCGTAGCATATCCAACAGATCTGATTTTTCTCCCTTTCATCCCTTTCCTGTCAGAGGCACTCAAATTTTACTACCACAGCTACTAATAAACTGTACAAAGTAGAAGACTCTAATTGAAAGTTTTACAATAGAACAGTTTAAATCTATGTCACATTTTTAACTGAGGGAATTCACCAAAATACATCACAAATCTCTAAAATCTTAAATATCTAACAAGCTTTAAACTCGAGATAAAGGTTTTAGTAAATTAGATTGTATTCGAACGCTTTTAGAAGCACCCAATTCAGGTCTCTATACAGTCCTACATTGAACATTTTAGTATTTTCTGATTCAGGAAAGCAATGATATATATACTCAAATCCCTATGGATAGATTAAAACTGTATATAGAAGTACAAAAACAAACAGTTGAAAAATTAGAGCAAGAAAGATAGACAAGCTTAAAAAGCATGTCGTTTAACGCAAGAAGTGGATGCTAAAAACTAGATTAGAAGATTCACCCGCAATAACCACAAAATTATTTTCAATTCAAACAGTTTCCTGGAAAAGTCACAATTTCTTTTTTGTAGCACACTTGCTTTAAGGGTAAGCATCTGTAATTGTTTTGTGTAAAATAGATTTAACTAAAAACAGAATTCTAAAAAATCTTTTTCCAAAAATGTCATTTCGGTGAAAAAAAGATAAATTATAAAAATTGACAAAAGTAAGACTAGCCGATTTAAGACCCTAATCCAAAGTTAACGGACACAAAACCTGGGAAAGAAATTAACCAAAAGAACAAGAGAAAAACACAATTCAACTTCAACAACAACTTAGAATTCGGGGGATGGATATAAAACAACCGATAGCTTGAAATGGGTCAGAAGAAAGAGGGTGAAGAGAAAAGTACATTTGGTTAAAAGAATTTATCCGACTCTAAGTTATTCAAAAGCATAAGCAACTAGTTCCACACACAAAAAAGACAAAATATAAGATTAAATATTTTCCTTTTTTTTCACCTACAAACATCTATACACAAAAAATACTATTACAGAAAATATGCTTCTGGCACCAGAATAATTGCTCATTAAGGACTCTCTGCACTATAAGTAAGAACATAAAAAAGTAAGTAAAGTTGGTTACCGGAAAGCTTCTTTTTCATTAGCTATTACACCGCAGTGTGGAAGAGACCACTACTCCTTTCCCTTGATTGCTAAAATTTACCCTTAATTGCTACACTTTAACCTTGATCTCTTCCTTATGATGCTGAGTTTAACATTCAGGTAGTATCAATAACCATTCTTTGAGCCTTTGGTATGACTCGAACTGGCATTGAACTTCGCTCTCCTGGACCATTGGCGAACACTCTACCCAAGAGACTAATTGGCAGGTTAAATCACTACTATTTTTTGTTTTCAGTATTTCTGTGATCCTGTTATTTCTTGTCCAAACTTTTTTGTCCATTTCACTCGTGATGGCAAGTTTACAACTACTTACATTATTCAAGCCACAAGATTAAAGAAATGTGTTCACTTATTCAAAGTGGACTTCGCTTTAATAAGCGCAGTTGCAAGGTCATAGATAAGAAAATGATACCGCTCACTAAAAATGTTTACGTTTCATAGAAAGAAAAAAAAATCTATACCGCCGTATAAAACAAAGGCATATTTCTAAAGCCCTAATTTTTGTTTCATAAAATTTAGACGAACATTTTAAATTTCAATAATTATCTGATAAGTAAATGAAATTTTCTGCTCACTCGACATCTTCAATTAATCACAGTTTTTTTTTGTCCTGTTGAGACCATGAAAAGATTAGAATATTGTATTAAAATTCAGATTGAAGAAACCTATTGACTTATTTTACGCCTGTTTTGGAGGAGGTATGTTGAAGGTACCTTTACACAGATCCAATGAAAATATGTTCTACTATTACCTGATGCAAGAAAAATAGAAACATTAAAGCCTTCAAAAACGAAAGAAAATCATCCATTTACTCTACAGGTCTAGCAATATTCTTTTCCTTACACATACAATAAGTACCACGAGGCATCTGATAAATATCGAAAGAGATTCATATCACAGATACATCAAAAGCTAGATTAACCTTCAACGGGAAGGTTATTTCATTGCCGTGGATCAAAATACACTCTTCATGTCGTTACAGATCGTATATCTATGATGTTATAAGAAAGACCATATGGATAAAAGTTAAAACGAATAACATTTAACCTGACGTTCTACCACTCAACTACATCCAAACAGAACTAGTTTGGCAAGTTTTATTGGCATTTCTTACAGTCCTGGATACGTTCCTGAACCATAATTTAGAGACAAAACAAAAATACGAAAAGGAAGGATGACAGATTCTCAGATCTTGATCCCCAGCTGTCACTGAAGTACAAGGTAATATTTGGCTCAACCTGTTTTTATATCCACTTAACCCCTGCTATTCGGCCTGACTCAATTCTCTTTTGAGCCGTGTCTTGACAGTATTAACTCCAACGCCATTATTAGACCTCGTTTCGATTAAATGTTGAACCCAGGCTCCGTAGTAATAGGCTCAGTTTCCGCTTTCGACAGCCATCCCCGACGCTGTCTGCGGTCTGATAGCTTGACCTATCACCCGCTGCGGTCGGCCATTGCTTCTTTCTCTACAGTAACACTGCCATCATTGAAATGCCCGCTGCGTAGGCCGACGGTAATCGCTGTTATAATAGGATTCGTCATTGCCAAGATGAATATCTGGAAATTTCTCTTTTTCATATATTCTGT